>FJUW01000012.1:460802-1060802 GCA_900074885.1 Rhynchosporium graminicola | reverse complement strand
GGCAGTAGTAATAGAGAGTTAGTTACCTATAGAACACTCTCTAGGGGAGAGTTTTAGATATTTTTATAGCTATAAGTCTCCCTAGAAATGCGCTTCCGAGCTAGTAATAGTTATTTAATAATAGAGATAGAGTTAATAATAGCTCGAATATTAATAAGAGAGTTAGCTACGCTTCGCTATTCCTCGTACGCTTCCCAGAACTAATTAAAGCGTTCGTTTCGTTTATTAGCATCGTATTAATAGCGCTAATAAGTATAGTATTTACATAAATCCTTAATCTCGATCGGAGAGCTATAAATATTACTAGGAGGAGTATATAATAGCTAAATAATCTATCGTTTAGAGGTATCTAAGAGTATTTAATATTCCGAAAGCCAGGTCCTTCCGAGTATAATACTATAGTTTCTAAGAGTAGTAATAAGAAAAGGGGTAAATACCTAAACGCGACGATCTACTATTAAATTAAGTATCGTATAATAACTAATAGTACTACTATTAACGCTATTAAAGCCTTTAATAAGAATTACGTTTAGTAGAAAGTAAATTAAAGGTTTTAAGAAAAAGGAAAAGGATTTAAGAAAAGAACGATTAATAAAATAGTATCTATTAGCTCTAGAATCGAGAAGTACAAGTAGCTTATATAAGAGTCTATTCTTAGTAAGAGTAGCACGTATAGTAAACGATTAACTACTAAGAAGCTTCGTAAGGTTAAGATATCGCATATCTCGTATACTACCTAGGAAAGAGTCTTTCCCTAGGCGTAGTCTTTTACTAGCGGTTTAATATACTCCTAAGTATTATCGTACGTTTCTTTATTATTATTATCTTCTAGCTCGCTATTAATATTATTATTAGCGTTAATTACGTTAATTCGATACGGAGTATTAGATCGAGCTAACGATAAGCGTAAGTATAAAGTAGGCGTAAAGTAATAAGGAGTATTCGCTAGCGATTATATATAAAGCGTATCGTTTTATATAGAGTATAATACTTATTTACTAGTCGTACTAGTATTCTTAGGCGTAAGAAGACTAATTTACAGATAAGAAGAGAAGTTAGTACTATAGCGCTAGGAGGAGGTATTTATAAGGCGTTCCCGAGTCGCGCTAGCCTTAGCCGAAGACTCGGAATAATAAGTCTTTTTAATAAATTAACCTTAGTCTTTAGCTTATATAGCCTTAACGTATTCTTCTAGTATCCTTAATATTCAGTATTATTAGAAAAGCTATTTCTATAGCTATATAAGTAGCTTCTCCTATAAGTCTATTGTCAGAGTCGATTGATTATTTACTCTAGCTTTATAAGCTAGCGTACGAAACTCGTAGTAGAACGTCTAGAAGGTCTACTTATAATCTATCTTTAGCGCGGAGTAGCTAGCTCTTATAGTTTATTAGTCATATAGATTAGATAAGAAGGAGATAAGTTAAGTAATTATATCGAGTGAATCGATTATATTACTTTCTTCGTTATATTCTAGTTCTAAGAATAAGGGTTCTAAGTAAGTTCTAGCTATTCTTTCTATTTAGTTAAGTAACTAATTTTTATAGTAATCTTTATTAATAAAGTAGCTAGAGTAGCGCTAGAGGGCGTTATATATCTATACTTCCTAGAGTTTTAGAGAGTAGTCGATTCTATCAGAGAGCTTATTTAGAAGGTTCGGTATCTTCTCTATACGCGTAGTATATAATATTAATAATATTCCTCTAGTAGATTATTCTTAACGATAATTATCAGGCGTAAGAGTAGCGTTATCTTCTTTAATTAATAATAGTAGTATTATACGCGATTAAACGTTATTAAACGATATAGACTTAGTAGAGCGCTACGTAATTAACTAGCATAATTCTAGGAACTCGTCCTATAACTAGCGTAATTCTATAGATAAGTCAGTATTTAATTATCTCTCCTCCGCGAGCTTCCTTTCTGCCTCTTATAGCTAGTAAGCGTAATCTTCCTATAAGTTACTTATAATTACTATTAATATAAGGGTATTATCAGGGAGGTTTAGCGACTTAGTAAGTTTATTAATTATAGTAGGAGTTAGAGAGCTCAACTCGGACGAGGCGTCGTCGCGAGTACTCTCTACTATAAAGAGAAGTAAGTTATAGCAAGTATTACGAGTCGCCGAAGAATAGGAAGTAGAGGAAATCAGAGAACCGGTAGTCGATTTATCAGACTTAAGTTACTTCAGTTTAGGTACTATTCTTCAAGTTTATACTTAGTATAAGCCTTCTCTATATAATATAGTCTCCTGCGTTTAGTAGCTCTAGGTATAGAGGTATAATATAAGTAGATATTTACTATCTTCCTAGATATAAGTAAAAGAGTTATAGATAATATAACACTTACTCTAGAAAAGTCTTAAAACTACTTAAGTAATAAGACCTTATATTACTATAAATATAAAGTAGTAAGAATCACTTAAGAATCTATAACTAAGGAGTAAAGAATTATAGAGAGAATAGAAATATATATATTAAAAGTGGCCCCTAAACTCTACTCGTATAATCTCGCTTAGTAGTAAGTGTTTCTACTAATAGGGAGAGACCTCTAAACCTAACTAATCGTTATACTACTTCCCCCTCCGAAAAAAGCTCGCCCTCGAGCGTTAGTCTATCTTCTTATTACTATTAAGGTAGTTATAATTATTAATTCTATCGTAGAAAGCTTTTAGCTAATTAAGTAGTCTAGCAGGAGGTCTAGCTTATATTAGGTTATTAAGGTGGAATTATTGCAGCTTAGCGGGAGCGTATTTAACGTCTATAGCGTTATACTATATGAGATCGACGTCTTAATACGCTCCCGCTAAGCTATAATAATTCCACCTTAATAACCTAACGTAAGCTAGACCTCCTGCTAGACTACTTAATTAGCTAAAAGCTTTCTACGATAGAATTAATAATTACGATTACCTTAATAGTAATAAGGAGATAGACTAACGCTCGAGGGCGAGCTTTTTTCGGAGGGGGGAGTAATATGATAACTAGTTAGGTTTAGAGGTCTCTTCCTATTAGTAGAAATACTTACTACTAAGCGAGATTACACGAGTAGAGTTTAGGGGCCCCTTTTTATATATATACTTCTATTCTCTCTCTACTTCTTTACTCCTTAGTTATAGATTCTTAAGTGATTCTTATTACTTCATATTTATAATAATATGAGGTCTTATTACTCAGGTAGTTTTGAGACCTTTCTAGAGCAAGCGTCACAGAAAGACAGCTACGATATAATAGATAATATTACTACTATTATCACTGTACTTTAGCTCACGCAGACTACTTGATTGTACGTACTACGACAGAGTGATACCAACATATTCATATACTACTAGTATATCGTAGGGCTATTAGTTAGACCGAATAGTAATACCTTGTATTTATACGCTCTATAGCGGGTCCGGAAGGTCGTATACTCTTCAGAGGCTAGATCTATTCGAATTCGGTAGAAAGCTTAGCGAATATCTAGTTTAGTAAAGATCTTAGCAGTAGAGATTCTAGCTAGCGTTTTGTCGATTAATAGTAGTAGGTATTAATCCTTCCTCGTAAGGTTATTAAGTATACGAAAGTCTATATAGAACTATAGACTTCTATTAGCTTTTTTAACGAAAAGAATAAGTACAGCGTATAGTACTTAAGAAGGTTTAATGAAACTTTTAGCTAAGTTATTAGTAATATACGCCTTTACTACTTTAAGTTCTTTAGCTAATATCTTATATAAGAAGGAGTATTTAAGGCTCTTTTCGGCCCCTTCCTTAAGCTTAATTCGGTAATCGTATGAACGATAAGGAGGGAGAATATCGCTAGCTTCTTTAGAAAAGACGTATACTTACTAGCTATACTCGTGAGGAATCTATAGTTCTAAATCTAATTCGCTTAAACTAATAGTAAATTGCTAGGCGGTTTTGCGGCGTTCCGTAAGGTCAATAGTTAAAGATACGATAGTAGTATTACGTTACTAATCTGCGATTCGGTCGTTAAGAAGCTTACTTATCTTATAGAGAGTAGTAGAGAAGATCTTATCGTTAGAAGACTTCTAGCGTTTATATAAGAGATAGAAAGCTAGGCCGCTAATTATATAGATCTCTAGCGTAGGAGGCTCTTAGAGAGGTCTGAGCGCACGAGGAGGTAGTCTTTACTACTATTAGCGCTTCCGAAATGGCATAATAGCTATATTTATACCTAGAGTAGCTTCTATTAACTCGCGAGACAGTATTCCTAGTAACTATTAATCTATAGTATGAATTATATAGGCGTAATCTTATATATAAGTCTTTAACGTAGAGACTTTCATTTAGGGTTAAAGTAGAGATTCACGCGGGATATAAGTAATAACGTTACTAAATCGTATATACTTCGGATATATATTAGTAACTCTAGCGTATAAAGGCTTCTCTTTACTACTCTCTTCTTATTCTTCAGGTAATAAACACTCGGGCTTAGCGTATCTATAATAAGTAGTATAAACGCCGGAGAAATAGTCCTAACTAAGCGGCAGTAATAGCAGAGGGTTAGTTACCTATAGAATACTCTCTAGGGGAGAGTTTTAGATATTTTTAGAGCTATAAATCTCTCTAGAAGTGCGTTTCCGAGCGTTTAGTAGTAGTTATTTAATAATAGATATAAAGTTAATAACTACTTAAATATTAATAAGAGAGCTAGCTACGTTTCGCTATACCTCGTACGCTTCCTAGAACTGATTAAGGCATCTGTCTCGTTCGTTAGCGTCGTGTTAATAGCGCTAGTAGGTATAGTATTTGCATAAGTCCTTGATTTCGATCGGAGAGCTATAAACGTTACTAGAAGGAGTATATAGTAGCTAAATAATCTATCGTTTAGAGGTATCTAAGAGTACTTGATATTCCGAAAGCCAGGTCCTTCCGAGTATAATACTATAGTTTCCGAGAGTAGTAATAAGAAAGGGAGTAAATGCCTGAACGCGGCGATCTACTATTAAGTTAAGTATTATATAGTGACTAATTATACTACTATTAACGCTATTAAAACCTTTAATAGGGATTACGTTTAGTAGAGAGTAAATTAAAGGTTTTAGAAAGAAGGAAAGAGATTTGAGAAAAGAATAATTAATAAAATAGTATCTATTAGCTCTAGAATTAAGAAGTGCGAGTAGCTTATACGAAAGTCTATTCTTAGTAAGAGTAGTACGCGTAGTAAACGATTAATTACTAAGAAGCTTCGTAAGGTTAAGATATCGTATATCTCGTATACTACCTAGGAAGGAGTCTTTCCTTAAGTATAGTCTTTTACTAGCAGAGGTTTAGTATACTCCTAAGCGTCGCTATACGTATCTTCGTTATTATTATCTTCTGACTTACTATTAATATTATTATTAATATTAATCGCGTTAATATAGTGCGGAGTATTAGGTCGAGCTAACGATAAGCGTAAGTATAAGGTAAGCGTAAAGTAACGAGGAGTATTCGCTAGCGATAGAGCTCGCGGAGTATCGCTTCGCACTTACTATAGTATACGACTTATAGAGGTTTAATTACCGGTTATACTAGTGTTCTCGGGAGTAGGAAGGCCTAGTTGCGGATAAGAAGAAGAGTTCGTAATATAGCGCTAGGAGGAGGTATTAATAGGGCGTTCCCGAGTCGCGCTAGCCTTAGCTGAAGACTCGGAATAGTAATTCTTTTTTATAAATTAACCTTAATCTTCAGCTTATATAGCTTTAACGTATTCTTCTAGTATTCTTAACGTTCTATACTATTAGAAGAGCTATTTCCGAAGCTATAAGAGTAGCTTCTCTTATAAGTCTATTTTCAGAGTCGATTGATTATTTATATTAGCTTTACGAGCTAGCGTACGAAACTCGTGATAGAACGTCTAGAAGGTGTAACGACACAAGACTCAAGGCGGTATATAAGTAAGAATAAATAAGTAGGGAGGCTAAGAGCGATCTTATATAATCTAGTACGAAGGAAACAGAAAGATACAGAGCTCTGAAGGAGTCTGCACCTTCTATATATATAAGGAGGGTATGCCTAAGGTACCGATACTAGCCCGTATCTGCTACGTATACTATGCGCCGTCATATTACCCCCTTCTAAGATAAAAGCTCGCCCTCGAGCCTTTAAAGGTAATAAGAAACGAAAGAAAAGAGAGTTAAATCTAGTCGAATTCTAAATAAAATCTAAGTGATTATTAATCTAAAGCGTAAGACGCAAATCACTCCTTCTTTATCTTTAATATCGGATAATCGCCCTTATAGTGACTATACTTCTTATAGTAGTAATATTATACTTCCTCGATAGGTATTAAGAGCTCAGAAGACGTGCTAACTATCGGTAGAGCTAGAGTAGCTCGAGGTATTAAAAGTAGTCGAGAGAGTTCCAAATCGAGTGCCGTAAGAGAAGAGACTATAGCTAAATAATTAGTCTTCTAAGAGTACTTAATTAGAGCAGTAGCTATACGTAGCCGTATAGTAAGCTTCAGCTAGAGGTAAAAGTACTACTCTGATTCAGCTATACCTCCGAGAATTACTGAGCTTTAGAACTTTGCACGGAATTATAAAAAGGACTCCTTTTTCATTAAAAGCTTATGAAATTCGGTCTGATACTACTCCGTTTCGAGTCCGGAAAGGTAATAAGAAGCGAGTACTGAAATTATCTCTTTAGCAGAGGAGAAAGGCGTAATTTCCGAGAGATACTATAGTTCTAAGTAACCTCTTATAAGGCTAGAAGTAGAGCTCTAGACTAGCGCTTTATAGGCACGCGTAGTTAGGTATTAGTCTGAATTAACTTCTAGTCAGTCCTAAATAGAAGCACGCTATTAGCTAAAAGACGAGTTGATCCTTATATTAAGATTATCGATACTTTTAGTTAGTTGCGACTTACCGGAGGTCTGTAAATTATTAATTAAAGAGCGTTTAAGAGTAGGTTCTATCGGTAATTATAATACCGAGTTTCCCGAAGGTCTAAGGTTTATCGATTATACCTAAGTACGTAAAAACTCGGTAAATATCTGTTCGATGCGACTAATACTAATAGAAAGCTCCCGAGTAGTCGATTCTATCTATAATTAATAGTCTTCAATCGATTAAAGCAATTCTATAGTAGGTACGGAATCGAAGGGGCTATAAGGGTATTCCGGTGAAGCCGTAGGAGCTAGCTGAGCCTTCTTAGGAGGTATAGTATTAGGTAAGCGAGGCTAAGCGAAAGTGATAGAACACTTGAAAGTTATAGAAGAAGCGAAAGTCGAAATCGAATTCTGAAGAAGCCGAAAGATTAAGAAGAATCAGATATCTTTATTAAGTAGATATAGAAAGTGTTAAATTAAAGGTTCTAGTAGAAGGAGGTCGATTCTACTAAGGGGGACAAATTATACCGGGGTATAGGGGTTACAAGTCGGATTCCGGCAATTTCCGCTAGGGTAATAAGCTACTTCGTCCTAGCTTAAAAGTAAGGTTTTTCGCTATTAGAGCTACTTTCGGAAGGTTAAAGTCGGGTAAGAGGATAATGAATATTAGGGCCTATAGGGAAGTTTCCACCTAAAATTCGTCTACTGTTTTACTTCGTACGCACGAAAGAACGAGTTTCGAAGTATCCGAGAGTGACTTCGCAGTAATACTAGTGCTTCTGAGGCTGAATTACATTCAAATTCCTAGCTATCCGAGAGATCTCTGGAATCTCGGCTCTTTTGAAAACCTAACTATCGAATTCGTAATTAATAGTACTAACTATTTCCGTATAATTCCGAAAATCTAAGGTAAGTAGAGATAACTCAGCGAAGAGCTCCCTAGTAGTCGTACGTGCGAATCGAGTTTTCTAGGTGAGATATTATTTAATACTATCCCCGGCGGTCTTAATCTTTCTGTTTAATATAACGATATAAGACTTAAGGCGGTATATAAGTAAGAATAAACAAGTAGGGAGGCTAAGAGCGATCTTATATAGTCTAGTACGAAGGAAACAGAAAGATATAGAGCTCTGAAGGAGTCTGCACCTTCTATATATATAAGGAGGGTATGCCTAAGGCACCGATACTGGCCCGTATCTGCCACGTATACCATGCGCCGTCACAGAAGGTCTACTTATAATCTATCTTTAGCGCTAAGTAGCTAGCTCTTATAGTTTGTTAGTTATATGGATTCGATAAGAAGGAGACGAGTTAAGTGATTATATCAAGTGAATCGATTATATTACCTTCCTCGTTATATTCTAGTTCTAAGAATAAGGGTTCTAGGTAAGTTCTAGCTATTCCTTCCGTTTGATTAAGTAACTAATCTTTATAGTAATCTTCGTTAAGGAAGTAGCTAGAGTAGCGCTAGAGGGCGTTACGTATCTATACTTCCTAGAGTTTTAGAGAGTAGTCGATTCTATTAGAGAGCTTATTTAGAAGGTTCGGGATCTTCTTAATACGCGTAGCGTATAATATTAATAATATTCCTCTAGTAGATTATTCTCGATAGCGATTATTAGGCGTAGGAGTAGTATTATCTTCTTTAATTAAGTGCAGCGGTATTATACGCGATTAAACGTTATTAAATAATATAGACTTAATAGAACGCTAGGTAGTTAACTAGTATAGTTCCCGGAACTCGTCCCGTAACTAACATAGCTCTGCAGATAGGTCTATATTTAATTATCTCTCCTCTGTAAGTCTTCTCTCTGCCTCTTATAGCTAGTGAGCGCGGTCTTCCTATAAGTTACTTATAGTTACTATTACTATAAGGGTATTATCAGGGAGGTTTAGCAACTCAGTGAGTTCGTTAATTATAATAGGAGTTAGAGAGCTTAACTCGGATAAGGCGTTATCGCGAGCACTCTCTACTATAGAGAGGGGTGGATTATAGCGAGTATTACGAGTCGCTGAAGAATAAGTAGAAGTAGAGGGAGTTAGAGAACTAGTTATCGATTTATCGGACTTAAGTTACTTCTATTTAGGTGCTATTCTTTAAGTTTATACTTAGTATAAGCCTTCTCTATATAGCGTAGTCTCCTGCGTTTAGTAGCTCTAGGCATAGAGATATAATATAAGTAGATATTTACTATCTTCCTAGACGTAGATAAAAGAGTTATAGATAATATAACGCTTACTCTAGAAAGGTCTTACGTATTACCTAATAGGTAAGACTTTATATTATATAGAATATGAAGTAATAAGAATTAACTTAGAATCTATAACTAAGGAGTGAAGAAGTAGAGAGAGAAGGGAAGTATATATATAAAAAGGGGCCCCTAAACTCTACTCGTGTAATCTCGCTTAGTAGTAAGTGTTTCCACTAATAGGGGGAAACCTCTAAACCTCCAATTTGACTAGTCGTCACAATTAATATAAAGAAGAGATCTATAACTTATATTTTACTTGTAAACTTCCTTTACTAGAAGTAAGAAGAGTTATATTAGAGAAAGGATTAATTACTTTATAAGTCTATTCTAATAATCTAAGATTTTTATACTAATATAAAAGATAGAAAGGTAATTTTCTATAGAAAGCTAAAGCTTTAGGGAGATACTCCTTAAAAGCTGAATAAATACTTAGTAAATAAGAGACTTTTAAATAAGATTTCTTAATTATATAATAATAATATAAAGCATAAGAATATGCTCTATTATTTAGTAGAATTTGAGGGGTTCCCTAAGCTATAAGACTAGTAACTTCGACGGATCCGCGCTTACTTTTATCTCTCTTATAAGAATAAAGCTCTAGAAGTTATACTAGAGCTTTTATAGTATACTTCTTATATTATGCTTTATAATATGAAGAATAATCTTCTTATATAATTGAGGTACTGAAAAGTTACTACTTATTTAAGAGTTCATTACTAAATAACTCTACTAAAGTATACTATATAGGATCTACTTCTCTAACTAGATCTTGTTACTATATAAGTAAGGTCACTTAATGCCCTAAGGCTCCGTCGAAGGTTTATAGTTAAAGGTCTAAATAGAATTTAGTCTATTAATAAGTATAATAAACTCTCTCGCTTTAGCTTTCAGATCTATAGTATTATAGATAGTTATAGTCGCTGTATCTTTAGCTTCTTTATTAGTTTTTCTAATAGAACTTAAATTATAGTTAGTAGATTCTATCTCTATATAGTAAAAGAGTTTAGGTTTCTAAAAGCTATACGTGTAGATAAGGGGAAAGAGACTAAGTTATTAGGGGCTATATAATTCCGGTTTAGATAGGAGGAAAAGCCTGATATTACTATTACTAAAGTACTAGCTTTTAGTATATTAATAAGAAACTAGAGAATTAAGAGGTTCTAGAGGACTCTAATTAACTAGTTTATAAATCAGTAGATAGAGTACTTTAGGGATTTAGAGAAGAGAAATCTATTTAATAAGTCTAAATATAATATAATAGTATTATAGTTCTTATATATAGAGTAATTAAGGAGGTTATTTCGATAAATAATTACTATTTATAATAAAATACTAATCCGAAAGTAAAAGTCTCGAGAGGACTACCTATTATCTGGCCGATCTCCTATAGAACTCTACTTATACTCTGAATAGAGTATAAAAAACTATACCTGGCTAGCTAATCTATATCTCTTGAAAGAGTTTAAAGAGAAGTTCAAATAGTATAATAATCAGGGGTTTTTAACTCCTAAGGTATAAGAGATATATAAAAGAGTAGTTTAGAGTTATAGTATTAAGTATGATTTAGGGAATCTTACTCTTAGTCCAGATCAGCCTTATAAGTAAGTCTATATACTCTTAAGAGAAGAGCTTTATATTTAGGAACTTACTAGAGAAGTTATTAAACTGAAAGAGAGATATTTAAGGGGAGTTCAGATATTAGAAGTAATAGGGGCAGAGTTTATTACTATTGGAATTGAAATTCTAGTAAGTCGGTATAATACCTTAGTAAACTTAGCTAGTGAGAAAGACTTTAAAAGAGAGAGTAGTTCAGATAATAATAGTAATAGAGATACTAGAGATAAGCTCTAAATTATGTTTCTGAAGTTACTATATTACTATTTACTATTACTATTAAAAAGTCTTCTTTATTAAAAAGTTTTTTATTTAATTTTCTACTTATTATTTTTTTTTTCTATTTAATAACTTCTTATTAACTAATATATTACTATCTAGTATTACTATTAAAGAGATACTAAATAAAAGAAATAAAATAAACTATATAATAAAACTTATTCTTTTAACTTCGCTAGCGTCTTAATAGTTCTCCTTGAACTTCTCCTTATAGTAACTCCGGTAGAAACTAATACTAGATCAGAAAGGTCTAGGTCTAAGCTACTATTATCTTCTTCTTCTATTAAACTTATATCCTGATCTTCTTTAGCTTCTATATCTTTAATTTATATCTCCTTCTTATCCTTAATATCTTTAGTCTAGATCTTTTCCTTTATAGCTTTCTTTATCTTAACTATTACTTTCTTTATTACTTCTAACTTTACTCTAGTAGGAACTCTTTTTACTACTATAGCTTATGAACTTACTTTCTATCTCCTTTTCTCCCTAGGCTCTATATTTAGTATTAACCCCCCTTTCTTATACTCCTTTTTCTTTCTATTCCCCTCTTTAACTTTCTCTTTCTATAGAACTATAATATAAATAGGAAGAGAAGGCTATTTACTAGCTTTTACTAGTTAAGTATCGATAATATATTAGAGTATAATACTCTTACTAGAAATATCTTCCTAGGTAAGTAGGCTATTTTCCTATATCCTAATATAATACTCCTAAGTACTATCTAAGATAAGCTCCTTATTGATAATATCTTTATAATCTCTTATAAATAGAATCTTCTTATTCTCTAGAGCTTAGCGAATAAATATATCGATAGACTAGGAGGTAGGGAAGGGTATTGATAAGTCTAGGTCGACTTTAGTAAGATTACTAATAAGTATTAGTTTTACTAGAAGTACTTCGATAAAGTAGACTAAGATCAGAGTCTTTCTGTAACGACATAAGACTCAAGGCGGTATACAAGCAAGAATAAACGAGTAGGGAGGCTAAGAGCGATCTTATATAGTCTACTACGAAGGAAATAAAAAGATAAGGAAGGAAGAAGAAGAGAGATAGAGTGCAAGGCACCTTATATACATATGCCGGTACTAGCCCGATACTATACCGAGTCGGACACTAGTTCTGCCGGGATACCTGTGAACTTAGGCCTTAGTATCTATCCTTCTTCTTATATGATATTCAGGTGAGCTATTGTCATATTACCCCCCCCCTAAGAAGAGCTTAACCCTAAGCTCGGAAGGTTATAGTTTATACTAGAATTAGTCTTTATTATAACTATTTTCGTCGATATTCGCGTAATAAGCGCTAGCTGCTCTTTAGTAGTAGTAAATTCTTTATTAAGTTCTAACTAGTTATATCGCTATAATAGTGCTATATTAGTCGTAGCTTCTAAATCGGGCGGTAAGCGGTATTTACTTTATCTGTTTATAGTAGGAATCGAGTTTAAGTAGGGCGTAGGGTATATAAAGGAAGGGGTTTATTAATATTAGAGCTTTTCCTTTTTAACCGCGATAACTACTTTAACTTATAAGTTTACTCTCCTTAGACTGCGATATAGCTCCTATAGTAGGTATCGTTACTAACTACTATAGTAGTCTGCTATAATCTTATATATTAATCGACCTAATTAACTCTTCTCTTAATATAAGTAAGTTTCTTATCTTAGTTTTAGGGATAGTCCTCAAGTATAGTATAGGGGTTTCACGGATCTATAACACTAACTCCTATAGTACTTTTACTAGTTCCTACTAGTACTCTTTCGGCGGCGTATTATATATATTACCTACGATATATTCGCGCTTTCCTTAAGATAAAATATAATAATACTCTTATTTTAGAACTCTTATACTTATTTAATAAGCTTAACTCTAAGCTTTATAAGTATTATTCAGCGTTAAAGAGTAGTTATAAGTATATAAGTTACTTAAATATAAACGTAGTTATATATACTAACGCGTTATAGTTACCTGATTACGTTAATACGAAGTATATTATTTTATTCGGTTTACTTTCTAGTAGTAAAGCTAAGGACACGGAGCTAAATTAGAGTAGTATCGTAGCTGCTTATAAGGCTATTAATCGGATTTATTATCTTGCGAAATCTACTACTCTTACTATTATATTAGAGATTATTACTATATAATTAGTAGAGACTTAAGTTTTAAGGCGTTCTATAAAGAAAGTATTTAAGGAGTTAGAGTTTATTAAAGTAGTAAGTTACGATCTTAAACCCTTAGATACTAGTACGATACTAATACGATATAGGATTTAGATCTTCTAATAGTCGATTTAGCGGAGTCTAAGTTAATAGCCGAAATAGTATTAAAGCAGACGAAAGAATTAAATAGTATTATACGGGAATTTATAAAGAAAGCTATATTTAAAGCTATAATATCTAACGCTAAGGGAAAGAGGAATTTGCTTTCTAGTTTAGAGATAGCGTCGGATCTAGATACTCCCGGACTCTCTCTAAAGAAGAAAGCTTATAGGATTAGCTATTATACTTAGTCTACTACTAGAGCTATATTAGTAGATTTAAGTAAGGAGTTAGATATAGTAGTTCTAGTTCTAGATATTCTAGATTTACTAGAAGCTCCGGAGGACTTAGGGGAGAAAGCTAGTAAAGTGAAAGTAATTAAAGAAGTAGAGTTTTAGATATAGCGTTATTATAAAGTATAATCAGGGGATTATTCCTAGTAATAAATTCTAATACTAGTAACTATAATAGCTTATTATCCTCTAAGTGACTATAGTTATCTATTCTATCTTCTTAGGCCTTAATCTACTGATCTAGTTTACGCGGAGGTCTAGGTTTACTTAAGTTAGTAGCATAGAAGTCTCTGAGCTTATACGGAGTACTTATTAAGTCAGAAGCGTTATACTAAGTTAGGTCCGGGTCGTAGCTTAGCTAGCTAACTTAATACTTTAGATTACCTCTTAGGAGCTATATATTAAGTATATCTTATAACTCTTACTCTTCTTAAGTAGCGATAACCTCCGGGGGTAGGTTTAGTAACTCCTAGCCTAGTAATAGGTTATCCGGGTCCTTAAAGAGTAATTCGGAAGCGAATATATTATATATAGAAGATCCCGGGGGTAAATCTAGCTTATAGGAGTATCTGATCTTAGCTAAGACCTAATATAGTCTTACCTAGAGATTAGATAGCTTCTTACTTAGCTAGTAATTCTTAAGGTTCCTTATAAAGAGAAATACCTTATCTCTAACTTCCTAGTTAATATTACGCTGTTTCGGGTCAGTTACGGCGCTTATCTTATACTAGGTAGCTAGTATATTAGCTTTTATAACCTCGATAGCGGATTTAGCACGTTTAGCTAAGGATTTAGTATTAGTATAGTTAAGCTTCTCTTATAGTATTAATCCGGTAAGTTACTTCTAGTCTTAGCTATTCCGTAGTAGTATACTATATTTAAGGGTATATAGCGCTATACCGATAGAGTTATAAGGCAGGGTTACTTAGGCGCGGTCTATTATCAGTAGTAGTTCGCCCTAGTTACTCTAGTAGTAATTAATAAAAGGTCTAAGGTATTAGTTAATATACTAATTTATAATCTCTATTTATCTATTAGTTTACTAGTAAAAAGAGGTAGAGAGCTTAACTTTAACTCTAATTATATAATAAAACTCTTACTAGAAGGATAAGACTAACTAAGCTCCTCGGTCGGATATAATTAACTTAAGAGTATATCCGAAACGATATATCTATTAGATAAATAATATCACTATCTCGCGGGTATCGATATTACAGTAGCATAGTATCGATATAGAGTCCTTCCTTAGGCAGTTAATAAATACTAATATCTTATTAAATCCTTAGTTATTAAGCGGGAAGTCCTTAAAATCTATAGCTAGGTGCTATATAGGGTAGCTAAGTACTAGTAATAAGTATAGGAATCCTTACTATTTCGTTTACTTCGGATGAGAGTACTAATAGAGGTAGTAATTACAAGTGTACTATTTTATATCCGATATAAGTCCTTTCTAGTAGTAATAAGTAGAAATTATTTCAGTAGTCTTACGAGTATTTAGATAAGTAGAGGAAACTTAATCGTGGACTTCGCTAATTAAATAGATATATAGTAGGGTATAGCGTTATACGTATAGATAACTATTATAAAGTAGTAAACTATTATTAATAGTATAGCTATCTCCTAATATATTCTATTTATTAGAGAATAATTCTTAGTTAAATTAATATAACTTCTCGATTAAATTAAAGGAATTATATACGGGTTCTAGTAGCGTATTAGTCCTTAGCGATATTAGGTATATATAACTGATTTAATCGATATAATACTTAGCTAGTTCCGCGTTAATCCTAAGGTCTAAGTAATCTAGAGGTAATAAAACCCGAGATCTACTATCTTATTTCTATTATTCCTATATCCTTAGATCTTATTCCTTATAGCTAAGGATATTAGCTTTAGCGTTATCTTTACTAAGTATATATATAATTTAAAAGTTAAATTCGGAAAGGAATTCTATCTATCTAGCTT
Organism: Rhynchosporium graminicola; assembly: GCA_900074885.1. Lineage (NCBI taxonomy): Eukaryota > Fungi > Ascomycota > Leotiomycetes > Helotiales > Ploettnerulaceae > Rhynchosporium > Rhynchosporium graminicola. The sequence continues at coordinate 1,045,330 of FJUW01000012.1, read as the reverse complement.
ACTTACTAGTTAGGACCTTAGTAGTTATAAAGTATTCTAAGGATCGATAGTCCGTATATACGCTGGTATAGTATTATAGAGATATAAGTTCTAGTTTCTATTTCCGGAAAGACTTAATAATAGCGTATAGCTCCTTATTATAGATCTCCTAGTTTAGTTCATATCTATTAAGAATATAAGAGTAGAATCTAATTAGATACTACTAGTTATCTTTATATAATTAGAAGATAACTCTAGCTATTATACTATTAGAAGTATTAGTTTCTAGTTTAGTCTATAATTCAGGGTCGAAATAGTATAGTTTCTATACTAATAGTAGCTATTAATATAAATCGTCGAAGGACTTCTTGTAATTATTAGTGAAATTCTATAGTACTATAGGCCGAGTGAGCACTAAGAGAGGTTTAGCGATAAAGCCGAAATTCCGAATAAATTGACAGTAGAACCTATAGAAGCTTAGGAAGGATTTCATAGCTATTACCGTTTCGGGGTACTTCTAGTCTACTAATAGTATTACTTTCTCGGGATCTAGCTTAATTCTGTTAGTAGTAACGATATATCCGAGGTATTTAGTCCGAGTAATATAGAATTCGCTTTTCTTAATATTTACCTAAAGTCTAGTATCTATTAAGTATCGTAGTACTAATTTGATATATTCCTTATATTCCTAGAGCGTTTCCGAGTATATAAGGATATTATCTAGATAAGCTATATAGAAATTATCTAGGTAATCTAGTAGTATATTATTTATATATCGCTAGTATATACTAGGTCTATTATAAAGCCTAAAAGGTAGTACTTTATATTTATAGGATCCGAAGCGGGTTCGGAAGGTAGTATACTCCTCTGATTCGGGGTTTATATAGATATAATTAAATACTACCCGGATATCTAGTTTAGTAAAGATTACTACTTTAGATATATAAGTTAAGAGCTTATCGATCCTGGGTATTAAGTATAAATCCTTTCGAGTGATCGTATTAAGCTTACGATAGTTAATATAGAAGCGTAATCCTCTATCAGCCTTTTTAATAAATAGTATAAGTAATATAAAGGGACTTTAGCTAGATTCGATGAATCCCTTATCTAAGTTCTCTATAATATACTCCTTAGTTACTTATAATTCGTCTATAGATTACTAATATAAGGGCGAATATACGTTAGGTAATAATTCTTCTAGAATAATTTTATAATCGTATAAGTAATATAGCAGAAGAATATTAGAATCCCGCTTAGAAAAGGCTTCCTTAAGAGTATAATACTATTCTAGTAGCTTTTCGGCTATAAGTCGTTCGATATCGGGATCCTCAGGAGAGTCGCTATTTAGACGGTTTTATAAGAGGTAGTCTATCTTATAGATACTAGTAAAGAATAATTCGGAACTTTTACGTTTTATATTAAAGTAAAAAGCTATAGTACTAATTTAGTAAATCTGAACTTGTTTCTAGATCCTCTGAGGTTAAGAGGAGTACTTATATTAAGTTTTCGGCGTAATTACCTTTCTCGATGAATTCGGAGCGGAAAGGGGTTCGGATTCCTTAGTAATAAGCAGAAATAAGTTAAAGAGTAAGGATAATATATTAATATACTATATCGCTACTATTTAGTATAATCGGCGTTAGTCTAGCTAGTTTATAGCTAAGTCCTGCGCGTTAGTATCGATTTAGTGAGATTAATTAATATTAGGTTTACGAGGTAGTAGAATTATAATTATCTCCTTATCGTATCAGAGGGTAGCTAGATAGTGTTCCGATTATAGTAGCTTATAGTAGAGCGTATTTAGCTTAACCTGAAATTATTATATTTATTTAATACTAATAATTATATCTTACTATCCTAAATCGAGGAGAATAAAAAGGTAGTTATAAATACGCCTGCTGTTAATAGAAAGGTATAAACGTATAAAATAAGTAATATAAGTTCTAATAGACTATTAGAAACTATATATTAGAATAGAATAAGGCAGTAGCTCGATTTTAATACTAAGGGCCCCTAATAGTCGTCCGGTAAGAGTGCGATTAATAAATAGATAACTATTCGCTCTAGTATCGATTAGGCTATTTATAGAGACTCTTAACCTATTTATACTAACTATAGTTAAGTATATGAATTACTTACCTCCTATTAAGGAGTTAAAGTCTAGATTAGAGAGATTATACTTATATAGACTTAAGAAGGAGTTTTTACTTAGGCCTTATCGTTTCTCTCTAGTATTAATCCAGATTCGGAGGGTATATCTTCTACTACTTCCTTAGTTACTTGATCCTCTTCCGGAAATTCGTTAATTAATTAAACCTTAGGTAAGTTAAGGTAATCTAGCTTAATATAACCGAGCTATCTATAACTATAATACTTAAAGGGTTCTCCGGTCGAGGTAGTAGGGCGTTTTAGCGCGGAGAGAGTACTAGCTTATACTAGGGTAGAAGTACGTATATATAGTATAAGAGTAGTTTATCGAGGAGCTAAGCTTAAGGACTAGTAAGAGGTAGGACTAGTAGTAGTTATAGTAGTAATAGTAGGCTTATAGTACTATACCTAGGTAGTAGCTTTCTCGGGATAAGTACGTTCTGAGTTATAGCGACGCTTAGTATTAAAAGAAAGTAAGGATCTAACTATAGAAGCGTAATCCTTATTTTATATTAGTTTAATAATAAGAGTTAAAGCGCGTAAGAATAGTATAATCTTATCTTATATATAGAAGAACTACTCCTTCTTTTTAACTTTACTTTAGATAGTAGCGCTTTGAAATCGACTACGAAACTTAGCGAAAGTCTCGCGTATATAGCCGGGTTATTATATTTCCAGGTAGTAGAAAGCATTATAGTAATCGTCTTCCTTTAAACTAGTAAGAAAGTTCTCTTCTAATAAGGAGATTATTTTATTACTAGTTTTAAACTTATTAGCGAGATACTAAAGCGTAAGATACTTCTTAGCTAATCTAGTAACTAGCTCCTATACGAGAACGCACTAGGAGAAGTCCGTAGGGTAGTAGTTAGCGTTTACAGCTAGCTAGTCTCGTATCGATACTCTCTATTAGAGGAAAGTAAGGTCCGATCTATTATCTAAAGGCAGGATCTTCTTAGTAAGATAAGACTTCCTAGGGCGTGACTCTACTAATTTAGCGCTAGGAGAGAGAGATAGTTTATTAGGAATAGTATCCTCTCTCTCGGTACTACGTATCAGAATAGAGTTTATTAGGTTATTAAACTCCGCTATACGCGGAGATTATAGTATTAGTTCTAGTTAGAGAGTTGAAGATAAGCGAGAGACCTTTATAAGGAACTTATCTTATGCAGAGATTAGTCTATCTATAGTATCTTCTAGAGAGTTATTCTTTTCCTCTTATTCTGCTAATTATTATAAGAGAGAATAGATCAGGTTCGAGTCACCTGTAGTAGTAAGAGTACTTAGCGATTATACTCTTAGTGAATTTCGCTTTTGTTTTCCTTTCCCTCTTAGTTAGTACTTCCTTAATAAGGTATTAATATTCTCTAGGGCAAGAGACGTTTAAGATAAGGAAAGGTATAATAGATTAGGTTCGGAGGTAGAGTAGGGGGGATCGCGTTAAGTTCCCCTAGAACTAGAAAGGTCTCTAGTTTATTAGTTAAGAGCTATAATAGTAGCTTAAAAAGGGGTATATTAGGGCTATTTCGGCGGCGATACGTAGAGGTTAAAGTTCCGAGGTATTTATTATACTTTCTTTAAAATCTATCTATAATTCCTTTATACTAAGGGGGTTATTAAAGGAGTATCAGCGAAGACCTCCTCTATTATACTATTTGCGATAAGCTAAATTAAACCCTGATTTATAGTTATCCGAGAGATCTCTAGTATCTTAGCTATATACGAGTAGTTATCGAATAACTAACTTAGTAGTAAGATATTATAGTAGGCTATCTCCGGCTATCTTGATCTTTTTATTTAATATAACGATATAAGACTTAAGGTAGTATATAAGTAAGAATAAACAAGTAGGGAGGCTAAGAGCGATCTTATATAGTCTACTATAAAGGAAACAAAAAGATAAGAAAGGAAGAAGAAGAGAGATAGAGTATAAGGCACCTTATATATATATGCCGGTACTAGCCCGATACTATACCAAGTCGGACACTAGTTCTGCCGGGATACCTATGAACTTGGGCCCTAGTATCTATCCTTCTTCTTATATGATATTCAGGTGAGCTGTCGTCACACTTTCTAATAGTATTCCCTAGGTTAATACTAAATATCCCCTTAACCTTCTCTTACTCCTTTACTTCCTTATTACAGATATCTACTTTATCCCGGTAAAGTTATACTTTATTAACTAGAAAAAGCTCTTACTTAATAACTATAAGGCAAGATTTATCTTTAATAATAGAGATCTTCTAGTCCCTTTTATCTTTATTATTAGTATATTACTAGTATTCTATCTTCTTAGGAGATTTTAGCTTTCTTAGCGATCTCTCTCTTTAGGTATATCTATTAAAGTAGTAGTTATCGCTAGATAATTAAAATCTAGTAGAGTATAAGCTATTATAATACTTAAGGTTAGGTATATTAAGTTAGCTTTAAGTTATTAGAAGAATAATTAGGAAAGATTCTAAGAGTGAAATAGAGACTTTATATATTACTATTAGGTGTTATTATATATAGCTCTATCTACTAGAAAATTTGCACTTTAGACTTTCCTAGAATTAAGTTTCTAAAGTAGGAGAATAAAGATTATAAGGCTTTTACTATTACTAGAAAGTGTTACTATATATTACTACGTAGACACGTGCTTTATAGAGTTAAGTTGAAGTAGTAGTAAAGGAAACTTATCTTCGACTATTACTTTAACCTTTTATATCTTTCTAAAATATTAATATCTATTATCTAGGATATCTATAGGGTATATATCTAAAAATTATAGTTATTTGTATTAGTAGTTATTAATAATTGAATATTCTAGTGTTCCTGGGTTTTTCCTGTGAAAAAACGCTAAAATCTCAGATAAGACACCCACTCGTTATCTACCGCTATATATCCCACATGTCAAGCGTGAGTTCCCCCACTTCTCCAGACCTCGTCTATAACATCCTCATTTCAATTCTAATTTGCTGTTATTCTTTTACAGCCTTTCCACATTCAAGAATAAGTTTTTTCTAACATAATTTTCAGATCTAATGGTGCCCAAAGGTCCTTTCAAATTGTGCACAGTCAATACAGTACCCGAGCGAGCGAAGCGGCTTGTTGGCCGAGTTGTGGAGGAAGTAAAGGAGGAATACACAATCTTGCATGTTGAGAATGCTGAAAGTACGGTTCTATTTCATATGCCAACTTTCCTCTCCAACAATTTACCTTTTGGTTCTTGCTTCTATCTGCTCTAAACAGAATGGGTATAAACTAACGTTGAACCCGCATAGGAATAGAAGATGTCAAGGCTATGTGTGAGAGGAATAAGCCTGATGTTTTGGTATTTCAAATTCGACTTCCGAACACTTACATCACTCTCTCCAAGTCTGAAATTTGAGAAGCATCTCATAGCAAGATCATCTGTACTCTTTTGTCCCAAGTCATCTACATGTTAGCTGGGAAACAAAAGCTAACGAACTCTGAAGTTTTGTGCATCGATGTGGACAAAAGATGAGAGCGATGAGATTCTGAGGATAGCAAAGGAAACAGTGCCTGGTATTAAGACGATGGCCATTCCTCAGGGATTGCAGGTTGAGAAGGGACCTGATGCTGTTGTCGAGTATCTGAAGGAGAAGTGGCCTGGTTTGGTTGAGGGTTGAATACTGGTGAGATGTTGTACAGCTCAATCTATACGGGGATGAGGTTCGACCCAAGACTCAAGAAGAATGCAGTGAATGTGCCGACCCAGATACTTGCCAGAGGATACTCAAACTCAATTGATGACTTTTGCAGGGTACTCATGGCTTTGTAGTAGTACAACTATAACTTTCACAAACAGATTTGTAATTGCAAATAAGAAATAACACCTCACATGAGTATCTATCGACAAATTAACATAGTTTTCAACTTGTGATTTAAAATATCAGCTCTATCATAATGCATCATGCTCAGGTGGCAGGGCGAACCGAGATTCCAAACAGGACTCGCGATGCAAGAGTAGGTACGCGGCACAGCACCTTCAGCCCTCTCGAACACAGCCACTCAACACAATTGGACAGCCGGCTCAAAGAGCTGAAAGCTTTGCATGCTTACGCGGAAAGTACATATAAAACTATAATCCTCGGCCTAATCGAATCCCCGAAACCACAGTTCCACAGCACATACCTCCTTATCCCTGCCTCAGAACCCGACATCGTGAGATTTGACTCAGACCATACTCCGTGCAAACGCTGCTTGTTGCTATCGTAGCTGGTTCTTTTTGGTCCTCGAGTTTATTACTGGGAGGCTTGTTGAGGTGCAAGATGAGTCGGTCAAGATATGAAGTTGTAAGTTCCTGCTATTCTTGTTCTGCGTCTGTTCTCTGGTACCAAATGTGGTTGCCTGACTGGCTGCGTGAGAAGGGAGAGAAGTGATTATAATGGCTCAGGAGGAGGACGAGGCAAATGACAATAGAGACATGCTGTATCTAACACAGTATCTAGGTTCCACAAAGAGATGAATCTATCATTCTAGACAGCATTCATGGTTCTCCGGCATACAAGTACGTTTGATTGTTCTGTACATCCTTTCGCCAAGCCACACCCCCCCCACATCGCACCTACGGAGCTCCAACCACCTTGTCTAATAGTCGTAACCTATACTCTCTTCAACATGCCGCGCCCTCTATACATTACCTATACAATTAACCTCCAGAAAACTAACAGCCATCGCAGCTATAATTCAGGTATAGCCAATTCCGTCGCGTCTTCGCGCTACGAGCCCTCAATAGGCGGTCCACCTCCCTCGATACCCAACTCCCCGCCTCCATCTTTCCACACGCATTCCACACCAGGAACACCCCGCCCAACACCCAGCACAATCACACACGCTTCTCAGCCCTCCAACAACGACTTATCTATCCCATCCTACGCCGAGCTCTGGGGCGTAGCTCCCTCCACCTTCGGCGGCGGAACGAACACCAATACAATCACGACCTCCAACGACGCACTGGCTACAATCACCGGGCTAAAACAGCGTATCGACTGGCTTGAAGAAAGTATTGGCCGGCTGTTAATGGAGAAGGATCAGAACAATACCAATGCAGGAAGTAGAGTGCCACAAAAGAAAGAGAGAGATAATTGCTGCGTAACATTCAACGATGCGTCGCCTGACTTGGAGAGAGCTCTGACGGAGGGCAAGGGCACAAACTGTTGTGTCTCGTACAGGAGCAAGAACGATGTGCGTAGGAGTAAGGGGCCGATACTGATTTTGCTTGCTATTGCGTTCATGGTTTGTATAACGGTTATTTTGGTTGAGCAGGCACAGGCGAAGAAGTATCGTCCTAATTCCCAATAAGAACTAAGATAGGTGGAAATGGGACTGGGCTTTCGGTGCTCGAGGCGTTCTAGAAGTCAGGGTGATTCGGGCAGGCAGGCATATTTCGGGGTTTTTGTGAGCTTTTCTTTGACTAAGCGCTTTCATTGAAATTGAGGAGTAGCTAGCTAGGTAGTGTGCAATAGGGAAAGTAAGGTAATATGTAGGTAGGTGACAGAAATTAGTTGTGGTACCTAGATGTCAGTTCAACCAGATGGCTAGCAAGATTTGTGTGATAGCAATAGCAGTACTCTCAAGTTATAACAGATCCTTTACGGCCCGATGAATCAATGATCCACGTTTTCTGACTTCACAAGACCCGCACTTATGATTCTCTTCGTCCACTTGACTTCCTCCCTATTCAAACTCTTTAGTATGGAAATAGTATAATGTCTCAGGATCAGAATGCATAATCCGATCCCAGATCCTAGCCAGAGCTTTAAAATTATGGGGGCGGTGGAGAATACTAACCAGTCGGTTTGTCTGATATTGATGATATCGATGAACTTCCCAGTTGCATTCCTGGTGTCTTTTCTCAGCCGTCCAATGCATCTCGCCATCACATGCTGTTCAGCTCCAATGAAAGCTCGGCTCTCACTTTCAGCCAAACCCGAAGTCTTGTAGTTGGTCAAGATACCATTTGGGAAGGGAGGCCGATCATGCCAAAGATCAGCGAACTGGAAGTGCTGCTGTGTGGTGCCAGGTTCACGAGACGAGAAGGTAACCCGTGCGAACAACTCGATGATAGCATCCTGCTTCAAAGCATTGCACTTCGCTCCCTCTCTGAACATCTCGCCAACTCGGAAGCAGACACGAAGAAATGTTTGTGCTGTCACTCCAGGTATTGGGCATCGGTCGAGCACCAAGAAAGGAAAATCTGGCCTAGCAAATGGTTGAAGAGGTTCGTACTCATGGCTGTCATCCACCACGATCTCCTCCGACGTGGATGCTTGGGTTGCTGTATAAATTTTGGGGTAAGAAATGCGCTTGCGTTGCTTTTGTGGCCCTAAATTTATAACACATTTTGTAATCTCATTTAGACGGGTTTTCTCTCGATCCAAAGCAGGATCAGACAAAGCTACATTCTCGGACGTCTTCACGCAGTCATTTGAACTGATGAAATACCAGTCCTCTTCCTCCGCAAGGTGAGATCCCAAGTTTCCAATAGGCTGGGCTCTGGAGGGACTATGTCCGTCAGCAAGAGGCGCCTCGACTGCCTTTGCCGGTAGGACAGAAGACAGCCACGATTTAGGAGGGGAGGAGAATTGGAGAGATCTGGCGTATACTTCCCCTGACATTGGACCATTTCCAAAGGAATATTGGAGGCTAGGAGGTGCTTGGAACGTCTCAGTGACACCTTGTGGATGCGCAGGCAAAGACAACATGTCACCTTCTTCGAGTCCATCTTCCAAAGGATACTCATCGTGAGATAGTCTTTCGGGTGACCCTGATTCGCGATCTTGCAAAAGTTGCGAATCTGTTGCTACTGGCAAAGTGGGCTGGGTCGCACAGATGCTGCTTGGACAAGCTTCTTCGGCTGATTCCAAGCCTGGTCGGACGGTCAGAGTTCCAGACGCCAATGGCTGTGTCTCTGGTATGGCTTCGTCCGACGCAATTGCAAGCAGATCAGCATCATCGATGCCTTCGTCGTCGAATTCGAGGAGCTCGAAGCCATTAGGGATATCTCGAGGTGCCGTTTCGGTTTCTCCAAAGTTGGATCGTTCGACTTGAACGTCAAAGACGTGTCTGGACGGCGGCTTTCTAGCACTCAACTTTCCACCTTCAAGTTGGCCGCGCGGAGTATAGTCAATTGTTCCACATGCTAGGATGTCCGGCAGATGATTGGGCAAATTTCCTTGGTGATGTGTGAAGTTTGTGGTGCTCTTCTGAAGTTCAACCGATTCACCAGCTACCGGGCCGTATTCGGTAAGAGGGAAAAAGTCCGGCTGGTGGAGACACCCCGCTGAATAGTCTTCGTGCGGTTGACTTGCAGGCACTTCAACATGCATCCCTTCTGCAACCGCTCTTACTGCAAGCGAAGAGAGGTGGTCGGAGTCGTAAAGAATCTGCGTTTTGACAGGATCTGGACGACAAGGAGGACGGTTTTGACCAGGCATTATTGGTAAAGGAGGTGGGGCGCCGCCAACTGAGTTCAAGTCAGCGTCATTTCGAAATTTGGACCCGGACATGCTCGTGATTTTGGGGGCCGGGATGTGATCTTGTGAGGAATGACCCTCGTTTGCACCGGGACCTCCCGCCGGAGCATCCCAATTTACATCGCTGAAAAAGACATCGCCTTCTTGAAGATGGTCGGGGCCCCATTCTGCTCGTTGAGACTGGTCATGTTGATGTTCAGCAGACACATCAGGATGAGTAGGAGAATGATCGGCACAATCGAGGTCACCGAAGGAAGAGTCAACGCCTTGCAAAAAGCCATAGTCGCTTGAAGAAGCAGGATCAACTTCCTCGACTGCCTCAATAGGCTCTACTACTTCCCTTGGTTGGAGAGTTCCACCTATCGCAGAAGGACGGTCCGCTTGTATATGTGCAGACGACTTGTATCGGAATGCTGCGAGCTTATCGAGAGTCGATTTCGATAGGTAGCCAGGGTGGGTTTTCACAGCGTCTTGCGTGCTGGTCCATCCTTGATGAATTGTAACAGGCTTTGTAAGTGTCCTATCCTTATCAAGGTCTGCCTCGCGAGACACGGAAGGCTTCGTGATCACTGGGTTGCGGAAGGGACCTGGCGTGGAATTCGTGTTCCGCGGCTGTTGTACGGTCTTTTTGGAGTGCCTTTTGCTGGATTTAGGTGGAGGTGTCAGTTGAGAGCCCTGCTCTTCCTCTTGATCCACTGTGCCATGCATCAAGCCAAAGATTTTACCATCTTGCGTATATTGAGACTGGGTCGGGTGCTGTTGGCCTAGTGCAGACTTGGATCGTTTAGAGATCGCTGATTTGTTCCTCTTGGGAAATGAAGCTTCGAAATCAGCTCCTTGATTCTGACATGCAACATCCCCTTCGTCCCTGTACTCCCAGACTTGCGCTATTGATATCGCCCGGCCTTTGTTTGCTTGGGAAACCGTTCTCTTCTTTCTCATTTCTGCCGGAGTTCTGTATGGTATTTCGGGGATTTCGTTGTACAAGGCATCATCATCAAGTCCTCTTGCGTACAGAGTCGTTCGGGGCAGGACAAACTGGGCTGGTTCACGCGGAGGATTAATTGGTGTAAACGATGGTAATGATGTTCCTGAGGATATTTTGTGAAGCCTACGTAAAAATTTCAGCATACGGAATCTGAACGAAGGAATTGCTACCCACGATCCTTCGTTCCCAACAACTTCCCTCTGCAGCATGCTCTCTCGATCCCAACCTTGATACAGCGACATCTTGCCGGCGGTTGTCAATGATCAATCGTCTCACTACCCTTCGATACTCCCCCTCGCCAGAAAGCACAGATTTTCTGGATTTCTGGATACCGGAAGTAGGTCGCATGGAAGGTCGGAGGTAGAAAAGTAGTATAATAAAATGGAGCTGCGAAGAATGGAAGCGAAGTCTCGCGACACAAGGCTGAGCTGTGTGGCATTCTAAAGTGGGGTGATTGATCACCTGAAGGAGGGGCATTTACGACCTCAGCCTCGCTCATGGCGCCGTCGCATGAGTCGTCACTCCTTCTTGTAATTTTGGGTAGACTTCATGAACTTTATGCGGCGCAATAGAGCTTCAAACGAACACTATTCGATTCCATCAGACTTGAGATTGTGGCTGTATCTAGCCATCATCATCAAGCGCAATCCTAAACTTACCCCGCCATCATAGCTCTCTTATCCAGTTGGCCGGCAACAGGACCACGAAATCTAGAGAAAGTCTTTGTTCTTTTTACTCAGCTTACCTAGCCTCAGTTCATGATTTCAGTCTGAATTCGATACTCCTGGCTGGTTGTCCTCGAATAGGACTACGAACTTCCCACGTATACCGAGATTTGAAACAGTGCTGTCAGATCACTGATCAGGCTTTGAATATACCAAAGTCACGGGCAAAGCACTCTGGCTATCGTAAGAGAGGAGACAGTAAAGAAAGCATGTTCTCTAACGTAAGTTTGTGTTATTTGATGAGTGCAATCTCTTCGCCCAAACAGCCAGCACGTTGATCATATCACGCGATGATTGCTAACTTCCAATATGAAAATGTAGAAGAAACCATATTCTGCCGTTACGGTTGCCGTTGAGAATCTCACTAGTGAAAGTTACGAGGAAGATGATCTATCTGGAATCCCAGACCTGGTAGAAGCTATCAAGCTTCAAGCAACTGGACCATCTGAAGCTGCTCGCTCTATCCGAAAGAAGCTGAAGTACGGGAATGTGCATCGTCAACTTCGAGCTCTGACACTCTTGGATGGCTTGATCCAGAATGCAGGTGCCACCTTCCAACGTACTTTTGCCGACGAAATGCTCCTAGAAAGACTCCGTTTTTGTGGTAATACAGATCTCTCAGATCCGCTCGTGAGGGACAAATGTAAAGTGCTTTTCAAGCAATGGGCTGTCGCATATAAGAATGTCCGTGGACTCGAGCAAATAGCTGGTCTTTACAAGGTACTTTATCAAAAATAGGCGGGGAATTAGTGAGCTCATTATCTGTAGCAACTACCTCGCCATAAGCAAGTTGTTACCCAGGACAAGTCCAAGGTCCTTCGTGAGACAGAGCAGAATCCATTCGATGGAGACGAAGACGAGACACCTCCTCTCCCAGCATCACAATCTCGCCAGGGTTTGGCCGCTCAGTCATCCAGTAAAACTTTCTCACCAAGCTACCCAGCCATGGCCGTGACGCTTCCTGAATCCAAGAAGTCAAAGAAAGACAAAGACAAGAAGAAAAACAAGAAAGGAAAGCCATTTAGTCTGGAAGCAGAAAAAGACATCATGAAGAGTTGCATTGCAGATTCCTCTGTGGCTTCTACAAATCTGCTCAATGCTTTGAAGCTGGTGAACAGAGAGCAAGAGAGAATTTCCGAGAATCAAAATGCGAATCAGCACTTCGAGTCTTGCAAGTTACTCCGTCGAAAGATCTTACGTTATGTAGGTCCAACCGGTCTTCTATCAGTGACTCGTACTGATTTGCTCAGATCCAACTTGTGGAGTCTGAACAGTGGCTTGGCGCTTTACTTCATGCCAACGACGAGCTGGTCACTTCTCTCATGACATTTGAGCAACTGGATCGATCAATCGACGCGGATAGTGACTCGGATGACGAGCTAGCCAATCAGCAACATATGTACAGACGTATGTTTATTGACTGCCTTACGTCCAGTCATCCTAACTAATCACTTGTAGTCATGTCTGAAAAGGGAAAGGAAAACGAGACTGCCCAATCACTTGCGGGACCTAACCTCGCAGGAAGTACTAGCCCTCGCGCTCCACCACCAGCACCTAGACAGCCTCCGAGACCTGTCCAACCATCCCCTCCTTCTGATGAAGAAGATGAGGTTGAGGAGGAGGATGAGAATGATCCTTTTGCTGATAGAAACGCTGTGAGTACCCCGCAGGTTGAGAGGCGGGAGCCAGTTTGGAAGGCTATTTGATTGCGTCGGACTTCACACGCATGTATCCACTGGGACAGACATTGACTCAAGAATGTGTGAGAAGGGTCGAGAATTGCATGGCTTAGAGGGAAGGAAGCTATCGTGTGTCAGATGTGGACCGCCATCGACTATGAGTGACGTATTACAGGAAATGAATTTTCATTGTCCGACGGCCTCTTGAGTGCCTGGTATTCTTCTGGTCTCAAGAACTGAATGATTGTAAGTACTAACGGGACCTGGGTCCCACGCTCCCACCAATTTTATCCGACTGCTTTTCAGTCTCTCGCTCAATCGGAAACAGCGGATTGATATCAGCCAATGAAAGATATTCAGTTTTATGTTCTGTGTATGATGGATGGAACCTGGGCCGAATTGTACTCATAATTTCACTCGATAACAGTCTTAGTCGGTTGACATTATGTTATTCGCATAGAGGACAAATCACAGTAACAAGACACAGCCTGTCTATACCAACCTACCCAGCGCGGAACCAATGTTCGAGTTTTGAATGAATGAGCTTCGTTCCACAATTGATATCATATTTGAGGTCACATGTCAATTTCATAGATTTTTGGGCTTCGTTGCCATCCACTGTTTCGAGGTCACAAGTCATTTTCATTTTAAGATTTTCTCTGAGTTTCGTTGCCATTTTTAATTCAGATTTCCTGCCGTAATTTACAGTCTATATTTACTTTAAATTAAACCAACGCCATGATAGTGTTAGACAGATTGTTGTGCAGAGAGAGGAGGAATTTTCGGAGCACAAAGCCGCTCAGGCCCGGGGGTAGGAATCGTCTTCGAACTCCATGTGGAGCCGTCGGAGCTCGAAACTTCCTTTTGGCTTTCCACACGTGCACCGCGCCCTCTGTCTGCTCAAACCGTTTGCCTGGAGACAGAACAGGTCAGCTGCGCAGTCCCGATGAACGTGACAGCCACAGGGAAGCTTTTCCGGAGGCGGGTTGAAGGCTCGGGTCTCCTTGTCACAGTAGGTGCAGATGTTGACAGTGGCATCGTCAGATGCTTGCAGAAGATCGCCTCCTGCTCCGCCTGTAAAGTTGAAGAGGTGGAAGCGGTCGGCTTCAACCACACCGTTCTTGATTTCCTCGATTCTTTCGAGCTCGATAGCGGCCTTGTAGGCCTCCTTTCGCCGCTGTCTGCGATTGTCAACTCGGCGATCGAGAAGCTCGTTGTATGTTGCAACCGCATCCTGCCACAGTTGGATTCGTCGTTCGATCTCTTCCTCAGTCCTGTGCACCTCTGGCTTCTTAGCCGCGGCTGACACCTTCTGACGGGGCGGTGACCGTTCCTCGGTGTTCAAAATCGATTTGATTTTGAAGCCGAGACGTTGAGCACTGTTTCGACGGCGGACGAAGAACAGCGGAACGCCTGATTTGCAGAGCTCGCAGGGCCCGTCGAGGATGACATGAATGTTGTCGCTTTTCTTGCAGGGCAGGGCGCGGTGTATATCTTGATACTCCTCTTCAGTCAGCTTGCCTTGTTTGGTGTGTACACACTCTTTGGAATGGACTGTCAGAGATTGAAAGCCCTCGTGTATGCAGCCGCATCCTGTGTAGAGATGCTTGTAGTGCTTGCATTGGTTGTTAGAGGCGTCAAGCTCTGGCCACCATGATGGCTTTGCTTCCTGCGCCATGTCTGGAAGATGGAGATGATGTGGATTTGTGTTGAAAGTAGTGGAAGAATGCGATAGAATGAAGTCTTCTCTAGCCAGAGCTATGAGAATGATGAGTACTAATTATCTGGGTGTGAAGTCGCCTTCTCTTATACCTATTACTAAGAGGTGTTCTCATGTCTGTACACTGTTAGTAGACTGTTATTGGTAACAACATTCGAGTATCTGATGTTAAAAATCGGAGCATTGTATCTTGCTAAAGGGGAACTTTCTGTTCCACGTTCCTATCCCTTTGTCCATTGTTCCAAATCAATGGCTTTCTTTTCTTTACTTTAACACACAAAACTACGTGAAAATTGGGCATGGCCTCATGAATAGAGCTTTTAGGATGCTCGATAGAAACTCTAAACTTGTGTTGAATACTAAACTTTTGTGTGAACACAATAGTCGGACCTTAAATTCTTGGAGTCAAGATTAAAAAAGAATTCTGCTAATGATTCTGATCAAGCTTCCAACTCATGCAGGAGAACTCATGCACAAAGACATAGGGTTATGGCATCTTTATTGTTGGATTTGTGAGGTTACAAAGACATCGCAAAAGTCCTTTCATGCTCTTGAGGTTTGTTCATCAGATTATTTCATTCGATTCATTTATCAAAAGAGACTTGGCGATCTAGATTCGAAGCGAGAGGGCCAAGAGGTAATGGTGAGCTTTGTCACGATACCTTCAGATGTCTGGAAAAGGTGCCAAAGTAAGTAGAACTGACTCAATATTGTAATATCTGCATAATTTGTACTGAAGCACTTTTCTGGCTATTTAGTGTTTCTGAAGTCCTTAACGTTACCATCACGACCCAGGGACTTTCTAGTATTATTTCATGGCTTCAAAGTTCTCGTGTCACGCACATGTACTCTTCTTACTGCATGGATCAGCTACAGTCTCATGACAGCGACAGAATTGTCGAAATGCAATAGCGTTCAGCTAGACCTATGAAAACTCTTCCAAATTTCGGATACAGTACGTACTTCTCTTCAACCTTGTTAGCTTTCACTTTTGATTCATATTGACCTGATAGGATCCGGCTCCCTCATGCAGGTTCTGGTAGCGTTTGTCAGTGGTGCCCACCAGGGAGCAGATAGATCCTGGGGCCAAGATGAAAGCGTTTGACGACTCGTCAAAGTTACCGGACGGCATGACGTTGAGTTCTCTTGTGATCGAGAGAGATATGTACACAGATGTCTCGTTGGAAGGTAAAACAAGTGGGCGAGGAAGATACAGAATGATGAAGGATGGAGAGGAAACCAGATTGAGAACTCTTGCTCGATATGTACGGTGGATAGGAAGCTGCTCGAAAAACAGCTCAGAATAATCGAGAAGGTTCAATATAAGCTGATGAAGCGCCACACTCATTCCTTCAAAAACAGTACAAAGCTCATCGTCAAGTCTCTACTGTTGTTTTGTAAAAGCGGAAGTGCTTTATGCTACGCGATAAGAGAAATCGGATAAAGAATTTAATGGTTTTATGCCTGTCCAATGCTCGTTTTTACAGGGCTCTCTTACTGATAACGTAGCATAGCACCTTGCCCAGGTGGCGGAAATTTAATTGAGAGTAGCTGCATAATAGCTGGTCCATCTCCACCTAACTCGGGAAATTCGAGCCAGCAGAAGGGAACTGGCTGTTAAGTCTAGTTCTGTAACCGTCCCGAGAGGCAAGGGGGAGACGTTTATATTCAACAAGGTACCACTGCATCTCTTCCATCGAATGCTCTATACTTGGGGTACTTGTGGTGGAATAAAAAGAAATCGAGGTTCTACTCTGATAGTGAACCGAAAAAGAGCTCGATCGTGAGGATAGTATTTACTTTCGCTTATTTCCTAAGCTCGGCCTGTGGAGCGGACCAGAAACAATAACAATAATCCAAAAATATTAGCCAGTGATACTAAAGACGAAGAGAGGGTGAGTGACTCAAAGGGATTATAGAAACAAAGGGAAAAAAAACATGGTAGTGAAATCATTTCGGTAGCCAAGTTGAAGATGAGAAAGGAAAAAACTGCAAAAATTCAATTGGAAGCCCACACTCGGATGCGTGTGAGGTTCCAATCTATAAACGTAACTTAATACGTTTTTCGCTCATTCGATAGTTTACCGTCGATGTCGATACGTTAGTCGTTGTGTGGGTACGTGTTCGGGTACGTAGGTAGTTGTCGATTTGTCGTCGGCAACCAATTTGACCTGAACCACCGGAGTGGCCGCCCTTGGTATGCTGGATACTGCTTATTTTCTATGATAAAGGAGTCAGTGGAGACGTTTGAAGGCGGTGAGAAGCGAGGGAGATTTTTTGGAAAGTTTGTTGGTGGATCTTGGAGTGTCTAGACCTGGAGTTGACTTGTTGGAAGGACAATAGAGACAAATATAAGAAGATATTTCGCAGATTATGCTTTCCCAAGATTGCTAATACGAATTTGCCCTTCCTGCGACGATCCTGCGGGAAGTGAATACAAGATGAAGTGATTATATAATGTATACTAGCTATTTGCACAGCTCACCAGCTTTCTGGATCAGTACCAAGTGAAGAAAAATTGATCCAGTCGCCTGTCGCCTGTCGTCTTTATCTGTATACAAATTGTGCCATACGGTGTTTATAACAGTCAATAATCCGTTGCTTTTGTGAGAGTTTCCCTCAATCAGCGAAGAATATTTTCACGTCATCATTATGTGTTAAAGGTATCGCTTCATTTTCACTCTCTCTATCTCTTCCACCCTTAACATTTTCCTCTCCTTTTGCCTCAACGTCTCTCTTAACCACTCCCCTCTCCTCCTTACTATCTCCTGAATCGGCAACGCCCCATCCTCCCTCTTCTTCCTCCCAGTCATCTCTCCATGTGCACCACCTACCTTCTTCCCCCATGCAAAGAAGCTCTTCCTTACAACTGGCACCGTCGCCAGCAGATCGCAATTCGTGCACGAAGCTTTCTTGATCGCCATATGCTGCGTCATATTCGGGCATTCTTTCACCTGAACGTAAGGCGATGTCTCGCGCAGCCAGCCGCGGTAAAGCTTATCGCAGGGAAGCTCGTGAACGAAGAGGGTTTCGATATGTCCGCATTGCTCGTAGAGAAGGCGGACTTGAAGGCACTGGAAGCGAGATTTAGTGTATGAAGAGGTAGAAAGTCGTGTTTGGGATATACTGTGCGTCATCGCCCTGCTTGTAGAGTCGTTATTGGGCTTCAAGATTTCGTCCCGTGAGGGTTAAATTGATTTTTTTATCGTTAACTTCAGTTTGGTGACAAAATGATTCGAGTCTGTTTGCGTAAGTCCATTCAAGGGATACACCTGTGCTGGTCGGTGGCTTTATGAAAGATATGATCGCTTTGTGACTGGGTACTGAATTATTCACTGCTTACCAAGGTAATATTTCCTTTCATCAGAAAAATCTTTTTGTTCTAAACATTTCATAGCTGTATTGTCGTGATAAAAATAGAAAAAGACACAACAAAGATATCCTCAGAGAAGTCTTACACAATGGGCAGTAGAAAGACCACTCTTCTAAGATCGTGCTCATGATATGCAAAAACGCCAGTCAGAATTCCACATCTCGGGAATGAGGTTGGTCTATTTCTAGCAGCATCGGATCAATAGTAGGCTAGTCACCTATGAGGGTTCAGGCGAGATTCTCACATGTAGCTTAGTGTAGGACCTATCACGACTGAATCCAGCGAACACATGATCCTGAGTACCCTAGAGTAACATTTTATATGAAGAAGTCTACGGTACATAACACATGTCAGCATACAACAGGATTCGTACGGAATCACATGTCAGAAGCTGCCGCTGACGGTCAAAATACCTCAAGCTGCGAAGTCTAAGTGAACACCACCAGCAGTCAAGAGCACGAGACAGATTGATAAATTGGATACTTCTGCGGACGCTGATATGACTGCAACATTTATATCAATGTTGTTGGCGTGAATCATTATAGACGGGGTACCAAGCTTACACAAACAGTAAAAATGGTAGCCAAGATGCAGGAGTTCAAGACTAGCGTTTGGACGCTCATGTCCAACGGGGAGTCTCCCACAGTTTACCAAGGGATTCGCATTCAATAGCATGGTCTAGCAAAACTCAACGTGTTTGCGATCCTGTCTGTCGATTTAAGCATCCCTCGAAAAGGCCAACAAGTTACCTTATTCAGGGAACTCCTAGATCTCCAGAACATTGTCAACACTCGATGCGGTAATGTCTTTAGCTAGGATTTATTTAAGAAGCAATATCATTCTGATCAAATACAAATAATATCAAGTAAAAAAGAAACGGTCCCTGGATGTTGAGTCACCAGCGGTCATAACAATTGCTGCGAACGGGGTTAAGTCTGCGCCTTGGTAGCAAGTTCGTGAAATCAACAAAACAACAATGCGGCACAAATGTGATGATCATTAATCTTGATCGAACGTGAGTGGGATTCACAAACGCCTCATCCGGAGAAATATCGAATGCGGTTGCTAAGGGGGTCGCAAACCAAGAAATTGGATATCAACAAACTATGACCAGGTGATGTCATTGATGATGGTTCGGCGATTGGTGAGAAGGGATATTAAATCGCAACTCGAGGTTAAAGATAATATTGAAATCATGATTAAACATTATCAAGTTGAGTAACAGTTAGAAGAAACTAAAAAATTGCCCTTGGTACTTACCTTACTCATTATGAGTCTATCCGATGGCTGCACATCTAAAAGATGACTCAGATACAAGGCCAAAAAGAGTCATGCTTCATGATGTTTGAACGATTCTCGACGGTGGCGAGGCTCCCGTTGCTTGACTCATCAATCTCGCGTCGTATCTACGACTGGCTTTTTCGTGATCTCGATATTCCATAATCAATTGATTCATAAGAACTCCGGTTATCCTCAAACCAATTGTCATACCCCGTACCCTGTCCCGTTCGTCCTAATGTACAGACCGAATTAAGACGAAGGACAATTGCCCACTCATCGCCTCCTGCTTCTCTTTCTCATTCTCATTCTTGTCTTGTCAGCCAACCCCTCCAGATCAGCTCGGCTCGACGCCCGGCTGTTGTGTTTGTCACCAAGTCGCACGTTGAAATCATGGCATCCAACCCTAATACAGCCCCTCTTCCTCTCTCCTACAGAGGTCAGCAGCTTCCCTCACCGCTTTACTCAGTCCCTCCACACGATATGCACGGCACTGTAGACGAAAGTTGCAATGCATATCATGGCGGCCGGTGGCTGAGGAAGGTCATCTGCTTCCGTTGACTGATAGATGCGCTGGCAGACATCCCTACTACACTCTGCCACGATTCCGCCCCAAGCGATAGACCAGTACCGGCGCCGAAAACAAGGGTTTGCCGGTATTTTAGCAAAACAGGTATGTGATGTTATCTATTTGTGAATATTTTTATTGGTTCTATGCATGATCTATTTGCATGTGCAGGAATGTGTTGTGCAGCATGTGTTATGTATCAAGTGATTTTCACCGCCATTACAGGCGTGGGGGATACTTGCGTTTGACCTTGGATATCAGATTGTTGAGAGCCTAAAGCGTCCCTCTCATTAATTTACACGTGAACATGAGAGTAAGCCATGAGTTGAAAGTAGAAGCTGATCGATGATGCAGGTTACTGTCGGGCGGGGGAAGAGTGCCAATTCATACACGATGAGACACGTTTCCCAGGAGGCTCGACTGCAAAGCCAACTCACGAGACGTCCGAATCATCCGGAGAATCAACCGTAACTCATCCCGTGAGGGAAGATGGCTTGATCCAAGATCGTCGTCAAGCTGTTACGAAACCAGTGCCTACTTCTCGTGTGGTGGCAAAGCCCGTACCACAGGCTCAAACGCAAGATCCGAGAGAGTTCCAGTTGGGCCAAATACGACGACGCTTTTTCCCGAAGGAGACCAGGCAGTCTGGCAGTGGAGCTGCGCTGTTGAAGTTCAGCCTCGCTCCATCAGACCCTGACTTCCCCTTTGAGATGACAGCCCTGGAATGTTTAATATCGGTACCAGCAAATTATCCAGAAGAGGCCCCTTCTCTGAAGGTTGGCAACAAGGATATTCCAAGAGGGTTTTCTCTCAATGTCGAATATGGCTTTGGTAACTTGGTCAAGGAAAAGCCTGAGTCAACTTTGCTAGAGCTTATGAAGTCTCTTGACAAGAACCTTGAAACTTTTCTATCCGCGCCCAAAGCTGAGACGATTAAGATATTGCCCAATAAAGATACTAGGCATCTATCAAGCATTCCTTCTCGGTCACTCGAGCCAGCTATCAGTCCAGCTGCTGCAAAATTTGTTCCTAGTATATCTGCTGGCAAGGCTGCGTCAGACTATGTTGAACCGCTCATCACTTATACAGCGCAAGAAAAGGCTGAAGCTTTGAAGAGGAGAGGTGTCGAGACAAGACAACTTGAAGCTCGGATGAAGCGTTTACCTCTTTACAAGATGTCACCCGATGGCATTGCTTACACTCTTCCCATTGAGCCCAAACGACGAAATGACTTGCCTCTTCCATTGCAGTCTGTCAAGGCAATCACACTTTTTGTTCCTCTATTATATCCTCTCCAGCCCTGCCGAATCAAGTTAGACGGATTAGATGTACCCGAGGCAAAGCCAGTGGAATTCGGATTTCTTCAGCGTTCGACAGAGCAGAAAGTCGCTACTTTGACTGGACATATCAATTACCTCTCTCAGAATATGCATGTTTTGGCAAGGACGAAACTGGAGGTAGAGCAAGTTCCAGCTCCTCAGGTTCAATCGCCTGCGGTAGAAGAGCCAGAGGTTGTAAAGCCTTCGTTTGCAGGTCATCAAGATCCTGAGCGTAGCCACATTCAATACATCACGCGGCCTCCGGAGTGGACTTTCATCGAAGGAGACGAAGCTTCCGACTCAGATGACTTCGACTCCTACGACACCGGTGACGAGACAACTGACGATGAAGATGAAGTCGATGTCAAAGATGAGAGTCAGGAGTCATCAGATCAGCCAACACAAAATCCGGAACGTGGCACAGCAATCTCTTTTCCGTTCTTGGATATGCATGGAATTGAGCTACTCGAGATTGTAACTCTGAATATAACCGTGAAATGCGAGAGGTGCAAGGAAATCACTGAAGTCAAAGGCTTGAAGGACGGTGTTGCCAAAACCCCAAGCTGCCGGAAATGTACAAGTCTTTTCAGCGTAACTTTCCGCCGAGATCTTCTACACGCTCACGCAGTCCGAGCAGGGTTCCTAGACCTAGAAGGTTGCATTGTTGGCGACATGTTACTAAGGTGTGCTTTCCCTCCTCATATTAACATCTAAAACTAACACGATCAGCACATTCATCCCCACCTGCTCCCAGTGTTCTACCGCCTACCCATCACCAGGAATCAACACCGTCCAAGGCGAATCCACCAGCAATATCTGTCGAGAATGCCACCAAAAATTCACCTTCAAGATCCCCTCTGTGAAATTTCTTCGCATCTCATCCACAAACCGTCTTCCGCCATCATCCGGTCCCCGACGCAAAAGAGAAACTCTCGGTTTAACAATAGGCACCGAACTGCCAAAACGAGGACGATGCAGACATTATACCAAGAGCTATCGCTGGTTCCGCTTTAGCTGCTGCTCGAAAGTGTATACGTGTGATAAGTGCCACGATGAAGCAGAGGATCATCTGAATGAGTGGGCGAATCGCATGATCTGTGGATGGTGTTCTAGAGAGCAGAATTACAGACCAGAGGACTGCGGTGTTTGCCATGGGAGTCTGGTGGGTAAGAAGAGTGTTGGTGGGTTTTGGGAGGGTGGGAAGGGGACAAGGGATAAGGTGCGCATGAGCAAGAAGGATAAGAGGAAGTTTCGACGGGTTCCAGGGACGAAGCCGAAGAATCACTTACATCAGGCATAGATATTTAACATTGAAGTATATATATTGTAGCAATACTAGATGTGTCATCAAGGATGGTCTGCTGAGTTCACGATGTGAATGCTGAGAAAGTGTGTTTACATGCTCACGCTTCCCCTGAAGTTCTCGCTAAACATGCTATTCATTTCGCACAGCTTTTCAATAAATTTCGTAAGCGATTGGACTACCTGAGTACCATCTTTGTCCCATAAGCACTAAACTCAATACTTCCCTCATCCCCATACTCGTACAACCCCCACATGCGTAACTCCAAATGACAAACCCGTACCACCAGCCAGCCCCTCCAAGCTGTCCTTCGGCCCAGCACATGTCATCGCAAACCTGGTACACGTCCCCTAAGGAACGCAGCCCAACCCAAAAAGTTATGACCAAGATCCAGACACATGCTGAGATCTCACCCATACATATACTCATGACCCTTATAGACATAGAACCGCGAAATACCCATTTGTATGCATCACCATCACCTTGGGTAAGACCAGACTAGACACGACAAGACAAGACAAGATACAAATGCTGTACAACACCAAGCTGTCACAAGCCTTCCTCCCTCCCGTCCCGGTGTCTATCCATCCATCCATCTACACGATATATGCGCGGCTCCGTGAGTACGGGTTCTGGAAACTGATGTATCGGTTTCCTCATATCTTATATGTGAATGTTAGGCTACGGGGATATATCCGAAAGCCATGATGGGCTAGAAGGGAAGGGAAGCGGAAATAGGCAGGTAGCCGCTGTGGCGGCGGTAAATCATGTCTTGTCTTCAGCCAGACCGGGATGTAGATTCATGGCTGAGAGAGCATTGACTGCTTCACTTTTCTGGTGTGAGAGCTGAAAGGAGGGATAGGACAGACAAGACAAGAGAAGAGACCAAACACGAGAAGTACGTAGATACGGAGGTCCGTAAATATCTACGTACCAATGTACAGCCTGAAGCTGTGAGACTCCAGGTTGTCCGTCATGTCTTCAACCCATGCACCCCGTCCAATCCAGGAAAATTCACAAGACACTGGACAGCAGCATGGAACCCAAAAAGGAGAGATCGAACACTCACCGTGTGATATGCTTCGGGTACGTACTTCCTTCCCGGACTTCGATATCACAGATAAGCTGATGTATCGACACGGAGGTACACATACACAGAGACACGAATAGGCAATGTGCAGTACGCAGAATGATGAGATACAGATACAGATACTGCACCATGCCTCCCTTTCTCATACCCTGCTGTCATGCACTGTAGTCACGACGCGGATCTTCTTGCTGGAAAGGTCAAAGAAAAACAGAAAATATAATCGTAGATCTCGTTTTAATGATTAAATGAACGAGAAAAGAAGGGTTGAAGCCTCAAGCCCAGCAGTTACACGGGAGCTGCGGATAGACATGTCGTCTCACAATACCCATCGATCCCGACCCCCTGGTTTTCGTGTTATTAATCTAAGACCTGGCGCATGTTTTGTGCTTAGTCGGGATTGTATTGTTGGTTGTTGATTATGATTGAGCGAGTTTGTGGATTCCAGATTAGACGTTGGCTTCCTCTTGCTGTTGGATGCTTGAAATGTGAAGGCGTTAGTCACAACAAAAGAGTCATACGTACCTACGCCGGGTTAATTCTTGTAGTTCGAGAATCCTACGATCAAGATCTACTAAACTTGTGGCTTGGCTTCGCGGTTCTTGGTGGGAACGAGCGCTCGAATTGAAACTACTAGCGCGATAACAACCTGCGCCGTCAAGCTTCCCTCTACGAATGTGGTAAACAATCCTCTTCTAAGAGGTAGTAATGAGAGACCAAAGCGAATGTGAATAGGAAACTCGCAAACGGAAAATAAGCAAGAGCCAGTGATCCCGGTAAGACAGTTTTATAACAGAGTCCGCCTCCTGCACCAAAATTTTTACCAAAAGTAGACCTGTCGTATTCCGGGGAAGAGGGAAAATAGAGCCAGCCAAGCGAGAATCCTTGCCTGCCGCTCAAGTTTTCAGATGAAGTCACAATTCAGATACGACAGCTCAGCAAACCAACGAGCAAACCATTGGATACCAACAAACCCTCTGACGGACCCGACAAGCAATCCAAACACGCAGAAACACAACGGCGTAAGAAAGAGCGCGGTCCCGCAAGATACTTATACGATCTATCACATCACGCCACGACCGTGAATAACAAGCAATATCCTGCACTGCACGCTGACGCCAAGGAGATATGCACCCCTTCGTTGCTTTTGCGAATATGGATCTGAATCTGAATCTGAATCTGATGCCGACGCCGATCCCGCTTCCGTAAATCGGGTAGATCACTCAAGCTCGCAAGATCGATCTATCGAGCCTCACGAGTTAGTTGGACACGACGGCTTCCTCCCGATCTAGTTGAGAAGCTACACGTGAAGCTGGATATAGATAATACGAGTATAGTGTAAATAGACGTCTACCCAATCTGAATAGATTCCCCAGACAGAGGCTAGACATAGATAGTATAGTGTTAGTAAGCAGCATGCGTTGATAAAAGATGAGCTTATTCTGACGTTGGGTGTTTGACTTTAGAACGTTGCCTGGTGTTGGTGTCGGGTCTTGGTAATATGCTATAATATGAGGAGGTTGGTGATGTTATGTTGTGCGAGGAAGAACGCCACGAAAAGCCGCTGATGCAATGACGGATGTCCTATCTGTACTTACGTCTTTCGGGGACCTTATTTCGGGGTGCGGAGGAGTCTATTTGACGTAGCGCGTATATACACATGGATTTCTCCGCCCTTCTTTACTGAGATAGATAGGACATGCAAGAAAAAGCAAAAGCAAGAAGAGCTAACTTCCCCACGATATCTTGTCTTGGATTGAGATTAGTGTAATACTGCATTGATGCAGTAGCTGGAAGGGGAAACGCAGTACTGGAGGCTTAATCATTTCTCTGTACTCGAGTTTGATGCCATCACCACCATGAATAATCGGGCAGTCGGGGGTTTACACACCGGATCTACACACTATCAAATGGGGCTAGTCCTTGATTCCGCCTCGCCAAAGTGATGGAATCTCATTATTTGACCAAACATACGCACGCTAGCTTTCAACAGTCGCAGAGTTACGTTATTGTTATCCCCATCATGTCATGCACGACGCGTCCTCTCATCAAGCCACAAGCACCGTATTTCGTACCGCGTGCTCTCCCCAAACAATGACGAGATATAGTTGGCGTTTCGGCGTCCTCACATGCGGGAGAGAAAGTCTCAAGTTCCTCACCTGTCGTGCTCGTGGGGAAGCGGGATGAGTAAAGGAGGATGAATGAGGAGATGAATGAGGAAGCGACCCGTCTGTATGGCGGGAGGGAAGTGATTCCCAGGCGGGTGGTTCGCTACGCTTCCCCGTGGCAATGGAAATTGGGGATGGACGATAGGGCTGGGTCTTGCCAAACTGCGTGGGATATTTCATCTTATGCTAAATTGTCAAGAAAAAATACGTGCTCATAAGCAGATTCCATCGGTTTGGTAAAATAGAAGAATTAAACTTGTTTTCCTCTTTGGGAGATAGAGGTTCATATTTGTCTTGGTTTGTTGCGTGATTCGCAACGGGAAGGGGTTATTTGGGTGTGGTATGATATTGTTGAATTTTATTCTTCTCGCTTGTTCTGTTGGTTTTGCTTCTTTGGACTGCGATAGGGGTCTTTCGGGGGTTCAGCGGGAGGACCGTAGATACAGGATGTTGTGCCTTGAGGGCTTGGATAGGTTCGTACAGATCCGTGTAATTTTGGCACCAGAATTCAAGAGGTATCAGGCTAAGCCCGAAAATTCGAAAATCTGCGATTTTTACTATGCCTTCTTCGAGTTCTTCAAAATCGGGCTGACTGGGGCATCGACAAAACTCGTCTTGCTGAAGCTACCAAGGACTCGTTTTCGGAAGGAACAAAGACCTTCCTTTCTTCCGATTCTTACTCCTACCTAAAGTGCAATCGCACTCGTTCGACGTGCATTTTGGATAAGTGTGATAGGCGCCAGGGCAGGTACATAAAGACCCACCATCCCACTCCCACGGAGAGCATTCGCTGGGCCTGCTCGTGCTCACGAGGCCCTATTGTGCGAACAACCAGCCATCTGGTCCACCCACCTTCTACATGAAGATGTATCCCGCGGGGGGGGTTTGTCTGAAGGGTCTTTGAATGGGGGTGAGGGAGGGTGGTTGGGTGACGAGACAGGATAAGACAAGACGAAACGAGACGGCAATACCTCTTGCCCTTCTTTCCTTCTTCTGGAATTTCTTCTGGAAGCGGGACTGCCCGATGTCACTGTCCAGAAACAAGTTTGAGGATAATAGAATATTATAATACTAGTGATCCACAAATAGCTCAATATTATATAGATATAAATAGTATAGAGGGAGATAATAGTGGAGAGGGGCATTAATAAAGGACCTGATTTAGACCCTGGATGAGGATGAAGGAGCTTTGATCATTACTCGCACGACGTGATGTGACCGTTGCTTGGTCGGTATCGATGTCTTGATAAATTCCTTACCGAGATGCCACTAGATGTCTATCAACTTCGCTCCATGGACCAGGTTGACTGGATTTGGTAGACGAGAAATCGCCGAATTTTCATCCTTCCCGATCAAAGCGGATAATCCGAATTCTCAAACGGGTCGTTCACGGTTGGATTTCTGGAAATTCGTTTCCATTGCGCTGGGTTGGAGAATTGTCCCCAGAGCGAGCAAATGCAGCGGCTTCATCTATCATAGCAAGACAACGCTCGATTGGGAGACGGTGAAAATTGTGGATACAGTAACAACACGTCATATCTGTTCATCCCACTATTTCAAGGTGTTTACTGTACCCGAGTAGTAAGTGTATCGAGGCTAGGCCGAGAGAGTGGATGTCTTGTAATTTGCATACATTTTGACCGAGATCATTCATCTCGAAGACGTACGGGGTCACATCTATCTTCTTTTGCCCGCGTGTCTCTCCCTGTCGATTGTAAGAGGAGCGCAAGAACAGAGAGAAGTGGCGGTCAGCTCCACATGACTGGCAGATGCTCTCTTCTCCTTTTCTTGGATGATCATAAACATTTGCTGTCTCCAGCAACAGTTGACGGCTGAAGGAAGGACGGTCCTTCTCGTCCGTCGATGATTGCGGCACGGCACTCAGAGCTGATGCCTCCTCATCTTCAGATCCCTTCACCAACAGGTACAATCGCAAAGCAAAATACATTTCCTGTCCTCGTGATCCCCACCTTTCGTCACATCTCCCGGTAAGGGAAAGAAGGCGACTACGAGGTTATCGGTATACCTTTGGTATTTTCTTCTTGGAGTGGATTAGCTCGGGCAGCAATTCAACCTGCCGAGGACACCATTTATCCGGGCCTTCTCTTTCGCCCGAGGCGGGGAAACCGAGAATTTGCTTGAAAAGGCCTGGCCACTCTCATCCTCATCTCCGTAATACCGAATGCGAGGATCTCTATTGGAAGGATTGGAGAGGAAGCTTAAATTTACATGGGGCGTGGGGAGAAAGAGCAAAAATTCCCCTATGTGAAGCAGGATTTGGCATTTTTATCTAACTTACCAAGTTTTAATCGGACCTTTGGACGAGAGAGTTTCGATTGTGGATCTGAGAGAGGAGTTTTGAGTAGAGTTGAGTTGCTGTGGATCGATGCAGGGAGAGGATGGCGGGTGGGCTTCCATAATGCATGGAACTGAGCTAGAAGCTTGAGAAGCTTGGGTTCGAAGGTTTCCCCCCCCCTGCCCCTGCCCTGAATCGAAGTTGAGCACGTGAAAAGACTGATGGAGAGTAGGTACGTAGGCGAGGAGGCGCACCAATCAACGACTTTGCACTTATGTACATACAGAAGGTACCTACCTACCTACACTACAGTACTATGCAGATTCAGATTCAGATTGTGCCGTTGCACTGGCGATATGGACACCTTGGGCCTGCTGGGCCTCAAATCACAGACTGTAGAAGATGCACTTCTGGAAGTATTGGGGTTGAAACTGCCTAAACAAGTCTATGTGCGTCTGGATCCCACTCGATTCCTTCCGCATGCGTGCCTTTCAGTATGCAGTACAAGTCGTGACATGACTTGTGAATACCCGTTCGAGAGTTAGACTTCTGGGAGAGTCAGGTAGAATGGCCATTTTACAATCACGGTTTATGGTGGCCGACACCCTGAACCTGAACACCTCGTGGGAACTTGGAAGGGCAAACCGGTAGCAGACCCAGCTTCCGCGGCCAGTGAGGATGAGGGTCAGTGGGTTACCTCCGGAAATCCCTTTTGGGTCAGAGCATCCTGGGGGACGTTCCAATGGGATGGCTGATCAGGGGGGAGAAGGTAGGGTTCGCCGTGGTATGGCCCTGCAATTGAGAGGCGGGGGGGCTCATGCCCTGTTGATACTTGGGGGAGGGGGGGGTGCGTGCGGAGCCTCGAAAATATTCATGAGTTTCTTTTTATTTTATTATTATTACTATTATTTCCTGCAATGGTCGGCCTTTGGAAGTCTAATTGTTTCTTGTCAATGCTTGAGCGTCGTTGCAGGGTTTGTTCAGATAAGGTCAGGCAGGCAGTTGCTAATCTCGGGAGGCAATCCGCGGTCCGTTGGCCTGGGAGTTGGAATTGGTCCGACCACGCCCTCTAGACTCTCTTCGTGATGACCGATGAGGGAGGTGGAGACACTTAATCACTGAATGGGAATGAAGCTCGGGTTCCAGCTATTGGTTTGTCGGGTATGATTTTCATCACCTCATGTAAGAAAGTGGAATCCAGCCGAGGAGAGTTTGCAAATGAGTGCGACCAACTGGCTGGTACTTCGGTAAAATTACGAATATCAACAAAACATCCAGCTCCCACATGTCTTCATCGCATGTTAAAGGGTTAATGGTTTGATGATTTGATTTCTCGCCGAAATCTCGTCTCTGTCTTCCATGCACCAACACCTTCATACAATTGCATTAGCCATCACACACAAATAGAGTTTTAGGGCATTGGATTGCCATAGCACCGGCTCATGCTTCCGAGGAGTCGCGATTAGACGCTCAGAAAGTCGTGATCAGCTCCCATCACACCAACGAAGTTTCAAGCTGACTTGCAAGTACGCGAAACATCGGGTGTCTACGCCTTGCTCGCCTTGTTTTCTTTTTCTAGACAATGTGAACTGGTCCTGAAACAGAGGCCCGTCCCGAAATTTCGGATGGAACACCGGTATTGGTGTCTGAAGCGAGGCACTTGTGCGATTCATTCTCGAGTCAGTCGGATTTTGTCCATCGGGCGCAGTTCATCCGAGTGTTGATCTATAGACTTCCTTTTTTTTTTTTTTTCAAGGTTTCAAGAAGTTCGATCATGGAAGTCAGTCTTTTCGAGCGTTTGATACTTCAATAAACTTCGCGGGGAATCCTTATTTATGTCAGTTAGAGTTGTCTGTGTTGACTCGCGAAATGCAATTGACTCGTGTTTACGATCCATGGCATGATGATTGCTAGTCCTCATCGTTGCTTTCACGGGGTTGAGGCTGCCGACGTGAAGATTGCTGCGTATTTTCCTGTTCATCCCAAACCTCGTCCAACCTTCTTCAACAACCCGGAATCCAATCGGCCCCTCATTCGTCCCCTCCTCCACAAAAGTATAAATGCACCAGCTAGGACTCGCTCTCAAAACTTTGACTTTCGATCATCGCAACCTCTTTCGATCAGCCATTCCTAATAACAATCATGGACGAGCGTTGCATCGCATCCGCATCCGCGTCAAAATGAAAAATGTGCTATGATTCAAAAACGATACACACTTAGCATCTACGTAGCTACATATTGCGCCAGATATTTACTCTGGCAAAGAGCCGAGCCGCAAACCATGGCTAATCCCTAAGCGTACAGGCGCCGCCGGGGAAGTATAAAGGCGCCGCCCATTCCCAACCCCTGCATACATCTGCTAAAAATCATTTAGCCTAACCAGCCGCAGCCATATACCACGAGGTTACTAGACTTTAGGAACGAGACTCGTGGGAAAACTGGTGAGGAGCAAGGTAGAGATGCGCGCAGAACTGGTAGAGGAGCCCAGGTAATCCCCGTCGCTTACCAGGTTTGGTACAGATCCATTTTATGATAGATAACAATCACGAGTTGAGGCCCTTATTTATGCACGAGGGACTGGGAGAGGAGAGTTCCCCGGGTTACGTGCCGTTTACCAAACATCGAGATGGCCTGTTATATGGTCTTTCAAGGTACTGTATGATGTCCAGCGCCATGAGGTATGTATTCGTGCTTACACCGCTACATTGGCAGAAGCTTCATAAGGAGTTGTCAGCTATGACCGTTCTTGAAATTCTTGAAGGGTGAATTAGTAAGAAAGCGATTTCCTGAATGGCTGGAATCAGCCTGAAGCACCGCTCAGAGGACATGTGAGCAGCGCCTCTTTTGCGCGTCTTGTGCCACTCACTCGGGGCCGTCTGAAAATACTAATAATTACGGACCGAATTTGTTATGATTCTGGGACCATTTGGGACGCGTGTGAGATTTGGCTGCCTTGTTGATATGCCTGCTGGAGTGGATATACTTGAGGTGAAGCCAGCCATTGAAATCGTTGAGGAGATCATCATGGGAATTACCTAATCTGCAACAGCTACCTTGAACATGTGATCTTCAAGTAGTGCTTGAGCATGAGCCTGCCTTCGGACGATCTCAGTCTCTACGAGAAAGCATCACAAGCTCCAATTCTCAAGCCGTTATTTCCGGTTGCGAAAAACTCTTCATATCTCTTCATATCTCTCCAAAACTAGTATCATACACCTTTGATAAATTACGAATTTTGTGATTGTAGAAATTGAAGTCCGGCGCTGTTATGCTATTAAGAACTAAGAAATGCTAGAAAAACCAGACAATCATCAGCGCCTGAGGGGACTGTCTAGTATAGTTTTAATAGATGCTAGACTGACTACCTAGGTAATCTGCTCGTTGCAGTATGCTTTGGAGGGTGAAGGACATACTAAAGTTCTTGTTCTGTAATTGATTTAGAGCGCGTGCGCAAACTTGAGCTCAGATAGTCATGTCAATCTCAAGGATTGGAACTTCGTTCCTCAAGGATTTTCAACTAAGTGGTCTTCCACATACGTTGAAGTTTGATCTGCTCTAAGAAAGTATTACGTCTGACGGTTATCATACGAAAAAGTGAATCGCACGTATGATAAGGAAATTAGATAACTGTCAAATACCTGGTAAAATAGGAAATTTGATGGTTCATAATCTTCTAAAGGGTTACCACGATTGTACTTTGTATTTTCCAAGTTTAGGGAGGAAAGTAGCCGAAAAGCTAGGGCCTAATGAAATTTCAGTGGGGGCTTTCGGATCATGTGACTTTATTTTACAGATTTATCGAGATGTAATACAGTAAATCTATAGTCTAAGCTGGTGATGTTCATTATGTATAAGTTTGTAGCTAAGAAGCTATAATAATAGAAATTATGTGTATTTTATCAAGGAATATCTAATTGATTACATAATGTGGTAATGCCTGATCGGGCTGGCCGAAATCTTTTGTGAGATTGTGAAGTAGATTATGCGGTTCCCTACTGCTTAGGGAATGACCGGGCAGGACTTCGAGTTTCTTTTTAACCTTCTACTAAATACCTTTCGTAATTCCATACTATCCCCTCGGTAACTCGGGTTAGTTCTTACCGTATTAGAGTACCGATCTCTTCCGCATAATTGATAGACGTAAAGTGCTGCACTCAAATCTTGGACCCAACAATGCGATTTGATACGGTCAGATATACGTACCGAAGGTGCAAAAAGTTCCTAGCAATCCCCTTGCCACACGGGGAATTATACCGGGGGGAAGGAAGGTGGGGAGGATAGATAGTATCAAAGGTGATAATCTAACCTTTGCTGTTTGTGCTACTGTTGACGATCTAGATTTTACCTCTCAATTTACAAACCATAAATGTTGAACTCAAAGTTTATTGATCCGTTTCTCGTGCACAAAAGGTACGTTCCGTAGGAATGTGAGGCAAAATCGACTCGTGCTAGGCACCGCTACCTTTTTCTATATAGTGTCCCCCGCTATCACGGGACAGGACATATCACGGGATAGGGACAGATACTTAGTATCTGTTAGTCATCACTACTTAGATAGCTCCTCGCACTATAGTATTTAGAAGAATCAAGACTTTTCTACTTTATAATCTAGGACCGTACTATAATATAGTAGTAATTCCAAGAAAGTAAGGTAACTTAAGTCTTTAAACTACTTAATTCATTTAATTCTACTATAATTACTCTCACTTCCCTAGCGTTTCGCGCTCTATTATTATAGTACGACTCTACTGCTACCTTATAGGGTAGTATAGCACGACTCCCCGTATTAATCTCTTAACCTTATCCTCTCCGGATTACTTATACCTTATCCTTCAACTAACTCCTTATATACGAGTTAGAACCCCCTGCGATTCGCCAGAGACTTATAGAGGTTTACTAGCGGTACACTCTATATACCGCTATATCAGAGGCTCTAATACTAGAGGAAATAGTACTCGAGGGAGGAACGACCGCTTAAGAGACCCCTAGGGGAGATTTTTATCTATAACACCCGAATTAGAATAAATAATATAGAAAAGGAAGCTCCGATCATCTTTCGCCGGCCCTTCTATATCCCTTATTTAAGAATACCTAGAGATACTATAACGATTATTACCTAAACCGAGTCCTTTCCTTATAGCGCCTCGTAACCCTCGATTAATATAAGGATAAGTCTAAGATACCGAGGTAGATTAATCTATCGAGAGAGTACTAGTTATACTAATACAGATTACGTCCCGGAGTTAACGCTAATATATATCTCTACCGGTCGACTTATAAGTAATCCGAGACTAAGCCTTCCCTAAGCTAATAGTTCCGATAGCCTCCTTCTATTAAAGATAGACTTCTCCGATCGACTAGTTATCGTAATTATTAAAGTCTCTCTTACCTAGATAGTTTATCTTACTAAAAGATAAGACCTTACTTAGAGCCGAAAAATTAGTAAGATAGCTATAAGATAAATTTATCCTAATAAACCGGCTACCTAGCTCTATATTTATACCGCTAATAGCTATAGCTACAGTATTAGTATATATTAAGAATAAGTAGAAGAGCGACGCTATCTTTATCTAGACCTTATAGGAAGATATAGAGGATAGAGGTAATAAATACTTAGTTAAGCTAATCCTCCTACTAATTCTAAGATAAGCTAAAGCCTTAGTTCGTACTCTAGACCTCGGCCTTTTAGCGGACTTAAAGGATAAGGCGATTAGGGCGATTAGTACCTTAAAAATAATAGCAATTAAGTTAATAGTAAATTTTAATTCCTTTTTAACCCGATTTCAAGCCGGCCCTCCCGAGGCAGAAATAGCAATACGTATATCTTCTATACTAGTAGTACCGAGGCTGTCTATCTCTCGCACTCCGGGACCCGTCCGATTATCTATCGAGACAGAAATTCCTCTTCTAAATCGCTATCGTTATAACTTTATATATAGTAATAATATAACTAATATTAAAGATAAGAAAGACTCGGACCCCTAAGACTCGGGAAGATAATAGTAAGATAATAGACTATATAAGTCTAGTACTTAATATCGACGACTTCGCCCGCAGGACATAGGATAGTTTAATAGTACTACTTTAGTTATAAGCTATATCGCGATACTTAATATAATAATAGCTCGATATAGTAAAGATACTATCCTCGAAGTCTTACTAATTTATATAAAGGATAAGGCGGCTATCTAGCTTAGTATCTTATCTCTAGAGATTACTAGCTTTATATCTTAGAGCTTAGAAGAATAGAAGTATTAGTTAATACTATAATTCCATACGAATCCGAGTATAGCAGTACAAAAGGCAGATACTCTAAAGTACTCCTTTAAGGACGAAAAGGAGTTATCCCTAAGATAATTCTTAGATAATAAGTATAACCTCTATATCGAGGCAGGAGAGATAAACTAAGACTTTATTATCCGATAAATATATTAAGCTTTAGATCTAAGTCTAGCGGCGAGTATACCCTTATAAGACTATAGGAATACGATAAACGAGTTTAAGTTAAAGATCTATAATATAGAGAATCAGGCGAGGGAAGCTTACTTATAGACTTAGTTACGTATCGACAAGTAAACTAAAGAGATATAGGAGTTATAATAACTAGTAATAGATAATTCGCACTACTAAGGTATTAGGCGAGATAGAGACCCCCGAAGCGAACGATAGAGTTAAGTACCGATAGTACTAATAGTACGGTATCCGACGATAATAGCACCTACCTAACTCTTAACTCCTTATTCGCGACCTTAGATATTACTAGTAGAATATACCGAATTCAGAAGAAAGTAACGATAAGAGAAGGAGGGAGATAAGGCTATCGAGTTAACTATATTAGTACTAGCCTCCGTACTAATTGCCCGGCGTAACGGAAGATAACCCTATTAGAACTAGCTGTTATACTAGTACTAGCTATAAGTACCTATAATAATAAACTAACCTTAGTACTCTCTTTAGTACTTACTAATAACCGGAAATTTTAATAGCTACAATACGTATTATTCTTAATTACTAGTTATACTTAATTACTCTAATAACGGATTCTTATATTAAGCGGATTAAGAGTATAATTCGGAGGATAATAAATCGCCTGAAACCTTAAGTCCTTCCCTATCCGCGGACTCGGGAAAAGCTTATCGCGAGACCTAGAGAGGGTCCCCTCGCGGCTTTATTCTTACCTAAACTCTATTTTAGTAATATTATTAGTCTTTAATAAACTTACTTTAGCGCTACCTTTAGCGAAAAAGATAGAATAAATTTAAAATAAAGTACTACTATCTTTACCTTTTATACTTAATTATATATCGCCTTCCTATGAAGACGAAACCGAGGAGGACTTTGTCCTAGTTAAGAACCCTTCCGCTATAATCTTACTTATTACCTTAGAAGGAGATATATTAATCTCTTATTCTTATACTATAAAGATCCCGGACCTATAACCTTAGGAGTCGAAGGATAAGATATCTATCTTCCTAAATAATACTTCTTTTATAGCTAATACGTATACTAGAATCTAAATATTAAGTAAAGATAACTTCCTGATAGAAGCTACTACTAATATTACTTCGCCTATTAGGTTAATTAATAAGCCGAGTCTAGTGTAGTACTTCCCTTCCGTAAGGACTCGATATAGGATAGATAGCCTATAGGTTAGTCTTTCTAGTATAAGTTCAGGTCCTACTATTTCCGACTATATCGAGATAGCTATCTTATATAGGATAATCTCCGGTAAAGGACTTCTATAGTTTCCTACGTACTACTATTATATTATACTAAAGATACTAGGAGGAATTCTTCTTAAGCTTGACTTTTTCTCGGAAAATAAACTTAACTTTAGGTAAGAGTTATTAGAGAAGCTATACTATCTGTAAGTAAGAGATAATAATAACTATATACTCCTTAAGATAACTAAAGTAGCGAATACTATAGATTCTGCCCTAAAGTATACTAATATCTATCTTCTGCAGATAGTAATAGTATAACTAGAAGAGGGAATTAACTTACTTATAATATACCGCTTATTTCCTAAGTAATAAGCTAGCTATATAATATATCCTTACTTATAAATCGATATATTACTCGGAAAATTTAGTTCCGTAGTTAACGTAGTTACTATAAGTCTTCTTATACTAATTCCGTTCGCGAACCTTAGCTATACTCCTATCCGTCTACGAAGAGGGATAATTCTAGGCGTACTTAAGAAATATATACTTAAGGTTAAGGATTACCTAGTACTACTAAATTTAGCTAGTATCTACGAAGGATAGCCCTTCGTAAAGGAGGAACCGGAAGGAAAGTATCTAGCTAGTACCTCTTTCCTAGTTAGACCCCTTCTAGAAGATATAGCGAAATCAGATATATTAAACGCCTTTAGGGAAGAGATTAAGAATAAGATCTAGGAAGTCCTCTATCGCTATACGAACTTATTTCGTCACGAACTCGGACGATTTAATAACGGAATTAATATACTAGTGCTATTTAAGGAAAGCGCTAAGATTAATAACCTGAAAAGACTACTTTTCTTATAATCCTAAAAGGATAAGGCGGAAATAGATAAAATCTTAGACCTAATAAGAGCCGATAGTTCACTAGTACTAGTACCCCTTAGATAACCTTCCCTAGCCTCTACTCCGGTATTTATCGTCTATAGGAATAGGAAGCCAAGAGTTATAGTCGACCTTAGGAAGGTTAATAT
Organism: Rhynchosporium graminicola; assembly: GCA_900074885.1. Lineage (NCBI taxonomy): Eukaryota > Fungi > Ascomycota > Leotiomycetes > Helotiales > Ploettnerulaceae > Rhynchosporium > Rhynchosporium graminicola. The sequence continues at coordinate 1,008,526 of FJUW01000012.1, read as the reverse complement.
AAAACTAATACTTAATATATATCTATTACCTAAAGCTAACAACGTCTTATCTGCTATAAGTAGAGTAATTATTTTCTCTAGTATCGACCTTACGAAATCCTTCTTCTAGTAGCCCTTAGAGCCTGCCGACTAATAGAAGATAGCGTTAGTTACTACGCATAGGGGATATAAGATACTTACTATCGCGACGATAAGTCTAGCGATAACTCTAGCGTTCTTTTAAGCGCGCATAGAGAAATTATTTCGCTAATACCTCTAGAAGTTTATTATTATTTATATCAACGACGTAATTATCTTCTTAACTATACCGGAATAGTATATAAAGGACCTAGACCTAGCTCTTACTCTCCTAGAAGACGCCGGAGTTATACTAGCTCTAGGAAAATACTACTTCGCTTAACTATCTATTAAGGCACTAGGATATAAGGTATCTAGACTAGAGCTAAATACCTTAGAAGAGAAGATAGAAGTAATATAATCTTAGGAATTCCTAAGAACCCTATCTTAATTAGAGAAAGCGCTAGGATTTTTCAGGTACTATTATAAATTTATATTATATTACGTAGCTATCTTGTTACTATTATTAGAGCTTAAGATAATCGGATTTAAGAATATACTACAGGAGGGAGTAAGATAAGGTAACTATACTAAAGCGATACTTATTCCGCTTCCCTAACTAAGATATAAAGAATATACTAATTTAACTCGGTCTTAGAAAGCTAAACGTTATAAGGATACTAAAATATACTCCGAGTAATATATAGATAACCTGCTATATAGGTCTAAACTAGCATTCGATATATTAAAAGACTAGCTTACTTTAGCGCTAACCCTTAAATTCCCTGACTTCAGATAGGACTTTATACTTTATATCGATAGTTCTAAGGAATTCGGGTATAGTATAGCTCTTCACTAGATAGATACTACTAATAAAGTAGAGAGGCTAGTCCTATTTCTATCTAAATCCTTATCTATAGCAGAAATAAACTACTAGCCTACTAAACTAGAGACAGGTATACTAGTATAAGCGCTAGAGAAGTCACTATAATATCTTAATAGTTCAGATTTCATAGTCTATACTAATCACTAGGCTATACTTACTTACTTCAAGGACTATCCCCGCAAAAAGAGCACTAAGCTAGATAACTAGTTCCTATTTCTAGCTAAGTACACTTATAAAATAAATATAATTCATAGAGCCGGAAAGACTTACTTAAACGCTAACGCCTTAAGTTAGCTATAATATTAACTACGCTAGAAGGAGAACTAAGAATTATTAAATATTATATACGAATCCTTAAAAGAGGATATTTTAATTCTAAAAGTAACTTATTACCTAGTCTAGGAGAACGAAATAACTTTATACTTAACTATAGTATATATAGATAAGTAATTAGTCGTATCCTTCTTACGCTAGCTTCTAATAGATAAGACCTTTAGGCAGATCTATCAGAAAATAAAGATAAACTATTAGAAGTCTCCTTAAAACGAATATATCTCTACCTTTGAATTATTCCGATTTAACACTAGAATAAAGCTACTATTCTTTCGTAATCCTAATAAGATTAATCGTATATATATACCTAAGAAATTAATTAAAAAGATTCTTAGTATTACTTATAATAATCGAGCTCACGTAAGAGTATAGAGGATATATAACTTCCTAAAGGATAAGGTATTTATACGTAAGATATAGCGTATAGTCTAATCTTACGCAGCTAGCTATCCTATCTGCTATATAATAAAACTAGGCAGAACCCTACCTAATAGTATACTCTTACTAATTCTACTACTAGTAACTTAACTATATACCTTCTATATAGACTTAATTATAAGGTTTCTAGTATCTTAGGAGGGATATGACGCTATCTTACTATTTATAGATCAGATAATAAAGTAGATTAAGGTTATTATAAGGTATAAGGATTAGAGAGGCGAGGACTAGGCTAAGGCCTATTACAGGGACGTATACGCGGATATAAGTATACCGGAAAAGATAATATTAGATCGAGATATACGATTTACTAGCGGTTTTTAGGGAGACGTATATAGTTTCGCTAATATTAACTTAGCTTTTACTATAGCTAATAACCCTAAAGTAGATAGTCAATCAGAATAGTCTAATTAAATATTTATCTATACTTTATATTATACTATTACTAGACGTTTCGATTAGTCTAATTAGGAAGGATTTATACCGGCTATATCTTTTGTCCTTAATACTTCAGAAAATACCTCTACCGGGTTCACGCCTTATAAACTAAGATTCGGATAAAAACCCCGATCCCCTTTCTCTTCTACTAATTATACTACTACTCTTATATTTACTATAAAAGAGGGATAAGACTTTATACGTAACTATTAAACCTTATTTTAAGATACGATAGAGTTAGTCGTATTAGTATAGTCTCGTATAAAACTTGCTTTTAATAAGGGCCGGATATTAGTATTACTAGAGCTAGGGGCCGAAGTTTATATCAGACTAGCTAAAGAGATAGACTCTAGGTATAGGCTCTTATAGAATTAGACTAAGCTATCTTTTATTAAGTCTAGACTATATAAGATTATTAAGCGAGTAAACCTACTTACTTACGAACTAGAGCTTCCCGAATAGATAAATATACACCTAGTAATCTTAATCGAACACTTAGAGCTAGTTATACCGGATCTATTTAATCGGACTATACCTGAACTTAGCTTAATATACGATAAAGATAGTACTAAATATTATATTATTAAGAAAATCCTGCGTAAGGAACTAAGAAAATAACCTAGAGATAGGATAAGAAAGATATATTATAAGGTTAAATATATAGGTTATTAGACTACGTCTTAGGAACCTGCCTTAATATTAAAAGAGGATATACTGAACTTAGTCGCTAAGTTCGAGGGCTCCTTAATACGCAAATAATAAATTATCCACGTGACGTATATCTTAGTAAATTTAGCCTTATTAATATTTACTATTGCTTTTATTTACTTACTTAAGCTCCTTCCTATCTAGCTTACGTATATAAAATTCTATTAATAATAATCTTACTACTATATATCGACTCTCTTACTATTAATTCTATATTAACCGCGATAAGAGTTACTCCTTCGACCGAATATAGCGACTAATAATAATATACTAAGAACTCTTAAATCCCTTACTCTATTATCCCTAGTATACTTATTATCTTCTTTCACTTAACTAATTCGTCGAAGTAACGTTCTACGAGTCTTTTAAGGTCTTCGAGACAGATTACTTTATCCCGATATTAAGAGAAACGAATATAGTTTAAGGTATAAGATAAGTAGTATTATTAGAGTTACTTAAGATATCCCCCCTAACCTTACTATATAGAGCAGAGAGTTAGATAACCCCTACGAGTATATTAACCTAAATAGTAACCTCCCGCTAGGACTCTAATAGCTATTTATACTCTATTATAAAGCTCCTAAGGATAGAATATATTATAAAAACTAGTTATACTTATATCTACTATATTAGAGCGATAAGGAATTAGTCCTAATTATCGAACGCCCCTAGGGTAACGTTCGCGTCCTAACTAGTATATATCCGGGGGACTATCTAATTAGCGTAGCTTACTATAATATAGCGATAAGTAGCCTTTTTAAATAGTTCTTAGCTAACTTTTCACTAATTAATAGATACTTTTACTCCTAGCGAGTCGCCTTTAGAGACGCCTTCCGCCTACGCCTTACTATAAGCGACTTTCCTCTGAATAGTCTTATAACTTCCGATTTAAGAATCAGATATATCGTTTATCCTAATAGAGATATTATAGTTCTCGGGAGCTAGAAGTTTAAACTTTCTAATATTATAGAGGAGATATAGTATAATTAGTACTATTACTTCGTGGAAGTTACTATATAAGAGTATCTTAGAGATAAACTCTACCTAGTTCTCTAAGAACTATAGGAGCTAAAGAGATAAAAGAAGATACGATAAAAGAAATTAAAGGAGACCGGAGTATTAGAACTTATTAAGGAGTATAAAGAGGAGATATAAGTAAGCAGGAAAGTATTTCAACTAATTAGCGCTTCCTTAGTATTCGATAGTTTATACTAGACCTTATCTCTATTAATTAAGACTAAAGAAGATATTAGTATTATCGCAAAACGTAAAACCGATAGATAATTCATTCTCGATAACGCGCTAATAAGAGGGTACGATAGCTTAAAGCCGAGCTTTGAAATATTCCTATAAGCTATAGCTTCCGCTGTAATATATTATAGTATATATATTTCACTTGTAGTAGAGATAGAGCGTATATATAAATCAATAGAGGACTTCCTTTATATACTTAACCGATCTCTATTAGATAGGGACCGCGCTAACTATGCACTATATCTTCTTCAGATATTATATAATAGACGTTCCTTAATAATTCAAGTTTACGTAGATACTAAGGCAGTTATTAAAGAATGTTTTCGAGCGCTTTAAGATATACTAAACCCTATTGCTATTCTAGACGCTCTACCGAGCACGTTAATTAGTACTTCTTATAGGTCTATAATCGTACTACTCAGCGAGGTCATATGTACTATTACGCTAGAGATAGTTAAGCTAGTATAAATCTTATGCCTATTAGTACTAGATATAGTTATAAGTATAATAGCTCTTCTAAGAATTATTATTAACGGACCGGGCTACTAGACGGAATTTATACCGGGGTTACTATATAAGGTACTATTCCGCGACTTAGACCTAATGATCGTAATATCAGGAATTCTATTCTAGATTTTAAGATACTCTCTAATACTATATACGCTTAAGCTAAGATAAGTACTTATTATAAATAGTAAGATAAAGGACTTTATATTCTTACGTGAACGTTTAAACGCACGTAGCCTAATTTTTCAGAGCGAAATAAAGAGTAGTATAAGAGTATATCAAAATACGTATTTAATTAAAGCGCGTATTAATATAGGAAATATAATAAATCTAATTATATTATCCTCAGACTACGATATATAATCTAAATTACTAATAACGCTAAATAATATAGAGGAAGATATAGGTATAGTTAATTATAACCGGTCGAAGGATACTAAGGGCGGACGATCTTCAAAGAGAACTAAGAAGACCGACGTAGTAAAGCTAAACAAGAGTATATTAAAATAGTATAAGTCCTTTATCTTCGCTCTACTATAACTACTAATATATTAACCTTTAAAGCTAAGATACTACTAGAGAGTTATAGACCTAATTAAGAATAGGATACTATTCCTAAGGAAATTAATAAGTATATAGGAGTTACCTCATATCGCTAGTAACGCGGAAATAATATACGCTATTAAGGACCTAGTTAATCGAGAAAACTAAGGTAATACTATAAATAGCTGCCTTTTTAGTACTATAGTACTAGATATAGACTCCTAATTATACGAACTAAGATAGTCCTATCTAAAGAAAAAGCTAATAAGTATAGCTTTACTAACTGCCTGGACTATTAGCTATACGGAAAATAGTGATAATAACCTTACTATATTACTAATACCCGCGAAATCGCTTATAAAGGGAAAGTCTAAAGTACTACTAGTAAGAATAATTAAGTTAATAAAGAAACTTACTATAAAAAAGATAATAAGACTATTAGCTAGAAAGGATAACGATAGCATAGAGAATATAGCTTTAATTCCTCAGATTATAATAGGGTTATGTTTCAAAGGGGACGTCCTTAACTTATTAAGGGAGAGTAGCGAAGATAATTACTAAGAAATTTTTTTTTTCCTTTTCTCTCTAAGGATAGAGTTTTTTTTACGCCTAGGGGGGGGAGATATCACGGGACAGGACATATCACAGGACAGGGACAGATACTTAGTGTCTATTAGTTATTACTACTTAGATAGCCCCTCGCACTATAGTATTTAGAAGAATCAAGACTTTTCTACTTTATAATCTGGGACTGTACTATAACACCCGCAACCCTTAATTTTCATTTCCCTCTCAATCTCTCGCTCACGCCTGACCCACGACCTTATATTCACAATTATCTACAATGCAGTTCTTTAGTCTTATAGCGATGATAGCCCTTGGGCTCAGTGCCTTGACAACCGCTTATAATAATCAAGGCAATGGGGGTAAGTAGTATAGACATATCTATATGCACTATCTTATTCTAACTGCTTAGGCGAATGTCACACCAATAACGCCCTGGCAGATTGTTACTCCGGAGTATGTAACCGTAGGTACTCACCAGGGGGTTCGACTTTAATATTGTTGACAATTTGTAGCGGGGGCCGGATCTACAACTGGATATCGTTGTGCGGGTTCAGGAAACAAAGGGGGTATGTAACACTCTCATCATGCCTTCGACAAGAGCCCTTCGCCTCCGGTACTCGGCTTCTCCAGACGTCTGAATCTGTCCACAATAGGTTGCTATGGGACTTGGTAACACTTGATATCAGCCCTATGAGGTTCAGACGTCTGGGTAAACCGATTGGGCTGCAACGTTTGAAGAGAAGCACGCGCTACGCCTATGAGTCGGCCCTGACCAAGAGGGAACACACAGCAAGGTGTAACAGCCCAAATCAAAGAGGAGCTGAACATACTATCCCCCCTTGGTTTATTCCAAAGTGGAGATCCTAAATTCGATCCAGTTTCTGGCAGATTATATTCCCCAGATTAGTCAGAAGCCCTTGGGTAGATGATTCTCCACTTTGACTTATTCAGGCGATGGGGGGGTAGCATTAGCGTGCTGACATCCACCCCGCAAGATTCGCCGGTGTTGCATCAATCAGTACCACCTACAGGAGGGCCAGAAGGAGTTCATGGCACGATGTTCGACTTTTTAACATACCTCAAACTAACTACGCTTTGACAGATCCTTGCACTACGGCAAAGGCCGGTACCTGCAAGTTTGGACTCAAATGTGCGGGTAGGTGACAATCTTCAGTTTTTGGAGACCATCAGAACACTAACTCATCACTAGCGGTTGCTGGCTTCGATGATAAGGTGTGTGTGAAATAAGCACACAAGAGAAGCGGGGTGTGTTCTCTTAAAGAAGTCGCTCGCTTTCCGCGGGTCTGAATCCGAGAGGGGATTTTTATGAAGAGAAGATTATCCCGAGGGAGAGCTTTTGTGATTTCTTTCATCGCGATCATTCATTTGCTCTATCAATATCACAACTCATTCTCTTCAAACCTGATATCCTTCTCTTCTCCATCATCGAAGGGCATGCTCTCGGTTATTCAGGTGTCTGGTGCTTCAAATGTCTAGGTAATCTCGAAATCGGGCTGGGCATCCCTCAGAGGCCTTCAGAGGCCTGAGTGTAAGGGTAAGTACTATTTCAGTGCAGTAATTGCATCGTGAATATGTGAGTCCCAGAATATCGGCTGTCGATCCTATCTGTTCTATCGGCTGTAACTACCTTCATAGCTAAGGTCTCCTGCCCGTCGAACTCCCTGTTCAGCTCCAGATCCACGGAGAAAGAAAGAACAATCAATCTTTCCCCAGTACAAAGAGATCTTTTCTCTCTTGTAGCAGCATGATCAATTTTTCCATTTCTCATATCATGCGTTCCGTTCAGCTAGGCAGGCATGCTGAAAATTTACCAAGGAAAAGAAAGGGATGCGTGGGAATCGATCAACCGAGAGAGTTGCGAGAAACTTGATCGCTGTACCAGAAAGCTGGAAAAGTCAAACATGTTGAGATGAAATGACATCGCTACAGTATCGCTCCGAACCGTAAATGTACGGAAGACCCCCGGTTCTCCGCATGTCGATCCCGCCGACCGAACAAACGCGGCTCGTTTGCAATTTCGCGGGGTCGAAGTGGTTGGAGCGGGATTGGAGGGTAATCGCGATTGTGATCTGACCCGGGGAAGATGATGTCAGCCTTTTGTTTTTTGTCTCTGAAAAAAGCAAATACCAATAGATAGTGTCAAGACCAAGTATTTACCACCAGCATATTCTTGGGAGGAGGTATCTCCGTACTATTTCATTTGGAATCTGGGGATCTGGGGCTTAGGAGGTCCGCATTGAGATGTTGCCGAGGGCGTTATCCGGCTATCTGGTTTCGGTATTCTCCCGAATCGCTATTGAACGCCTTCGTGGGATTTATTCACGCTACATTATTCGCGTCTTACGCAAAGATTATCATGGTAATGATTTACCTAAATATCTGTCAGCGCCTCCTTTCCCTTCTATTCAGGCGGCTTGCAAATAGGCATCTCGTCTACAGTGCCTCGCTCGCCTTACTTCTGTTTTGACGCCACAGGTGGTAGGTGGTGAAGGGGTAAGGCTGAGTAATGCTGTCCTCATGATGAGTCCCGATACCGCGGCTTATAATCCCAAATACCTATTCTCAGGGGCCAGCATTTCCATAACCTGTAAATTATACAAATAGATTTTATTTTTGTTTTATTTTTGGAAATGCACAATATATCGTCTGGTGTTGGTTGCGTGGTGGACTTGAATGAGATGGAATGGGGCCGATGCCAAATTGAATATCGTATCGTATGCGCTGTGTGTGGTAAGTAGGTAATGGGGTGAAGTAACCTACCGTGAATATGCCATGACTTTGGAGGAGCCGCTGATACTATCCCAAGTGCGAGAATGATCTCAGTAGGCCTCTATCTATTTACGAATATTTCGAAAATCGCCGACAGAGACGATAACAGGGATCCTCATCCTTCGACTATATGCGTCCGTTTCCTGCCCTTGTTCCTGCCCTCTAGCTAGAAAAGCCTACGAATTTGATATTATAATTATTGGGCGTGCCTTTGTACAGATCAGGATACCAGTACTTCGGCTTTTCCTTAGGGAAGTGGGTACTGACTATTATTAGGTGGTGTACTTGGTAAGTCAGAGCCTCAGAGAATCAATCACATTTTCTAGCCTACTGATTGTCCAACGGTAGGACTGGTTCACCGGGGGTTCAGTGCGTGGAATTGTGAGCCTAGGTAACAGCCGCCCGCACATCATCCTATGTATCTTTCTCATCAGAGAGAGTATCACGCGACATTCAGCTCGTGTATGTAGGACGGAAGGCGGTTGGAGGTGGGTCTTGTCCACGGTTGTGAATCTCAAGGTAGGTGATGTTCCCACGATGAATAGCGTCGAATTCGCGAATTAACCCCATAGTCTGTCTACATATGTAGACATAGTACGAGATAAGACCTAGCTCTAAGCCCTTTCTGCACTCGACTTGTTCGCGGATAACCAGGTAGGCCGAGGGAATAATAAAGAGGGTAAATCGATAAGCGCTGATTGCTCATCGCGATGCAAGAATTATACATAGCCCATCCGTCACTTGATCTCTGCGTTGTCACTCCCACACCTGGCGTACGCACAAAGTGTATCGATAGGTAAGTAAATTTAGTAGCAGATAAAACTCTACCTACCGGTCTGTCCGTCTCCAGCATAGATGTCTCGGGGGCGTAAGCACGCAGCTCATCTGATCAATGCATGCTTTTCTCTTACTTACTTGCGTTACCTCGCTATACTCACTCACTCGGGGTCCTTTCCTTCCTGCAGGGACCAAGTATGGGACCTCTATGAATAGGATAAGATCGCCTGCTCGCTCGCCTGATAAAGTTACCTACTGTAAGGGTATTTGATGTTTTTCCAGGTACCGCGATCACGGGGCGGAGATCCGCGTGCGAGCCTGCTTCTCCAGCTTACTTACTCACCGCGTTGTCTGCTTGCTGCTTGCCTGCCTGCCTACCTGCCTACCTGGGGCAAGTGACGACAACAGTACCATAGAAGCTTTGACAACAAATGGAACACAGTCGTGGATAGAAGTGCTGAGATGTGAATGTGACGTCTTTACTTGATCTTGGCAGTAGTTAGTTGTGTGCGCGCGGGAATGTTTCATGAGTTGTTCAAATGTTTAAAGTGGTAGGCTGATAGGACTGCCGTCGCGCATGACCGGTCTTGAGCTGCGGGTTTGCAAAGTAAATGCTATTGCGGCGGGGGCGGGGGTGACTCTGTGTGGGTGCGATTTGCACTTCAGGTCTTTGTTGGATTTGGGAAGAGTCTATCTAAGATTACCTTTTCCCAGCGGACGAAGTCCGTGGATACGAGTGTGTGAGGAATTTCTCTCTCTTGAACAATCATAAAATCCCTGAAATCCCAACCGGGGAAAATGACCCGATACCCCACACCTCGACGCCAGGAAAAGAGCCAATCACAGTCATGCCTTCTTTATTTTTCTCCGCGGGATGGTGTGAGTGAGGTGATGGTGATGGTGATGGTGATGGTGATGGTGATCAATGAAAAGCAGCAGGATGGATGGAAGATAGGCGGTACTGTACGGATCGCGCCTCACCGTTTGATAGGCATTGGCTGAGTGTGGGACGGCACATAGGGGAGGGAGGTGGACGTGGACGTGGACGTGGCACTGAAATGGGAGACAAACCTGTCATGTGGTGAGTTTGCGAAACGTGGGGGAATCGGAATCGGGATCGGGAACGTGGAAAGTGAGTGAATTGATTGATGTGTTTCATTGGCATCTGGATGTTTCGGAGGTATCTCCGAAGACCCTGAATCTGGAAGAAGGGGTTTGGATGGATGAAAGGCTCTCTCTCCTCTCCGTTTGCATACGAGCGAGGTAAGGAGAGAGAATATGTCAGTCAGATCGATTGTTTGCATTCCAGCCAATCGCAAGACATACATACATACTTACCTGCTTGCGGAATGTCAATGTTCTGCATCGGACCCGTTCAGCCAGGGTAAGTAAGTATTGTGAAATTACAAGTCATACTTCGTAAAAGGATACGTACAAAGAGATGATGAGAGATCAAATCGGAAAATGGCGAGGCAACGGGGCTTGGACGGGGAAGTACTTTCGTAGATGCCGGATGCCCAAAGGCTGGTTGGTTGTGCTTTGGTCATTTGTGAGAAATGTATGTATCTTATCAGCAAAGCATGGGGAAGGATTGGAGCGGTTACATCGGGGGATCGCCTGCTCTGGGAACGGCTGGGAAGCAAGCCATGTGACGAGTTTGTTTGGTTGTGTTCATCGTTCATGGATGTTGTTGTTTAGCGAGTCGGCGAGGAGTAGGAGTAGGAGTAGGAGTAAGTGCATTGTTTGGTAGACCTAGGATTCGAGTAGTCTGCATGTGTCTAATCATGTAAGCAGGTAGGTTTGTGTGACAGACATAATAGATGAAGGGTCGAGAGATCGATAGCTGAAGGGTTTGATGGAATGAAGTGATTCCCCCGTCCTTCCCCCCCTTTCGGGATGGCGGAGAGAAATGGCTTCCTTGCGTCTGTCCAAAAGTGGCTAGCTGAGCATTGAGTGGGGAGCCTGTACCATGGGGTAAATCCCGTGTCTTCGGGTGGGACAGCCCCGGCTGGTTTGGATGAATAAAGTGGATCTTCATGATAAGGGTGTCGGTGTGGGTGTGGTCGAAAGTTGCAGATGGTGTCTGTCGCGTCGGTCGCGGTCGTGAGGTGTTTGCGCTTCTGGAAGAATAGCTTGACGAGCGGGTAACTAGGCGTTTGACGCGGGAGTGACTTATCTGACTGAGATCATTTGACTGGCAGCGTGAGATATGCGACGCGATCATTCACAAGTCCCTCAACCGCTTCGAGAAGGCAAGCAAGTCCAAGATCTGTAGGTACTTTCGTATCTACCTGCCTACCTACCTATCTATGGCTGATCAAAAAAGCGAATGAAGGACATCGGATGAACGTGTCCCACGTCGCACTCTGGTTGGCCTCGTCAGGACGAAACTTTCCATTCTACTTAGTAGCGAGTAATGTAATCGCATCAAGCTTGTGATTCTTACGGTCGTCCGCCGTATCACATGTATTCTGGCTCAGGTTTAATTGGCTTGCTCGAAGAATCAAAAGCTTGAGCACCAAACGCTTTTCTCCGAGGCCTTCTCGTCGTCGATAGGTAACTGAAGGCGTGCGTGCTCCTCAAGTTCGATCTTTCCCCACATCATTCCGTTCGCTTCCCGAGCCTCGGGACATCTCAAGCAATCAACAACAATCACGGTCCTGTCACCCGAAATGCAAAAGCTTTTCTCAAATAGCAATTTTGCTTGCATATGAAGTCGTGACAGTGGAGCGAATCTTAAAGGAGCCAATAGAAATATTGCCTTTGCATCGTGTCTTCTTCTCCATTTTCTCCGCATCTATTCCCTCGGGAAGGCTTTGTTTTACTTCGTGACGTGAGGAGACTGCGGCGTGTACATTCTCCCGGATGGATGAGACAATCTGGTCACGCTCCAAAGCGGTTCAAAGGATCAGGGTCCCGACTCATCCTTTCATCGCGAGAAGCCAGGCCGAGAGATAAATGAGGCGAGAGACGAGATGAGCTCGTAAGTAGGGTTTCCATGCCATTAACGTACTTCCATCCATGGGGTCTGCAACATCCAAGTTCATTTCCAAATCCGACCGTCCGAGCTGCTGCCAGGACTCCCAATCTGGTTGGCGTTCAGGATATGAGCATGTGCAGCGCAGGACAGGGCTCCTTGCTGGGGGGTTCCAAAAACTCGGGTTGATGCCATGGAAGAGGAGGCATGGGCTGTGTTCCCCGGCGCCGAGGTGAAGCCACCACCATGCTTGAATTCAGGCAAACTGCCCCATTGGGAATTGATGCCCCTTTGGTCATAGATCAGATATTGAGTCACGTAGTGGTCTTGAGTGAAGCATCTTCCCCCTTTGGGTACTAATGAGCTCGTTCGGTTTTCCGCTTTGGGGAAGGGAAGAAGAGCAGGCAGGCTGTGAGACCAGTCGGATATTGTTCAGGAGTTTGACCGCCAAAAGCCCTACCTACCTACCACCCTACGCCTCCACGACTCAGGCTTTTGAGACGATGCAACTGCTCGCGACTCGAGGGTCGGTCAGAGAGCGAGGAGGAAGAAAGATGCTTCAGGTTCAAGGATTCAAGTCAACAGTCCTTTGGCTGCAGCACAAAGGTCACAGTTCATCGCAGCTGCTTCGAGAGTCATGAACGGGCAGTACCGTCAAAAATGTCGTTCTATTGCTTCACCACTGTTTATGCGACACATTGTACTGATTTCGCTGGCTTTCTTGGAGCCACCTAACGCATTGCAGTACGTGTCTAATGAGCCTCAGAAATGGAAGTCAGCCGCTGTTGCAACCCTGCCAGCATTGATTACCACTGAGCCAGAGTTCTCTGAGGTCACTCTACGTAGCACTGTTTCCAGCTTGTTACTCTGCCAGAGAGTCTGGCGGAGGGGTGACCGTCACCCGTCCACCGAAGCTGGGTCTACTCCGGACCGAGTATAAAGTACCGGTAAACACAAGTCCAGAACATGAAGGCGACAATACTCAACATGACGTGAACAGGCATATGCTTGCTTTGCTTTACTCCGATGGGTATTTCTTTGTCTACGAGTCGACGTATCGATTGGTCGGCAGAGTAAGTATACATTAGGGAAGTCAGGGCGAAGTTGCGTCCAGACAAGAAAAGCAACATCATGTGGCCTGAAAGACGGCGGAAGGACATTTTGTGGTGCATGTGGTCCGGCAATGTCAAAGGGAATCCGGGGGCTTAGGCTGCGGGGGCCCTGGAAATATCTGCTTCAGATGAGGCAAAGAGCGGGCAACTCAGGCTGCGTACAGCGATCGAAAGCCTGCCGTACTATCTATCGTACACGGGGCCTCAGTCAGGTCGGGTATGCGACGTGCGCTGGGAACAGCAATCAAAGAAAGCAGTTTACTATGTGCAGGCACAGACAGTACCTACATTCGCGATGATTTCTTCTTTCTTACCTCCACCCCGACATGCACGCTTTGTTGACGTGGTTTCAAATAACAAAGAGAAATGATGCGTTTGCATTGACACCGCTATCTCGACGCAAAACCCGTCAAATGGAAATACTTACCTAGGTACCTACCTGCCTACTGTACCTGACTTTACCTTACTTACAAATACCTAGGTAGGTAGGTAGGTAAAGAGGGTGAGTGTTAGGGTCCAAGATTACGGTAAGTGCAACGGCAACGGCAACTGCAAGTGCATGTGCAAGTGACTGCTGAGTTAGTTGTACAGCACAACAAAGCCAAGCAACAAATGACCATACCTACCTGATCAGCATACTTTGTACTTTCCTACCTACCTAGGTATAAGTAAGGTAGCTAAAGTTCAGGAGTGTATCATCACCTGTTGTGCTGTGACTGTATCGGACCCCCATCTTTTACACATCATCCAGCTCGCCCTTCCCCCTGGTCAAGCCTCGTTTTCAACCTTGCAAGCCATTGTGACCAGGGCCATCAGCCCAGAAGTATCAATGCCCGAATCGTCATAGCGCCACTCCATAATACTTCCCGTATAGGTCTAAGCTCCTCGGCGTTCCACCGCTAGTTCGGCGTCTCTCTCAACCCCACCCAGTTCCGGTCCCAGGGCTAGACCACCAGCAAAGGCGAGGCCCCCCCAGCAGAGTCTTGAAGCCCAGCCAGCCAACTTCCATACGCGACAATCCACATAAGTGAAAACCCTCCCTACCTGCACTTCGGACTCACCCTACACGCCTTTCTCACCTCACATCACCTCTGCCTCTACGTCCGTCGACACAACAGCAATACTACCGTTCAACAACAATACCAGCAGTACAGTTTCACACCTGGTCCTATCGACAGTCGACGACAATCGTAACGTATCGACTCCACTCAACCAGTACTTCTCCAACACAATCCGTTCACACCACTTCTGCATTCGTTTAATGTATCTCGCCGCCGATATCGATTACGATACCGATTAAAACCCACCGCTGATACTTCTACCCCTCGACCGAGAGCAGCTACTACATTCGATCAGCAAACAGATCGTCTACCTCTTCTATACAACATTCTTCAGTTCGCTTCGCGAGAAATTCGCGAGCATCTCGCTGCAGTCTTGTCTTCTCACTCATAACAGCTCGCGCGCTCGAGCAGACCCGATACAATGCCCCAACTAACAACACCCGTCTTGACGGTAGACGCCGCTCTCATTCACAAGGTCGACACGCGTAATGTTGAGAATCTCTTCAGCATGTGGACAGGTGAGTAGAAGAGAGGCCTCAAGCCAAGAAAGAGTACTCACTGACCCAAACACAGTTTTCTCTAGATGTGCTGGTTCATTGGAGGAGGGACGGAGATTGGAGAACCTCAGTTGGAGACTTTGGAACAGAGAGACATTCTGCTGCGACCCGGTATCAGAGGCCAATTCTACTACTCCAGCTATCTCCATTGCTGCGAGAAGTTCAGAAGGTCGGTACTCCAGCTCGGAGGTACCAAGTCTTTCTGGAAGCCTCGACTCATTAGATGAAGAAGCTTTAGAGTTCTTCACCGACATCTCTTCTTCGCCGATTGGTGCCCACGACATTTCACACCCCCATATCCAGAGAACCGATTCAGTAAGCAGTCGAAGCCGCGGCCACGAACGACATATCACACCCGGTGACCTAGAGAAGATGATCACTACTATCAAGGAGAAGAAGGATCTCGAGCCACTCGCCGCTAGCATCCACACCTATGTCGCGCCTAGCATTCAGAATATCCAAGACCCCCAGCAATCCACACCTCAGATCGTCGAGCCGCCTGTCGAGACTTCGTTGACCTCGGAAGCTGCCTCGGAACAGCTGGCGCAAGGATCACAAGCGTCCTCTGCTGAGAGCGCCACCTCCGAAAGAAGCACTACCAGCGTTGTCAAAGGCTTCTCTCCTTCACATGTCAGCTCTTCATACCGATCCATTCCTCTTCTTACAGCTCCCTCATCCATTCCCACAGCCGACCTCACCCATGCCCCTGCTTCCAAAGGACCCCAACCAAAGAAACAGAACATGTTCGCCCTCGGTGGTTCCTCAGGAGAGGATTCTCTGAGTGAGCAGACCAACTCGATGGAGAACAATCTTCAACCCGCCCAACAGAAGAAGAAGCCTGTCTTCAGCTTTGGTGCATCTTCGAACGAGGACGAGAGTTCCCTCCCACAAAAGATGAAGATGACACAGAGCGCGCTGCCACTTTCTAACAAGAAGGTGACTTCATTCAGAGAAGAGGTTGCCACCAGGACGATCGCGGAAGAGCCAGTATTTGACGATGACGTGTTTGAGTCGGACGATGAGATCGACGAGAGTGCTATCGATGATGATGACGACTCTTCGGACTGGGAGGATTCTGTTGAGGACAGTGGAAACGCTAGTATTGACGACAAGACCTTCTTCCAACGCGTCGACTCGAGACCCAACTTGACCTCGCGCAGATCCTTGATCACCACTATGCTTCATCAAAATGACAGGGCCAACGCTCTTGCCTCGGCCGCTGCAGCAGTCTCAAGGTCGCAGCCAGTTCTACATCGTTCACGCACAGCCTCTCCCAACGGACCTTCTCTCGCAGCCTCTCCGGATTCTGATGATGCTCCTCTCGTGATGAAGAAGGGTCTCAAGTCAATCGCTGAGAACCCTCAATTAACGTCTCAATCAACAGCTCGCCCTATCATCCAGACCACCACAAACACTACCGCACATCAACTTGCGCTTTCACCTCGAACAACCCGCCGCAACATGCTCGCTTCTGAGCTCACGGTCAGTCTTCGCCAACATCTCCTTTGGGAACGAAAACAAAAGTCTCGGACTGCCAACGCGGTCCTTGTGCGAAGACACACAGCCCATGACCTTGCGAACCTCAAGCAGCATCCAGAGGCTCCTCCCTTCATAGATCATGAGGACAACCAGAAGTCAAACTGGAATGAGTATTACGGTCAAGGATTAGGCGAATACCACTCCAGAGGATGGTAAAGACAATACCTCATATCAGTCGTGTAATATATTCGTGATGGAACGGATTTGCGCCTTGAGGATACAATGAGCATTTATACGTTGGCTTCAAGTCAACTTCCGCATACGAAGAAGAACTTCTGAAGCCACACCGGCTTCACAGCCTCAGCATTCATCCACCTAGCTTTCTTGGCATAGAAGCAGGCGTGCGGTTCACAAACGAGCATCGGCAGTAGACACCGGATTCATGTCTCTTGCCCCAGCAACAGCGTTTGCTTCTCAGCGACATCTGTTATTGTTTTGAACTTCTTTGAAACTTCACATCATTGCTTGCGCGGAACGGCCTAAACACTGGGTTGGCGTTTACGACTCATGCATCTTCCTCCACCACTGGTCGCAAGGCATGTTGTCTGGTACGAAAAACGCAGGTCCTTTTTTTCTTTTTTTGATATCGAGTCTCTCGACTTCAGTCTCGTTTCGAACTGTTCGGAGCTCACTTGATAATTTTTCACGGCGTTTTACGGAAGATACCAGGGATCTGATCTATTTTTGCAGGGTGGTCAGAACTGGCCCGCCTCGCTCTGTACATGGTGTGCTACGATAGGTGAGGCCGGCTTGTGACTAGTGCTCAGGAAGAGAGTGGAAGAAAGCCATCATCTGTATGCAGATTCGACTGGTGAGCGAGCGAGCAAGAATAAGGTAGTTTGGTATGCAATGTCAACCAACACCTAGAATGAAGGAAGGAAGAAGAGAACAAAATAACGAGTAGTCTCCCCAGTTTTGCTAGTAGAGCACTGGTAGTCACAAAAGCAATCAAAAATTCTTGTTCACGTATGCAAACCCAGCTTTTCATCTCGCTGTGACTGGACATGTGGTCTTATCGTGGCTTTTGTAGCCTATCTCATCTCATCTTGCCTATCTATCTACGGAGCTCCAGCTGAGTTGAGTTCTCGGAGCTAGCTAGCTAGCTGTCTGTCTGTGTTCCGTAGACAGTCTTGGCAGGCAACCCGAGAAAGTGTTACAGTACCACCACAATTTTTATGCTACATGGCACGGCATGGCAGTGTCTCTTGATTGGTCATTCAATCTATTATATTATATTCTATTGTATTTCATCCTATTCTAGTCTCTCTCTCCTCCCTTGGTATGAGATATCCTCTACGTTTATGTATGCTCATGAATGAGTACGAGATCGATGGATGGGGGAGATGGATGGGTTTTTGAATGCTGTTTGTAGCGCGGTGGGGTGGGGTGGTGGGATGGGATGGGATGGTTTCGGATGGGATGTATGTATGTATGTATGTATGTATTTACGGATAGAGAATAGCCAAGTATACAGAGTTGTACTGTGTGTAGCGTGGCTGTCCCGGTTTGGATGGATCGTTCGAGGGTTCTTGAAGGGTTTGGGTTTGATGTAATCTGTTCTTGAGCCTACGGAGAAGGAAGGATGGAGGCGGGAAGGTAAAGGGGGGTTAAGGTAGGTGTGAATAGCGATGAGGAGGAAACACGGGGTTGGTTGGGGTTTAAAGACGGGTTGCGGATTGAGTCTGTGAAGGAAGGGAAGGGATGGGATGGGGAGAGCAGGAGGGATGAGATACATACCTGGATGTTTGTGAGTGGGTGAGTGAGAGGGGGAGAGGAGGGTGGATAATCTTGTATTGAGCGTGGGTGCGGGACTGCTACTTGTTTAATCTCGGTATGGATGCGAAATTTGATACGAAGGATTATGATAGGGAGTGTAAGTTTGGTGAGATAGAGAAGTAGTGATATGATCCATCACGATCTTTTTGGTGATGTGTTGCGTGAATTGTTGGCTGATTGGATTGGAATCGAATAAGGGGCCTGGGCTCTATCTAGAAAGTAGGATGGTCTGATATTTCGCCACTTGAGAAGGGATTCTTTCGTATTCACAGACGGTATACACAAGCTAGCTTGGAACGGTGATTGATGGTGATGGTGATGTTACAATCCCACAGTAAATCGTATCGTGGGTAACAGCTTAGCTTGTGAAGTATGGACATCATGGTCGTGTGGTAGTGT
Organism: Rhynchosporium graminicola; assembly: GCA_900074885.1. Taxonomy (NCBI): domain Eukaryota; kingdom Fungi; phylum Ascomycota; class Leotiomycetes; order Helotiales; family Ploettnerulaceae; genus Rhynchosporium; species Rhynchosporium graminicola. The sequence goes on along the minus strand of FJUW01000012.1, from coordinate 989,807 downwards.
GGGTATCCATCCGCTCGTACTGGATTACGCTATGGAGATGAGGGTTAATTATCTTGATTCTTGATTTCTGAGATATCTTATCTTGCGTACATGAGAGAGTAGTGAGATAAAATGGTCATGACGAGGAAGAAAAAAGGTGAGGCTCAGTAGGCTCGATGTTGAAATCTTGCTTACATGTTAATTGCCATATTTGGATTTGCAAAACGCATGTGATGGACGTGGGGTTTGCATGTGACCCACTGAAATCAATTTGAGGGAAACAAGGGAAAGTACGCAATCGTGCTCTCATGAACTTACGAGATGAGACTGTTTGTTGGGGTGTCAAATTACTCATTCTCTAATACCTGCTTAGTAGGTATGTCATTCCGTCGGGTCTGTTCCTCTTTCCACGTCTCAAAATAAGCGAGTAAACCCACCCCTCTACGAAAACAAGTAAGAAAGATACTTCATATAATCACTACACGACTTCTATATCCCTGATCTTGACTTTGTTGCTTTAGCATACGGCTTACTCATATTACTGTCTGATGATGCTGCAAATTCCATCTGCCGGCCCAAGTAGGCAGGTACGCAGAGTTATGCTGAGCTCACCTGACCTTGAAGACTTACTGACCGGATGAATCCAACCATTCTCATATTCTGCAGCCTATCTCACCACTACCGCTCTTGCTTACTCTAGCACACACGACCACATTATCTCGTCCATGGTACATTCTATCCATGATGCCTCTGCATGACTTGTTCTGCGCCTCTTTTAGATCTCACCCGATGCGCGACGGACCGTAACCGTCACCGGGCTGTCAGCCACCTCCTTCTATTCATCACTTGTTCTCTCGAGAAACGTGTAGGACTTTGCAGGTGATGGCATGAGGAAATCTGATGTCAGCTTTCAGAGGGTGTCGATATTCTTGATTGGTGCGCATGTGAGTACGATTGTTGTATCCAACTAACAACTGGACAAAATGGGAAATGTCCCTAATCAGACGAATGACTGTGCTTGGGGATGTACAGATGAATTATACCATGGATCGCGGGGTCGGTATGAAAATTAATTCTGTAGAAGGAAAGGACTGGTTAATTTTACGAGAAAATGGAGATGGAGATGGTGGCTGAGGTCAGATAGAGTGCATGCGTATAATCCTCGATCGGCTACACAGAGAAGCTGAAATAGATTATTGTCTGCAGTGAGGCTGCGTTCGGTACTTCTCTTGTGTTTGGTTTCCCCCTTGGGAGCCTCGCTTATTCCAATTTTCAGGAGCTGGCCCAGCTAGCGACTTCAGCGCTTCAATACAGCGCTTCATATTTGTTGGACATTAAATCACAAGCATGACCAGCACAATTCCAGCGCTTTAATCTATCCATGGGAGCATAAGTCTAGCATAATCTCTCCGCCACATAAAATGGTTCACAGCGCATAACCCCACGTCATTCTACGGTGGATTTATCTGCATTAATCAAAATCATTAAATCGAATTTTCTTATTGGAGGGGAAGAGTGAGTAGGAGGGAGGGAGGCCAGCATAAAAAAGTTGTGCTGTGGTGGGTGTGGCCTGCCCAGCGCTTGCATAACGGCGGTGAGGAATCTGTCGTGATTGGCTTATTGACATTTTCCTTCCGGGAGAGATGGGTGAGGTCCGTTGATGGAGCGCCTGAGCGCGTAATCATGACCCAGTAGTAGAGTCAGTAAGTAGTACCCTTTGAATACGGTTGCTTATTGCGTGATATTGCAGAGGGCGGAAATAAAAATAGTAGATTTCTCGTCTGCGTTGTTTTCTTTCGGGCTTGCAGTTCGGGTAACGCTATAGTTAGTGCTGCTCTCGTATGGCTGGTCAGCACTACCAAAACAAATTTTCATTCCTGATTCATGAATTGCTAGGAAATGCGGTCGGTGGGGTTTCTCCATCCTGTTCAGCGTATTATACCGTCGCCACAGAATTACTAGTACATAGTCCGGACAAGAAAAAGGAAATCTAGAGTGCTGTGGATATATCACATGAAGGACCGAAGACATCCACATTATAATAAGGCTGTAACGCGGCTCCGGGCTACTCTGCTACTCCCACTCCTTGACGGCCCTTCTCCTTTTCGTGCTGGATCCACCTCTACTCGTCCCCGAGTTTATCTCTGTAAAAATTCTATAAAAATCGCTAAATAGCAAATATTGATGGCGCGGGGGTTTCAAGACAAGGAAAACTCTGTTGACACTCGGACAGATTACGTACGTTTCTTTCATGTCATGTTCGAGACTTCCAAATGGTTGGGGAATCTTGCAAGGCTTTTTTTTTTGGTAAGGTAGGGCTGTCGGGGAGCGTGTCGTATGCAAGAAGGGTCTGTTATTACTGGGGTCCCTACTTGGGTACTGGATGTCGATACTTTGGTAACGTACAGAATGAAAGGGCTGTTTAGAGGTGGGATTATTTAGCCTGAAGTACTACATGGTTGAAGTGTTGAGGATGACTTCCATGGTGGGGGAGGGGTAACTTGTGTCTATCTTAAAGAGGGGTATTCGTCTCCCAAAGGAGTGGATGATGAGGTTTCATAATTACTTCAGTAATACCAAAGTTCGAATATTTCTTGTTCTGCTCGTCCCGTGGACAGCAAATCAATTTGCAAAAGAGGATATTCAGGAGCTGACTCTGAGGAGTGAGGGGTACTTCGGTGATCTCGCTCCGGATATCGCGGTTCCCCCCTCACCGCAAGGCTGATGCAATCAACGAGTCTTCCGAAAGTGGACAGACCGATCCATTCTGACATAGATACGGTGGGTCAAATGATCTTTGCGTCTCTGTTGCAGAATCTGCACGTGTCATACGCAAAAGTGCATTATGCATCTTTTGCATGAACTACTTTACTGCATCGCTTCAAAGCTTGTTCTAAGACTGCTCTCTTTTCTTTGACGGCCAGCACAGTAGCTGCATCCGTAGTTTCGAGGTAATGCAAGTACGGACATGATCAAGTCATGACTTTCTAGACTTTGAGATCGCGTCTTTCTCCACCTTTAGACAGCGAATTGTGGAAACTGTCACTAAGTATCGGGCATGTCAAACATGGACTATCAATCTCTAAAAATCCCGTCTTCCCTTGGGCCGTTTCGCTTGCGAGATTATTGCCTTCACACAACCTCACAACATACAGAATCAGAATCGGGGAGGGATCTGCCCTGATTCTTAGTTCTAGTACAATAGCCAGAATTAGTGCTCTGTTGAAGGGTGGGTAAGTGCTTGCTCGGATCACATGTGATTACTGTTGTGAGTCAATTTTTCAAATCCGGGAACAAGTTGTCAATATGGGTATTGTCTTAGACGGTAAAAATCAAAAAAAAAAATTTAAAAAAATTGGATAAATCTGTGTCCAGTCACTATTAGATCAGGTCAACTTGGCTTTGAGGCTTTATTGAAGGTATTTAGGGCAAAATGGTGCGTTCTACATCATCTTCAAGAAAAGATCGCCGACTCCAGAGCACCATAATTCCCGTGAGATGTAGGAGGGCCAAGGGAGCGAACTCTCCTCAAACATCTGGTCCCTCACGTCGTGAGTCAGAATAGAATCCAACTCTTATCTTCAAGTACCTTCAGATGTAGAGTATCTTGAAGCTGGGTCGAAAATGTTCTTTCCCCGTGGCCTTGGAGCTCCTCGTCTGGGGGAACGATGATGCCATATGCGATCACAGCAAGACTCCGCCTCTCCTAAAACTTTCCATTTTGTAAAAACACAGCCGAACCATCGCCCACGTAGTCTTTCAAGCTGATGCGAAGTTCGGTAGCACAGTACTTGCATTGTAACAGCTCTGGTAAGCTTGCTGGCTCTCCAAACTTAATTCCTCTTGTTGCTCTTCCTCTCCATATGTCCTCGCCTGCAGACAGTCGTGATAGTCGGATCAAATGTAGGCATGCTCGGTATGAATAAATGTTGAATAAATATGTCAGGGCGACCACGAGGAGCCATGAACATCTTCTGCTCGCGGAGAAACATCGAGCCATGTATTGATGGTAGTTACCGACAGCTCATTATAGCCATGTTGACTGATTGGTCTGTCGCAAGATCCAACTTGGACTATGATATTCGATGTCTCGGACCTGATCTAATCGTTTTATTGCTTTCTACACAAGAATAGAGTCGACGGAACAATAACGCCAAAGCTGCAATTGGTTGTCATGTAATGAAAATTCCCAACTATCTAAATCGCCTGATTCGAAGCTCTTGCTATCCTTGTGTGCCAGGTGCGTCACACTATCTATTGAATGCAACTTTTCGCACCAGATGTGGACTAAAGAGTCTGGTAGGTCTATCACCAGAAGTCGAAGAAAAGGATAGAGGTCGGAAGTTGATTCATTTCGTAGAGTTTTGAAGCACTTTGAACCGTCGGTTTTGAGGATTGAGCGACAGGTCAGAGCTAGGGAAGCAATTAATGATGGTGTTAAGAGGTCTGTGATGAGATGGAATAGCTCAACTGGAAGGTCCTTAAGAAGGGAATCATCGGGAGCCTGCGAGGGCTGCATAGGTAAGATATCTGAGGATGCTTCAGCGCCAGTGACTTCGCTCTCGACCCGATGCGCTACACTGCCAAGCACCAATCTCCTGTTCCCTCTGTCGTAAGGAAAATGCGGTGTTGATGATTTCTGAGTTAGCCGAGCATCTAATACAGGCGAAGGTCTCAGATGAGCGACAATCACAACCGGAAGTAGGGATCAAATCGACGATTTGAAGAGGTAAAGGAGTGAAATTAGTTCGCTAGTATGAAGTATCTAGGTGCAGAATCTCAATTGACAGTTGCACCAAACTCGAGAATGAAGCTAGGGGAGGATGTGTCTCGTGTGAAGGAAGGTTTTCAAGCAAATAATGCAAGTTGAGGTACTATCAAAATTTCAGACTGTCATTCGGCCAAACTACTGCGATAATTTAGGGACTTAAGACTGTTGCCTAAGTGAATTCCATGTAGATCTTTAGTACAATTATCATCTAGGTTCGTAACAGCGCGGATGGCTGGCTATTGCTTTGATTTGGAGAATTGGCTACCTTTCCTGACTTTACTGCGATTCGTACCGAATTGTAAATGTTGAATAGTCGGGTTCAAACGTGCTAAACAAACGAGTCTTGCCTTTCCCCGAGCGTACGCGACATACTTCTATGTGAGAACTCGGTATGTTCTGGTAAATGCAAGAAAGTCTGTGGGTTGTGGAAACACCTTAGTAGTGCCAGCATAGTGGTTAGAGTTGTCATGTTGATAAAGTACTTGACTAGGATTAGCGTCAAAGTCTGTGATGAAATGTCTAGGCGAAATGGTTTCCAAGCTAGAGCCTCTTCTTCATCTTGAAGACAGTCAGTCTCCTACAATCAACTCTGTATCTTGATTATTATTTTCCACAGCCGCTCACATTCTTACTGGGTTTTCGATTTTCCATCTGATCAAGCAAGGATTTGTACTGTATTCCCGCAACGCTATATGCCTAGCAATTCAGCACTTTGTTAGATCTGGGTCCCTAAACTCATTTCATTCATGGAAGAAGCCATCAACTAATTATCGGCGGATAAACCCGCGATATAGCGTCTAAATGTTTTATGTAGTAGAATCGGCAAAATAAGCTCGTGGATTGGCTGGATAGGTTCAAGGTTTCGTTTCAGAAGTTTGCCAGGAGTGGCATACAATACCACGGCGCGGCCGCTAAATTCAGGTACTTGAATGCTCGGATAAGTATGTGCTGGATTTGGAACAGCTCGCGTGAGTTTTCTTTTGCGGTGTTTGACGGAAGCTGAACTGCCTCTCGAGTGACAGGTGCCAAGTCGGCGTCTAACCTGGTTGAATGACGACAAGTTGCAGGACCCGAAGAACCGTTGCGGATTGCCATCTCCATATTTTATTCTTTTCGCAGGGGTAATATTTATATTCTGTTTTGAATATTTTTCTATTTGACCAATTCCCATGGTCTTGTGCTTAATCTTCGGTACTGTCGTTCTTCGTCATAATCCGGGGAATTCTTGTTTAGGATTCGACTAGATCGTCGTGCAGCTTTGACTCGCTTGATTCATGTGTGTCCAGCGGCAGTGACGTACTATTATACCTGTTTTTGAGGCCCGTACTACAGTTGGAAGATGTCTCATTTTGCTTTTCCATGATTTCGTTTTAGCTGGGAAAAGCCCTTCTCAGACTTGTCATCCTGTATATTTCGAATCTATTCAATCACTGCATTTGCCGGTACGAGTCAGCTGAGACGGGATTCTCTCCGCAGGGTCCAGAAGCTAGCCTGTGGGGAGAGGGGAAGTCAATTATGCGGATGTCATTCCGGTGTGTTTCCATATTTCTTTTGCTAGATGGCACTTTTCCGAGGAAATTTGTATCGTACAAGAAAAGCTAAGTATTGTACCGGCATGGCATATTTCAAATTACTGAGGTCGAGGCTGTGTCGTTTTTTCATTTTTCTTTTGATGACTTGCTTAGCTGAAATCAACAGCCTTGAGTCATCACTTCCCACTCTTGGATCATTGTCAGCATGTTGTCTTGTCAAAGCCGCAGACAAATCTGTCTGTCAAGGTTTCTTGCTTTAGGCTGTTTATATTGTTCCATGTCTCGCAGTAACTTCATGTCATATGAAAAAATCCAGGCTATACCTAGCAAGGGTAGATTTCATCAATTGCACCGCATGATCATAGCTGAGGTAGGTAGGGCTTCATCCAATTCTTGCTCTTTGGTCAGACACTAGGACGTGATATCAGGTCTGTGAAGTGAGCCGTGTATTGGCATCCTTCCCTGCGACTTTCAGGAGCTACGTCCGGCTTCAAGAATAGGCCTACAAGTGTAGCAGCTAGTGAGCAACGTGCAGCGGTTCAACTCGTCTGAGGATGTAGTCTCTTCCCTCTAGGTCTGGGGCACACCTCCCTTACAGTAGTTCATGTGCTTCTCCGCATGTGTTCATCTAAATTGAAACTCTCTTTGTTGTCTCCTGCGCGTGTCTGTCAATTGAGTAATGTAATCTTTTGAGTAGCGTCTACTGGCAGCACCATCCTACTCTTGCTAGCCTTCATCCGTCACATAGACACAAGATTTACGATTCTCAAGTTCATGGAGCTGGTCCGTCTCGACTATAGCTGCCCGACAACTCCCGACTGTATTATCGTATATCTGCCAATGCTATAAACTATCGTGCTGATTGCGTCTGTAACAGTACTAGATGATTCAAATGGTAAGCAAATAGCTACCTCCAGAGTTCGGAAGTCGTGTTCAGTGAGGACAGCTCCTGGGCTCCCACCCGAGAAAGGCCTTAGACCTCCAGCCAAAGTTATTATCGAAGTAATACTAGATAGGAAAACTCGAACTCTCAAGATATTGCTTGAAATAGGAAACCAGTCATTATTTCTAGCTAAGGAAATCTTCAGATATGCGAGTGAACAGAAGCCCGTAGGGCTCAAGTTCCTTATACGCATGTTTCAAATCTGATAGCAGAGCAAGATATACCTGAGCAGTCACCACATTATACGTAGCCTCCACATTGTCTACCGCGTGCTCATCTCAACGATTTTCCAAATGTATTGGCCGAGTCTATCCGAGATCATTCGGAAATCAGACCACAATTGCAACTGTATGGACATGATGTTCAAAAGAAGTGATAAATATATACGCTTGCATCGTATTTGTTACCCAATACACCAAATCCTGGACGTTTGATGAGTGAGGATGGGGTGGCGTTGTGATGCTTAAATATCTCAGGATTGCTGACGCATAGACACAGCAAGTGTTTGTGCTGTAGAGATACTCATTTGACATCTATTAATTGGGCCATTATTGTTACTATTGTTACCATGGTGAGTGCACAAGCTTAATCATGAAGGATTCGGAACTGTGGGATAGTAGGAAGATACGCGGATGAAACTGCATTACTCTCAATCAAAATTGTTACCCGTTGCTTCCGGTAGTTAAGCTATGATGCTCTGCTATGGCTCATTAAGTCTTTGCAGGATACAGAAACCAATATTCATGAGCATGAGATTTCAGTTTGTGACTTTGTGTCTACAGTGCATTTCCTACATTTTGTGATTGGACGGCTTGGACAATCGTTTTGGAGCTGGATGGGAAGCCAAAGCGAGCCTTTGACTCGAGATTCTCCCTTAGCAATGATTTTCTTTGTTGTATCTTTGAACAAGCATTTATCTATCAAGTTTCATTCTACCTTGTAAGTTTCTTTGATCTATGTATTTTGGCATAAGAATATCATCAAAATTGGAGACAATAAGGTTTACAACTCCGCTTTGAAGCGATTGTTTTCAAGATCAATTCAAGGAGCCTTTGTATTCTTAACTATCACAATGAAGTTATTCGGTATAAATGGCTGTGTTGGACCCGTCCTGAGGTTGACCCTCTACTCGGAAACTTCCCTGAAACTAACGATGGTCAATTTCTCCCGTAAACTAGACCCCGATACGTCTGAGCAGCACCAAATGTGTTCTGATGCCAATCATGCAGATAAAGTTATCTGCTGCGGAGTTAAAATTGATTTCTACGAAGACTGTGGTCATACACTGACACTGGCTGACCATCACAGATCCTGTGTTCACCATAACAAGGAGGAAAATTTCCCCTATGAGCGTTACGGGCGCCTCCTAACCAGCAGTTCTCCTCCACAGTACCACATCTCCATGGCTCCCAAACCTGGATCCCACCTTCCATTCCCACAGCCAAGATGTAAAGACTTTCATCGATACATCACACTTATTCCTGGTAAGTGTGGTTGCACCTACCCCGAGCGCCACGATTCTTGTCCTGCCACCAGTTCCATCCCAGAACGATCTGAGCGAACACAGCTTTGCGCTTCCGCAATTCTCAAACGCCGTATCTACTGGCTTCAACAACAGTCACTAGATACTCAAAATCTCGCTTCAATCCGCCTCTCGGAATGGTCCGCCAGACTTCGCAAACATCAGCAGCAAGAAGAAGCGATGGCCAAGCCTGTTATAGACCGTACGTTCATGTACGATCCTGATACTGGCGCTAATTTGTTTCTCGCTGCCGTTGAAATCGCATTCCTGACCCGCACGCAGGGGACATGTATTATCTGTAAGAAAGCGGCAAGCAATCAACACTCGAGGAAACTACCTTGTGGCTGTGTGTTTGATATCGGGTGCTTGAAGAGCTGGTTTCTTGGGCGGAAAGATTGTCCACTGTGTCGCAAGATGTTCCATCTCGTCAAGAAAATTACACCTTATGAGGCGGGACATGGGAGCCCGGTGTGGGAAGACGATGATTACTCTGGTTTTGTCTAGGCTGGCTCCGGACAAGACGGGGAGCTCGTAGGTCTCTTTCGAGTATTTTGGCGAAGGTGGTAATGCGACAATCCTCTTACTAAAGATGATATACAATTGAAGAATTGAAGAATTTAAGAATGTGAGCTTGAGCTTCGTGGCGATATCCCAGTTTGTTATAATAAGTATTGATGTCTACACCCAAAGTGGAAAAATTGTAAATATATAGCTAGGCAGATTGGAAAGCGACGTTCCGTGATTTGATATTAGAGAATATACTCTAGAATAACGAATGGATCCGTGTCAAGAAACACTATCCTGGTGTGGTCCGAGCAAGTTGTGCTGACGGCTGTAGCTCAAGCGAGCCACAAAGTAAATACGTGCCTCACGTCACCTATTCCAAGGCCGCCTATTTTTAGCTGGGATTAGGAATGACCCAGAACAAGCACACTTACGATCACTGATGTCTTTCAGCATGAGTACGAGCATTCATGAACATCATCAGTCCCATAAGCATCATATTTGAAAAGTCACAGAATCAAGACGTCACATTTAGGTGGTGATTTCGAGTTGGGAGTTGTTGCAGGGTGGTAGTGCAGGCGAGGCGCTGGCGACTGGGCGCGATGCAGCCGTTCAGACGACCTACGTTTCGAGGTATTTGAATGGCTATGAATGATCTAATTTAGGTTGTTCGGAACTTATGTCCAGGATCTGCGGGACATTTCTTTGTTATACTGGATGCCGTTGATGGAGATATCTCGGACCCAAGGCGAAGCCAAGTGGTACCTTTTTGCAGCTTATTTGATGATTCCAAATGAACATTCAGCGCGATTCGGATATCAATCGTGTTCTCTGTCGATTAACAATCTGTTGTTCAGGATTCAAATATGGCCCTTCCTGTGACTCCACCCTGATAGCAATTGGCCTATTGACCGCGCATTTCAGAGGCGATTCATCGGTGTTCGCAGCCAAAGCTTCATACAGGATTAATCGATATAAGAAGCGCCCCCACCACGTTCTGGCAAAGACTTCCGAAGAATCGAGATTCACTTTTTATTTTGCCGACGAAGGGGAAAATCGGATCCACAAATTGGCGCAGACTCGATCGGCTAGCTTTGTTTAGGTTGATACCATTCAAAATTTTTGGCTCACAAGTCTGGCTCAATAACAAAGGACCAATTTCTTCGACAATAGCAGTCGCTTGTTATTGTTCTTCAAAGAACCGCCCGAGCCTACATAAACTACTGTTGGTCACCAGTTTATGTTCAAGCCATTACTTTCTTTCACACACAAATTGTACTTTCACAACTTCCACAAAAAATAAACACTACAGATCTTTCAGCCGGTCTGAATATCACAACTCTTTACAAAAATGATCTCAACTACTTTCGTCACGGCGCTGGTCGCTCTTGTAGCTACTGTGTCTCAAGCTCACATGGAGATGAAATGGCCTCCTGCGCTCTCAGGTCGATACAACCAGTTCACGGTCACCAAGGACAGCAATAATCACGCTCCGCTTTCGTAAGGCCCTCGGACAACCTTTCCTCTTGCTTTTGCTTTCTAACACTTTATAGTCCAGATGGGAGCACTTTTCCGTGTAGATCACACCTGTCGGATCTTGGAACCCCAGCCGGTGCCAGCGTCGTTACCTGGAATGCAGGGTATGTCACATATGTTTAGGCACACATAGCACGGCTCTTTTGAATGCACAAATGCTAACGTTGATTGATAGTGCTGAGTACAACTTCACAATCACAGGTATTATCGACGAACCGCTCCACCCAGCCTTCCACAATGGAGGATCCTGCCAAGCTGCTCTTAGCTATGATAGCGGAAAGGTACCTTTTCTTCTCTTTTGCCCAAAATTCCAAAATTCTCTCGGGATATGTTTATTCTCTTCGCAAGGCATCTCGATTCACAAAACAGTTGCTAATTCTTCATTAGACTTGGAAGGTCATTCACTCTTACCAAGGTGCTTGCCCAACGTCAACTGGAGGAGACTTCAAGTTCAACATCCCTTCAGATGCAGCGACTGGTGCCGCAGTCTTTGCCTGGCTTTGGTGGAATCACACTGGAAATCGCGAGATGTACATGAACTGCGCCAGCATCACTATTGGGCCTGGATTCGGACCTGCACCTGCAGTCGCATTCGCTCAGCGTCCCGATATATTTAAGGCTAACATCGGTAACGGCTGCACAACAACGCAAGAGACTGACGTATTCTTCCCCAATCCAGGACCAGACGTCACAACTGTGGGAGCGAAACAGGAAAAGACTTTCTCCGGTGAATGCGGTCCTGCCTCTCCACCTGCTTCTGGACAAAATCCTGCACCTCCCACGGTCCCAGCTCAAGCCCCAGCTGCTGGTATAAAGGATCCAAGTGTTACAACATCTGTCATGGTCATCGGGGTTCTTCCATCTTCCCCACCAGTATACACTCCCCCCGCTGCCCCTGCCAGTTCCGCGATGACGATCAGTACTACCGGCGAGTGCGGAGGCACGACTACTTGCCTGGGCTCTACATTTGGTTCCTGCTGCTCAAAGTGGGGATATTGCGGTGAAACACCTGATTACTGTTCTGCTAATCTTGGATGCATGTCAGGCTTTGGCAGATGCGATGGAGTCAGTGGTCGATCGGCTGCGATTCGGGGTCGTCAATGGATGGTCTGAGGAGTTCTGGGAAGTGCGATCAATAACGACGAAGAAATAGGCTCTGTATATAGTTTCTTCGGATGATGGAGCAATGGTTCCTCAGGTAGATTGTCACACACGCCTCATTAGACAAGAGTTCGGCGTCATGACGCAGCAAGACAGTACATAAAATCAGGGACTTTCTTCAAATCTCGTTATATGATCATTCCCGGTGAATAAGTGAATTCGTGGGTTCTCTCAACAGAGAGTTACTGAAGCTTCATACTCTGGAGCTGTTTCCTCCCGCGAATGGTTTCTTAAAAAGCTATACAGGGATCTCGATGCTGAAAAAGAAGAAGCATAATTGCTCTCATCGCTTCAGCTTGCTGTAAGAGAATCCCACCGGCTGTCCGTTATCTCATGTGCCAATAGGGATGTCTTACTCAGAAGATCAGTGATAGTATGCTCTGTTCAAATATGGAAAACAGTTGTCGGAAATAATAACAAGCAGGCTCAACAGCTGCCATTCCTTCTGACCAGACTGACAACGATCTATGCCGATTTGTATTTATGTTTCCACCACACCCAGCCCATGTTCTAATAAATATACTGTTCGACATTATGATTCCATAGCTACCCACATTCACACTCCACATCGAATTCATATCTGCAAACTGATCTGAAAATACGCCCGCTGCGGTCACAGTACCGACGAGGTGATTCTCTGCAGAGCCCATCGAGCCGTAGGTGGTTGGTGGGCCAAAGATTGCAAGAACTACAGCGTCTGCAAGTTGCACTACTAACCAAGATGTGACAGATGCGTACATCGAGGCACTTATCTCCTGGATCCACTCACCTCCTTCTTTCGTAGGCATGGGCTTTCTTTTCATCGTTCTCGATCTGCTCAAAGTACCAGCCGAGGATACAGAAACTGAATGAACGGGTTCGGAAGTCGAAAGGATAAAACAGATTTCCTGTGACAAAGAAACAACACAGTCAAACAAAAGAAAAGAAATCTATTAAATCAAGTGCCGAAATGAAATCGTGACAAAAAAAGGTTTGATATACTCCCTCTTGGTAAAATAGCACCACTTTCCCTTCGATGTCGCGTATATCCAAACATCTGACTGTATTCTATGTGACAGGATAATGCATTTAAAGAATGTGTTGCAGAGCTACCTACTCTACAATGGTAACTGGAAATGCATAGGAGTTGGTTGTGCGAGACAGAGTGACTACTGTTTCTACATCGGAAAGACTTCCCTTCCAAAAGGCTATCGTGATCCTCGCACCTCTTGCTCTCTGGTATCAGGTGTCTGCGAGTACCTAGCCAGTCCATACGGCTGGCCCAGGGAGTGTGTATGTTTTCGGCTGCGCAAGTTAGCATGAATTTCTCGTCCAGCACTCCTTTCAAGACCACCATCTTGTACCAGATCATCACTTACCACGGGATAATAGATATTGATCATCAAGCCAGGGTCGGTCGCCTTATAAGCACCTGGGAAAGCAACCAGTGGGCTCGGCGTTCCAGCACCTCCACCAGTAACAGTGATTTGTCCGCACGAGATATAAAACTGTGCCCCACCAGCTGCAGAAGCGGAGTGCAGTCCGATATGTTCAATTCGGAGAAGATAATCACCACTGGGAGTAGCTGCTGGAATTTTCCAAGTCAAGGTTGCTGCATCTGCAAATCCAATCAATATATGACGCAAAGGAGGTGAATCGAAAATTTACTGTCAGAAGGCCACGTTAGAGCCTGTCCTTCGAGGTTTGGTCCTGCTGCGAAGACCTTGAACCACACACTTCCAGAACCGTCCCAATTGGCAGCAGTCGATCCAGCAGGTACCTTGGCCATATATGCTTGACTTGGTCCCGGATGGTAGATCGGTGGCTCGCTGGTAAATCCCACCGTGGAGCCCGCGGCCACTAGTCAAAATATTAGCATGTATATATATGATACTGGCTCAAAGCAAGCAAAGCTTCGAAACACGTAGATTAATCATTAGGCACTCGATACGGAATTAACCAACCAGAAAGAGTTCCCTTGGCAAAATTGGTATCGCCCTTGACGTTACATCTGATGTCTTTCGAGGTAACATCTAAAACTGGGCCGTTAGACTGGTAGCCAGACCATCTAAGATAATGGAGGAGTCAGTCATGGCTACATCAAAAAGTTTCTGAGAGACGGGTAAGACATGTCTTAAGATTCTTGAGAAATTCAAAAAAGGAAACTTCGGGATGTCCCATCACCTACTGGCGAACGTATTGCCATTGCGAGGTCTTAGTCGATCCCGAGATGAGAGACGGAAGGACGTAGTGTGCCTGAGCGACACTGGTCAGAGCGAGTAAGCTTGCAAAATTCTTCATCTTGAGGCTCGAAAATGTATGTGGCGTGGCGTGGTGGAAGTGTTGGAAATACAGTGGGAAAATGGCGTACTGCGAACCATCTTATATACCGAAAACAGAACCCCGAGTCATTGGTGTTACAGCAGCAGGACCTTCCATTCATATCCGAATATTCTATAGGGATACTGAATTCCTTAACCACCTGCCATATTGATCAGATTTCACATCACTAGTGACTCGGAAGGTACGAGGTGCCTCCGCATTGAGTTAGCATGCCCAGATTCCATATACAGTTCGGTACTTCCTGCGCCGGCATTGCCAATCAAAGATTATCCATGGTGCCAGCTGATCGTAAAACATTGACTTGTGATAAATGCACGATAATCGCAATATAGAAATTTTGCCTAAACCGGCAGCAAAGGCAGAGCGGGCCTTTCCAATTTAGCCAGATGAATAATACACACGTGAACGACATCTCAAGACAATCGAAGCCTCCATGCTATTGGTCTGGTTGTTTCGATGGGCTTGGATCTCCTACTATATATGAAGTGGTTCTGTCATTATCGGGCTATGTTGTACAAAATAAAGCTTGGTTTGATTTCATTATGAAAATAAGGACGCAGGAAGCGAAGGATTATTGACAGTAGTATGTAAGGGCGCAAACAAGAAAAGCTGCAGTACATCATCATCAAGCTCGCTGAATGGCATATGAGAAGTTCGTAGAAGAAAAAGCTAAGAGCATTTAGAGGCACCATGTAACTGAAGATCCGGAGGCTAGGGCCTGCGACCCTAGCAATACCAAGAACCTGCTTTCACCAGGAATTTTCGAGCAGCTCGACGATTTTTCCGCACGCCCTTTTCCTTCCCCCATAACTCCCGCTAATTTCAGCAAGCTCTTTAGCTCTCAAGGCCATTTGTGACGCCTCTTCGCCATCACCCAGAACCTTCAGAAACGCCCGAGAGAGCTCCCATGCTTCTACGCTTGGCGCACTTAGCTTACTACCATAGACTCCAATTCCCA
This sequence comes from Rhynchosporium graminicola, assembly GCA_900074885.1. Taxonomy (NCBI): domain Eukaryota; kingdom Fungi; phylum Ascomycota; class Leotiomycetes; order Helotiales; family Ploettnerulaceae; genus Rhynchosporium; species Rhynchosporium graminicola. Next base: position 974,579 of record FJUW01000012.1, on the reverse strand, counting down.
ACCACTCGACCTTATTGGCGAAGTCAAGAGTATCGAGCCAGCAGGGTAGCACGATCTGCGGAACTCCAGCGTGGAGAGCTTCGTGAAAGGAGTTCGATCCGCCGTGATGTACAGAACAAGCAACGAGTCCCGTTCCAAGGATTGCTGACGGGTCGACTGATAGCCATTCGACGATTCGGACCCGACCCGTGGCTATTTCCGATGAAAGAGAATCGAGATACTCTTTTTCTTTCCTTACGTGAGTTTTGGCGTTTCCCTTGCTCGATTTGGGATTAGACGTCACAGCGACTCCTCCAGATGTCTTACGCTTCCAGAGAACCTGGACGTTAGGCTTCTTGTCGAGGAAAATTTTCAGTCCTGAAGTGAAATCTCGTGCCATTGTCTCATCCATCCGAATGTGACTGCCGAGATTTATGAGAACTGTTGGGCTACGTTTGAGCCATGTGAGAAGCTCAGGATCTTGGCTGAAAACCGGCTCAACTGGTAGAAGTATTGGACCACAGGAAGTCACATTCGGTGGAACGTGACAAGGATAGTCAGTCTCTGGGACAGATGGTACAAGGTAGTGGTTCTCCTTTTGCCAGAGGTTGAACACAGGAGGCAGGCTGGGTAATTGATTTGATTTGCGGTAACGCATGAGAGCTTTGATCTTTGGTGAAGTTATGATGGACCAGAGCAGTGCCAATTTGAGGTAGATATTTGCAGGGATGAGGTGCAATGGAACTGGAAAGGAGAACCCGGAAGCCACCCTGAAGGTGTTAGTCAACCAAACAGAAGTTATTGCAGATCTGCAATCTACATACGTTGGGATCTTGAAAAGTTGGGAATATATTGGCTGTTCCTTTCGTAAAAGCTCGAGAAATGTATTTGGACTAGAGTCTATGTTTAGTATATAAAAAATAGTCCTCGGATTGGGAATTCCTTTGATTATGGGTACATGATCATAGAAATTCCAGCACCGGGCAACACTTAGTGACATACCTGAGCACTACACGTTTCCGTGATAAGGTATTGCACGCTTCAAGTCCTTGGCTCATGAGCGGATCAACAACAATAATGTTGGGGTCGACGGAATTGATAATATCCAAACATCTCTGGTAGCTTGACATATATTCCGCTTCACTCCAGGTACTAGCCATAGCTGGAAGTGTAACTTTGTAAGTCTTTATAGCCCCGCGAACACCCGGTGAATACGGTCCGATAAACTCATTCTTAGCAACAAGGGCATCCAAAGCAGCTGGACAGGCGATAGAATGAAAGACACTGCGAAGACCATCTCGCGGAGTAAGTTTGTTGAGCTCATCTACACGACGTCTAAGTGGTGAAAATGACGCGATATGGATTTCGTATTTCTGCATATTGAGAAGTTCGGAGGCCACCGCAAGGACCACATTCGCTTGCCCATATTCGCTGCTGGTGAAGAAAAGTATCCTTTTAGGTTCGCTCATGCTTCCAAGACTGCGAACCCTCGCAGATGGCAACTTTTCTGTCAAGACCATCGTGAGAACTCCTCGGAAAAGACAGAGTGGCACCTGCAAATAATATGTGTAACTGTTGCGACAATACTGGAGGAAATCTCAAGAGGTTCTGCCATTTCATGAATGCGATTTGAGCAGCGGCACTGTTACACTAACTGTAACTTGATTCGGTAACTACTGGCTTCGCCTATCTTGGAGTGATGGGTGTGGCACTGTCGGTCTGCAAAGCTTGTATGTAGCACTAAGCAGAAATAGGACATCCCTTTACGCCAGTCGTGCATTTCGTTAATGAGAAAGCGGTCCGGATCCTCCTTTCAAAGACATTTGCTTTGCTTTTGGGCTCGATAGCTGATTGTTATCAAGGACTGTCAGCCAGACAGAACCTTCAAAGGCCCAACAGCCTTCGAGATACGTGAGGCCGGCTATTGGCGAGCTGCATATTGATTTAAGTAAGTAGCCTTAGCTCCCATCAGCTGCATACCATATCGGGAGGTTACGATTGGTTCGTGAAATTGCATTGCATAGCAAGGGTTGGTCCCCGTGAGAGGACCGTGAGAGGGGAGTTCAAATAGCTGTGCGAGTGGCATCTCGCCATGTTTTCTCAGGTGGTACTGTACTCTGCTGTGTAACGTCTCGGGCCGCCTCGCCCATGAGAACTGTATGTGCTAGCGTAGGAAATTGTTTCTGCCAAATTCTGAAAAGTAATTCTACGAGAAACTTCCCAAAGAGACGCGAGTTGTAAGTTGCAAGTCGCAAGTAGCATTGCGTGGTTGAGTCGGAGTTCGGGAGTCTATTGTAAGCGCTAGTCAGCGAGTCATCGTCTCTTCTAAGGATCTGGGGAAAAGAAGTCTCATCTGAGCGAGGCACAGCGTATACCTAGGGAGGAGTAAACACCTCCAGGAATTATTTTGCTTCGAAATGTTACCTGGAAGTGACGACTAAGTTAGAAATTCCGAATATTCACTTCCAATAAGTGACGGAAAATGACGATTCTGTCAATATCAAGTTGGGGTTTGCGTCATCCCGCGTCACCTTCTTGGATGTTATATAATTTATACCAAAATAAGAAACTACTTAAAAGGTGGCACGTTCCTCAAGCATAAAGTTTCTTTTACTAGTGCCCCCTATTTCGACCTTAGCGAAACAATTTTACCTTGCGCAGTAACACTACCAAGAATGTAGGCCACCCTCAACAGTGTTGACCTGGCTCTATAGTATGACACGACCAATCACGGTACCATAGAAAAAATCTCCTGGAAATATTCCTCTCGACATTCGTAGTCAAATAGGCCCATGAGCTTGAATAATATACTGTGGGAGCAGCTACGATTATGATAATTGTATCTACAGGTATCTTCAAGTCGTGAGGTAATCATCTGTATCTCAGATCTATTTCAAATATCAAGGTAGTACTAATGTCTATTCAAAGGTGTATCTCCGATTTCTCAGCTCTTGATGTTCCTCACGTGCCTTGGGTAATAAGGCGCAAGGCGGGCAGGGCGGTCAGTTTTCTTTACTACCTTGTCTGTAAGCGAGCTTTAAGGCTCGAAGGAAAGTAAGCCTTCAAGCAAATATCCTATAAATTCTCTACTAATAATCTCAAAAACTTCTATAGTAATCTATTCTCATGACTCATAAAGATTATCTAATGAGAAGGACTTGAAAAAGGTTGCTGCTCTCATTACTACTAATCCAAAAATCAATTATTCAAGATTTCTAGGTGTCTTCTGCATTCTACATCATAAACCTTAGATACAGTTCACTTACTACCTACCGTCATACTAATGGCACTGCACCCCCTAGAAATTCCAGCTTTGGCCCAACTACGAGCTGAAATCTACTACCAATTTCCGCGGCAGCCATTCCTCTCCAAACAAAGCCACGATACTTATGCCGTATAAGAACACGCTTTATGTAGCACGCACGATATACATGCCACGAGAGAAGATTGACTGGAGATGCAACGTTCGGGTAGATCATATCTAGAAGAGACGGGTGAACTCGCGTAACTTATTTTCCTTTATCAGCAAACTCCATCCAGTATTCTCTTCGCTCGTTCTTTTTTTTTGACAAATAAATTTCCTCTTCAATGTTCTTGTGTGTGTCTAGGTTCTGTGAATCAGGAATTTTACGAGCCGACATTATGTAGCCTTACTTTTTTGTATGGAGAAAATTAAGATCCTCCATTGTCATTCGAAGTGTTGTCTCAAGCTGAAAAGCACGAAAGAAGCATTGTTCGGCAACTTGACGGTAGACGATTCAGTGGAGTTCAAGTACAAGATGCTTCTTCTTAAAATCTCCAGGAAGTTCTGCGACTTCATTAGAGATGAAGCAGCCGGTGTTGTATTATCAAATGTATAATCCTGTAAAATCCCACTCATTCACTCCGTTGGATATCGAAAGAGCAGGATATTGAAAGAGTATAACCCCTCGTCGACAGGTTTAATTGGTTACAACAAGTTATGACGACGGTCGACGAATGGTTCATGTTCAATTACTACGCGATCCTTTCAGAGGCCTTCAACCACTCTGAAAACTCCTGGCTTGTTACACTCCTTCCTGATCTCTTCTACTGTCAAGATCAGAATTCTGCTGTGAGCACCACCAGGAATGATTTGCTCGTGTCTGACTTTGGTGCAACGAAAGATGCAAAATAAGATTCCTCCCTGTATGTATCAAAAAGAAATATCGTCACCATGGCAGCTACTATACACAATATTATCAGAGGTATCAATATGTTATGTGATAAGTATATATCCCTCGGCTCGGTAGAGTATCTGTGTTGGAGTCTCCCTTGGGCCTGTCCCATCTGATTTCCGACAGATAATACTACTATTATCAGAACAATCCTGTAACATAGGTTGTACAGTAGTCAATTTGAGAGAATCTGCTTGGATTTGGAATTGGGGCCTCGGATTCGGGCTTCGAGTCATTGAAATATGGTTTTCAGAATTTGAGAATGCTAGGAACTTCTTCAGAAAAGAGCTATAAAATACCCAAGGCCGACCACCACTACAGCTGTCACTTCTCCTTTCCATGAGCTCAGTAAGACTCATTGTCGACTAGAGTCTCAGAAAGAGGAAAGAAGACCTATTGGCATTGCAATGAAGAGAGATGCTACCAATTGTCATTTGGGATAGGAAAAAATCCTGGTTTCACCAGCTAGCGATAATCATTCCAATTGCGCTTAATAACAAGGGCTTTCAATTCTCATCAAAAATTCCAAGTTCAACCAAGTCCTCACACTCCCTTCGGACCTTATTGCAATAGTCGTCATCGAAAGCGGTGGCGCGAGGGAATGCACTGGCGCCGGATAAGAGCTTAGTCTCATCTGCCAGATCTTTCAAAGTCTCATATTCTCCCTTCCAGCACTGTTGGATAACTCCATCCAGTTTGTCTTCCCCTAATGGCGGAAATTTCATTTGTTGGAAGAGAACAACCACCACAGGAGCATCTTCAGGAGCTATAGATCCATCGTCATATGGTTCATACCCACGAGTCAACATATACAGCACTGACCCAATAGCGAATTGTTCATACCGGGCGCCGTTATCTCCAAATGATCCACATTCGTCGCCAGCCTCTGTGCCAAGCACACGCGCCCACGGAGCAGCGCTACCTTCTGCAGGTGTCCCAAGCTTTCGAACAGAATCGAAATCCGTGAGTTTGAGATGCTCTTGACTGTCAAGAAGTAGATTAGGTGGTCGGATATCTGTGTGGGCATATCCGAGAGATTCGAGCCACGCAGCCGCATGCGATAGTTCCATGATCCATCGCTCGACGAGTGCAAGGGGCTCTCTTTCCTTGACCTTAATGAGACTACCTCCATGAGGTCCTTCGTCCCGAATTTGATGTTTGCGCAGACGTTCGTCAAGAGTACCACCGCCATAGAAAGCAAGGAAGTTGCCTCGCGAAGCCCGTAAGAAACTTTGAGGGAGGTCTGGACAAGGAGCGTGTGATTCAAGTAAATCATAGAATTTTTTTCGTGGGCAAATTTGTCACAATCCTCCTCTCGAGGTGATTTTAATGCAATGTGATCGTTGATTTTGTGTACCCATCCTACAGCTCCGAGTGAGATGAATTCTCCTCGAGTTGTGGGGATTTCTCTCCTCACACGTAGCATATTGTGTGCCTTCTATTGATGGTATAGAAGCGTTGTAGAGGATTCAAAAGGAGGAGGAATATTCTGAAGCTGTAACTCCTCCTCCTCCTCTGTAGCTGGGCAGAACACGTGAGCGAAGCGCCCAACCCCCAAACGCTAAGTTTCAACGCAGTTGGCCGCAGCTCCTCTTGACCTCTGCAATCATTATTCGCTTCAGCATACTAAAAGTCGTATCGAATTCTTGAGTCACCATTGTATGAAGACGTAATTCAATTGGCTCTGGGGACTCGATGCGACCGACGTCGATTGGCTTGTAGGAGCGGATTGACTTTAGAAGCGCTTAACTCGCGATTGGATCCACCAGGTTTGGTGTTTCTCCTCCAGACCTTACGGCTCCTGAGTAGAATTTGGGTTTGCCGTCCTTTGGTAGAAACATAGTCCGTTCACTGCGTTGTAAATTCAGTGCGCAGTGCGAAATAAGTGAGGTGCCTAGTTGGCATGAATTACACCACCAGGTATTCAGAATCAGGCACTGTGAACGCCCGATTCCGCGGACACCAGTCCCTTTACACGTTACATAAGATGCTGGTAGATGAGAGATTTGCGGGGCATGGAGGAGACTTTTATATTTGCAAACAGAATATGGCACGAAGCTCGTCATGCTTTCCATCGATACTGTTGACCATGATTTTAGACAATCATAAATGTGCTTGGATAATGGCCTCAAAAAATCTTCGTGCGAAGATCCTCGGCAAGAACCACTGGGCTCTATCAATAATAATTATTGAGTAACGCACGGGACTGAGACGGGCTTGACTGAACAAATCGTACAGCAAACACTACTAAACTGCTCAGATCTTCGAACTTCGGTTCTTCGATTTCGCTACAATCACACATTAGCCCATCGATCCCCCTTAAAACAAGGCAGGAACACTTACTCTCCATTTCCCTCTTCTTGACTGCAAATCTCTCCATGGGCGCATTCTCGACGAACCTCTCCGCCAACGCGTCAATAGCATTAACCACCGCAATCAACCTCCCATCTCTCAGCGGCGCGTTTTGCAATCTCTTCATCTCCATCATACTCTTAGGGTCATTGTTTTTCAGCTGCTCCTCTAGGAAGGAGCGGACGCTCTGTTGGAAGCCTTCAGCTGGGAAAACGCGATTGACAATTCCCCATTGCTCGAGTTCTTCGGCGGTAAGCTTTCGTCCAAACATGAAGAAGTCGTTAGCACGGTGGACGCCCATGCTTTGCGCGAAATTGATAGCGGACCCGTGCTCGGGGACGAGGCCGAGGGCAGAAAATGGTGCTCTAATTGTGGTGTCAATTCGGTATTTGCAAAACCCTTTTAATCAAATCTGGAAAATGAAAGGGAATGTTCCACGCCGCAAGATTGTGGAGCGTTTTGGTGTATAGTGATACGTACTGAAGATAGCAAGACGTCGAAGCAAATGTAATATCTGAGATACCAGTAAACCAAGCAGCTCCACCACCTACAGCCGGACCATTAAGCGCCAGGACAAACACCTTCTTATGGTCGATAATAGAACGAAGCATCTCCAGTGCTGGTAAAGTTAGTCCCATTCTACTCGCCCTATGAGACGAAACAGAAACAGGAAAAATCACCAGGAGTGAATCTATGCATAAAAGCAATTTTCTTTTCCCCGTCATTCGCATATTTCTCGATACTTTCAAGTCCAGAACCTATTTCAAAATAAGACATAAGATGAGCCAGAATCTAGAGCTTGAATGGAGGCAGATAAGTATACGTACCTCTGACATCGGCCCCCGAAGAGAAGAATCTTCCCTCACCGGTGAGAACTGTGAATACTGTATCGGGATGTTCATTCAGTTCTCGGATGGCAGATATGGTTTCCTGGGAGACCTTGTTGGTGAAGGAGTTTAAGCTTTTAGGGCGATTGAACTGCGGAAAGCTTAGTAGAAGGTTTCTGAGAGGGGATTCAGACTGCACTTACTTTGATGGTGCCTATTCGGCCTGTGATATCAACGATGATTTCCTTATATTTGGATGCCATCTTGATGGTTAGTGAAGGGATAGATGAGATGCCGTGGGATGCTTGGGTGCACCAATGAAGTAGCTACCACGGACTAATACAGATGCTCAAGTGGGATACTTCAATATATGAGTTTGTATTATTCGGTCGTTTCGATTAAATTGTTGGTGCAACTGTCTGATCAATATAGAAAGGATGTTGCGATGCATGTTTCCCAGCAGCCGTAATCATGAATTTGCGGGGAAGCTGATCAATAATCTACCGAAAAATCAACCTCCGAGGTCCAGCTCAGCCTCCACAAGCCAGAGCTTCCCAATTGTTCTGAGAGTAAACCACTATCAAGGACATATTTGAAACCGAAATTTTTACAAAAGATTTAATTTCCAGGTTCAAGTCCTTGATATTCCTTCTGATATTGTTTAGATCCACATGTCTTATCTTCGATCTGCGTCAACGGTTAATTGGCTCTAACCGAGCCTAGTCAACAACCACGAAATGAACATTGAAAGACTGTATTCATTTCGACAAAAAGCTTTTAAATTCATTGCGCTTCTTGCATCGCTCAAGTCTATCATCATTTTCGTAGACGTTTCATATCGCCATCCACTCGTTGTCATCTGTCGACTCAACCATCGATGTATTCTGCCTATGATCCACCTGGGCCTCCCAATAACGCGAACCTTCGCACAATAGAAGGTCCGATCTCTTCGTATTCTGGTTATGAGAATTAGTAAAGCAAAACCACAAGTTAAAATGGAGAACTTACCAGCCTTCGTGTGGCAATAACTCCTGAATTCTGGTGTTTGGCCTAATAAGCTTCCACCGAACCACGGGCCATGCCGTTGTCGCTTGTGAGAAATGACTTGCACTTCCAAACCACCACTTCGTGCCCCTCCACTCCGGGCTTCACTTGCCCTGATTCTGTCATCCACAAGATGCTTGATATCACGTTGTAGTCGTCGCCCGAAATCCTTGTATAACGTGCTTCCACCGGACAGAACGATGTTCTTGTACAACCCTCGCCGAACATCAATCGGTGAGGATTGGATTACAGTGTCAACTACTGTGGGAAGAGGAGTCAAGAAGTCAGAGGAGTATATTTCGGGGTTGAAGAAAATTTCGGGTGCAAGGAAGCGTTCATAGCCAACATCAACAGTCACTTTGCGACCACCGGGTTGAGTGACTTGATGTTTCGCAAATCGTGTAGGATCTTTATCGAACCGGGAGAATTCCTTGACAATGTCAGGGCAGACGTAGCAGTATTCCTCTTTGATTTCGCCTGCCGTCTTCAATGAAGAATCGGGCTCGCCTCTGTCTCGCAGAAGAGACTGCACGAAGTATGTGATGTCTCGACCAGCGATTGGGATGGACTTAATCGAAGATCCAATAACATAACCTTCGGCCACTGGGATCACATGCGTGACACCATCTCCAGAGTCAATTACTGTTCCTGTCAAGGAACGATCTGAAACCTTCGACGACGTCCAAGAAGCTGCCAGAGCCAGAACTGCTTGTACCGCAATATAGAGTCCGGCACAATTGAAAGATTCGAACATGATTTCGGCCGTGTTCTCACGGTTCTCGGGGGGGTTGAGAGGCTATTAGTCCTGTCAGCACGCACTTTGAGCTGTATGGAAATATACTCACAGGCTCAGTCAAGAGAAAGTAATGATCTTCCGGCTCGACTCGAAGATATTTGAAGATGGAATTTGACCAGAATCTCTCCATGTGATCCTATGCTAGTTAATTACCACATCTCATATACAATGACGCATATATTTACCCAGTTTTCAATCTGACCGTGTCGAATAGGGTAGTTGATGTTATAGCCTAGCGGAGTCAACAACCTGCTCCCGCCTCATTGTCGTCGTACGTACCTGGTCCGTTGGCTGCTGCAAGTGCTTCATCACCGATGAAGAAGTCTAGATCCTCAGTGCCACGCTTCATGTTGAGATGCCCACCCTGCCCAGCTCCCCCAGTAAGATATGACGGCTTGTTTGCTACAGCTGGGCGTCCGGATCCCGAGCCCGCACCAGCACTTCCGGCAGGACCTTTTGTTGCAATCGCTGTTGGAAAGACGAAGGAGGGAGAGTCGTTGCCGGCGAAGCCTGTACATTGATCAGCTTACGGATAGTATCAGATGCCATTTGAGTCAACCCACCGAGCTTGGAGAAACCGGTACCGCTGAAAAGAAATGATTAGCCATATTCAATGCGTGCATACCGAGCCAGTCTACTCTTGTAGAGAGCTACATTCTAGGTTGGGAGAACCTACTTGTCCATGACAACGGCTGGAGTATGAGAAGCCATGTTGGAGGAGTAAAGGTTGTGCAGCGCACTTCCACCTCTTCGGAAAAGTTATGCGACCGATGTAGGAGGGGGATCCTGCTTCTGAGATTCGAGGTCGTCAAGATGCTTGTCGGTCATGAAGGGTCGAGAGATACTGTAGCCCGGGACGTATGCGGATGTGTGGCATCGTCTAGGTATAAGTAATCGCAGACAGCCACAGCCACAGCGAACCCAACCCCGCTGCCTCCAACGTGCATCTATGGTGGGGACTTTGAGGTCACGTGCTCTACAACATCGTCTTGAAGGCTCCTCCTTCCTCTTGAGCTGCCTCTCTCTCTAGACCCGGATCAGTCAAAATTTGGTGCAATGATAATGTAGGTAAGGCGCGGTTGTGAGTATGGCAACAGGAAGTATAAGTAAGGCGACTTCTTGATTTGGATCCGGTTCCTCAGAGCTTCGAGCCCTCCAGATCTTGAGTTGTTCATCTGCTTCTTCACCTTCTGCAGTCTTCCATCTTTCAACATCAACACCAATGCCAATATCCTTTCGCATTGTTTCCAAAGCCTCACTTCCCAAGTCACTCGTTTCACTTTGTTGCGGCTTTCTCTCTCCCTGCATGACTCCATCAGGGCCGTCCTACATTCGTTACTCAGCTTGAATTTCATCTCAACATCCTCAAACCTGGGCATGTTGATGTGTTGGATTGATTCTCATAATTCCTAGGACAGCGACACCTGCAAATCTTGGTAGCAGCTTTGTAAGTATACATGCAGCAATCTTTGGGTTCTTCTTGTACTGACCCTGTAATCAGTGTCGACCGCGTTCACTCCTGAAATTCTGAAATCACGTCCCCAATTTCTTCATTTTTCCTATTCCCTATTGTGACGGAACACACCTTGTATTTCGCGTACCTGCAAGCCCTCGAGGATACCCAAACTCGATCGCACATCATCTCGGCCGAGTGACTCCAATCCTCATACGGTCACGCCCAAATTAGCACATTTCTAACTTTCATCAATTCCCTGCCCAAGCCTCGATCTAGGTCCTATCTTCAGCTGTCATACATCAAACGCGATACTGCCACTTCCTTTGCAACCCCCGGGCTCTTTTCCTACCTCCCAGACCCGGTAGTTCTCATGCCACAGCTCCACCAAACAGGCCGAGACTCAACCTCCGTCAGATTTGGATCTGCTCGTACGCAGCTTCGAAAGATACATAGAGGTCTGAAGAATTCGTTCAGCAAGTTTCAAGAGCAATACCTCGAGATCATCCCTCCACCCTTCATAAACAACACTCAGGTGTGGGATCCATTGACGACGCCGCGTGCCAATATCTTTCCCCAAGCTCTGTCACACATGCCTGAAGTTAGCCCAAACATGGATGGAGCAACAGATAGATTATTCAGACGAAGTCACCAATTAAACCAACAGGGAAACGTAGCTGCCATCTTTGTTCATGCTGGCGCTGGTTACCATAGCACTACCAATGAGCACATTCATCTTGGGGCTTGCGATAGGTATGTCGGACTGTGCCATACATCACGCGGCACAATCGTGCTAATGAATCTTCAGTGCTGCGCGAATGGCAATGCGTGTTCTTCAAGGAGGTGGAACAGCAGTTGATGCCGTCGAAGCTGCTATTAAGGTGCTTGAAGACAAAGAGATCACTAATGCTGGTTATGGTAGCAATTTGGCAATCGATGGTGTTGTAGAGTGTGATGCTACCGTTGTTGACTACCTTGGTCGGAGTGGCGCTTGCGGTGCTACTGCCCGTAAGTTCTCCCAAAGTCTCTTTGATACACATCACTGATGCGTCATTCAGAGATTAAAAATCCAATTCATTTGGCTCGAGCAATTCTTGAAGCTTCTAGCAAGCCGCTTTCTCTTCGACGAGTTCCCCCAAACCTCCTCGTTGGTCAAGGTGCTACCGACTTTGCCTGGGAGCATGGAATTCCCGTTGTTCCACATGAGATGCTTGTCTCTCGAAATGCTCGAGACCGATATGTACGCTGGCGAGAAGATTTGAGACGCGTTGAAAGTGGTGGCCGCATGACACCAACTTCAAGTGCAAGCAATAGCCAAGCGGACGAGGTAGCTGTTGAGTATGAAGAGAGAGTCCGCGCTAAGCAACGGCGAGACCATACTAATGCCATTCTGAATGGCACATGGAACGAGGGCCAACCAGACTCCCCCGCATTGTCCCCATCGATTACTCCAGGGCGAGAGCTATGCAACCAAGATCCATGCCCATCTCTTCGTTCTCCCAGTCCATCAGCATTGCCTAGCGCTATCGGCCCCCGATCCCGTGGTAACTCACCAACTGGAGTTCCTGCAAAACGACCAAAATATGGCACCCAGCCCAGTGAGGACAGACGTACTCATTCATTACTTGGTCCAAATGCCGACATGCACAAGGCTTCGCCTGATGTTTCTATGAGTAAGACCGAATTCCGCTTGAGAGATGCCTCCAGACCTGGTAGCAGTGATGGCCAGTGGTCTCCTCCGGAGATGGATATCTCCGACATCCAACCTTCTCGTGCGTTCTTTGAAGAGGGCACCGTCGAGTCTCCTACGAAATTCTCTCGGAGAGAGGATGAAGACGCCATCACGGATACCGTTGGTGCTATTGCCATCGACATGTACGGACATATCGCCGCAGGATCGTCATCTGGAGGTATAGGTATGAAGCACCGTGGTCGTGTTGGGCCCGCCGCTCTCGTTGGCATCGGAAGTGCCGTCATTCCGGCCGATGAAGCAGACGAGGAGGGCATCACTGTAGCGGCTGTTACAAGTGGGACCGGTGAGCATATGGCGACTACCATGGCTTCACAGAGGTGCGCAGAGAGACTCTACCACAACACCAGACGTGCCGAGGGTGGTGCAGATATTGAAGCTACCGAAGAGGAGGCTATGATATCTTTCGTCCAAGCTGACTTCATGGGCCACCCAGGCGTCGTTGGGAGTAACTCGGCAGGTGCCATTGGTGTAATGGCAGTCAAGAAGACGCCGTACGGATTCTTCCTCCACTTTGCACATAATACCGACTCTTTCGCACTTGCGTCCATGCATTCAAGGGAAAGGGAAGCTAAATGTGTTATGTCGAGAATCGGCGACCATGGTGGTGTTGTGCAAGGAGGCAGAAAAATTCGAGTTGATTGAGACATGAATAGGGCTGCACTTGTCTTAGCATGGCGTTTGGTAGATGGCCTAGACCTGGTGTGGTCGAGCCTATGACTTATGGATGCCTCGTGGCATAAATTGCATTGTTTGTGGTTTACAGAGAAGATCACATTGTCTCAAGCCGTCAAAACAGGGTAGATATCATGAGGCAGGTGTCTCGTAAATTAGACTGGTGGAGATTGTTCCGAGGGGTCGCATCCTCGCATGCTTGCTACGTAGAATTGAGAGTCTTCACAAACACTACATCTAATGATCGAGCCTTGACTGTGCTATCCTCATCTAGAATTTATCAGGCTATGATCACAGCACCAGAAGACACCCTTGGTAAGGTAAAATTGCAGGATGACGGTGCTTCATTCTAGGACCTGAATTCATTGATCCAGTATGCGTCTAAACACAGCGAGGTAAACACCACAAAAAACAGCCCTTTCCTCATTCTCCAGGAGCTGGTGTTCCTCTTGCACTCCCAGTTTCCGCTCCATTGATCTTCTTCTTTTTCTTCTTCTTTCGAGGCACAACCGCTGGCTTTGAACCATAGTCTCCTAGCGCAAGATGCGTCGAGCACGTCAAACATATTGCTCCTTCTGGAGGCGAGCAGAAAACTATTGCAGCATATTAGATCGTCGAGCGGCGCATATATCTTGTACATCAAGTCACATTCAACATATGCCAGAGGTACTTACTGCTCAAGCATATACTGCAAACGAACCCAATATCCACCACCCGCCGGTGACAAAAACAAGCAGCTCTAAAATCCACCACTTCCTGCGTCGGAGCAATAAGATGTTTCCTCGCCATCTGATCCGGGAGAAATGCCATCATTAAATACTGCAACAACCCCTCTGGATTCCGTAACTGCATATACACCCCCTTCGTAGCATCCGAAGCTTGCTGTAGAAACACGGTATCTCCCGCCAACTTCAATATATCGATTGGTATCCGTAGCCGCTGCGCAGCGAATGTGGTGTTCATGATGGGGATATATTGGTGTGCCAAATCTCCAGATACAGAAACGACTAGTATGCGACTTTGTAAACCAACAACATCCTTGTTCTCTGCGGTCGAGGCAAGGGGTTTCTCTTCCGTAGCTATACCGGAGTAAGCAGTTGACGCTTTATTGATGTATGATAATGCCAGAGTAAGAGCTCCGGCCATCTGTGTCGTACTCGTGCTCCCGACATCGTCTTCCGTAGTTGTAGAAATAAGGCTACGAAGAGAGGTGAGAAGACTGTCTTCTATAAGCGCGAACGGGCGGTATTTGTTCGCATCGTCGATATTCGAGGCCGTTCCTGGTCCATCGGACATTTCGACATCTTCGGATACCGATTCGGCCATCGAGGGGGAAGTAGGGTATAGCCATGCGGCGCGATGGCTATGCGATGCTATAACGGCGACTTGGTTCGCGTTGTTGAATGCTAGGTGCGCGTTTATGAAGACGAGGATGTTGGCTATTGCTTTGGGGAGAGGCAGGGTCGATTTGAGGAGGGCCCAGGCGTGGGGATTGGTGTCGAGGACGATAACTAGGAGGGAAGGCGTCGCGGCTGCAGATATTTTTAGTCTGTAGAATAGGAGAATGAGGGGAATATTGACCTGTGGAAGTCACTTCATAATGCTCTGAGCCATCTACCGCGTTCATGTTCGAGGCAGACAAGGCACGTCAGCCTTGCGAACTTGAATGCAGTTTTTTCAGACTCAAGTCGATGTCGCTGGTGACCTAGTCGTAGAAAACACTCTCGTACATTTTAGGCGACTACTCTAGCCAGTCCCGCTGAGTGAATTGGACTTCCTTGCTGTTCATGCACCAAAGTTTGGGTTTGGTACCCTTCGTGAATTCCACATGCAGTCGATGACGCCTGGTCCCGTGATGAGGCTACACAATTATATGGAGTTCGGTCCGAAGTATCCTTTATCTCTTGGATCATCAAACTCCATCATTCCTATCGCTCGTCGATCAATTGAGTCCTCGAAGGATTTGGTATCTTACTGGACGTATGTCGACAAATAGGACATTCTAAATTCCAAAATGTCTCCTTCCCAAGTCATCATAGATGCTGATCCCAGCGTTCCTCCAACCCCGGAAGCAATTGAGCAAGCGAATGACTCCCTGGAGGACCGAACATTACTACTTCTTGCACGGCTTATGGAAGGCGGGCAAGAAGACGAGGAAACCTGCAGAGAATTGAACAGACTTACCAAGCTACTCACGGATGATTCCTCCGATGAAACCAGGAATCCAGAGCCACACAAGCCTCTATACGAACTGCTCGATACAGATTGTTTGGAGACCATCCTAAGTTACCTTGACATGAGACAGACATCAAGTGTACGAGGTCATGCTACCTTGACTACTTCGGCCTATCTCAAGGCGGCTGGAAATAAAGGTGTCAAGGCCTTGTCCGGCTTCTTTAACACTACTGTTGGTAAAGGCACATACGATGACTTCATCACGGCATTTTCAGTTGCGGCTTCCCTCTTTCCCATTGTGCCGGACGTCATAGCCGAACTCTTTTTGAGTGAGGGCTTCGTGGGTAATCTCGGACCTCTCATGAGGAGGAAATGGAAGAGCAGAAAGGTTGAGCAAGCTGCTCTGGAAATGCTCAATGCTGCCTGCATGAATACACCTTGCCGAGAAGCTGTCAAGAAGTACTGTACAGAGTGGCTAGACGAAATTGTCACCGATGTCCCTGCTTCTACTGTCGATGTGTCGTCCCCTGATAGACAACATGTTGTGGAAGATGGGTCCATTCAGCAACGAATCCATTCTGAGGAGGTTAGAAATCTGGCAGCTGTTGTCTTAGCCAAGCTTCAGGTAAGCGATTTTGATGACTTCATTTCGTAGTCCAAACAATATTTATACCTTTGGTGAAAGTAGTCTAACTAACTTCAGGACTAAAGGCTGTTACATCGGCCCCGAAAGCGGGGGAAGAGGAACGAATACAACCAGTAATGACCAGTATAGAGGAACTCTCTGATATGTTCAGAAACATGATATCTTCAAGCACTTCTCAAAACAGCTCAATAGAGGGCTTAGCTTACGCATCCTTACAACCAAAAGTTAAACAGAGCTTGGCCTCAGATACGTCTTTCTTGAAGAACCTGATCAAGGCCTTAATCGAATCACCTGCAAAGTCACCTGCGACCTATGGAGCACTTACCATCTTTGTTAATCTCACAAACTATCAACCCTCTCTGACAGAGGAGCAAAAACGCATGACTCAACTCAAGGCTTATGCCAATGCCTCCAAGTCTTCCAGGCCAGATCCACTGAACGATGATGAGTATGTTTCGAAACGCTGTCAAGCTGTGTTTAACGCGGGCGTTGTTCCAACGCTTGTCACTCATAGCCAGCACGGATCACCGGCATCGCTGATGCTGGTTGTTTCGGTTGTCAATTCCCTATCGAGGACTACCAAAATCCGGGGCCAAATTGCTCAGCAAGGAGCCGTAAAGCTTCTTCTCCATGCCTACTCTGTGTTTCCAACTGAAAATTTCCCAGCACGTCGAACAACAGCTCATGCTCTAGCTCGCATCCTCATATCTACCAACCCTCAGCACGTATTTGGAGGCTCCAATCCGCTGTCGGTGACTTCCGCGGTTCGACCACTTCTACTCATCCTTGGGGATGATCCGTCAGTGGAACATCGAGATCTTCTACCAGTATTCGAATCACTTCTGGCATTGACCAACCTCGCCTCAACAGACGACACAGCTCGAAACCCCATTATTCGAATTGCCTTTCCACAAATCGAAGAATTACTTCTATCAAATAACAAATTGGTAACCAGAGCTACTGTTGAGCTGATTTGCAACCTCATGCAAGCACCAGAAGGCGTCGCAAAATTCGCGGATGGAAGCAGGCAGGCTAGTCAACGAATGCATATCCTGCTCGCGCTGACCGACTCCGAGGATTTCGAGACGAGACGAGCAGCTGGCGGTGCGATGGCCAGTCTCACTGAATGGGACACTGCTGTCAATGCAATCCTGGAACGTGAAAGAGGTGTACCACTCTTGCTAGGGTTGTGTAAAGAGGATCAGGAAGAATTACGGCATCGTGGCATCGTTTGTATTCTCAATGTTGTTACAGCACCAGACAAAGTTGGGGAGTGGGGAATTAAGAAGGTGAGGGAGGCAGGCGGAGTAGATGCTCTTAAGGAGTGTCTGAAGAAGTCTAGGAGCCAGGAGGTTCTAGAGATTACAGTCGAGGCACTTAAGAAGTTGCTTGCGGACGAGAAGCCTGGTCCCGCGCTCCTTACACCATGATCTACGCTTTACTTAGAAAAATTCGATTCACAAGCAATTCTCAAAGTCTCGATATTGTTGAGGGTAAATCGTCCCGTTGATCGGTCTCATTCTTCTTTTTCCCGTTTCCTCGACCTGGCACGGCATAGGGTAATTTCACACTAGATTGTCACGGTTTACTGCGCCAATTCTTTTCAATGTTTCCGAAGTAAATCCAACAATAGATTAACACCATAACCCTGGCCCATTTCATCACAACCGAATCATAAAACATACCTTTTCATGCAAATAATCGACCGCCAAGAAAATCAAATGGAAAGCTTAATTCCTCATCAACGAGCTGGCTTGCGCAGTACGACTTGGATGGCTCCTTTTCATACTTCAACACTCCTCTTGGCAGTCTCCAGATCCGAACTCCTTAGCGTCTTAGCCTCACTACTTGGCCTTGAAAAGTCACTCTGCACTGGAGCTCAAAGCTCATAGAGTACATCACGTATTCCCCCTGAAGGTGGCAACACTTCGAATAGCAGCCAATGGAATTGGCCTATGAGTGTCGCTCAGTCCGCCTGATGCTTCTTCTAGTTCTCGAATGAATTTCAATTATGATATTCTTCGAACCATAGAAAGTGGCTTCGGAGTCTTCTTAGCCTAGAGCCTGGCAAGCGACTGTCAAACATGATAATCCGGAACACAGTTGCTTTGCAACCCAAAGCTGAAATTCTTACGAGTGAAAAGATTCCAAGAAAGTTGTGCTACTTACGGATCGGCTCGTAAGATAATTTTTCAGCCCAGAATTCGCTCTTGACGTGTCAGAGCCGCTTGATACTTCAATCTCCCTTTCATCCGGTACATTTGATTTGAGCTCCAGGCCTTCCGGCCGGAAGCGATATCGCCAAGGTAGACAGACATAAATCACCCTGTCCTATCTCCAGCAATTTGCGCCTCTGCTACGATCTAGGGATATCAATTTCCACTGCGCAGATCCTCTTTCAACTCCCCTCCCTCAGTTGTGGAAGCAACCGAGTATTCCGTAGAAGAGTGTATTCTAATCTTCATCTATGATTTCTTGCATCTGTTCGCAGTCACAGGCTCGAAAATCCTGTCCCAAACACACCCGACAAAATGGGCTGTCAAAACAGAAACTCGTACAATTCCGAGTCCTTGAGGAGAGGAGATTGAATTGTTCAAAGCTCTTTCCAGCTGCGCTGTCCGGAGCCTTCCCACGATATGTTCGCTACTAATGCATCCTGCAGGTCAAGTCTGCAGGTATGTGGGCTAAGGTAGATTATGATTTTAGAATTTCTACTATTTGACGAATGCAGAACTGCTTCGTTGGCCATACATTTGGTGCTTAACAACCCTGTGATACAGGCTGCATTGTTGTGATGAGAGGTGCAGATGAGGACAGAATGGGGAGGATGTATGTACGGTGACGTCGCTACTATATGTCTTGATTTCTCCTCGGGAATTGAGCATTTTCACATTTCGACATTTCGATGTCGATTCGAGGCTCTTCAGGTTATGAAGGAGTTCTTCCAAAGGAACATGCAGCCGTGGTGTAGAGACGGAAATAGTCGCATCTGCAAGTACATGCATACTAGGCCAGTGGTTGAGTCCGGAAGACGGCCTCATATGGACACCCATTACAAGTCTCGGCTTGCTTCAATGAGAAGTGCAAACCTTCTAGGCCATTTACAACACCCGTCCATCAACCTGTCTCGAAGATTCGCGGAAGAGTCTTTTGGAGATTTGACAACCTCGGGTGGTGACGCTTGAGAAAATATAGGCAAGCTCCTAAAGAAGATATCAGCCTGGTAGGACAACACAGAGTATAGCTTATTCCGTTACAATTCGTCTAGACCCCTATTTGTTTTCTCGGAAGAAGGGTCTGCATCTGATCCAATCATGCGCAGCTCAAATGAAGTTGCAAGCAGCTGCCATCTTTCGAGGCCCGTGGCAATGACACCACTTAGCCTCACACAAACGCACTGGTCCATTCTCGAAGAACCCCAACACTTCCATCGTCTAATGGAAACCCATCCAGTTAGAGATCTACGGGGTTCTTTGATTCGTCCTGGAGTACCGACGCCGAATTCCGGAATGGCGAAGCTATTCTGACAAGGGAGTGGGTCGACTCTCGAGGGATTGTGAGCTGTTTGTCCTCGCTAAATACGAGGTTTTCCATGGCGCGAGGGAAATGCCATCCAGGGGTCCTGAGGGTCCTGAGGGTCCTGTAAGAACCCAGTGTGGCGTCTTCAGGGGCCTGATCCCCGTATCCCTTGGACCCCGAATGACGTGGGAGCAGCCTGGATGTGCAAGAGATTTCAGGGAGCTCGTGGGTATTGTCCTTTAACTCGTAGGAGTAGAGAGTTGGTTCTTTCCGGGATTGAGAAGTTTTCGGATCGAAAAAGTTTTGGGGGTGGAGAGGTTCTCAGGACTAAGAAGTAGTGATTGATCGCTAGATAGATCATTGTATCCGAGGATTGAATCGAGGGTGTTTGCTGTAGATGTGGAAACGCCCCAACATTGCTTCTCAGAAACTCGTGGGAAGACGTCTGGTTCCGCTGGGCTCCTCAAGACTCTTTAACGCTTACAACGAAGTAAATGATAGTAAATGACAGCAAGTGTCATGGAGAAGCGTCGAGTTCATTCGCCTGCAGCCAGCTGATTCCATCCGGACCCTACAAACCATTGATCGGCACAAACTCCTCCACCTCTGCCCACTTTCATCAGCCACAATTGCAAGAAACACTCTTCGAACCCCATGCAACAATCTGAAGATCTGGCGATCATGGTCGAGAACATCGAACTTCGGCAGTGGCACCTCCAGCCTTTATCCCATGCCAAGGAAGGAGGGTCCCTCTTAAACATCGCTTCCCGTCCACTATATTGACCTCCTCTCCAGATTCAAACTACCCCTCTTTTCTAAATCAAACATTCAGCACTTAGCATCAACAGGTCCGAAAGATAATCTTGTATAGTATCAATACTCTTCCCTACAAACCGAGAGTGATCACATCAGTCTTATCAACATTCCATCATAAACTCTCAACGATTGCACTTGCACCAGCAAATTACCCAAGAACAGCTCCAAAATGCCTTCAAGAAGCCTGAGCTTCCACCAAGCCGAAAATGACAGCATCATCATTACTCCAAGAGGTCTCATAAACTCGAACACCAATGTCTTGGACAAGGCTTTTAATGTAGGCCTTGAGCTAGACGAATTCGATGATTGGATGAAATGGGAAAATTCGACAACAGATCTCCAGCCTTTCTCGACGGGAAACGCCGGAAATATGGACAGCAATGTCTCCTCTCCAGACACCTGGGCCATGGGCCTCGAGTCTTCAGGCATTGATATGATGTCGGCATCATACACTGCTGCATCAGAGTTCCCGTTGGTAGGAGCTCCGTTCGAGTTCGAAGATACGCCACGAACTTCAGTGAGCTCGATGACCCAGCAACTCGTCTCGCCTCTTTACCTCGCGTCATGTACAACACAAAATCAGCAACTAGACAATCGCAGATTGTACCGTGGGTTCTCCTCCCTCAGTGAAGCCGAGGAAAGAAACCTGCAAGAGATCGCAATGCCTTACCACGCACTTCCAAGAGTCAAGATCGACTCCGTACCTGTATCGCCAACGGAATCCCACGAATCAGTCTCCCCATCTCCAGAGCCAGAGCCAGAAGTCCGCACACGCAAGAACAACAAACGCAAATCAATTGATCTAGGAGAACAACCAAGCAATGCTGTTGGCCAATCGAAGAAACGAGGTCACAACGCCATCGAGAAGAGGTACCGAACAAACCTGAACGCAAAGATCGAATCTCTCCGTGAAGGTGTACCCTCACTCTGCGGGCCAAGTAGCAATGGCGGCGAAGAAGAATCAGACGGCGAAGGCGATGGCAGATGTGGGCAGAAATACGGAAAAGCAGCTATCCTCATGAGAGCACTCGAATACATCCAACATCTTGAGAAGACCACGCAGAGACTTGGCAGCGAGGTAGATACTCTGAAGACACGCGTGGGAGCATTTGAGAAACTGGCCATGAGTGGAAGCCTGAACGGAAATAGCATGGAAATGATAAGCAGGCCGATTTCGACGAGAAGAGAAACACTTGAAAGCATTCAATCGGGTATGTGATCTTATGCCATCAGCGAGTCGGGTCTCCAAAGCTAATCAGCTTGATAGATTTCCAGCAAATTCCACCGAAACCGAAAATCGTTTCTGGATCGGCAGGGAGGAGACGAAGCTCAAAGCAAACGAAGTCTTGACCTTGGGTTTGGTATTGAGGATGAGAACGAAAAGTGATTTAGGAGTCGTGGAATACGACAACAGTTATTCCATATATGTGACAAAATGGGTGGGATTTTTTTTTTTCCAGTGGGGGAAATTGGAGTTCTTCACCGCGGTGAAGAACAAAACAGTAAGTTCACCGTTATGTTATCAATGATACAGAAAATAAATAATGTGTATCAATTGCTATTCTGCTGTGTAAGCACGAATTCATCTATTGTGAGATAGCTGTGAGGAAGGCACGACGTTACGAGGACCTTCCATTAGTCTGATCGTAGCCGAGGGACCAAACCTAAAATGGCAACAGCGACTGGACCATGTCTATCTATCTCAATCATTCGACCATTGTAGATCCCGGTATGCCGAGACTATTCCCGTACTCGTCAAACGAACAAAATTCTGCTTGAAAATTATACAAATAACTTCATGGGGATCTATTACCACTTGTCTATGCCATGGTTGTATTTTTGTCTTTGTTCGCTAGTATTTGACTTTTCGCTTCGAAACAGGGATCGAGCTCCTTTGTTGACATCACCACGATCCGCATTTCATCGTTCCTCTCCTGGGATTCCCCGATTGATCGATCCCTCGGAGGAAGAAGATCTGAGCATCCTATCTTGATGACTGTTAGGCAGTAAATAAAAATGTACTCAGGACAGGCACTCCTGTCAACGTACAAAGTGTGGCAATACTACCTTACCTATCATAAAATCGATACTCAAAGCCGTCTCAAAGCCGAGTCATCAAGAAGATTTTCCGATGATGACATGGTTCGCGTTTTGATATGAGCTCTCATATCTAGTGAAGTACGTTGATGGAATTCCGGTACTCGAGTTGGACAGTTGAAATTCGTTCTTGAGACATATCTTTAACAAAAATCTATACTATGTATGCATCGAACTACTAGCCATCTTATTCAGCTAGATCCGATTATTTAAGACATACAGCATAGTACGGATATTGTAGTCCACACCACTACCGCGAACTCACATCCCTCATCTGGATCAGTAAGTAGACATTTTCTACCCACCCTGTAGCATCCGTAAAATCGTATCAAAGATAACCTCAACCCGTCATCTGGAAACTAAGACGGGTATCCCTGTCTCGTCACTCTTGAAACAAGAAGCCGGTCAGTCAATCCTCTCAGAATCTCTCAAGCTAGTTTCCTTGCGCAACACATAATTTCCCAGTGCACCCCTATCAAGCTCCACAATAACCATAATATCTTCCCGAAATCTCCCGGATACCATCACTATTTCCCAACTAAGCTAGGGATCACTAGCTAGCATCCCCCACCCTGCCAGGCATGAGGAAAACCATGATCTGCCTCCCCCAAACAATTGCACAAACAACTCCAGTTTACCTTGATAGAAGCACCAGGTACGGTCCCTTGTTCCGTTCGTCCTCACCACCTACCCGTTCCACCCCTGAAGCAAGCAAGTAAAGATAACGCCTCTCTAAGGATCCCAAGCAACGAATTCTAACCCCTACCAAGCCTTCTATCCTATCCTATCCTATCCTGATCCTAACACCAGAGCGCAGGCAGGAATCATTCAAAAAGTGATTGAGACGAGCCAAATAGATCGATCAATTAAGTAGATACTAAGGTAGGTAGGTGAATACTAAAGCCTCACTTGGGAACCGATTATTCCGTATCTATCAGGTACGGAGCAAGCGCTATAGCCATGATAGAAATACCAACATTCTTAAAAAACTTACCCACTTGCCTACTGTACCGATCCTTCATACCTACCTATGAACCTACCCCCTCCTAATCCTCCCTATCATGGAGACGGAGTTCCTTCTCTATCAAGGCCGTTTTTCCTCACTCACCAGTCGCAAAACATTTCTTTCTGCAATGAACTAGGCACCACAGCAGAGAAGTAAGCAGTCACACAATCAACGTCAGAAAATGAGACCATATCACGTCCCATCTCAAATTCGATAAAAGCTAATTGATCATTCATTGATTCGGTTGTTTTCCATTGTCCCATCCGTTCCGGCACACCACCCAATCCCAAGCGCAGCAAATAAGTGACATTGTTCTCCTTCCTCGCTCCCAATTTCAAAAGCAATGGAGAGCCATATGTACAAATGCATTAGGGGAGTCAATCCCTGCCAAAAGAAGATGAAAAGGAAAGTCTTGCCCTGATCATTCGATCGGTCATTCAATTGATGATGCATGTCATGCAAACGTTGTGTATTGTTGCGTCGTGATGCGCTGAGAGGTGTGCCAGCCAGCCAGCCAGCAATCCACCCCTCGTTCGTGTTCACAGATGTCTCTCTATGCTCTACGCTGCTCTGAGAATTTCGCTGTTCAGCTCATCTTATCTCTCGTCTCCTTTGAAACGTATTCAGAGAAAAAAACAGTCCGATATCAAAATGTTTTTCCGAAAACACCCTTCCACGCCGTCGTTCACGCCCGGTTCGATGCATCGATGCAAAGCAGTTAGTCATCTCGTGGATGCTCAAGCTGAAACGGGCGATGGGTTCCCTCTTTCATAGGCAACTTTCAATTGCACACGCACACGCGCCACAGAGTAAGCAAGCAACTTTTCCCGCACGTCTCGCACAAAGCAATGTACGCTCTTTACACAAACAGAAACTTCTCTGGTGACATCGTGAAACACGATTTAGCGTACGCCATCGTATCGCCCATTGTTCAGATCCTCAGTTTGGTGGTCATCTCCGTCATGATGTAACGTGACGGAATTGAACTCCTCAAATGGATCCAAGACTTCACCGCCCGGTGTCGCCAAGCCAGAATCGAGAGGTACTCCTTTAGGTACGGGTATCATTGCTCTTCCGCCACTGATATCAACACTTTCACTCTCCTTCACATTCCGGAAATTGATAGTATCAATGCCTCGTCCCTGATTTGGGATCATCGGTGGCTTCATGTGTCTGATGAGAGCCCACTGGGTGGTACGGAAGAAGGGATGAGTCTTGACATCAGAGGCTCCAGCTCGAGCACCGAGTCTGCGATTTTCATCCTTGATCAAAAGCTTCCTGATCAAAGATTTACATAAGCTGCCAATGTATTAGCAAACACCTTCCAGATGACAGTTGCTAGAACTTACTTGGATGTTGGCGCAATTCCGGAATGTTCTGGGAATGGGACATCATCTCTCAAGATATTCGCAAATGTCGCATTGCGGTTCTTTCCCTTGAAAGGGGTTGTTCCGTACAACATCTCGTAGATCAATATACCCAAAGTCCACCAATCTACTGCACTGGTATGTCCGCAACCTTTGATGACCTCGGGCGCAATATACTCTTCAGTTCCAACAAATGAATTCGTCCGGAAATTGTTTATGCAGGACTTTGTATCAATCGCTGGTAGGGAGTTGACGTTCGCACCATTCCGGCCAAGAATCATGGTTGGCTTTCCACCAGGGTCGGACTGCTTTGAAAGATCAAAATCTGACAACATGATGTGCCCTGACTGATGAAGCAGGATATCTGATACAATTAGCTAGTCGTAGGTCCAAGAATGGGGAGACTTACTCTCTGGCTTTAAATCTCTGTAGATGAATCCCATCAGATGTAGATACTCCAAAGCTGCTATAACCTCCGCGGCATAAAATCTAGCATCGTCTTCAGGTATGCACTTGCCTGGGCGGGTCTGCAGGGCTCGGAAGAACTCTCCACCGCTGCAATACTCCATACATAGATATAGATGGTCCTCCGATTGGAAAGAGTGGTATAGGGTGACGATAAACGGGTGGTTGCTCGTAGCCAAAATCTCTTGCTCTGCCAAAGCTCTCTTGATTTTATTCCGCTTGATCATCTCCTTCTTACTCAATACTGCAACTTGTCAGCCATATCCACCTCAAAAACTTGTGGTACACACCCTTCATAGCATACAACCTGCTGCTCTTCTTCTCTCGTACCAGATACACCTTTCCTACATCTCCTTTCCCAATCAACTTGATCTTGTCAAAACTCCCAGGACCGACTTCTACATTCCGTACTTTGATAGAATTGGAACTGTATGTCCTCCTGAAGGCTAGTGCATTTCGCATATTGGGTGGTTGTAGAGCTCCTAGGCTGTCTTGTTCTTGCGCACCAAGATTTGATCCATCCGTCTTGGGTTCCACCAGGGAAAGCATACTAGTACTGGCATTATGCGCCAATGGCTCCTTACCAAGCTCAGCTGTGGCAGGCCTATCACCGCTTGCATTTCCATTACCTTTCGAGAAGAGCCCTTGTGCATTAGGAGCACTGGCTACCCTCCTCAATTTCCTCGCCAGCTCCTCCTTTCCAGCAGCTGTAGCCTGATCATTGGCACCTGAGACGGCATCAACTTTAAAGGTCGGTGTATCAGGTGGACTCGGAGGAACCGAACCTTCATTGTGGTGTCGTAACGCAGGAGGCCCCTGATGTGCGAAGTATGGATTGGCATGAGCAGTTGGACTGACTCCATCATCCAAGGCATTGCCCTCGCTGGCTACGGTCTGGGATCGATTACGACCTGAACCGGGAAAGAACTTGGACTGCCGGAACGAGCTCTTGCTCTCCGACTTTCCTGATCCATCCTTCTTCTCGTCACTGTTACCCAGGCTATTGATCCGAAAGAAGTTCTTCAGCTTCTGCGGGAACGGGCTGTGGCCGTTGGTGTGCTTGTTGGACGACATCGAGATGCCGGAGAAGCCTCGTTTCTCGTTGGGCGAGGTAGTTGGGGACGAACCGTGAAATAGCGCAGTCATCAGAGTAATCGCAGCAGCTTTAACGACAGCTGCTATACGGTACTCAACGAGTGGCGGTCGAACAGAGAGTTTGGAAGGAGAGACGGTCGGTGGATGGTGGATAACGACGTCGTCTTGTCCTGTCGTGATGCCGTACAGTTGGCCCGTGCCTAGCAGTTACAGTACTTATCAATCAAGGTCAATGCCGATGTTGTTCCTCCGCCTAGTGAGTGGCGCTGGTTTCGGGCAGAGCTGCGTGGCGCAAAATGTTACTTGCTAGCAGGCCATCTGAACTCAGAAGGCCGCGTATCGGTAGATGAAGTGAGAGTAATCACAGCAGAGAAGTGTGCAAACACGATGATGCTATTCGGAGACTTGAAAGCAGAGTGGGAGGACAGGACAGGACACTTTGGTGTTGGTCAATCGCCTATCGTATAATATTTACTCCGCGCTCCAGGCCTGCATCTCGGGGCGGATTATTGTATTGTATCAATGTGGAAGCTGCACTGCACTTGCACTGCACTGTACAATAACGGGCCTACGGGCGACGCCTGAATGGCTCGAATCAGAGCGCTCCGACGGCCTGGCCACTACGGGTTGCTGCTGCCACACAGAGAGTATGCATCTTGACCGCGGGGTCAAAGTCAATCATGTTCTAGGTGCAGAAGGCAAAGAGAGCATTTGCTTATTTCATTGGTTGCTGGAAGAGAATCCTCAAAGAGGATATTCTACGGAGTGCAGGATGAGCATGAGGATGCATATGAGACAAGCTGAGTCCAGTTTCTGAAAGGCCAATAGAATCAAGAAACTTGAGCAACAGCGAGACAGGAACTGATTATCAAAACTCCTTGGTAAGTTCACTATCACACTCACAACTATTGTAGATTCATAAGAGCCGTCTCCGGATGCGTAATAATCGCAATGCCCTATTACCGCCATGCAGTGCCAATACCGGTAGCTCAGCCCCTCTTCAATAGTTTCATCTCATCGTGCCTTCGATGGAAGTCTAGATCCTGCCTCAAAGAGAAATTGCAAGAAATCAGAATCTATTGACCTGCGTGCTTTGATTCTTAGGAAATATACATGGCTCTCAACTCAAACCGCCTTTCGCGCCGCTCAAACCTCATTCATTCGTTCGCACCGACAACCTCAATCTGAACCCCGAAAAACACTATGACTTTTCACATGTTCTGCACCTACTGTGACTTCAAGCCTTTCGTAAGTCGGGCCTCGAGTATTATATAGAAGATTAATTACCTACCTGGTAAGGGAGGGAGTCATCACCCTCATTCTCCAAAACACCCAAAGCAAAACAACATGACCCGAAGAGGAATATTCCTCTTTTCTTCAAAATCACCTTACAGTACCACATTCATCCCATCCCAACATAGCGGAAACTCCGCACCAGTCAACCCACACCCCCATCCTCCCCGCTTGGCGGATTTGTGTGTACTGTCCAGGGTAGCTCGTATGCACAATCCTACCTACAGTACCACTCAATCAAACCTCCTACCACCCAGATAAGGTAACTTCGTCCTTCCGATTCGCAGACTGAACCTTCTTCAACCGAACTTACTCAGTCAACCAATCACAGTTTACCGAACGCGAGAAATCAACAGGAACTCAATATAATAATAAAAATATACGTATAAGTTTGTATTAGACCTGATGCTAAGCAATAGTCCCGATCCCACGATTATTGAGACTTTGCGAGACAGACTACCAGCTCCTGTACTCCTTCCCAATGCCAAGAGGAATCAGTCCTCCTCCTTCCCTTCTAGAACAATTCTTGCTACCACCACTAACTGTCACTACACCACTTTCGCGGCCCGTTATAACAAGGGAGCAAGTCACAACAAAGAAAGGGTAGTTCATGGGGCTATTCACCTAAACATAAAAGCATCTTGCCTTTTTCGGGCACAGTTCGAGCTAGTGATGTAACAGACGTCAATCTCAGTACTTCGGAAGACTCCTCGGAAGCAGGCTTTGACTCGGGACATCTCACTCTAGACTCACAAAGCCAGCAATTTTAATTTTATGAATTGACCTTGACCTATGCTTGACTATTCTTATGACCGGCGATCTGTCCTCTCCATATGATTATTACCTCGATCACTAGAATCGCAAAAGGATGACCAATAGCAGTATTTCATACTTCCCCTATCGTGGCCACCACTAGTCCATCAATTCATAATCAAATATCTATACAGCAACCCACTATCATACCGGGAAAACGAAAAGGTGCAATATCGATGTAGCCATGCAAACGATACATCTACCGAAGACTCGTATGAGATGAGACCTCCTTGGGGACAAGGTCCAAGGAGAAGAAATGATGACTGAATGCGACAAATCCAGCGACCAGGATTGCGACACCTAGCACCACAGCTCCGGAACATCGCTGAGCAGGATCATCTAACTATTTTTACAATAATCTGATCGAAATAGTCAGAGACCGAGAAGATATCGAACCACGAAGCAGCCAAGGAGTAATCGAGAAGTTTCAAAGACGAAAGAAGTTTCAAAGAAGAGATTCGAATGAGGGTGTTGGCGATTACCACTCTTCTCCAGCAAGGACAGGTCCAAAAGCCGTGGTGTTGGGGTTCCATCCTCTGTCGATGGTACTCTTCTCGGTCTCATAGGCCTTTGCGCTGACATATCGCAGGTATTCAGTCGCGCTCATGGAATCTGGAGCAGGATTGCCATGACGATCGTTTTTGCCTTGGCCAAGTGGTCGATTATCAGACTGTGAACTGGTGGCTGTGGATGAGGCTGACTTATAAGGAACATACTCAGCTGGAGCGAGAGATGCGGCAGCAGATCCGCGGTACTGAGGCAAGTATCCTTGAGCAGTGGCAGATGAAATGGTGCCTGAAGAAGGAGTGCTAGCCCGACCCTCGTTCCTGAGCATCTTTTGAAGGAACATGGTCTGCTCATCAGAACTTCTATAGTCAGCATTGCATTTCGTTGATTGAGTTATTGGAACATACCTCTTGAAATTCTCAACACGTTCGTCAAACGACTTGTTGGGCACTGAGGAGAAGCGATCCCCATTAGCGCCAGCAGACAATTTGATCTCAACAGTGGAGTTAGTCTCTTCCGAACTACTCGTGGCGGAATTAACGCTGTTGACGCTCTCCTCGCTCTTGTGGCGTTGGCCATTATTACCAGCTGGTTGCCAGGAGTCGTCAGATTTAGCGTCATCGACATCATCCTCAGCCTCGTCGAAGAAAGTGGCGTTTTGGGGGGTTACTGGTGCATCATCTTGCTCTGCATTGAATCGCACAGTTGATGGCTTTGGGGATGGTGATCGATAACCGGGGCATCCCTTCTCCATGAATAGCTTTGAAAAATCAAGCTCAGATGGAGCCACATTTTCCTTTACACTGAAGCCTTGACCACGACTGTAGGATACATCATGAGGTCCCCAATTTTGTAGACCTTGACCAGAAGACGAGGATGGCTGCTGCAAGGTTTCTCTGCTCATGGCGTCCGTAAAGATTGGCTGGGGCATGGGCTTCAAGTAGGCAATATCATTAGAAGGGAGGCGGTATGGATACAATTTCTCGCTCGGCTCCTTGGATACCTGTGTCTCAAGAGACTTGTCGGAAGCTAGACTAGCAGCCTTTTTGATGGGAGAAGGCGGATAGAAGTCCTTGCCATCAAACTTGGGCAGTCCACTCTGAACAGATCGAGGTGCCTTTCCCCAGTATAAATATCGAGCACGAACTTCGTCATCTGTCAAGGGCCGTGAGTAGACAAGATCGTTAGGACTGGCTATCTGAGAGCTGATCCCAGCTGGAAGGGTGCCGACGAGGTAGGGGATGGTTTCAGTCGAAGGCTCGGGGTAGTTCGGCTGACTGACGTGAGGGACTTGGCCATGAGAGATGCTTGAGCGTTGAGAGCTTCTAGGGGGCTGAGACTGCGGATCTCGACGAGAGAACTCGTGAGGACTTGGCATCGGAGTATATCCTTTCTCAGCGCCGAATTTGAAGCCGGGTCGAAGCCAATCTGTAGTAGATGAAGCCATCAATCGAGCTGCAATTTCAGCATGCGTCTCCTCGTGTTCAGGATCCTCTACCGCGGACGTTGAACGCGACAGGGGCATTGCGTGCCTCGGCTCAGTTGTTTCGGTGACCGGTACAGCTGTGGTATGAGAGCGTGGTTGGAATGGAGGAGCCATAGCAGCGGCAATTGTCAACTTGGATTTGGGTCGCAAGTCAGAGCGTGTAGTAACAGTGTCCTCACCTTTACTAACATCATCTGGGGCGGCTTCTGCTCGAAAGCTTCCAGACGAAGAGCGCATAGGCTTAAACTCTTCATATGAGCCACCAGACGTATCGCCTTGGTTGCTGGTACCTGTAACACTACCATCACCACGAAGATGAACCTGAAGAATACTTTTCAGGTGATTAATCTGACCAAGGAGCCCAGCACGTTGATGCTCTAGTTGTGCCTTGTCGATTCTGTGTTTGTCGTTTACCAGAAGAGTTCCAATATAGTCGCAGTGGTTTTGGAGGAATTGAATCTGGGATTTGGTGTAGTCCGAAGCAATGAGACCATGCATAGGCATGTAAGGCATGTAAGTCTCAGATCCTTGTACTCCGCTTGGCATAGCCAACAATGAAGACTGATGAGCAGCTGCGAAAGCCATTGGATTGAGCAGGTTGGCGAATTGAAGAGGCAACGCAGTAGGCATGAGACCACCTGTTGGTTGTTGAGCAACTTGAGGGAACACGTTCGGGTTTCCAAGCATACCCATGGGTACAGGAACAGCATTTGGAGGAGGCTGCAGTCCATAGGGGATCGGATAGACAATTTGGCCATTGTAGGTGAAAGGCTTGGTCTGGTCGAACTGTGTCGGTGGAGAAATCTTGATTGGCTCTGCCTTGACAGAATGAAGTTGTGGACCGAGACCTGACTTTGGGTAATGCTCAGGCGGACAAGTACCATAGAAACCAGCAGGTGGTCCAGACATGATTGGGAAGTCAACAGGCATGGGTTGTGGTGGTTGAGGAAAGTTGTACAGTGGCAAGAAACCGCCAGGAACCTGCGGATGTGCTGGAGAAGCGTCTTGAGCCCAAGTAAATAATCCAAGAGGCTTGGAATCGAGTACGATCTTGTCACCGTTACCCTCTGGAGATGGGGCGACTGGAGATCGAGTATTTGGGACAATCCGGCCGCCAGCAGTGACGCGTACGTGAGATGGCGATACAACGGCTCTGTAGAACTTTTGAAAATTCTCCGATTGCTGCGCAGCAAAGCCAGTTGGTGCAGAGTGTGGTTGCGAAGAACGATCTGAGTTGTCGCGTCTGCGTAGACTCCAGTGGACTTGACGGGGATCTTGAACTCTGCCGAAATTGTCCAAGGAACGGATTTCACTTTGCTCGGAAGATTCGGTGAGGTTCTTTCTGCTAAGTTGGCGCGCAGCAGGCCTATTTGTGATGTCGGCGAGATGAGCAGAGGTGCAAGAGAAGTGCTCAGGTCGTCGAAATGCTTCTTCGGGAATTCTGAAGATGGAAGCTGATTGGCGGGGGGTTAGCGGAAGCACGATCCATTGCGAGGGTTGCTTTGAAGACGTACCAATCTCGGGGTGTTTGTTGATATTCTTGACAAGGCAGCTAACTCGCGAAAGTGAAGTTCTGAGACTCAACAGCTCGTCAACTGAATAACGACGCGTCTCGGTAACTAGCGCCATCTTGACGTGATATCTCGTCGACAAGGCCAATAATTAGGCTGCAAAGTACTGTAGTCTACTTGACAGGAAGATTTGATCAACAAAAATTGACGAGCTTCAGTGTGTGGCTGTGAGCAACGAATTTCCGGACCAGAACCAGTAACTTCGTGCGCAGAGCACAGAACAGGAGGATGAGAGCTGTCAACTGGTAAGCTATTGTTCATAAAATACAAACTTCTGCCGCCCTCTTCCACTTGAAAATCACTCGCAGGCCGAGAACTCTACCCCTGGGTCATGACAGTAAGATCGCGATTGGTGATATCCAACAAAAGCTGATCATTCCAATGGCATCCTGTCATCAACGCCGGATGGGGAGACCTCGACGACAGCCGATGAATAGGGCACACTAAGCGGTATTACCAAGAAAGAAATCACGGAGGTATTGAGACTCACCACGAGGCAGAACGATGAGTAGGAATCTCGGTCGACGGTGCAGATTCCAGAGAGCGCACGAAAGTCCTAGGCGTGGGGGTGTGAGATGAAGTCAGCAAATGGAAAGGAATGTATGGAGAGGCGTCCAGAATTGTGGAGGGTGATGTTGTTGGTGTTGTTGAGCGGATTTGGAAAAGGGAGAGGAAGAGGAAGAAGAAGGAAGTAGAAAATGAACTGAGGTGAAGAATCGAATTAATGATACGAGAACGGAAAGGAAGGGACGCGTTGCGCTTCCGTTCCTATGCGGCAGGAGCGACCCATAGTTAGTCTAGGCCAGTCAGATCCACTACCTACCTACTTTCTCGTCGTGAGAAGGAACTCCCACTGATACCACATATGGCTCGAATGTATCAAGTATATATCTGTAGGCGAAAGGGGGTTTATTTATGTCTTGAAGTGCCTGCTGGCTCTATAGCATACTGCCCTACATCGTCATGGCAGGTACAGTAGGCAGCGCTTCCTGAGACGGGAAATGCATCGCCAGATTCTATGCCTCAAGGCAGTTTGGGTGATGACATTTCCTGAACAAGTAGAAGCAGCCTTGACAAGCTGCTCTCTCCCTTATGCAAAACAAAGACTCTCAGTTGTCATTGTCTCTTTTAGGCTTGTAATAATATTGAATCTTCTGTCATTGACTTTCAACAAGCAAGACGTCGAGACTGGCGCAAGGTCTTTGATAGTGTGTTAGTTCACCCATTCATTTTCCTTTGAGCATATTTGATTGGCATTCGGAAGCAAAAAGATCCTCCTTAGGTCATCCCGATGCTTTTGGACCTGAGGGGTATCTTCTAGCATCTCTTGGCTTTTGTATCCAGTACTAGACCGATGTTCGAATTGCGTACATCAGGTCTGAAGTACAGACTTTTTGTAAGGAGCTATCCGCCATGTGTCAATGTTCGTTTCCGGTGCGATCAGGTCGTTGGGTGTTGGAAGCTGGGAGCAGATGTACCAAACTCTTACATCAACCCAACTGGGCACGCTGAAGTGAGTGAGGGCTTCTTAGTATGATTGTAGAAGCATGAGCTCACGACTCATCTTGCTTATTCTAGACACTCGTGGAATATGTTGAAAAAGGCAACCCAGCATTCACAGTAAAGCAAAAGCAAGCTGAGTGAGGATGATCCCCATCCGAACCTCATCACAGACCGGCTAACCAGAAAATCCGGCAAGGGATTTATGCATGTGCGATATGGTATCATTGATAACGGTGTCGTTTTAGCTGGCGAGAGGAACGTCTGGAAGCGAGATATCTCGAGGAGGCTAAGACTGGGTCACGTGTAGGCCATCATGGCCCACCTTATTATGTACTGCCGTGCGTACCTACCTACCTACATAAGTAGGTACCTATCTTTCGTACCTCCCTCCAAGCTACCCAGCACGGCTTCCATTTTCTCAGGTTCCACAACAATAATGGACTCGGACCTCAACAACTCCTACTTCAAGTAGCAATAACTGCCATGGTGATCAGCCCACGTTCGCGAAGTCCTGGGTTTTCTATCATATATCACTTTGTGAACAACGCAGACTTGAAGAGCCAAAATGAAAAGTGCGGTAGGCTGACTACCATGCAGGTTGCTGCAATATCGCGCTCCTACAGGCTCTCGGATGTGTCCTCACCAATCGGATGTTCGCCCATACCCAGCCAATAATGCTGCGTGGCACTTACCGAGCATCTTGTTTTCTTGTTGAATTTCGCCTAATGAGCATGGAGAATAAATAGATTTTCGAGTGTTGGACGCCTTTTCATGTTCGCTTCGTCCTCCCACTCATCGGAAAGTAGCAATTTCGAGGTCATCGCTCATAATGCCTTCCCACAGATACATTCAAAACCTTACTTATTATGGCCTTCATAGTGCCACCCAGCTTTCTTCCGAGAAGGTAATTCCACGCGTTGCAATACGGAAATAAAACACGCTCAAATTACGAGAACGAAAACAGAGCTTTCCTGCAGAGGCTCGAACAAAACAGCCATTTCGTGACCGGCCCATGCCTTGGTAGCAACTTCACTTCCCATGAAATTTGTTCGTTGGTGTAGGACGCCATTGAAATGGCTCGTCATTACCATTTCCAACAAGTTTCACTCGAAATGGCCGCCTTCTTGAGTCCATTTCCGTCCATCTTCTAACCATGAACTCCAAGCTTCCTAGTCTTCTGACTATCGATTCCATCAGTCGCAGTGATGGTCATTGCGGTTGGTTCTGTAACGCTTGGGAAAGCATCAGCCTGCGGCTGTTTGACGGCCCAGCCACTGTCCAAATCACTTCCAGCGATGATCTCCATCATGGTATAAAGGAGCATGCCATCTTCAAATTGTGGCACAAACACCTCTCGCAAGACGCGGAAAGGCGCTGATATCTTGATTATCTCAGAGTCGCGGCCGTCTGCCTTGAGGAAAGTTAGCAGAATAGCTACATCATTCAGGATCAGAACTTACGAGACAATGTGCACAAGGCGAATTGTTGACCCAAACCCAGTTTGGGCAATTATAAGTCATCCAGTACTTGCACCGGTACTTGTAGTAGCCTCCAGAACCACTCATGGCGTTTGACTTCTACCCGCTGGTAGAAAAGCGTTTGAGCCCACGTTAGTAAGACGCAGGAGGAAGATTTCTACAAGAGGCCTATGGAGGTCTCCAGATAGCTTGAGAAGGGACAATCAATGACAATGGGTAGGAAAAGAAGAGCAGAAAGCTGACCCCTGGAGGTCAGAAAAAGAAAAGAGATCGATGCCTGGGTATATAGAGCAGCTCCTCCTCCCCTGCAGCAGATAGCCCTGCACTTATACCAACACTCCTTCGAATCAGCATCTAATAGCCTGTCCTTCCCCTTTCAGCAAGAAAAATGGACCGAGGAGGGCGTACGCGCATTTCGCTTCAAATGACACTTGCAAGTCCCTCAAAATCTGGGTGCTGGGGTGTCCTGCAAGCTTAAAGATTACGAATATGTCATTTCGCCGGTACCTCTAGCCCAACATTTAATCCGCGTCCAAGCTTATGACAATCTTATATTGCCATAGCTAGTGGACTAGGAATACAGACTCTGCAAATGTTCCCGTTTCACAAAGGTGTCAACTGCGGACCTCTTAAGTGCAGTTTCCTTGTACCGCCCTGGCCGTTCGTTATCAGATGAACCAGGGATGGGGGGTTACATCACTTCCACAATGGCTTATGGCGTTCCTGGAGTGGTACCGTGGAGCTTCATTTGTACTGCTTGACTGACTGATTTACCACATGCCTTAAAACGGCAAGTACTCCGAATGGGTAAGTAAGTGATTACACTTGGTTCATCTCGGACCCGACTAGTAACTGAGCTGTGCCATGCTTGACAGCGGGGGCGAGACAGGGAGTTTCCCGACCTCTTGTCTCTAACTAGCCTACCTGTCTGGCGTGTCTGCTTCTGGAAGCTCAATCAATTTTGCGATTCTACACAGGATTCGATATTACTTCACCAATCATCACTGTGTTCGTCCCAGCCAGCATCCTGTGACACACCACACACAATATACTTCGAAGTACCCAGCGCCCACACCCATGTCATTGACGGGCAGTCCAGAGCGGAGGATCACCAAGCAGACATGGCCAAGTGCAGTGACAAGGAACTCCCCACAGGAGCCCTGGTCGGGATTCCTTCCATTTCCACGTGCTAAGAACAATCGGAAGCGGCCACTCTTCCTTCAAATCCCCGAAATTGAAATCGCCGATTGAGTCAGAAACGAACGGAAGATTCTTTCATAGTTCTTAACGCAATGCGGAATAGTGGTGCAGCTCTTCTGTACCCCCATTGGCATTTCCTATAGGTTGACGCCACGACAACTACGGTACAAACCCGTTGGGCTTTTATCGAGAACAAGATTTAGTTCGTTATAATGATTGATTCGGGACCACAATCGGGCGTAGCGCTGCCGGATGGTGGTGTTCGTGATCCCATAATTACTGGTGACAGATATGAGCTCGTGTATGTGAGGCTCAAAATTGCAGAACAGAGTTCCATCAGCAGAATGGCGAGTACTTTGTGGACAGTCTCTAAAGAAGATTCAGTACTTCTCGTCATCCGACACTTCGAGTGTCTCTACATCAGCTATCAAGGTCTCAAATCAACTTCGGGCGGCGAAATGAGCAAGTAGATGCGCTCGGGCCGGTAGAATGTCTTACTTTACTCAAGTATTTATTCCCCGCTTCCCGCTGTCAGAAAAGGTTGGTTGCGGCTGCGGCCCGCTGTAGGGCGTCTTGACTCTTGACTGATATCAGAGCACGAGACATCGGAAAAGGCTTCTTGAAACGCGGCCAAAACATGCCACGGGCCAGTTCCAACAAATGAGCTAGTCACATCAATGACAAATTCCGTCGCGGTAGATATTCTGCCTGAGCTGCATGCAGCTAGTGAATTACGTGCTGAGGAATCTCCGTCAGTCGGGACATCCGAAAGCTCTCCATTGTGAGGGAAGTTGTTGCTACTATCTCTACAAAGCTTGCTAGATTACATTCCTCGTAGATGCTTCAACTTCGGGAATTAATGTACAACATGGTTAGAGTACAGTTTAACCTTTCATGCAGTGTGCTCCACACCACGAACGAGCTCCCTGCACGGTACTTGAACGCTGATTCCAAGGAAGGATTAATGGACCCTTGTACTTGATTAACACATGTTGTGCAGTTGTGGACTGCTGTTGTACCACTTATACCCTTGTATATGATGAGTTGGGAAAACGTCTCGGGTCTTCGACGACAACGCTCGCACTTGAACCCGCGGTTGAAAAGAATGTGAATCCGAAAGACTACGAAAAGCGTCAATTCTTCACCTTCTTGGTAACCAGCGTAAATACGACATGGAAGTTTGGGAAATGCAATCACAGGCAGCACCGGATTCTCCTCCGCGCCGGCAGCGTAGCCATCCGTACCCATGCTTCCCAAAATTTCCAAATGATAGAAACCAACGGCAGCAGGAAAACCAACAGATAAAAGCACCAATGGTCGAACCGCATCATTCAGAAGCGGAGTCGAGCTCCACATCATCCAAAGGCAAACAACAGTTGGTTGAGACATTTTGGAAGATACGACTCGTCACATTCCCCTCTTCTCTCTACTTCTTCACTCCCAAAGTCGAGCTTTATGGGACGTAGAGGCCTGAGACTCTTAGACACTTACCACATACTTTCCAAAGGGCCAGCACTCATCCCATTCCTCTATAAATATCTGTAAGTGCGTCTTTCACTGCAAAAAACCCCACAAAAATCAATGCAAAAAAGCAGTCTAGAGCGTAGAGAGGAAAGGATCAGTTTTAGACTGGTCACATCGAAAGGATGACTGCAGTATCTAGACTTTCGGGAGACAAATGTCCGCATCGCACCATATTTTCATCACTCGGGCCGGCGACCATAATACTTGACAGTTGTATGACCGCCAACACTTACTGTTTTCAAGATGCCGTTCCCGAACGTCAAATATCTTGGTGTAACCTCACATGCATATGATCAATATATACAACCAACATGTCAGAAATTCAATATTCCATTCTCTGGGATCATGTTTCCTCAAAATCACAGAAAAGCTTATGACGTCAAGCAGACCACTAACGTCTGTTAAGTTTTCAAGATGCAATTTTTGACCTTTGGCCGTACCTATGTAACCTCACAATATGCACACAGTGAACATGTCCCTAAAATATTGGTGTCTCAGGATTCCTTTCCCCATAAACGCTGTGATTTTTGGACTTTCTGTTTCCTGGGAATCCCAGACGGAGACATGTGTGCCAGTAAGCAGTCCACCAACACGCATCTCGACCTTGAGATGTCGCTTTTCCTTCTGTTTACGTGTGACTCGACATGCAGGAGTCAATAATGACTTAACGTATCATCAACATGTTGGAGAGTTGAAATTAGATACTCGGGGAATATTTTGGGAATACCAGAAGATATTTATGCCGGTAATCAGACCACTAACACGCATTATGAAGTTCGAGGTTTTGCTACTGTCCCTCCCCCCCCGGTTTAAACGTTAAAAAAACATTCGCCCCTACTACAGCACAGGTTTTAACGTTTAAACCGGGGGTGGGGGATAGTATTATTTCGTTTCACACGTAACTCGATATGTACGCACGACTTAGTGCATCGCCAAGATGTTTGGAGAGTCGAAATTTGATTCTACGGGGAAGCTGCTCCCTCGGATTCCCAAACAGGTGTACATGCATTACTGTCATGTTCGAAACGCAGTTCTTAACGATTTCTGAGTGTGACTTCATCTGTATGCAGGGTCAAGATATCACCAACATCTGGGACAGTCGGGACCTGACCGACTACAAATTTCTTCCTCTGGAAGCTAGCGGTTATCCAATCACTAGCGCTATTCTGATCCTCAGGGAAGCATTGCTTGAACGGGCATTGATCTGCGACACGACATGTACGAATGCATCAACATATCACCAACACTTTCGATATTCGCAGATATTCCAGATGAGTACACGACAAGGTATCAAATCATCAATACACTTCTTATTGCCAACATGTTATTTCTTGAACGAACGTAACTGTAACAGAACATGTATGCACAGATCAACAAATCACCAATATGTTGGGAAGGTAACAAAATGTATTTCTTGGTTGGCACTGCGACTTCTGGGACTCCAAACGATCACAAGACTGCCATTTGTGCTACCCAATGGTACCGATCAAGGACCAACATCATTCCCGCAAGCAGATCCATTGATTTTGATTTTGTTACATGGCTCGTTGGCAGGCTGGTGTGATGAGCTCGAGCTCGTTCTAGACTGTAAAGTATTCCTCCCTTGTTTATGCGCCACAAAAGGTCCCCGAACAAAAACCAAGCTTTTCAAGGATATTTAATAAGTGAAAACTTATGCTCGGGCAATGCAAAAAGACAGCGATCGGATTCCAAGTGACGTAGATCTTTCGAAAGATAGCAATCATTTCCGAAATCATGCGCCCTTTCTTCCACCCCCTTTCATGGCCTGCCTCCTCCTCACTTTGTCCGCGACTTTCTCGAGCGCTGACTTGATTTCTCCCTTTGGGAAGGCGGCAAGATCATAGTAGGTTGGGGCAATGTCCTTCTCATATGTTAGCAACTTGCCCTTGATCATCGAGTACAGATCGAACTTACCAGTAACCACTCCGGTCTAACAGCACTGATACTGCGGACATAGTTCTTCGTAGTGAGCACAAATTCATTGTAGAGAACCCATTCGCTGTCGACACCAAGGACTGTACTTGGGTGGAGTAATACGCTCTGATCATCCTTGACCGTTTTGTACGTCTTTCCAGATGGGTCCTTCTTGGCGACTTGCATGAAGAAACCGGCAACTAGAGCTCTACGAATGTTGGTGTAGTAGTCCTTGTCATTGAAGTCTGTGCTAACCAAATCCAACTCTGATTTCTCCATAATCCGCTTCAATTGCTGGCGAACGTTGTCGGCAGACTGAAGTGCTCGCAGACTGAGGAAGTGCTCATGGCACCATCTCTTCTGGTCTTGCTGAGCTGCAGGGCCCTTGAAGGCGTGGTATACATTTAGCATGGTAAGATGGTCGCCGTCTGGGTGTGCAAATAGCGCTTTCATCTCGTCTGCGCGTTTTTTTGCACTTGCTGGTCGAACAAAGATCTGTGGGACCGAGAGGAGAGCAGTCAATGACAATATCTCGTTGGAGCAATAGAACTCGGGCGATGAGATTAGCATGACTGCCAGTGCTGGATCGAGAGGAAATTCGGAGGCAAGTTTTCCAAGTGCAGTTAAGTCTCCGTCATCGTCAAGACAAGCAAGATAATTCAGTTCCTCGAGTGCTCTCATCAATGTTTCGGGAGCCGGCGGATCCATAAGATCAAAATGTACCAAGTCGTCAATACCAAGCTTCTTCAACTCTAGAACAGTGTTGGCGAGATTGGACTTGAGAATCTCAGGGTATGTCTGCTCGATCAGCTCCTTCTTGAAAGCAGCTTCAGTGTAAAGACGGAAGCACTTCCCGGGACGGGTACGACCAGCACGACCAGCTCTCTGTTGCGCCGAAGCCTTGGAGATGGGCGATACAAGCAGCGATTCTACACGGATACGTGGGTTGTAGACTTTTTGCTTGCTGAAACCAGGATCAACAACGTAAACAATACCATCAATGGTCAGGGAAGTTTCAGCGATATTCGTTGAAACGATGACCTTTCGACCTGGACTTCCACCGGGTCTCGATGGTGGAGGTGCTGGATCGAAGATACGTTGCTGCTGCGCAGGAGGCAAAGTACCATAGAGAGGGTAAACTTTCAGGGGACCTGCATCAGCCTCTCTGATCATCTCGTCTGCTTCGAGTGCGATCTTTCTACAAGCATCTTCAATCTCCTCCTCTCCAGTTAAGAACAGTAGAATGTCTCCCTCGGGCTCTGTAGCATGAATTTGAAGTACTGTTCGTAGAGCAGCCTCGACGTAATCTCGCTCTGGCTCTGGCGTATAGAAGATCTCTACCGGATGTGTTCGACCAGGAACTGCCAGAAGTGGTGCATCGTTGAAGTACCGCTGGAACTTTTGAGCATCAAGTGTAGCGGACATGATGACGATCTTGAGATCTGGACGTCTTAGCGCCACCTCCTTCAGCAAGCCCATCAGAATATCCGTCGCAAGGGTACGTTCGTGAGCCTCATCAAGAATAATACAGCTATACCGCGTCAAGTTGTGATCGTGCATAGCCTCTCTCAGAAGCATACCATCCGTCATGTATTTGAGTATCGTCTTTGAAGAAGTAACATCTTCAAATCGAATACTGTATCCAACCTCATCTCCAAGCTTCACGTCCATTTCGTTCGCCACACGCTGAGCGACCGACATTGCAGCGACTCGACGAGGCTGAGTACAGGCCACAAGCTTTCCATTGAAATGGGGTAGGTCGTCGAATAGCACGAATTGGGGAATTTGTGTGGTTTTCCCGGAACCAGTTTCACCAACGAAGACGAGGATTTGGGTACTGTGGAACAAGTCCAAGAATTCCTGTCTGGATATATGTTAGCAACTACATCCGCATACTTGATGTAGATCAGCATGTGCCTTGCGCAACTCACCTCTGTTTATGGACAGGGAGATCTCGTCTGGTTTTCAGGATTTTGAAGTACTGATTCGAGAGCGGAGAATTGTTGAACGGATTTGCTGGTCCATCTTCTGCTTTATGTGCCTGGATTGCAGTGGTCGCATGTCTCTTGAAATCAGACAGACCACTTTGCGCGCCGCCGTTGCTGTGGCCATTTCCTCTGGAGTAGGTATCATCGGTTTCGACTTCGTAGTGATGCGCTAGGTAGGGGTTTGTCTTTGGGTCCAGGTTATCAGTCCTGGCTCTCTTAGGTTTTGACATCTCTTGCTGATCTGGACGGCGGTCAGTCATGTTGATAGCTGACTAGAACGGAGCTATGTTGTGTTTACTCTTATTCGCGCGGACAAGGCTGCGCTGCGGACAAACAGGAGGTGAAGTGGTAGTCGAAAAAAAAGTGGCATTCATCAATTCCCGATAACGAAACGCGCTAGTGCTTATCTGAGATCTCCACCATCCCCAATATCAACCTGGACTTCATCGTCGAGTCTTCCACTACTATCGAGATTTTTCATACAGTATGGCGAGCACAGATTCCCCAGACCCCACGAAGGACCTAGTTTCTGTTGCCAACAAAGAGGATGAAGTTGATCCAGTTGCGCCTGCTGCTGATCCAAAACTGCCAACGCGAAAGGATGCCTCTTTGAAGGACTTCCTCTCCAAAATGGATGACTATGCGCCAATCGTACGTTCAACTTCCATCGATCTTGCACTGACCTAACTTTGGTTGAAGATTCCAGATGCAGTAACGAACTACTACCTGACCAAAGCCGGTCTTCCTCCTCCACCCCAAACAGACCCCCGCCTAGCCCGCTTGCTCGCTCTCGCGACTCAAAAGTTCATAGCAGATATCGCCGCTGATGCGTACCAATACTCCCGTATCCGTTCATCAAACTCCTCGAACGCAAATAATCCTATGGGCAACTTGGGCGCAGCCGCTGGATTTCCTGTTCCAGGTCAGCCGACTGCTGCGCCGGGTAGCAAGGAGCAAGCTGGTCGGGGTGGCCCTCTCGGTATTCAGCGACCTGGTTACGGAGGTGGAGGTCAAGGTGGCAGCCAGAATAGGACCGTGTTGACCATGGAAGACTTGGGAATGGCTGTGGGAGAGTATGGAGTTAATGTTAAGAGAGGAGAGTTCTACAGATGAGAAATTACGGGCACAGGCAGCTGCAGCTTGACTTGAGATGGATTGGCTTGGATCGGATGCATGCAATGGGCGGCGTTGTGAGGCGTTTCCTTGCCACATATTACGGCAATTATCTTCTGGGCACAAGTGCTAAAAATTTGCAAATAGAGGATTGTTAGTATAATAAAAGAATGTCAAATCACCGGTATCACAACGGCTCATGAACAAGCCGATTTCGAGAGATTGATGGAAAGACGCTAGGAAGTAGTCCACCCATGTCGAGATGCGCAAAGCGTTTCTTGAGACTTTCGAGATGTAACATTCTCGGCCACTTCCAAGAGCGGCTTCCTCTCAGTCATCACCACTTATAAGATGCCCGCAAAATGTAGAACTTTGGGCTGATCATGCCCTGTTCGTACTCATAGTACACTCTGTTTACACATAGTCCATTGATTACTCCCAAACGCCTATCCAGATACAATATCGCCTCATCTACTTGTTCTTGCTCTGCTTATACGAGAACGGTTTCCTTGTCCTGTGCACGGATTAGCATATATTCCATACCAATCGACCTGTGCAAAGCATACGCTGAAAATTCTCCAAGCTTGTGTCCGACCATGTCTTCCGTGATTTCCACGTCATTGTATCTCTTTCCGTTGTGCACTTGAAATACCAGTCCCACAAAGTTCGGGAGAATGGTCGCGGATCGAGCCTGCGTCTTGATCGGGGGAGTTCTTTGCCCAGGAGCTGCTCTTTGAATTGGAAGTCTAATCGAGGTCAGAGGGTAGGCAATTGCTGGGAGTCATTGACTCTTACGGAACTATATTGGGACCTGTAGAGAATTAGCCATCGTGCTTTGCTGTCAATCATTCACTGTTTCATTTTACCTTTCCAGACTGAACGCGCCAGAAGCACCCGTGTAGGATTCATTTTCGTGGGTATATATTGTTGCGATCGAAGCTTTGCCGTCGTTGTCCAGCTCGCCAGCTCGGTTCAACTAAGTTTATTTAACCAGGTCTAGCCCACACCAGGCTACTGCAGCAAAGTGCAGGGGGCACTTTACGCGAGATCGCGTCGCCCAGCGAGCGAGATAAATACCGCGCCTCAGATAGCCACATCGCCTTCGATATCTCGACATCGATATCGAATGTCACCACCACATTTCCACACTTGATTGACGATTCGTTAGAAAACTCATTGGTCATCTGCACCACCTCTAGAGTGCGGCGCATCTGAGGAAAGAATTTGTCTACAAGATGCCTTCATCAAGTATGTGCCTCACAACAACATTCTTTTGATCACGTACTTACACATACTACAGGCGCGGATACAATCCGGATCCTTATTGCCACTGACAGTCACGTTGGTTATGAAGAACGAGACCCTATCCGAAAAGACGATTCGTGGAAGAGCTTCGACGAGGTTATGCGCATGGCAAAGGATCAAGATGTAAGTAACCACCTGTTTGCTCATGTCTTCTCTGACATCATGTAGGTCGACATGGTTCTCCTCGCCGGCGACTTATTTCATGATAACAAGCCTTCTCGGAAGTCTATATATCAAGTCATGCGATCTCTTCGACAAAACTGTCTGGGGGACAAGCCTTGCGAGTTACAGTTCCTAAGTGATGCCAACGAAGTCTTCGATGGCGCTTTCAATATTGTCAACTATGAGGACCCTGATATTAACGTTGCTATTCCCGTGTTCTCTATTCATGGTAACCACGACGACCCTACAGGGGATGGCCACTTGTGTTCTTTGGATCTGCTCCAGGTTTCGGGACTACTTAACTACTTTGGACGAACCCCCGAGTCGGATAGAATCGATATCAAGCCAGTTCTCCTACAGAAGGGTAGCACTAAGCTAGCGCTATACGGCATGAGTAATGTCAGAGACGAGAGATTACACCGAACTTTCAGAGATGGAGGTGTCAAGTTTTTTTCACCAAGCGAACAGAAGAAGGAATGGTTCAATCTGATGGCCGTCCACCAGAACCACTATGCCCACACCGAATCAGGATACCTACCCGAACACTTCTTGCCAGACCTCTTGGATCTCGTTGTCTGGGGTCACGAACATGAGTGCTTGATCGATCCGCGCGAAAACC
This sequence comes from Rhynchosporium graminicola, assembly GCA_900074885.1. Taxonomy (NCBI): domain Eukaryota; kingdom Fungi; phylum Ascomycota; class Leotiomycetes; order Helotiales; family Ploettnerulaceae; genus Rhynchosporium; species Rhynchosporium graminicola. Next base: position 929,824 of record FJUW01000012.1, on the reverse strand, counting down.
CGACCATGGGATTTCACGTCATGCAGCCTGGTTCTTCTGTAGCAACATCACTTGTACCCGGAGAAGCAGTGTCGAAGCATGTTGCTATTCTCAGTGTTACTGGCCGTGACTTCACAGTCAAGAAGCACCGCATCAAGTCGGTTAGACCATTCGTTCATCGGGAGCTGGTCCTAGCCGAAGATGACCGCTTCAAACGTCTTGCCAAGATGAAGGATAACAGAAGCTCGCTAACGGTCCAGTTGGTCAAGGTGGTGAATGAGCTTATCGAAGAGGCCAAGGAGGAGTGGCTCGCCATCCAAGATCCAGACGATCCACCAGAAGAGGTCCCACTGCCACTTGTTAGGCTTAGAGTTGAATACTCAGCACCTGACGGGGGTAAATTCGACTGCGAAAATCCCCAGCGATTCTCTAATCGCTTCATCGAGACTGTCGCAAATCGTAAGGATGTGGTACAGTTCTACAAGAAGAAGACATCAAGCAGTGAGTCAACATTCCCAACAGATTAGATTTTTCCTAACAGACCAGGAAAAACCAACTTGGATGAGAAAGAAATGCCTGATGCCGAAATTCTGGCTGCTATCAGTAACGATAACGTCAAGGTTAGCATGCTTGTCCACGAGTTCCTTGCAGCACAGTCACTCAAGATCCTGCCTCAAGAGCCTTTTGGCGACGCTGTCACCCAGTTTGTGGAAAAGGATGATAAACATGCTGTGGACACATTCATTATCGACAGTCTTGCTACGGGAGTTCGAGACTTGATGGGCTTGGATGATGAGGAAGATGATCTCGATACTGCCATGGAACGTTTGCGTGAGAAGCAGAATTCTGAATTCAAGGCTGGCGTCAAGAGACCCAAGAGAAAGGGAACGATGAAGCCTACGCCATCAAACTGGGACTCCGATACGAATGGTGCTTGGGCAGATCAGCCCGGATCCATGCTCTTCATCGAGGATGCCGATGATGATGAAGACGAGACACCCAAGCCCAAACGTGGTGCAAAGAAGGCAGCTGCATTGAGTGAAGACGACAATGAGTCGGTCATGTCAACCACAACCAAAAAGGCCCCCGCAAAAAAAGCTTCAATCAAGAAAGCCCCCGTTAAACCTAAGGCTGCCCCCAAAGCAAAGGCACCTGCTAAGACTCCTGCGAAAGGCCGGAAGAAGGTGCTTGAGCCAAGTGAGGATGAAGATGACGATGTGATCATGTTGGATGATGATGAGCCCGCCCTGACAAAGTCACAGCCGAAGAGAGCTGCAGCTATTACTTCGAGAGGACGACAGACGCAGATCAACTTTTCGCATTCGCAAGCAAAGAATAAGGCTGTAAGAGAATTGAGCGATGATGAGATTTCGGATGATGATGATGCTTTCGAGCCAGTTGTTTCTTCTTCTAGAAGAAAGTAACTACGGCCGAGATGCCTGGAGATGTGTTCAATACAGATATTGCGAGGGAATTCATGTTTTTGAGCAGATAACATGATATTTCGATTGATTATGACGCCTTTGAGCAAGTTGCTTGGTCTTTCGGAAGACAGCAGCTACAGCTAGGTTCAGTTGATGAGAAGAGAATTAGCGGCATTTTGCGAGGGAGTTTTGGCTTTATGAGCAGATATGACTCAGTCTGGGATCTGGCGCGGCTGAGGAAAGCAATTGCACTTTGTCTTGCGACTTACGACTAATGAATCAGATAGATGGCAGAAATCTGATAGTGGGTGTGGGTTTCATCCTTATTTGCATTTGCAACTACTGTCTTCCTCTTCGACCTCGCTAAACTTGCAGATACTGAATACAGGATAGTCTTTCCTTGGCAAGTAGCAGACGGCTGAGTCTCGGCAAATTCAGCGCCCTTAAAGTGACAGGAAGCGCCTTCGAAAGCATAATATTTATTGTATTCCCATCATCTGTCATCTCCTTCAACAAGTAAAATCCACTACAAAGTGTCTACTTAGGCACTCTCAGTCACTTGATTCAAATATTCTACTTTTCCCACCAATCTGTTAGCCACAGGGAAAAATACAATAAAGTGATTCTCTAGAGACCATGGGCACGATGGACTTGCAGAACCTAAGAACAGCCTTTCTCTTAATAGACGTTCAAGAAGGCCTCACGCATCCAACTTACTGGGGACCATCAAGAAGCAACCTATTGTTCGAAACTAATGCCAAATCACTACTCACCAGCTACCGCAAACTCATCGCGTCAACGTCCTCATCACCAGAACCACACCACAAAATAATCCACGTGCAACACTCATCAACTTTTCCAGACTCTCCTCTCCATCCGACCTCTCCAGATATCGCATTCCAAGACTTTACTAAATCTGTAGACAGTGAACTTGTCATCACCAAGTGTGTCAATTCTGGCTTCATAGGAACAAACCTCGAAGAAGTTCTACGAGAGCACTTTGCCGGTCAGCCAGGAAAGCTTTATCTTGCGGGCTTGACTACGGATCATTGTGTTAGTACTACGACGAGGATGGCTGGGAATCTTAAGGTTGCGGATGGTAAGGGTAGGGAGGCGGGAGAGGTGGTGTTTGTGGAGGATGCGACGGCTGCTTGGAGGAAGGGGGTCGGTGAGGAGTACTTTGATGCTGAGATTGTGCATAGAGTTCATACGGAGAGTTTGAGGGAGTTTTCAACGATTGGGAAGACTAAGAGCGTTGTTGAGGAGTGGGAGAGTTGGGTGGTCTAGCTGGGAGGAGGTTGAAGAGAGTTAGTTAATTGAGTATGAAATCAGCAGTCTAGCCAACGAAGCCAAGAATTGGTCTCGAGAGTTGTTAAGGTATTTCAGTTTTGATAGAAGGTTGGAACGGCCAGCGCAAAGCTGTCTTCATCATGCCAAGCCTGGATAGCAGTCATGTCCTATGCTGCCTTTCTCTTGTATTTATCGCGAAAGGGAAGAATTCTTCAAGAGTCCCTGGTTTGCTTTGCGGAGTGAAATTACTTACAGACGACGACGGGGATTTTATCTTGCATCATTCGCCATATAAGAATAATTCAACACTTTTGATAGGTACTCACCTCGATTTTTGAGGTACGTTTCGTAATTTTCTTTGATACTACAGCACTCTCTTTCGAAAACATTGCATTAGATCTCAGTTTGATTGTAATGCCGTTGTCTGATAAGCACGTAAGTAAACTTTTGATTTCATACTCGAGTATTACAATATGTGGACGAGAATGTTTGTTTCCTTTCTAACCTGTATCAGCTTCAGGGCGGTGAATGAGTCACTCAGCCTTCTTACCTCTTTCCTAGTAACACTCCATATTTCCTTTCATATATAGAAGGTGCATGTTTAATCCTAGGTTACTTCAAATTTCTAAAGTAACAGTCTGAAAACTCGATCAGATCACATCTACGAAAGTTTTCAATATCTCCGCGTAAGCAGCCATGGCAGACAATGCAAATTGGATCTGCAAGGTCAGGTCAAACGTAGAGACCTACATGAACAAACTCGATGGCTATCATGACTTCAACCACATCAAGCGCGTCGTTGGTCTCGCTCACCTCATCCGCTCGTCCATCGCATCTCCCCCAACCTCAGAAACCCCAACAAGCACCCAAAAACTCGACCCAACATTAATCACACTGCGGAGCTCTAGTACAAGATATTGAAGACAGCAAATATCTGGAAAAAGGACAGGATCTGACCATTCAAATCCGAGATCTACTGCTCAGCTTCGGCGCCAATGCGGCCCTCGAAGCCACCATTTATTTCGGCGTCTACTGGAATTCAGAGAAGAAAGATCCAATCTATATTCTGAATTTCAAAGCTCAATAACCAGAGCTAGCAGTCATTCAAGATGCAGATAGACTGGATGCGATAGATACGGTGGGCATCGGTCGTCTTTTCACGTATGGTGGTGCCAAAACGACAAAGGACATGCATGCAGGTATCGAGAGGATGGATTTGAAATTGTTCGAGCCGGAAGAGACGATGGAGACTGTAGATGGGAAGAAGATGGCTCGTGAGGCTACGGCGAGGATGAAGATCTGTCGGGAATGGTGGGCTGAGGAAGTTGATGTGGAAGAAATAGGTGCTGTGGTGCTTGAGGAAGCCGTGAAGATTGAGGACTCTGCATGAAGAACTGGATCTCGGGGAAGTGTCAACGTGCAGCTCGCTTTGATAAGGGCTTGGAAGTGTTGTGAGGATTCAATAGTATTAATTAATGTATGAAGATCTAGTGTGCCATTAGACTTAGCGTTGAGGCTTGCTAGTAAAAGGGAGAGCTTGGGATTAGCTGGAGCATGCGCTGACTACATTGACGTCGTTGATGTATAGTTCACAAATGACACATTTTCGCAGCACATCATTAAACTCAAGTTGTTTCTCTAGTTTCATTCGTCTCAGATGCATCTGATTTCTCGGGGTAGTTCCTACAAGTACTCGCCACGTAGTCCTTAGCAGCGATTACTCCTCACCAATGCCCATCCCGATTTCCCAGATTCTCTGGATCCACATCCAATAATCTTGCTCTCCCCCTTTACCCCGGAACTGCTGGACATGCTCAGCACCTTCAACCAATTTCGTCACAACATGATACCCCTTCTCCTTCGTAATTTTCGCATGCGCCTCCACATCCTTCCAATCAATCGCCATATCCTCTTTACTATAAATATACGCCTTCAGACACTTCTCATCAGAAACCTCCTTATTGTAGAATCCAAAGGTTGGACCCCAAACAAGTTGATGCCAGACTGACTTCGGTAGCCAATTAACGACTACATAGACAACACAAACAGCAACGTAAACGATAGACGTGAAAGCCAGTCTAAGGAAAAGAGAGATATTCCGAAACGGCATGGTGAGGGCATGGAGATCCCTTCGAAATCTAGGAATACCAGGTGAGGAATCGATGATGTGTGTTTTCACCTGAAGCGTTTTGCCAGTTCTTGTCTTGTAAGCTCCCATGACTCCGTACACTCTTTTTGCACCTCCATTACTCAGAGAATGCACGTGGAGTCTTTGGGCAGACTGGTCTTCAGCCAATAGAGCAGTGATAGCTTCGGCGATATCTTTGCGTCGACGAACTTCGGTTTCTAGCATGAACTGCTTGGTGTTTATGGTGATGAGAATGATTCGCGCCGATGGGTAGAGACTCATGTAAGTCCGCGTGTAGTAGTCAATATGTTTTGGAGATGCGTTCATCCAGGAGCAAAACAAGATAGTGGTGGGGTGTGTGGGAGAAGCGAAATTTGGTGGATCAGAAGGGGTGTAAAGGCTGACAACTTGAGATAGACGTTTGAATGCTGAAAGAGGTTTTGCTGGTGGAGTTGAAGCTTTGAGAGCTATCGGCTCGGGTTCAATTCTGGAAGGCATGCTTGCGAGATAAACGCAGCATAAACAAATTTAAGACTGATAAGGCTGAGCCTGGTATTTGTAATTCGGCTTTTTCGGAGGACGACAGTTGAATGATTATAGGGCAATTATCTGCTAAACCAAGTACTGTGGAGAAAAGACAATTTTGTGTGGCCGAAAACACTATGTTGCCTGAAGGAGCAAAAAAAGGGAAAGTAAGTTAGTGATACGAAATATATCGGCTTAAGATGGTGCTTCGACTTAATCCACTATCGAAATATTGTGAACTGTACGGCGCAATCACCTCAAACTGTTGAGATCCCTTGGAACCAGTGATACTAACTTCGTAAGAGAGACATCGAGATACGTGTCGCATTGACTTCCACGAAATCCTCCCAACGTGGGATACACTTGCCCGCGGTCAAGATCCAAGCCGTGCAAAGACAAGTATACATTCATCGCATTCTTGCAAACCCGAAGAACGAAGCTCAACAAAAGTTTTGCAGAGTAATTTACGGCCGGAAAGGACTATCAGCTGCTGCCTCGGCTTCAAGTGATAGTGCTCGGATCACCTAAAGGCCCTCAAGCATCAACTTTTTAGATGAAGCTTCGGCGTGGGGGCCAAGTTAGAAAATCCGCTCATAAGCGAATCATCCATTCATTGCACGAATCAAGAAATCATCCTCAATTTTTGGGCCATGAGATCCCTCCGAAACTTTCATTAGCTAAATCTGACTTGTCCAGGTTTTTGCTTTTATAAGCTCTAGAGATGTTCGAATACGCTGTGACAAGAACCTGCAGTGAAAATAAAAATTAAATGCTAATTGTGTCGAAAGTTTCGGGATTTGAGGTTCGAATTCACACCAGGTCAGACAATTCAAGGTGCTAATCAAGATCAATTCTTTGCCGAAACTGGACATGAAGAAGCAAGAATGAAGCACTTCATTACCATTTCCAAATCTACTGTCTACGAAAGAACATCGTCAGGCAGGAACGAGAAAAAATCCAAGGACGAAAGTAGTGAAGATACAAAATCCCAGCGAACATTACCTCAGAAACTGTCAGGGAATCCTCTAGATCTTTTTCATTGAAGGTAAGTCACCTGATTTCATATATATATCTTAATAATCAGAGGACATTGTTGTCTTGTCACTAAATGTAATGCGAGTAGCATTTGTATGATATTACTTATCTCGCAGTTCACGAACGCAAGCACGCATACTAGCCCCGAGATGATTACCTTGGTTCATGTGTCTGAGAACTGCTTATGACCTAGCTATAGAACTCTCTTCGACCTGTCTCGTCATACTGACAGAAGTTCAGAGCGAACACCGACCCTGAGTCCCGTCTAGAGACCGCATTTCGGACATTCTTCTGGACAATCAAATCTTGGTATCAACAGAATCATAGTAATTCTGACAGGCCATATTTAGATGCAATATTTAGTTGGCCTTTGTCAAAGCGATATCGTGCCTACAGGCCGATCCTTGAAACACTTTTTATATCAATTTGAAAGTAAACACCCATAAGCGACAGGCCCGGCCCGAAGCGTCTAGGCTCTAGCGGATCTGCCACTAGATGGAACGTGATCCAGTGATGCAGTAGAAGATGAAAGTATATCGCGTTATCCCTTGGTCTGTTTTGGGAACTCAAGACCTGTACCGGTGTGATGATCTCTTTTCATCTATTCTTATTCCATATGGCGTAGTGCGTAGTGCGGAGCTTGAGTTGATAGCGGCTGCTCGAGTATCGAAGTATCTTCTACCCGCCATTTATTTTTACGATGATTGATTCAAGAGGGCGGATTGCATCTCTCAAGCTCTCAAGAAATGGGACATATGATATATGTGCGTCTGTATTAGCACACCAAATGTTGGAAACACGCCTTTTCATATCGATTGCAACGAAAGCTTCAAAAGTTTGTCTAGCTCCTAGGTTCATCAAGAGACCACAAACGGTGTCACCTCCAGCGTTCGGCAAGTCTTCTTATTCGTATCTGGCGAGCAATTACCCTCGTCAGGGGCCTGTGACATCTATCAGCTATAAGCTCTCTGCAGTAGTGTGCAGCAGGGAAAGTAGCCCTGGCTTATAACGATGCAGCTGTCAGACATATGCAGTACACTTATTGCTCGATTAGGCAGTTTTCCGACAGGGGTCTTCAAGCTGACTTACCAAGCTTTTTATACGTGAAGAACAGCTGCCACCTTACTTGAGGCATTCTTCTAGAAAGCAACTATCTGATCGTTTAGCCATCGCAAGTGATCTCTCAATTCAAAATGGTATTGTTCAGCCGATTTGTCTCTCTGTGCATTTTGGGACTGCTAGGCATCTCAGTAGCTTCTCTCCAACCTCCAAAGCCTCTGCTCCGCAATATATTCATGTTCCCGCCCAACCACTTCATTGAGAACATTGCTGTTCGCTCGAATAGTAAATTGCTTCTCACCTCTTTGAGCGTCAATACACTCTTCAGTGTTGATCCTACTGTTGCCACACCAAACGCCACAGTTGTACACACATTTCCAACCGGTCATGGCCTGATGGGTATTACCGAGTAAGACTTCCTCGATTCACGACCCTTGATCCGACTGACCCAAACTGCTCAGAGTCTCTCCTGACATCTTCGTCATCGTCTCCGGAATCTGGGACTTATCTCTCACCAGAGCCGCCCTCGGCACTCTCACCATCTGGACCATCAACTTATGCAACCCAGATCCAATCGTCAAGAACATCACCACAATCGCCACATCCATACAACTGAATGGTCTCGCCCCAATCCCAGGATCTAAGCATCTCATCCTGGCAGCCGACTCGGATGCAGGCTCCATCTATCTGATCAACATCTCCACAGGCGCCTACTCAACAACCATCACCTCTCCGCTCTTCACACCCGTGAACCGCACACTCCCAGGCCAACATCTCGGTATCAACGGAATCCGTACCGCAGGCTCCTTTCTTTATTTCACAAACTCCGCACGCCAGCACTACGGACGCGTCCCCATCAGTGCCTTAGGCCAGCAAACAGGTCCCGTCCAGATCATCTCCAATAACACGATTATAGGCGGTGCATTTGGGAGCCAGTATGATGACTTTGCTCTTGATGAAAAGGGAAATGCGTGGGTCGCTACGCATCCGAATCATGTTGTGAGAGTCACGAGTGGGGGACAGCAGACGGTTGTTGAGGATACGGAACTGCTTTTGAATCCGACGAGTGCGCAGTTTGGGAGGGGGAGTGAGAGGGAGAGGAGAATGCTTTATGTTACGAACGGAGGGCGATTTATGGAGGATTTTACGTTGGTTGATGAGGGTGTCGTTGCGCTTGATACTGCGCGGGTTTGAGGTTGTAGGTTGTTGGAAGTGTCAATCGGTTTTCTGTAAGCTTAGTAGACGACTAGGAGGAGTTCGAAAGGTAAATTTATCCTATTTGTAAGCCAGAGAGGTAGATCTGCATTTTCAATCCGTCGCTAGTGGATTGGGTATCTTCTTGTCAGAAGTCTCAGTAGATGTATATCAAGTGCTTATTCTCGGTTATGGATATAATGAGTAGGCACACTCGACACGACTAAAGAACCAGCACATCTTACCGCGATTGTTTCACAGTACTATATTTAGTATGAAAATGGAAATCCGTGTTGCAGTAATTCCAAGGGGTATATGTAAGGAGAGACAAAGAAGGGGTATCATTACAAATCCATCAACGATAAGCAAACCGCATTTATGTCCAGGCAACCCATTCACTCCCATCTGTCCCAAAACCCTACCTACTCATAACAGAGAAAAAACAACCGGCTCTCATACCTTCGAAGAACCCCCTTCCCCCCCTCTCAAACCCGCTCAACAGCCCTCACAGGATCTACAAAAGGGTTCTCCCTCTCTAATTCCCTACTCCTCCTCCCATAATCCGTGCCACTAACAACCCTTTCAGGGCTTATCCCACTCTCGATCTCCTTATCCAGACTCCGATGTTTGAAATCAGCATTAGGACTCTGTCCCAATTCCCAGCTTCCAACCCTCTCATGTCTCACGACCGCCGCGCCCATACCACTCTTGATCGCAAGATCCGTATCTGATTCTAGCCGATCCGCGCCTTTGAAACCACCTGCATTACCACTTCCACTTCCGCTACTGGCGCGTTTGATAACACTGATACCCCCAAGATCTCTCCCTGCTCCGCCTCTTTTCCGATGCTCGACCCTAAATCCAGCACATAGCAAGCCCGCGACCAACAGCAAAAAAAGAGCAACCGCAACAGCCGCGCCAATGACCCCTCCAACCGTCGCACTAATCCCATTCTGACTCTCATGTGTAAGCGGCGGCTCACTACCGCCATCGCCATCACCATTGCCATCACTATTGCCATCCCCATTTCCACTCTGATCACCCACCGCAACGGCCTCAAACGCCTCACAAAAAATCGTCTTCGCCTCACACGTACGACACCAATCCAAAGCATCCGTCATCGCCATCCTACCCATCAGTCTCCGAAACTCCAACCACGGGATGACCGTCTCTGAATTCCCGCGTCCGAAAAGCGAGTAAGATCTCATATCTTCCTGGGGCGCCGATCCGTTGCGGAACAGGAAACGCACGGAGAGTTGGTCGGGGGAGGGCATAGTGATGGTGGCGGTGGTGTTTTCAGATGAGGCGTCTCGGTCAGGCGTAGAAGACTCTTGGGTGGAGAAGAGCTCGAATGTCATGGTGGAGCCGTGGTCGGGGAGAGTGTTGAATTGGGGTCCTGAGGCTCCGGTGGCGAGGTTCGACAGGGCGAAGAAGGCGAGGAAAGGTTCGTGGGTACCGAAAAAGAGGGAGAGCTTGGAAAAGACGCCTCTGGATGCTATGTTTGCGTTGAGTCTTTGAAGGACTTTTGCTGCGAAGGTGCGGCCGCTGACGGCGTTAATAAGATCGTCGGTGTGAGGCGTGTTGAATGTCCATTGTTGTTCTGAGGCGAGGGATCGGAGGATGGCGAGATCGTCAGCAGTAAATGAAGTGGAGTTTTGGATGGTGGTGTTGTGCTTATATTGGTAGAGTGCGCCTTCGTAGACCTCCCATGCATAGGCGTAGTTTATGGTGCTGGAATCGTGGTCGGGAAAGACCAAGTCGGTAAAGGATGAATAGTAGGTTTGCGTGTCTTCGATTCGGTTTGCATATGCCGGTGAAATTATGGTTTCAATTACGGATTTCGAGTATAGATTACAGTCGATTTGTCCGGCAATCCTACAAAGTAATTTAGCAGTTGTTGACAGCTAAGCGACTCCTCGCTTGAGCTCAAACATGAAATTGAGAGGATCATGGAGACTTACCAGATGTGGTTGAAGTCCAATTCGCTGAGCGTTGAAATACTGGGATATTGATATCCATTTAAGGGGTACCTGGACTTTGTCAGTTCTTACATTTCAGGCTCATGATTCGGCAAGAGAATTCGATAGTCTTTCGCCTGTGTCATAACAACAACAAAGCACATGCTATCTGCCGAGTAAAATCTCACATGGATCCGTTTCTATACCCTATTGGCCGTTTCTACAAGACCTTGTTTCTCTACAAAGAAGAAACTATCACTTACTCAAACCTCCCGCCTTCTCCCCTTGCCATCTCCCCATCCCTCTCCACATCCTTATAAGGCGGATACAAACCCTGCATGAAAGCCAACGCACTCGCCGCCACATACGGCGTTTTCATACTCACCACATCCAGCTGGCCATTATCCAAATCATGCACACTAATCCCCATAATCGGGATCGTGTCCTGCGAGATGTTCATCGATGTGATATAGCGATTGCGCAGTCCCGTGCCGGCGTCATACAGCTGCTGTGCACCGAGAGGTGTGAGGTCCATGATTCGAGGGGTGGATGAGGAGAAATCGGGCGTCTTTTCGCCATGGTAGGTGTATGTTACGGCGGCCCAGGTTATTTGTTTTATAGTGGATTGTGAGAGGATGGGTTGGGCGAAGAGGATGAGGAGGGAGACGGCGGTCATGGTGGGAGTCATGATTGCGTTTGGAGGGGAAGATTTGTAAATAAATTCGCGGAGTTGACTCGGTCGTTCGTTGCAGCTTTCTGACCTCGAATATCAGCAGCAGTGAAGCCGGCGCAGAAATCACCAAAACACCGAACAGTGTGACAAGCAGAACCAAAAGATGGATCCCATAAAATAAGGGAAGGCTCTATCTTTGAACTCCTCCGGGCTTAACTTTACCATAAGCTGCCGCATCTGGCAAGGCTTCCTGCACGCACTGCATATCTGCATACCTGTTCATACCTTACAGCTTAAAAGTAAGCAACCTCTAGATAGTATCTCCACTCCACGCAATCATACCAACCTCCCATCCATTCCTACGCAGACACTTCAGTCCGAGCAACTGACAACCATGCCTAATTTCGTCAAGATAGAGTGTTTGCATGCATATCTGCAGCTCCCAACGCCTTATACCTAAGCAAGACTGAATCATGCTACGGATGGAAGGGAGGTGATTGGCGCCGCGGGGAAAGCTATACTGTGTAGTGCCGTTGGTGAGCATGTTTAGATAGTCTATGAGAAGGATTAGGTTATCGATAGTTCCTAAGGTATGTTTACGACATGTTTCGTTATCTGCTATCTCACGATTGCGATTGCGATTGCGATTGCGGTTCACAGGGGTTGAGCCGTGATATCATGACCCCGCATCTGAGCTGTCTGGCTGTGATCTCTCAAGGACGGCTGTCAATAACGGACTGGATTCCCTCACGAGCAAGAGAGGTCAATCGTAGCTTCAATATTGATAAGTTAAATGTTAGATAACAATAAATAAATCAAACTTGCGCGAGGGAATACGCCTCGACACTCATGTCCCACATAGCTGTAGGCTCATCGGGCCCCCGCAATTGGAACTCAACCGAGGTAACAGGGAAGCTATGGGATTTTGCGCAAAGTTCGAAAGTCCCGTGGCTGGTGATAAGTAATATACTTAAGTACATCACAAAATCATCAAGGCGAATGTTTCGAGTGTTTAACATTTGTTTGTAATTTTTGATATCAAGGCTAATAGTCATGTACAAGTTTCATTTCATTTCATTACCACCCAAATTTAACCGAAGAGAGCATCACCCAAGCGGATAGATACCGACTTGGTCTGAGTGTAGTTGGCCAGCGCAGCCTCTCCAAGCTCACGTCCGATACCCGACTCCTTGTATCCTCCGAATGGAACCTGGTGGTGCAACATGTTGTATGAGTTGACCCAGACAGTACCAGCGCGGAGCTCGTTGGCCACACGGATGGCAGTGTTGAGGTTCGTGGTGTGAACGGCGGCGGCGAGACCGTAAGTAGTGTTGTTTGCGGTCTTGAGAATCTCCTCCTCAGTCTCGAACTTGGCGATCGAGCAGACAGGGCCGAAAATCTCCTCTTGCATGATCTTCATGTCCTCAGTGACATCGGAGAAAATGGTAGGCTGGATGAAATATCCCTTGTCACCGTGTCGTTCACCACCGGTGACGACGGTAGCACCAGACTTCTTACCCTCGTCAATGTATCCCATGATGCGGTCATACTGGAGTTGAGATACTTGTGGTCCCTGGAAGGTGTCGGCAGCGAATGGATCTCCGACCTTGTTCTGGGTGGCACGCTCCTTGAATCTCTGGACGAATGTGTCGTAGATACCAGACTGAACGTAAACACGGGAACCAGCACAGCAGCACTGTCCGTGGTTGAAGAAAATACCGAAGTTGACCCACGAGATGGCGTTCTCAATATCAGCGTCGTTGAATACAATGTTTGGTGACTTTCCTCCGAGCTCGAGAGTGACCTTCTTCAAGTTGGAACCGGCAGCAGCCTTCATGACTTGACGGCCAACAACGGTGGAACCAGTGAAGGCAACCTTGTCGACATCCATATGGGCAGAAATGGCAGCACCAGCAACCTTTCCAAAACCGGAAATGATGTTGATGACTCCTGGGGGGAAACCAGCCTCCTTGATCAAGGTGGCGGCAACAAGACCAGAAAGTGGTGTTTGCTCAGCAGTCTTCAAGACAACCGTGTTACCAGTGGCAACAGCGGGACCGATCTTCCATGCCCACATGAGCAATGGGAAGTTCCATGGGATGATTTGCCCGCAAACACCAATCTAAGATTGTTAGCCAGGTGCTTAATATATCTGACGATATCTTCCAACGCACGGGTTCTTGTCTTGTGTATGTGAAGGTATCAGAGTTGGTATCGATGACCTTTCCTTCGATCTTGTCGGCCCAACCTCCGTAGTATCTCAGGCAGCCAGCAACCATTCCGACGTCTCCCTTGGCCATGCCAAGAGCCTTTCCGTTGTCGAGAGCCTCAACAGCAGCGAGGAGGTCGAGGTTCTTCTCGATCAGGTCGGCGAGCTTGACCAGCAGCTTGCCTCGGTTCTCTGGGGTCTCCTTTTTCCATGGTCCCTCGAATGCCTTGCGAGCGGCAGCTACGGCAATATCGACATCCTTCTCGGTGGCCTCGTGGACAGAGCAAATAACCTCCTCGGTGGCAGGGTTGATAGTCTCGAAGGTCTTGCCGTCGACACCTTTTACCCACTCATTGTTGATGAACCTGGATTGAGCGTTAGTATTTACAGCTATGAGACCGCAAGTACGTAAAGAGAGAAGGTCGAAAGATTGGATAGATATTGACTACTTACAATCCTGTGGGCTGCGTGTACTTGCCAGTCGATGGCGTCTCAAGCTGAATTGAAGTCATTGTGAATAGATTGATTGATTGAGTACACAGGGTATCTCTTAAGTTCTGTTGTTGCACAAAGGCGATGTCTGAGAAGAGGAGAACGGAAAGGCGGCAGCGGGGGGAGGGGAGGGGTAGTGTTTTATGGTTTGAGAGGCAAGCAAGACCTTTGTTACCCGAAGAAGCTACGAAGCTTCGACGCCGGGCCGGGGTACAAATGCCCGCCTCCTTACCACACACATACATACCTTACCCAACCAAAAGATGCCGGTAACCCACCTTCTTACCTCCCGAACTAATGTACTCGTACCTATGAGTCAGTCTTAGACGATGGCAGTAGTCAGTCATGCATCGCGTTACTCCCAGCAGATTTGGTGACATCTGTGGGAACCCCAGTCGAGCTTCATTCCCAGGATGAGAGGCTCTAAGAGGCCGGGTCCGACTTGGAGATGTGGAAGAAGCTCCACGATCCACGGAGCTCCCCTCTCGAGGCTCTCGAGGGGCGTACGGCAAATGGGTACCTCCTACCTAGGTTAAGAGTGAGCCCCAGCCCTGGCTTGGTACGGTTTCGCCTTTGGTCCATCCATCTCTCCGTATCCTTAGAGAGCACGAGTGCGATGGAGTGTGGTAGGGCCAACGGATATCAGAACCAGACATAGCCATTCTTTCGAGAGAGGTACAAGGAAGGTTGTGGTTACAGGACTTGGTACATACTTGTCCTACCCCCTCCTTCCCCCTCCATCTGATATGCCACTAAGGTCACGCTAGACTATTCCCTGCACCGTGCACGACCACCCCACCCCACCCCACATCTTCCTTTACTAGCTCGACTAGGTAGGTAGGTAGGTAGGTAGGTAGGTAGGTAGGTAGGTAGAAAGACATCACGGGGCATCGCTGATCCCGATCCCGAAACCTCCCTCTTGCATTCGTCCCTCGTGATGTCCTTCTTATGTCCGAAACGCTTTTGAGGCTTCAGCGAGAGCCTTCAAACTTCCCGTAGTTGCACTTGCACTTGTCGTTTGACGGAGCTCTCTATGTGATTCTTGGTGTTCCACTATCAGCTAGCTACCTATGTCATGCATGACCTCGGCCCCTTTTACCCCACCTACGCAACCGCAATCGGTGCCCCACATCTCGCTAGACTTTCCCGCGAGCAAAACGACAGCGGGGAAGGGGAAACCTTCACACATCACAAGTCTCACTCTCACGTCAACCACCTTTGATATCGGCGATATCAGTAATCGAAAAGTCCGTTCGGACATTAGAAGCAAGGGAACTAACTAGTGGTGCCAATATCTCTTGTTTCATGGTTCGTGACATCCCGCCAAGATACTTGGTCCCTACACGACCTGATCCTGATCCTGATCCAGAAAAGGAACCCCCCGATTGAGAGGGGTCAGATCCGGCATTATCCCGCTCCGCTCAGCCTTCTGCAGCGGCGCACGCACATACGCACTTGCACTCCCCTCATCTGAAGACGCCAGAATGCCCATCCCGGGACCAGCATTTCCATTGGAGAATTCGACAGGTGCAGAGCTTCCGTTCCTCCAGACCAGATAGGAATGCATGCACACAGCTTAGAGATGCAGATCGATCCGGATTATCGAAACTCACGAAGCCGCTAGACAATGAAGCGCTAACCCCCATAAACCTAATCAGATCGACTTCAAGCCGTTAGCTTGTATGGTCTCTATGGTCCTCTACAAAACCCTCGCATCTGAAGAGGAATTGACAAGGTACGGTCATACTAGCATAGCCTACAAACCGCAAACACTACCCCGCGCGCCAAAGAAGATTAATCGAGGCCCTCAAATATCTCTGAGTGACGGAAGTTATTTGCGTTCCGGATGGCCGAAGGGTTAGAGAATAGGGAGGGTTCTTAGGGCGAGCTATACAAGGGAGGGAGCTAAAGATAAACTACTAATAACTGGTTGGCCTCATCTGGGGTAATCCGGGTCCGAGGATAATTGGTTCTGGAACGCGGAGGCGGGTCAGGGGTCGAAGGCGGAATTGGGTTTGGCTTTGGACTCTGGGGTTGAGATATTCCAAGTTGGGACCAGAACTCGCCCGTGTCAGATGTCTTGCTTTTGGAGATGGGGATGGGGATGGAAAAGCAGCATGCTGGAGGGCTTGGAGAGATCGTCTAGAGTTTCCACATTAGAGAGCAGCAGAGACTCATCGCACGTGAGGGAATGTGGAATTTGGCCTGTAGGAAGATATTACTATCGAATTTTTCTTCAATCTAGTTTGCAAGATATCTAACTGTTTTCCTCAACTAAAGGTCTTGCTTTCAAAAAATATGTATAAGTATTCCAACCCCATGGGATGACTCGTCTAGTCTTCTACTAGTCCTAGACTATTTCACCAAACAGACCAAGTATTTTTGGTCTGGGTCGATACTCAAATAACGAAAGACCTCCAAACATCAGTATCATGTAGCTAGGTATGGTCTCATACCCTAGAATTTTCCAGATGATAACCTGCATACCCAAAGCTTTCGACCACGAACTTACTCTCCAGGGTACCAACAATCTACTATATAAGCGAGGACCCCCCAGGCTTGCTGTTTGCGTTGAGGGATTCAGAGTGTATCAACAAAAAAAAGGAATTCCACCGGATCTAGCAAGCGAGGACGAGAACAACAACAGACACCGATTCCGCAAAGCACCAAAGACGCAAAAGGTACTTGTCGACGTCACCTACCTACTGCATCAGAGTGTAAACGCGAATTTTAAGAAGCGGCACCTCGGGAATTTTCTTTGTGTGGGAATGATTATCTTCTTTATATGATGGCTTCTTGAGGACCTAGTCGGTCTCCATCATGCTCGGTCTGGCAGAGACGAGGAGGATACCAACGATCGATGTTTCAAGCTCTACCCTTTCTGTGCTATCGCACTATTTGAGCCACTAAGGCTCTTGAAGTAAAGATCAAAACGCAAGTCTCTCCTCAGATCTATATTCGTCGCCGACCTAGGAGACCTCAGCAATACTATACGCTCATGGCCAGGCTTCTGAAACATCTCTTGATCTCATGCTTATCTGGAGACGCTAGAAGGATCTATCACTCGACACACTGCTCACTTCTCCTCATCAAAATTTGTGCATCCGGACAGAAGGATAATGGGTTCAAGATAGGCTTCTCACAGCCGTGGAGAATGCAATGAAGAAGATGCAGCCTTTCTCCGTACAAAAAGAACTGCAACTCCAAAGACTCCAGCTTGACTTGAGACGTAAATGAGGTTTTAAACAAGAGCCTTTCTCCATCCAAGTTTGTTCCCAACTACACGATCAGGTCGCTGCTTAAGCGTCTATCTTAAAGTTTTGTGCGCCAGCGTCGGATTCGTTATAGATTTCTCTATATCTTTGTTTACCACCTCTGAGTTAATGTGTCACTTTACGCAGAGAACATCTGTTACTGCGCCTCCATCGACACCTTTTTCTATCTACGCATCTTGTTCATCAGCGCGGAAACTAGGAGGATCGACGCCGATCCCACAATTTAGAGGAGGCTCACACACATGATCGCACTGCGGCTGTGCGAACAACGACAGACTTTCGTAAGCGAGGACGTCCTCGGAGGCCTCGCTAGGGAACATTCGTAAGGTTTCCACCGATCAAAGTTCTCGATGCTTCTGATCAGACCAATGCATCGATCATGAAGAGTGTAGTTCGTGGTACATTCAAAAAGATTAATATTCGGTCTTGGTATATACATGTATGGAATATCCTGAAGACGTGACAAATGATATCAGCATCCTGTCCAGCGAGAATCCAACGGCTCGGAACCTTCTCGTAGACTGTAGCCCGAAACTCGGAATGAAATCCGATTCTGAAAGCTTGTTATTGACCCCGAGCAACGGGTGGGATCAGGGTACACTGATGACTGCAGGGATACTCGGGTTTAGAGGCTGGCTATGGGCTAGAGATGTCGTTGCATGCGAGGAGTTTTCATTCAGCCTCAGGGATAGACGTCGCTAATGTCAGGAAGGCGCTACGTACGGGCCGCCCCGTTCGCTTCTGATTGTTTACTTCCAAGAGATCTCGACTTTGCTACTGATTTCGGCAAGTTAGGAGAGGACTGGACTTCATGCTGCTGCGAGACAGGTTTTATGTCTGGAAAAAATGAAGGGTTGTGGGCTACATATACGCTATTTCGATACAAGATGTAGATCATGACTGCCGCATGCTCGATTGCTGTCTGCACATTTGAGTTTGGTCGGACCAGATTGTGCAAAGTAGAAAAGTGATTATTGCGGCTGACAAGATCTCTCCATCAGCACTCTCACGCTTAGCGATGGCCCGCCCGGCCTGTTCTTCTTCAGGTCTGTCTTTCAATCAGAAAGGACCTTGCTTCTAACCTCATCCAGATTACAAGTGCAAACGACCAAAGCACGCACGTATTCAGGTGGGGAAGGAGCGATTCGCACGTCCATCGTCTTTCCTGTGCGCAAGGTTAGACCTCAGCAACTGATAGGGCACAGAGATGCGTTTTGTCTCATCACACGGATGTTTTCTCCGAGAAGAGCTTCCCGTATCGCACCACTACTCTTCTTTACCTCCGCTAGAGGTATCCATGATCGCGAGCGACTTCGTAAACCTGCATGGCGCTTCCTCTCACGATAACTCCTTTCCTACACCAAGCTTACTCAAGGCCACCCACATATTCCGGAAGTCAGAGAGAAACTCCCCAGACCGGTACGGCGCTGCTGGGCAGGTGCCAGGAAGTGACATTTTGGGGCTTGCCATCTTTTCATTATTGGAGTAGAACAGGGATCTAGACCCGCGTGTTCGTAGCAGAGACGGCCCGTTGCATATGCCATGCGGTAAGCACATGGCAAACACGGCAATGCGGACGAGTTCAGAGAGGCTCCGATTTGGTCGTCGAAGCTCGACGTTACGCGGCATATGTACATTGCCGTTGCGGGAACACGCGTCGTCGTGATACCGTACCTGCCCGGAGTTTTCAGACACGGTAACGGTCTTGGTGTCTGGAATTTACGAGGCTAGACGGGAAAGAGAATTGAGGATGTTGTAGAGGATAGAGCGCGAGAGGATAGGTGAGAGCTGTGAGAATGCATTATCGAAACTCGAATAACCGAAAGGTGCAGAGAATGTCAATTTTTTCAATCATGAGACATCCTTTGCCCCGACTTTCATCCTCGAAGTAAATCGGAAGCTCGCTCAAAAGAGCATGGTGCTTCGAGGATGAGTGAGCGGTCGGGCTTGAAGTCTGTAAGCCACAGAAGGAAAGGCACAGTTTGTGCAACTTCGGTGAGCGTCTCTACATGTGTTGAGGGTAGTGACAGGTGGTAGATGCCTTCCAATCTTCGCTGTGAGAACATTCGATTCAGCCATGACTAGGCCGTAGCTTGCATAGTTTGGTCGTCGCTTAGAGCAGAGGTGAAAAGGCCCATTTAAGCATCCCAATTCCCGGACGACTTCTCTACTTCTCTCATTCCATGGATGAAAGGGGCTCCTAGAAAGATACGCACTGGTTTCACTGTAGCATCGAGCACCTCTAACAGTGTAAATACACTTATATAGGGTGGAGAGACGGCTCTGGCATGAGAGCTTAAGGCTGTGAACAGGAAACATTCTAAAGCAAACTGCAACACCAAGCAGTGTAAGTATATTCTGTAGTCACCAAGTGTATATACTGACTGCGATATAGCGATGCCATGTCTCCAAATATCCTCATCAAGATTGTTGCAGCCGTCATTCTACTTCTCCTTCCAGGCTTCTACCTGTATTCCCCGACATCAAAGTCAGCAAAGCTTCTCACAACAATCCTCATCGCTGGTTACGCCATCAGCACCCGCATGGACACATATTCAATCCTCTGGTCAGGCCTAAGTGCCTTTTTCAGTAACGTCTATGTATCGATAGGCTCGATCTTATTCACCCTAGCCATCTGGCAAATCCAGCAGAATCGTCGGTACGCCCGCATCAACAAGCTTAAGAGCAAGTTCTCTTTCAATGATGACCCTAATTCCTGGAAGCACATGACCGTCGAGCAGGCTCAGGAGATCGAGAGTAACATGGCCGAATGGGAGTTCCCCAGATTGTTTCAGTTCGCATGGATCTCCGACTTTCTTCGGGTATGTGCTAACCTGGCAATCTGCCTATAGCTTTCGGATACTGATTGGACTCGCAGACCTCGACAAATCCCGGTGTCTCGCGTGCTCTGGTCAGGTCTGGACACAGTAAGTGGCCCTTTATACTTTGCGTCACATTGAGAGCTTTGCGAATATCACAGCACAAATATTTACCTCCATCTTTGTGCAATGTCATGCAGAATTTGCAGGACCTCGCGTATGTCTTCAAATTCACAATGCTGACGGTACCCGCGTCAGTGGTAAATCCCGATCCTATGATTGAACATGAACGTCTTCAAACCACAGTACACTTGATGTCTGCTATGGTGGCCATGGAGTTCCGCTCGGCTACTCAGAGCTTGGTCGTCAGTCGTATCAACGAACATCATCACCGTTATGGCTCTTGGATCAACAGCGACGATGTTCTGTATCTGATTATACATTTCTCCCAAAGTCCGGTCCAGTGGATCAACGCGTTCGGTTACCGCAACCTCGAGGCATTCGAAGTTCAAGCGATGTAGGTCTTCTATATAATCCGTGTTTTCACTTCTATAACAAGGGTAGGTGGATTCTTTGGCGTGAAATAGCCTGTTCCATGGGTGTCAAATATATCCCCGAGAACCTTGAGCAAGCGAATAAGTGGCGGGAGGTAAGCAGATCCGCTGTTGACTTGAAATATCAGCTGACCTCTGCAGAATTTCGAGTCCACTTTTCGATGGCGCGAGGATGCAAATGAGGAGGCCGGAATGGCGATGATGAATGAGATCATCTATGTGGTCCCATCGATTTTCAAGCCCTTTGCTGTAAAGCTCATCGTCTCAATACTTGACGAGGATATCGTTCATTTCTGCCAAATGGAGAAGCTGTCTCCATCCGCGGTTCTGCGAAGCCTGACCTACGGTGTTTTCCGCATCTGCTCCTTCTTCATCCGCGAGTTCTGCTTTCCTCGTCTGTCACCATACAAGCGAACTCCCGATGCGCCAAACAACAGAGTAAGTACTTACCTTTGGGAGATCGGTTCGAGAAAGGTCTGACATGCTTCTAGGGTACTTGGAATTTCGGACATACTCCATATGACACCCTCCCATTCTTCCAAGAACGCAGCTTGTGGAATCTCTTCGGGTATGGTGCTCTCGCCCGTCGTCTCTACGGCATACCAATGGCTAGCTCCAAGTACTTCTCCGACGGCATTGCAATCGAGCGAATGGGGGCACTTCGAAACACAGCAGAAACCCAAACAGCTGCAGAAAAAAAGGTCCGTGAGAACGCTGCCGTACTTGAAAAGGCACCGTATGGCTATCGTCCGGGTATTGGATTCCAAGTGGGTAGACTTCTGCCTCTAGTCGAAGGTCCATCATATGGACTCGAGATGAACAGTTTCCCAAAGTCTGCTCCCTTGATCCCAGCTTCCACGGAACGATTCGAGAAGAAGTACGAGCGTCGTTCAGTTGGCTCTAAGCTTACGGTCATCGAGAAGGCTGAAGATGTTGTGGTCTTCGACAATGCTGAGGTTAAACTTTCGGGGATTCGTGAGGCCGTTCTATGTCCATGATGGTCAATCATTCAGCTGATACCCGAAACAAGTTGCGCTCCTGTGCATGGAACGTGTGGATTTGGACGTGGAAGTATTGCCTATCTCAGAAAACTTTGATTTCGGGAGTATAAAAGCCGGTTATTGTGGTGAAAATCTCATTGATTTTAATTTTCGCTTGTGACTCGGGTGAATGCCTGGTACTCTCTTGCACGTTTGATGGTGGGAGGTGATTCTGGCTTTGGCTCTAGCTCTGGCTCTTTGTAATTGATTGGTACTTGATTTCACCACTCTCAGGAGGGTTCTGTCTGATGCCGACCTAGATCATCCCGTCCCTTGCTGTAAAGGCACATAAACCCAGGATGTTGATTCCAAATTGAACCGAAACTTCGGATAACAATACCGCTGATAAATCAATGGGATAGAAGAGAGTTCTCCCCATCAAGGTATTGTACAATAAGACGGATGGCCAAAGAGGTGCACCGTCGTCAAAGTATAAGACCACACCAGTTGCCAGTGTTTCGGGCTTTCCACTCACGCCGTACATGACATCCACACAACGACAACAGAGGAAAGAAGAACCGAGACTCTCGATGTTTTGTCGTCCTTCCTTCGGCGTTCGGACTCGTGCACCGCCGCCCTTACACGACGAAGAGAGAAGAAGATACTATACAGAAAACAACGAAACGGCACTGTGCCGCAACAACACGGCACGTCCACTCCTCATATGGCCCTAGAAATTGACGTCGATCCTCGTCATCGCTCTCAGAGATAACTGGACAAGATTTCGACGGGCCGTGCCTAAATACTACCAACGAAAGCGACACAGTGCTCAGTGCTGGGGAGGTAGAAGTGTGCGGACTTCTTCGAATACAAACGCCCAATACCAACCAGCCCGGCCTCTGCGCCATCTCCATGCAGTGAGTGCAGCAAGGGGCGCTCGACCGAGCTGGGGGTTCGGAATGCCCTCCGAAATGCCCCCCAATAGACAACAAAGACGGGAAATTTGCATGCCTTGGGTCTAAGAGCTTGAGTTCCAGGACTCACTTGACAAGCTTACAATAAGCTTCCGGACCAAGGGTTCGATCGCGGAATTTGAAGATCGCGAGTCAGCTACTGCACGAAATACGTTGAGGAAACCCCGCAGTAACTAGATCTCCAAAAGCACCTCCGCAATCACACGCGTCGTACGAAATCTACCTGGGTAGTCTTGAGAGGAGAGGGGGAAGCTGTAGCGGCTTCCCCGCAATACGCTTTATTGTACTGGAAATGGAAGGGAGCGCCCGTCTATCATGCATGGGAAGTGACAGGGCGACGGACGTTCCGAAGGACCCTGAACTATACAATAACCGTGTATAAGTAACGCTAGCTTAAGTGGAGCTATTGTTTGTTATAGTCAAGTTTCTAGCGTCAGTTTGTGGACTCTTCTCGATACCAGTGAGATTCTCGGAGGAGCCCCTCTTGCAGTCTGCTGCATTCCATTCGAGTCCCAAGAGTGCTTGTTACGTTGGAGGTTTGTAAAGGGGAGTGTGTTTCTAGAGAAGAAGCTTGGATGGGTTATCTTTGGGCTTACGACAAACCACCAGGGAACCACGCCACTGTTTAAGATACAGTAAGTACACCACCCGAGTCGCCCACGCACAGGACAGGAGTGGTACCGCCAAGTATCGGAACATGGCAGAATTTGAGGGTCCAGAGGAGAGGAGAGGAGAGGAGAGGAGAGGAGATCTGTTGAGACACCCAAGCCCCAAGCCCCAAGCCCCAAGCAAAGGCCATGCATGCATGAAGCTTGCATCCTCTGCTCCTCTATGTGCCCATCAGGCCGGCCCAGTCTCTTTCCTGGCCAATCTACTGCTACTGCCATATATAATATGACGCTTCAGCTAATACACGACGGTCCAGCGGGATCAAGTTTCAAGTTTCAAAGGTCACGAGAACAGGAACAGGTACAGGAACAGGACCGCTGGATCGATTGTATTGTAGCATCCGTGGTAGAAGCACGAAGCTAGACGAGATAAGAAGAAGCAAGAACTTGCTTTGGTTGGATGGGGAGCAGTCGACGTCCGAGCTCTAGCGGCGGGATGGACGAGGTGGGGTTGCGAGTGTGGAGGGTGGAGGGGTAACTAACGTCTCTTGAAAGTGGCATGTTTTGTCGAAATTCGAATATATTATATAAGATAAGGGCAGACCACTGTCCCTTCTTCCGCAATCATCCCACATCAGCTCAGTTGACTTTCATACATATCTTGAGGGAAAAGTGCAACCAACTCCCCAATTAGCAATTTACTTCGATTTAAATACCTAAAGTCACAATGGCACCAAACATCCCAACGGAGCAATGGGCACAGGTGGTTGAGCAGACCGGCAAACGTACGTCTTTCCGACATTCGTGCTCCTTGACTTCTCAACTCTCTTTTTGTCTTCGCTTGCAAGCTTTGACCCTTGCTGACTCCTTCAAGCCGTTGTCTACAAGAAGATCCCAGTCCAGAAGCCTGGCCCAGATGAGGTTCTAATCAACATCAAGTTCTCCGGTGTCTGCCACACTGATCTTCACGCTGTCAACGGTGACTGGCCATTGGCGACCAAGCTCCCACTTGTCGGTGGACACGAGGGTGCTGGTGTTGTCGTTGCCAAGGGAGATCTCGTTAACGATATCGAGATTGGTGACTATGCAGGTGTAAAGGTATGTCTGAAAATGAGCTCTTTTTACTTGTATATACTGACAGCAAATTGTAGTGGATCAACGGTACTTGCCTCGCATGCGACTTCTGCCAACGATCCGACGAGCCTCTCTGTGCTAAGGCCCTCCTCTCCGGCTACACAGTCGACGGTACCTTCCAAGAATACTGTATCGCCAAGGCAGCACATGTTGCCCGCATTCCCAAAGAGTGTGACCTCGAGGCTATCGCACCAGTTCTCTGCGCCGGTATCACGGTCTACAAGGGACTGAAGGAGTCGGGAGCCAGACCTGGCGAGACGGTCGCTATCGTCGGTGCAGGTGGTGGACTTGGTTCGCTTGCCTGCCAATACGCCAAGGCCATGGGTCTAAGAATCATTGCTATCGACGGTGGTGAGGAGAAGAGGAAGATGACGGCAGAGCTCGGTGCTGAGCACTTTGTCGACTTCATGACCAGCAAGAATGTCGTCAGTGATGTGAAGGCTGCCACACCTGACGGTCTTGGACCACACGCCGTCATCTTGGTCGCTGTCAACGAGAAGCCCTTCCAACAGGCTGCTGAGGTATGCACCATTCTCGCAAATCCTTCATGACCATATAGCTGACAGCTCCAGTACGTTCGTCCTCGCGGCACAGTGATTGCTATCGGTCTCCCAGCCGGTGCCTATCTCCGTGCACCAGTTTTCGAGTCCGTCATCAAGATGATTACCATTAAGGGTTCATATGTCGGAAACAGAGCAGATTCTGCTGAGGCTATTGAGTTCTTCAGACGCGGAGTAAGTCTATACCATTTGAAAATTCGCATACAATCAGACTAATATACTGAAAAGTTGATCAAATCTCCATTCAAGTCCATCGGCTTGAGCGAACTCCAGAAGGTGTACGACTTGATGTAACCTATCCCTCTCCTACCATTTGAGAAGTACATCTAACATCCTGCCAGGCACGAAGGCAAGATCGCTGGACGATATGTCGTTGATACATCCAAGTAAAGTAAACAAACGGGGCTGTATATTAAACAAACAATCTGCTTCGGCAATTGGGCTGAAGGTGGGCATAGTGGTCGATGGTGATTCCTGGGAATGGTGTGATGGGGTTATGGTTTGCTTGTAAATAGCTTGGGAAGAAACATATTTTCGAACACTTCTTGTCTTTGCGTTGCTTCTGAGAGCATTCCCCTCTGTGCAAGATCTCGATGGAATGCCAGGTCGATGATGCTTACCAGATCTAGGAGCCGCTACTTGTAGAGGGTACAGTGCGATTGTGCGACCAGGTGGCCAGCTTTGAATGGAGTAGTAGACCACATAAATCTCCAGTGCACTCCAAGCTTAAGAGTGTGCTTGACAACCACACAACAACGTCTCGACTGGAAATCTTGAATTGAAATGGAAGCCAGAACTTTGGATTTTACTCTTGGCTATCACAACGCCTTCACAACGAGAAGTTAACGAGGATTCGCTCGGATCTGAACGCATGCAGGACAAACCCCAATTTCACGCCAGCCGGCCCGCGCAGGGAAGTTCGTACAGCAGATACAGGTTGGCCCCAGGAGACATCTCCGGAGGACCGGAGTCATCCTCCGAGGATCAGATGCAATATACTTTCCATTCCACGGGCGGAAACTGGAAGATGTGATGTACAGACGGGGAACAACAATCATACATAAGAATCTTCCACTGGTTTATGGTCGCATGAAGAGCCGTGACTCTATATGCTCCAGATATCGGCTTGATGATGCTTTGTAGCGAGCTTGCTTCGATATTCAGGTCCATGGCGAGCAAGTATCAGTGACTCCCAGATGAAAAGCCCCTGTGAAGGGCACGCAGCAGACCATACACAAACCCGCCCCCACAACACCACCTGTATCGAGGAACAATGCCACACCAAAACCCAATCGGCCAACTAGAGCACAGAAAATCGAGTAATGAAGTTCTGTTGCAGATCGCATACCAGCACTCGTAACACGGTAATGGACCCTTGGTCATTCAGGACTTGGTGTAATAAAGCGCCTCTTCCTGCGATCTCCAACGGATATTGTATGGCACAGAGTCGACGAGATAGGATGAACCTCCTGCCCGGCACAGCATTGGGAAAGTCCCGGATCCCTGGAAGCAAGACTTGTTTATTCTTGCGCCTGGTCTTCCTAGTCTCGTGCTTGTAGATGTGCTTACTAAGGTGTACTGTACTGTACTTGTACGGAGTCACAGCCGGGCGGACGCAGGCACTTGCTTGCACTTCCATGCTTTTCGAGGATTTGGTTTGAGAAAAACTTGTTTGTCAGATTCGCGACATGCAACAAATCTCGGAATTATGGGCTCGGATGATCGATGATGCTTGGGAAGTTGAGAATCGATAGTTGGAAGGTTTGCGCTAGGTTGGGTTGGGTTGGGCTGGCTTTGGTCTGGGCATCATGGACGCTGGCTGAGCCTCGAGGAGAAAGGGTTGAGGAAGTAGCCCTGGACCCTGATCTGATCGGCCTGGCACGTGGAAGCGGCTTTTTGTGGAGACATTGATCAGTCCTCAAGGTATGTGACAGCAACAATACGGAGATACCACAGTTATATAAACTCGATGTCCCAAACGATTCTTATAAATGACGGACTTTCGATTCTCCCAGGCATGATTTTGGGGGATTACCAATATAATGTTGGTGAAGGTCACAATGCTTCACGCAATGTTCACTAATCTGTTGACCGGCTTTAACGCCGAATGGCTCTTCTTTCTATATTGCTCATTGCATCATCCGAGACCTCTCATAGCATTATCAATCAAGTAGCATTAATACCTTTCAGAGAAGAACCTGTCTCTCTCCCCGATAACACTGTCTCCTTCCTTATTTCCCAATTAATGTCTACAGCTTGAAATCGACCGAGAGAAATAATCATCTATTTACAAACAACCAGAAACATGGCCGCAGCAAACAGCTTCTACAGCATCGTCGCGGGTGTAGGCGCAGGAACTGGTACCTACATACCCCTCCGTTGCCGCAATGAATTTCTCTCAGCTAACTATAATGTGATATGTCACAGGTCGTTCCGTGGCCATCAAATTCGCCCAAACGTACCCAGTAGCACTCCTCGCCCGCAACCCAGCAAACTACGAATCGATCGTCAAAGAAATCAACGCCGCCGGCGGAAAGGCAATCGGAATCTCAACCGATGTGTCATCTCAATCGTCTGTCACGAACGCCTTTGCAGAGATCCAGAAGGAGTTCAAGGGCAAGAAGCTCGCGGCTGCAGTGTATAATGTTGGAGGGAAGTTCGTTAGGAAACCATTCTTAGAGCTGTCTCTTGAGGAGTACGAAGCGGGGTATGAGGCCAATGGGTAAGTATCTTCCTTTGTTTAGAAGCTTAGATAAATCAGATGTGTACTGTATGGTACTAATAGAGCCACTCTTGTAGTAAAGGATTCTTCCTCTTCGCCCAAGCAATACTCCCCAGCCTCCTCTCCTCTGTCCCCGACTCTCCGCATCCACCATCCCTCATAATCACAGGCGCAACGGCCTCTCTCCGTGGTGGCTCGAACATGTCTTCCTTCGCAAGCGGGAAGTTCGCTCTGAGAGCTACAGGACAGAGTCTGTCTAGAGAGTTCGGTCCGCAAGGTGTTCATATCGCTCATGCTATCATTGATGGAGTAATTAATATTCCTAGAACCAAGGGATGGAACGCGAATAATGGGGCGCCGGATGGGAAGATTAGCGCGGATGCTATTGCTGATGCGTATTGGTACCTCCATACGCAGCCTAGAAGTCACTTCACGCAAGAATTGGATGTTAGACCATATGTTGAGAAGTTCTAAGTAGTACATTGATAGAAAGATCCACAAATTACGAACTCTGTTAGTATAACAAAAGTGCTTTGCAGGTTCAGGTGGCAGTTGGTCCAACGCTCAACAGCGGAAGTCCAAATGTGTGAGGATATATCCCTCACCATCAAACTCTCATCATCAAGGATCAAGATCTAGAGACAGTCTGCAGGCGAGGCAAGTCTTCTTCCGAGGAAGTCGACCTTTCGTTTCCTCTTGCGCTATTGTTTACCTCGAAAACCATTATCCTTTGCAGGAGGATTAACGCGGAGATAATTAGCGCAGCAGCAATAGTAGCTGGTGGGAATATGGTCGTCCTGTAGTGATAAGTTAGCAGAGGGCAGCCCTCCCAAAAGCAAATGTATAGCAAAACACCAACACCTGCCGTGAAGAACAGCAGGTTTGCTTCGGGAAGGACTCCCATGGAATCATTTCACAATTTTAACCAACGTGCAAGCACAGAGGATGTGAAATGGCCATAAATTTTGTCTTTGTTGTTCATTCCCTATGCCTAGCAGCATCAGCCAGCCTTAGCCGGGAACTGATGAGCAAATAACAAATCATGCCAAACACGCCAGTATGCCCAAATCCCGAAAAGTCGGTCCGCTTATGCCGATGATGCCTTTGCCTTCAGCTTCTCCTTGATCTCACGACCAGTCTTGATTCGCTCCAATATGCTCTCACGGTCCTTGTCGAGCTTGAGCTTGGTGATAACGACCTTCGATGGGTGGATACCGAGGGGGACGGATTGACCGGAGGACTTTTCGCGGACGACGCGTTCGATGTGGACGATGTACTTGAGACGGTAGACGGATGTAATCTTACCCTCGCGACCCTTGTTGGATCCTCGAACGATGGTGACTTCGTCATCCTTTCTGATTGGGATAGAGCGGACCTGAGAGATGTCAGAATGATGAAAGGGATCACGCGAACAGGATACATACGTTGTACTTCTCACGGAGCTCTTTGCTGAGAGGTGCACTCATGATGGTACGTCTGACGCTGGAAGGGGCATCGTAATGAGCCTTGCGCGACTTTCTCCTGGAGGAGTGGAGGGCTGTCAATTGTCAGTTGTGCGATTCGGGTTCGAATGTGTCAATGAATCGGCAGAGCTAAGGTGTGCATCGCAAGAGTTGAACATACAAGAGTTGATCTTGGTCATCGTGGCGGTTGGTGATGAACGTTGGCGATGTTGTCGTTAGTCGTTGAACAGTATTCTCTGTTGAAAATCCGAGAGTGCGGTGTGGGCGCTGGCTCCAGTAGCGTAAAATTTAAGCGAGAAGTCTTGGCCAGAATATCTACACACGTGATCTTCGAGCTGAATGAGTTCCCAAGTCATTCTTGAGCCATTGGAGGGGTATTTTCGAGTCAGCAATGGAGGGGTTAAAAACGTTGTTTGGCCCACGTGTGAGAGCTGCGCTGTTTTTATTGCCTCATTTCCTATCTACTTTCGCTCACAACTTATAAATTATATACCAGTATACAGCGTAGCTGTGCCTTTCCTCAACTTGCTATACCTATTTGCTTTCTGGCTTTCTCTTGCTCTCTAAAATGGCAGAGCTTCCAACTACTTATCATGGCAAGCAGCTCGCATCCTCCCGCTCTGGGCGTACCATTACTAACTCTCCCCAGGACCCGTAAACATTGCAGTTATTGGCGGGACAGGTCTCCAGAAGCTTGAAGGCTTTACTGCCGTTGCAACACTTAATCCAGAAACACCTTGGGGATATCCTTCAGCGCCCATTCAGATCCTCCAGCACAACAATGTCCCTGTAGCGTTTCTTTCCCGTCATGGCGCATCCCACGAATTCGCGCCTCACGAAGTACCCAACCGAGCAAATATCGCAGCTCTGCGGAGCATTGGGATCAGAACTGTGATTGCATTCAGTGCGGTGGGAAGTCTGCAGGAGGAGATCAAGCCGAGGGATTTTGTTGTGCCAGATCAGGTCATTGATCGTACAAAGGGTGTGTCTGATACACACCAGTAACGATGGCAAAATACTGAGTAAATGTGGTAGGTGTTAGACCATTTACATTCTTTGAGAAGGGTGTGGTTGGTCATGTTGGATTTGCAGACCCATTTGATGCCAAGATTGCAAATGTAAGTAATCTGACTTTCGTGACTGTGAAACAAGAATATACTGATAATATACCCCAGGTTGTCCAGAAATGCGCGCATGCTTTGGCAGGAGATGGCATCAAGTTACACGATAAGGGCACGATTATCTGCATGGGTACCATATCAAACTCTATTCACAGGTACATATCTGACAACTCGCTTCACAGAAGGACCTCAATTCTCCACCCGTGCCGAATCAAACATGTACCGTTCCTGGGGCGGCTCCGTGATCAACATGTCAGCTCTTCCCGAAGCCAAGCTTGCTCGTGAAGCTGAGATGGTATACCAGATGATCTGTATGGCAACCGATTACGACTGCTGGCATAGCACTGAGGACGTCGATGTCGCAATGGTGATGGGCCACATGGCTGCCAACAGCGGAAACGCAAAATTGTTGGTTGGTGCCGTCCTGGACGAGTTGATCAAGGATGAGCATAAGGACCTAGTGATTGGAAAGCATTGGGAAGGCTCCACGACGGGTATGATTCAGTTCATGACGAAGGCCGACGGGAGAGGGGCTGAGGGTGTCAAAAATGTCGAGTATCTGTTCCCAGGAGTATTTGGTCGAAGTTGAAAAAAGAGAAGATGCACTGGCTTTTGTTTATCCACAGGTAGTTATTTAGTTCACATATCATGCCATTTCGCTGGCGAGTATATTCGTCGAAGCGTGGTATCAGAAGGATGTAAACATATATTAAGCATAAATAACAATTACATTCTTTAACAAAATTAGTACGAGCTCGAATCAAAATATTTCACTAAATCAATAACTGCTCGAACTAATGTGTCAGTCTAATTCACTTTCACTATGAATGTTGAAGGGATATAGTACCTCACTCATAAGAATACCCAAGTAGACTCCTACAGGTTCCAGCTTGTTGACTATTGTCAATTTAGCGAGCGAGAAGGACTTAGCCACTAGAATCGATGATGAATTCTTCTCCATGGATACACGTCCGAAAACGTCACATGCTTGACTTGAAACGTCCATGACATCAATCTCGTGGAAGTTGCAATACCTTTTCTTAATCACTCGCTCCAATTTCAAAAGTCGTATCGAACCAGATCCAAGATCCCATTCATTGGAAGGACTCATAGAGGGCAGCTTGACCCCGGACTTCCCTTATCTCATCTCCAATTGCAATTCTTCGTTCATGACCCAGTAATGATAAAGGTGTCAGACACAACAGATGACCATCTTCAAGTTCACTTCAGATCGATCCACTTGACCTCAAAGGCCTCGGGAGTTCAAGGACCTTCCAACATTAATGCAACCACTACATCAGACGCAGGCGCGAACCTACGCAGTGTTAGCAAGATACGATTTTAGAAGCAGGGGAGGTAGACTTATCCCCGAAAAAGGAGGGGCTGCCTCGAGTCTTTTTGACAAGAAAAGAGGACAGCCCGGGACTACCAACCATAGGGTCTGTCCCTTGATAGGCCAACCAAGCAACGCAACACCCACACCTAAGCAAGTCGAAAACCCGCCACAGCACCACCGAAGAAGCAGGTCTCAGAATAGAAAGTCGAGCAAACCACTCTGCGCTACCCAGGACAGACAAGCACTAAGCTTTGACTCCAACTCGAGATGGGTCCCATCCCGGACGCCGGGTGATCTCCTTCCTCCCCATATGAAGTAGACCAAGTCTGTGGATACAGTATGAGTCAGATAGGACGTTCTTACCACAGCATCTAGTCCCTTGCACTCCGCAATTCTCATCGACTGATCCTACTACTGTAACCTGTCCAGATAGATTGACCCGTTCTTCTAACTTCAGCTTGATTCGAACCCGCAGTAGACCGGACATCCAAGAGACCAGATCAAGGACGCTCAGACAGCTCAATTGCAACCGACGAAGCTTCTCTCTGTGTGATAAGCAGGACCCTCTGAGATTAGTTTTATGTTTCCTCTGCCTGAAAACTGAAGCAGGGCAATGACGGACAAAAGACATCAACAAAAGCCGCGTGTCATCTCTGCCGTTTCCATCTATGGTTAAGATGGGACGGGGAGGGAGGTGTGTCAAGCATCGCAAGGATGGGAGACGATGTGTTGGCGTCTTCCGTCACCATAGGACCTAGCCTCTGGGAGAAAGTTGATGCGGCTGATCGGGATTACACTTACGTGACAAAGTCTGTGGCTGTTACCGCGACAATGGTCTTGTGAGCTGACTGCGCATAAATTGCGAGTTCTGATGGCAGAAGAGGTTGGACGTAATTCCCTTATTGCCGAAGCAGCGCAGAGTAGAAGAGGTACGGGATGTCTACACTGCTGAATCGCGCGAGCCCATCTCATCAGACGATATGAAAGGGGTGGTCAGCTGAAATATGCTAACTTGGGGGCATAGCCAATACGTCAAATTTTCGCAGCGCTGAAGTGCGTTGAAGGGCCATCTCAAACAGCGCGTTTCTGTTCGGAGGCTCTTGAAATCTCGCGGCACCTGAGAACAAGTGGTTCGGACGAGTGAGATCAAGGCCAAATCACAACCGCGAGGAAGTGGAAACACGTGAGATCGAGACAGTCTGTTTGAAGACTTCCAAAAAGGATATTGTGCCCAGCCATATATTCCAAAAGAGCCCCAGCCACATTGCCGCCAGAGTGTATAGAGACCGCGTCGACCAATCCAGCAGCTGGATGCAGATCCCAAAGACAACTTCTCGAGGAAGTGCCTGACCTGACCCAAGTTACTTCTCCTCTTCGAGCGATCCGTATTTGCATCGACAAAGACAACCCGTAATGATCAGAGTATAGTGCCCAGCCGAAGACCCTGACGAGCTCCCCCGCATGGAGGTATCACCAGAACGGCTCATAGGAGAAATCTGTTTCATGCCTCTCGACATCTGGACTATCCCCCCAGCCTTTCAACCTTCAAGCCGAGATCGGACCACGCCACCTTTCGGCATTGTAACCGTCACTCTGCCGGCGAGGATCTAATAATCCAGAGGGACAACTGTGACCGCAAGACTAGCACCAACAAATACTTAGGGTTAAGTTCTGATTCCATCCTTCCTTTCAGAAGGTGGTATCAGAGGACTGTTGGAAGGGCGAGATGCTTGGTTTGTAGGTGCTCTGGGGAGCGAGAGAAGCTTGGCGGTCGCGCATTCAAGAGGCATCTAGTCGCGTCCAAGGGGGCATCATGGGCGTTTGGTGCTGCCATTGAAATTCGAAGCTGCCGCTAGTCGAGACCAATCGGGGAAGAGAAGCAATATGAGATGGGCAGATGGAATCGCGAAGCATTGCAATCGACATTCGAGAGGGAGTGGTTGTTGTGGATGTTGAATGGAGGAAAGGGAGTCATGGAGCACGCGACTGCGTTGATATATTTCCCCAGAAACCCCGGGTCACAAGATCACGTGTCGAGATTGTATGGTCCTGGAACCTAGGTATTTACTGTGACTTTTAACTACCGCGTATCCCTGCTACAATGATGTATGTTCAACGTTAGAGGTTTCCCTGGTTGGTGCGCGAACTCCTCTATTTCCAGGTCGAGCTGACATACCTACCATAAATCCCAAAAGATAACATGGGCCTTGATATGGTAATTATAAAGCCATCGAATTCCAAAAAAAAATTGTAACTCAGCACCAAAGGATTCCAGGCCAGATGATCCACTGCAAAACACTTGACGAAAAGTGTCCCGGGAGACCTAATGGCCCTTCAAAGGTTCCTTTGCCAGAGCCAATCGCGACGACAAATCGTAGGACAACCTCCTCTTCCAAGCCAAACCAAGATCGCATGCACATCCGCAGTCGGATTGCACTTGCCAGAGCGAATCGTTGAATCATAGCATGCTGCAGGTAGGAATTGGCTCAGCCTCATGACAGAAGAGTCGACCCCTCGGAAGAGATACATACCGATGGGTACATCACTGCGAAGTCTGATATGAACAGCTTCGTCCAAGCGATTTTTGACTCCTTGTACGATCTCCGCCTCACTTCTAGCATCAAATACCGTCTGAGAAAACTTAATCTCACATCAACTGCTCTGTTTCCAGTCATCATATCTTGTCAGGGTACTCAATATCCCAGTACTGCTGATGCTCAATGATACCCTCAGCATCACCAAGTAATGATATACCCGGACCTAACCTTCTTCATATTCTTGAAAAGCGTCCTATCATCGAAATTCTAGCCTGCTACCATAATATTCTTAACATCCAGCTCTGGCATCTAAGCCAACGGCAAGAATACCTTGATCTCTGCAGCTACTAACAAGCGGCCATTCTGTAAGGTCCAGAAGAGCGATTTGATACCAAATCGGTCTCTGCCAGCAGTGATTGATTGCTTCGGTTCGTCGTAAATACAAATCGCGGACTCAACCCCAGATACTGAACGAAATCCAAGCCGTAGGAATGGTGGAGCACAAGTACGAGTTCCGATTCTATGTGTGATGAGAATGACAGCCTATCTTCTGACCGAGCTTCGCCTTCATATCCTCGTAGTCGTAGAGCTCTCCATTCATAATTGCATGGATGCTTACGTCTGGGCCGTGGAGAGGCTGATTACCATTGAGACAAAGTTCTCTGATGGCGAGACGAGCATGCCAAAGACACTAAAGCGAGGCAGTATTAGTCAGTCCTTACAACATCCCGTAGAGTAGTAGATGATTTGGTACAGATCAGACGCCGAACCAATACTCACGTCAGCATTTATCCCGACACCACTGTAGTCAGGCCCACGATGTTGGATGTTTTTTAGAATAGCCTCCGTTTCTTCTGTAAGCTGAGTACTTCTAGCCTTTGCCTTTTGAAGAAGCTGCACGGAAGTATCATTGTCACATCTGTCATTGCCACAACTGTCACAAGAGCAGCCGCCCGGCAGTACAACAATCGCTGATGTTCCGCACATCTTCTGAGTAATGTAGAGAGGAAAGCAACAATGACCTGAACGAAAATAATCCTTGCAAGCTTTTAGTGTGGAGACCGAAAGCACAGGACTTGCAGTGAGACTTCATTCACGGCGGTGGCAGTTGATAGTAGGGAGGAGCTGTGCTGCCTGCCCTCCCCTCCCTCAAGGGGGGCACGTGCCATCCAACAAGCGAGACTCCAGACTTCCTTCGAGCTCTTCCTCTTCGAGCAACATCGTATCCCATGTAAGATAAAAGTCCGTTCGAGCTTCTTGGAACTTGCATGTTTTGGTCGCATACTAGCGAGATTATGCAGATGAAGGGCTCGAATTTTCCAAGGTAGCACATTTTATCACCTGCGCTTGTTTTACGACAAATAGAATTTAGCAGCTTTTATACGGCGCGATTGCCTGCTAGCGGTTCGAAATATTCTCGCGCAAGAATTTGTGAGTACCTTCACACAATCAGTGCTAAGATTGCGCTCACAGCCTGGGGTAGTCTTCTCTACCAAGATGGGCGAAGAACTGAAGAAGATTCAACCTCCTCTGGTTGACAGTATCTTGCAATGTGGCAAGCAAGCATTCGATCCTGAAGTCCCAGAGCGCACAAGAAGAGCGGATGTCTCTAAATTCAACGTTCTCGTAGAAAAGTAGGTTCGAGCGGCTCGTTCCCTCAATCCATGCTAAAATCCCATAGCTCGAGTACATTGGCTCTCATACCTGTGTTAAATCTCCTTGTGCAGCCTGGGCGAGCACAGCCATGGCTACGAACACAACTCATTTCAGTCCTTGCCCGTTTACCTCTGCGCCCTCGAGGAGTCCAGCATACTATCGAGTTCATTCTCTCGGTTCATCCGAGCACCTCTGGCAGCAATGTACCGACGAGTACAAGAAGAGGAGCTGGGATTTCCCATGAAGCTCTAAATGCAGTCTCTCGACTACTTTCATCTCCACCAGTTGGGGTGTCAGCTGGCGAATGGTTTAATGGCATAGCGCCGCAGCTTTTACTTTTACTAGATGGTGATGGAGAGCCTGATATGGACAAAGTTGCCGCGTTTGTAATTGGCTTTGGTATCCTTGGCCGGAAACAATATGGAGCTCCTGGTACACCGTTCTTGATCTGCATTCATTGTGCCCTTAGCTAAGTCGTGCTGTAGGTTCCCCCGGATGGACATCATTCGTCAAGCCTATAATATGCACCCTTGATCTCACTTCGACGTCATCAGACGCCAAGAAGATGCACAAGAACTCTATCGAGACTGTGGGGACTCGCAGAATCTCAGTCTCTGCTTCAGAAGTGGCCAAGGGTCTGCATAGACTGTCAACGTTGCTAATATCACATCCGCATCCTGCCCTTTCAAAACGTCTCTTACGACCACTCATCCTGCCACTATGGGCCCTTTCGAGTTGGCGCCACGGAGACGAGCGGACCAAGGCAACATATTGCGAGCCAGCTAGGAAGTTGTTGAAGATTTTACTTCAATTGTCTCCGTCTTCCGAGGATACTTCGAGAAGACCTGGGACCCCCTCGGCACTCAATCTTCTATCGCTCATCTTGAAAAACATTGCCTCCACCGATAGATTATATCCAGGCCAAATAGGACATATATATACCTCCGATGGCAATGGTGGTATCTGTATCGAAGAACCCAAAAGTGGTATACGCGGAGGCTTGATGGATTCATTTAATGTTGTGAGCATCGACTTTGCCTCTGATTCCTTCATCTCTCTACTCAAAAATATGCCCGATATGAAGTCCGAGATCTCCAAGTTTTTCATGAGTCTGTGCAAAAGATGGCTCACGAACACGGCCAAAGCCGACAAGCCACGTATTGTTACTCGAGTTAGTACAGCCGCTGAGACAGATGGAGATAGTATTGCAACTCGTTTCGTCGAGGCAACTGTAATGCGGAAACTGATGTCCGAATTTCCCGAGAATCTCGTAGACAATTCGCATCAAGTACTCGGCCTTGTCAATCAGGTTCTATCGGACTTCCTCGCCAATAGTGATTATGGAGATGAAACAGCGGCCGTCGCTCTGAGTCTGCTCAATATTGTCTTGACCAGCCCGAGTTTTCGAGTAACCAAAGATGAAGAATCATGCTTGTTATGTATCGAAATGTCCTTAAGCTCGATTGGTCGTATGGAAGTGGAAGCCTCGTCGACTGCCAATAACCTTCTCATGTTGCTGAAGTTCCGGGACGCAATTGACAAGCCAGACAACATCAATATGA
The DNA here is from genome assembly GCA_900074885.1 of Rhynchosporium graminicola. Taxonomy (NCBI): domain Eukaryota; kingdom Fungi; phylum Ascomycota; class Leotiomycetes; order Helotiales; family Ploettnerulaceae; genus Rhynchosporium; species Rhynchosporium graminicola. Next base: position 892,557 of record FJUW01000012.1, on the reverse strand, counting down.
GCGGACCTACAGATCGACAAGTCGAAGATAAGAAGACCTACAGTCTTGCAATGTCGTACTTGACCGCGACTGATTCCCCGCCACCTGTTCGAGCGCAAGGCCTGGAGTTGTTGTCGAACCTGATACGATCTAGTAGCACAATGTTGGACATTCCAGCTCTGCTAGTTCTTTTCTCGTCTCTGCTCCAAGATAATGAAGAGTACATTTACCTGCGGGTCATAAAATCATTAATTCAATTATCACAGAAGCATCCAAGGTCTGTTATGAAAGATCTCATCGAGCGATACGTTGACCCACACGAGGAAAGTGACCTTGATCAACGACTCCGATTTGGGGAGGCACTTCTTCAAGTCATACAGAACAACACGTTTATGTTCTCAGGGGAGACCTCGAAGACAGTCTGTGAAGGACTGCTTTTTCTTGCAGGTCGTAGAGGTTATAGGCCCAAAACCCAGCAACAACAAGAAAAGGAAAATAAGCTCAAGCAAAAGCAGAATATTGAGGCTCACGAAGCTTGGGGTGGAGAAGTTCCTCAGCTTGACGAAGTTCTTGGCAAAGACTCTTCAGAGGACAGTGAGATGCTTGCTCAGATCGTCGCTGGTTGGGAAAGCAAACGTGGGAAAGAGGACGTTCGGATACGTGCATCAGCACTCTCTATTCTCGGCTCTGGGATCGAAGCGAACACCGAAGGTATCGGATCTCGTTTGATATCCACTGCAGTTGATCTGAGCATTCACATCCTTACTCTGGAGCCCGAACCCGAGACGGGAATTCTGCGCCGTGCCGCTATTCTTCTGATCATGAATTTCGTGAAGGCTTTAGACTCTGCTAGGGCTGAAGGAAAGAAGTTGAGTTTCGGCTTCGTGGGCCAGAGTCTAGATGACGTTCGTAGAGTACTGGAATACGTAGAGAGTACCGATGGAGATGGGTTGGTAAAACTGCACGCAAAGGACGTGATCGAGAATCTCGGAACGTGGGAAATGAACTCCCTGATTCGTCCTTGGAACGAGCAGACGGAACTCAAAGAACTAGCGGGCCTGAAGATCACACCTCAAGAGGACATGAATGGACGAGTCAGACCCAGAATCGAGGAGATCGATTGATGTCTTGGCCCCCGATCAGGGGGAATGCGGCTACGAATCAGCCCGGTTCGACTGATTAGGGACCTCCACGACGTTCGTGGAATGTAACAATGGCCAGTCGGGGAACAGATCCTCATCCCATTCTCGCGACCAAGGAATAACAAAGAAGCTCATCTACGATGCCAAAAACATCGACTTCAAAGAAGTGTATCACGAAGCAGCTACACAATCTCCAAAATCAGTAACTTAATTGGCACTTACAAAGGAAAGAAAAAGATGCACCTGGGCCTATATCCGCATGTCTGCTTTGCTGGGTGTATATGTCTGTGAACGGAACGCGTAAGTCTTGTGAATATCTGTATATACTGATATATACCTTTTCATCTTGTTCATACCATATTGTCCTACACATCGTCACAACTACCAAGATGCGGTTCTCGTCCTCATGCTCTCATAAAGCTGCGTTGTCCACATCCACATTTGAATCTCAGTCTCAAACTCCTAAAACTCTTCTCGAACATCATAGGAAAAGTACCAAGATGTCTCGGCCGATTCTCTTGACTCGGTCCCAAACAGCACCTCAACTCCCCCCTCTACTATTCATCTCACCAATATCACCAATCAAAATCCCTTTCAACGATCCATTCTCTACTCCCGAATCAAAAGATGATAGCCAGCACCCTAAGACCCCGTATCCCGACTCCACCCACCCGTTCACCCGCTCCTCAAGCTGTCTCCTAACACACTCACCACACCCTCAAAGCCAACCACAGAGACACGCTTCTTGGCCTCGACGCCGCGCCTCGTTCACTTCTCAAACAACAACCAAATCTCTCCCTCCCCCAATAACAACCAGACCTGCTCATATCTTTCATAGGCTACGATCTTCGTTCTCTACTTTTATACTAACGAACCGAAAAGAGGTGTGTGTAGAGCATAAGCAGAAAAGCATGCCGAACTCTGGTGACGCATATTTGGAAAATGAGGATGGGGATATGGATACGTGGGATAGAGGGTGGGAGAGAGGATATGAAGGCGAGAAGGTAGAGGGTGCAGGGCATGGGGAGATCGAGGGCAAGTTTGCAGACGGAACATGCTTACATCTTCCACCTGAGGTTTCAATGGACAGGAGCGAGATTGAGTACTTGAGAAGATTAGAGAGGGTGGCCTTGAGTGCCAGGGGTAAGAGTGCGATGGTCTAAAGAACGAACAATCCGTGTTGTCTTCTGCAAGGTGCACTTTTCCAGGTCAGTGAAGCCATTTTGAGGCGTGTGAGCGCGATCAGGAATTTGATATTCAGAAGGGCCTGGCTGGATCTGGCTATATTGGGCTGCTCTAGAAGTCTTCACTCAAATATATCTGATCGGACAATGTACGGATGTCCCTTTTCGCTTTTCTTGATGATCAAATGTGATTGGCCAGTTTGCGAGCATTTCCACCCGCTTTGTTTACATCTATAGATTACCGTCCGTTTGGGCATAGATGCGATTGGGTAGTGTACGCATCTGTGATTCGGATTCGTTGCTTTGCTTTCTTTGTGATGTTTGCAGCCCAGTGCGCGGACAGGGATGATATTGTAAGCGGGAGTGTAGGTATGGAAGTTGGTTTTCGGGGACCTCAAGGTGATGGTGTATCAAATCAGCATTCAGTTCTATATTCGGGTATGGAGGGACGGGAAATAAACGTTGAACCGTTGGTTCACGGTGAGTTCGGACTGTCGCTTCCGTATTGCGTATAGAGCTATCTGTTAAATGCTTGAGCCCAAGAATGGTAGTAAATACGTGCTGTCATGAATATCGTTTGGTCTAAATTTGAGGTGCTGAGGCTTGCTCGTTTTGTCAATTTGCGAGGCTCTCTCACTTGCCTTTTCTGCCTGTGTACATTAATTCAGTGGTTCTATTACCGACTATAGAAAACTATATCGGAATACATAAGTCGCCCATGGAGTTTTGAAGAAGAGAGATTCGATCAGCTAGCTACTTGACTACTTGGGAGGAGGCTGTCTTACTGTTGAATTATTGGGTACTGTAGTGAATGAAAACAAGTTTGAAAGGTACATAGTACGAGCGAGCATTCAACCTAGATCTGATTGGTGTCTTTCGTAAGTGTAACAATTTAAAGAATCACATGCGATCATCAACCCTTTCCTTCTGCAACAAATCGACTTTAAGACGCGCTCAGGTTTCTTAAAATACTCGGGCCCGGGTTGGCCCCCAGCGACACTTTAGGTTGCCCGTATCCGATACGTTGTGATTTCGATGCACACTGCTTGCAAAGGGGTAGAAGAATTGCTGCCTGCCCTCAAGTGCCACCCGAGTAGTGGTGTTGAGGATGCTGAGGATAGAGTACAAATTTAACGCCACTTTAACGAATCCTGGTTCATGAATCATCTTCAGATGTTTTTCAGTGCTCTACCTCTTCGTCTCTTAGCCTTCTTCCTTGCAATTTTCGATTCAGGTTTTATACCTAGCTCGCCCTGACTTGCTGTCTCGATAGGAAAGAACGGAAAGACTCGGGACTTCATGATTCTGTACTGATCTAAGAGCAAGACATATCGGAAGATATCGGTGCCCCAAACTACAAGGCCCTTTTCTTCCAGCCTTGTCAAGTCTCTGGCTTCTAGATTTGTCATGTAGGTAGATCAACAGCCAAGAATCACAAGCCATGAGCCGCATCTTCTGCAAGGCAAGGCTAGGCTCTCTGGTCTCTGTCGTTATCTTTGACTTTTCAAACGCGGCGGCGGTATTGCACCAAACGGGCCGCAAGTTCTTGTACTTTTCTCAAATTACAACGCTTCCTCAGCGTGTGGCGTAAGAAATACTGGATCCTTAATTTTCAGCCCGCGCCTTCAACAACTCACGCCATCCGTAGGTCCACTTCCCTAATCGCAGGGTTTTCGGATACCCACAGCTGGCGGCTGGTCCATAATTGTTCAGTGCGCGCCGGGCTCTGGCGGGTCTGTTGTTTCGCTTCTCTCGCTTCCTTGGCTTCCGAATCAACTTTGAACGAATGGTTCACAAGGTCCTCGACGTGCACGTGGAAGCCTACCTAAATCCTGGGCTGAGCAGATGTCGAGAGCGTTGATTTGAGAAGGATTCGCGTTGAGCATTTCTCGCCATAGATTCCTTCCGGGAGAAGCGGTGGAGACAATTGATATCAATCAAGTACGCTTTCGTACTTCCGAACGAGTACAACACAACAGGGAGGCGTGGCTGACCTTGTAAGTACATGTAAAGTGCCGATGCCCCTCCTGCAAGCAAGGGAAGGGGATGGATGATTGACGCATGGGCATGCCACTACGAGAAGAAGCTCTGGCTGGGCCTCCAAACATTGTATAAGTAAGTATTTGTATAATTTCTACGTGCGGAGTAGAGCCGTTGTTTCAAGAGGGCAATGTGTAAAGGGCTGTGATAGTGTTAGTTAGTATTATCAAATCCTTCAATATACAGACCGCCTCTATCGTGTGTACGTAGTACGCTCTTCCAACTGTCATATTTCGAGACTGTTGGAACTACCTCCCTACCTACCTACTTGTTTGTACCTAGCTATTCTCGGTATTGTTCTGGAAAGTTGTCGCCTCTCGGGTCAGTTCATTCGGACGGGCAGGCTGACCCCCACTAAGGTAGGTAGGGTAGGGTAGGGTAGGGTAGTAGGTATCCTTAGGTCCACTAAATTTGTGGTTTGATAATGAATGGTACAGTCGACGTACCGTCCAGGGGGGAGAGTGACGTGCGCAGCACTGCTGTAGGTACACACCCATCCCATCTTAAGGTAAGGAAGGTAGGTACGATTCACAGTGCAGTACAGTACAGTACAGTGCAGTGCAATGGTGTATTCCGAGCGTAAGTCCTCCTATTGCTACACGATTACCCAGATCTATTTCTGTATCTTTTCAGTTATTGATTTTCACTCATCATTCGAGTTATCCATGCTTAAGGCCCTTATTTCTTCTGCCTTCTGCCATTATCAAGGATCCAGCAAAGTGGGTAGGTATATTTTCTCCGGTTCGGGCGCTTTCAAAACCTTCCAGTGGACTTGTACCAATGAGTCTTTCGCTCGCCGACCCTATCAGCTGAGGGATATGTTGGGCCAGCCTTTGACTTTCTTTATCTGCAATCTGCATTTGGCTCGACAGCACAATATGAACCTACAGAGTAGAATGCTAGATAGTGTTGTGTGCATGGAAGTACGTCCCATAACTATCTGTCACATTCTTGGCTGGCGTACCCATCTATCTACCCAGGTAGGTACCTATCAGCTATCTACCTACCTATCGAAGTGCATCTTAGCGGCAGCTTTCTCACATGGCATGGCATAACTAGTCTTTCTCTTTCATTCAGCTTTGATTACTTGACTCGTAGTATATTCTTTCACTACTCATCACTGCTCGCCATCCTCCTCATACACTTACTTTATCCTCTCTCGCTCTCCGTCATTGTTACATCTTGCCCCCGCCTTGCCTCCCGATCACTGTTCCCCAATTCTGCAAAGCAGCTGCAAAAATTCGTTAGCTGGCTGTCAACATGCCCAGTTTCTTTGGTGCTGTCACCGGGAAATCTAGTGCGACTCTCTTTGAAATTCGGTATGCTGCGGCTTCTCCCCACGAAAGATTTCGCTAACACCCCTATAGCCTCGACAGTGAAGTAATTGTAATACGCGGGAGTGAAAACGAGGCCTCGAGTCAACTTCTGAAAGGCGTGGTTGTTCTCTGCCTCCCAGCTGCATTAAAGATCGAAGACGTACATCTGCGAATGACAGGCCAGCTGAAAGTTGCGTAAGTCTACGCAGTATCTGGCCATCTGTACCTGGCTTACGATTTCTCAAGTTGGACAGATCAGAGATCCACTCCGGCCGGTGTCTCAAATAATCGACTGGACAAGACGACCGAGATATTCAATCATAAATGGCCTCCGTTCGTTGGTGGTGGAGCCCCGGGTTCCAACTCGAAAGGGTGTATCCTGCCGTCTGGAAATTATGAGTGGCCCTTCGAAATCGTGATTCCCGGATCATTTGCAGAGAGCGTTGAGGGCTTGCAGGAAAGTCACATTAAATATCGATTGAAGGCTACAGTGGCTCGAGGAAAATTGGCATACGACTTGCATTCTTTCAAGCCAGTCCGCATAATCCGGACCCTGGATCCATCGGCGTTGGAATTGGCACATGCTATGACAGTGGAGAATATTTGGCCAAACAAGATCGAGTATCAAATCATTATTCCGACAAAGGCTATCGTTTTCGGGAGTGCGATCGACATAGAGATGAAATTCACTTCCCTACTGAAGGGCTTGAAAATCGGAAAGATCAACTGCCAGCTGCTCGAAGTTCAGGAACTTTCGCTGCCCGCTACATCCCAACATATGGAGAGAAATCACAAGTCCACTCGCGATGTGAAGCAGTGGAAGGTCGATTTGGAAGAGGACAATTACCAGGACATGATCAATGAGGACGGCCAAGATGGCTATGTAATGAGCAAGAGATTGCCACTCCCGAAGACATTAAAGGAGTGCGTGCAGGATGTGGATGTTCATGGCATCAAAATTCGACACAAAGTCAAGTTCAACATTGCTCTCCACAATCCCGATGGGCACATATCGGAGGTATGTTTCTCATTTTTGCTCGGAGAAAACAGCACTAACCTCCAAAGCTTCGTGCAACACTTCCAGTAACTATATTCATTTCGCCAAATATGCCTCTGAATGAAGATGGCCAGCTAGTTGATCAAACTCCTATGAGCACACAATCGAGGGACATGGGACAGCATGCGCCACCTTTGTATGCCGATCGTCATCTGGACCAGCTGTATGCGGATTTCGACAACACTGGAATCATGACTCCTGCTCCACAATCAGGAATGAACACACCTTTCAACGGTTTATCACGAGCAGGCTCGCATGAAAATCTTGCTTCGCTAAATGGAGTAGCTAATCTGAATGGCGCGGTAGCACCAGCTGCACTGCAATCGAGGTTGCAGGATCTAGATCTAAACGCCATGTCTCGCAACAGCAGCTTCCGACGCCTAAACGGGTCGGGGCACAACACACCGGGACACAGTCTAGTAGAGGGTGAGCCGGGCTACTTTGACAACAACAACACAGACTCAAGCAGCAATCCATTGAGCAGGCAGACAAGTGAGGAGGAACACTCTAGGCGATCAGGGCTGACCAGCGGTCAACAAACCCCCGCCGAACACCTCGACTTCGCGGAGCTTGGTGACTTGACCAAAGTTCCATCCTACCGTACTGCTGTCAAAGCCCCGACGCGAGGAATGAGTTATAGCGACGCATTGCCGGATTACAATACAGCCATCTCCGCACCCCCGAGTCCTGAGAGGGGTTTTAGCATTCCGGGCACGCCTCAAGAGAGGAGAAATCCTTTCTTAGGAATGGGCTTTACACCGATCAACTCACCTGCGCCGAGCGTTGTACATGGAGGGGACAGGATGCCTTTACATGTCAGGCAGAACAGGGGTAGATCTTGAACTGTCTTATTTATTTCAAGTTTTAAGCATCAGGTCGAGGACCACATTTCGTGGGGATATAATTCAGCGAGTTCGTGGTTATAGACGGATACATTGCATACAATCGGCGCGGGGAATCACATTATTAGACTTAGAAGCGAGGATTCGCTGGAGTTTGTGTTAGAAGTGAGCGGTTTCACTGGGCGATGGGAACGCTGTTGGATAGGGAATATGGGATTGAGTATGGATTTAGATCACCACTCTTAAACAATGGTCCAGATAAGACGATTGGAGTATACTTAGATGAATCATATTCGAGTTGAACGCTATCAGCCACACTTCAAGACCTTGTTTTTCTTATGATTTTCTAAGCAATGTGTATCGCGATATTTGGCACTTCCTCAGGTTCGCAAACTCGCGGCTGTGTTGAAGTCAGGCTTTGATCGAGATGTTCTCGCGAGCGGTAAGTTGGTTCGGTTCACCGACATCTCGTCAAAATGAGCTAATGGACAGTAAACAAAAGGAAGATACTTGTACAAGAGCCTTGGCCGGGTACACATATCTACCTACATCTTGAGATACCGTGCACTAGGTTTAGCTGTCGTGCTGCCATTTGTCGGATTTACTATTGTATCGTATTGGTGGCAGTGACGTGACAGAAGGCGAGCTGCATACTCCCTGTCCGGTCTATAGGTACCTTCATACTTATACCTAAGAATTGCTACACGTCAAGTGATAGAAGCGCATTTATGTATCATCTAAATGAAAGTGGGTGTGTGATATTGAGAAGTTCATTTGCGACACCCAGTATTATCTCTTGCTTGAGTTACTGGTTGATTTTGGGAGAAATGTAATGTTTTGCAGATTGTAGTATGAGATATTCTAGCAGTCAGTCTGGTTCATTCATGCTCATGAGTCGAGATTTTGGGTGGGGGTGGGGTGACAAGGACTTATGACTGCTGACTTCGTGATTCGCGATTGCGGGGGTGCAGCTTAGTGTACTTATACCTGAGTGCAGCCTTCAATGCGAGATGGAATTTGAGCTTGGAATTGCGACGACATAGGCTCTAAGAGGAAGATCTAGATAGTCTAGACTTGGGACTGAAAAGATGATTTATATCAAATTACTATCATATCATAAATAGAAATAACCTATGTCATGATGCAGCAAAACACTTGTCATAAATCATCAAAATACTTACGAGAACTAAAAGTCATGATGTTCAAGTGACCACTTATAAGTATTGTACAATACTTGCAGGCGGCCGAGGCCCGAGCTCCCTCCCTGCCTCGCTCAAGTGAGGTGTGGTTGTGCTGAAGACAGTCAGTCGGTCACCCTCCGCACGAACTTCTCCCATCTCCCCTCACGATTCCGCGCTTGAATTACCGAAACTTGACGGATCCGGAACCTTGAATTTGTACATATTTCCTATTTCCTTTCCTGAATCAGTTTCCTTCCGTTGATGATCTACATTCACCTCGAAACCGTTTGAGCAACGGTCGTTGTACACTCGATCGATTAGTTTACCAGCTCCCATAGCTTTACGCTCGCCAGCACAATGGTAAATACCCGCACACCTCTACTCTCCAGCGAGAGAGTTTCCCTACGTTCCTCTGCCTCATTCTCCTCGTCTGTTACCCGCAGAGATGAAATACGCCGGCAAGATGTTATTCGCTACATTTCTTTCGCCTCAGCCATCACATCCTGCCTTTGCGCGGGTTCCATAACTGCCTACTCACTCTACGGGCACCTCTTCCAAGAGCGACTGCGATACACGCAGCTACAAGTAAACCTCGTAGTTATCGCTGCCGAAATAGCCCTCTACCTTCCCGTCTCCCTCTTCGGATATATCTGCGATCGAGTCGGGCCCGCGCCATTATCCTTCGCCTCAGCAATACTTTTCGCGGTGGGCTACTTGCTGGCGGCATTCACGTACAGAAGCGGTGCGAAGGATATCTATGGATACACGGCTGAACGTGGATGGCCGCTGGCGGTCATGGTAACCGCGTTTGTGATCATTGGCTGTGGCACCACGCTCATGTACCTCTCAGCTGTCACGACCTGTGCGAAGAACTTCGGGAAGGGGAAACATAAGGGTCTAGCTCTTGCGAGTCCCATCGCAGCATTCGGATTGAGTGGTCTGTGGCAGAGCCAGGTTGGGAGTAGGATTCTCTACGAGAGGAGACCGGATGGAACGAAGGGCGATGTGGACGTCTTCAAGTTCTTTATCTTTTTGGCGGTCGTGCTGTTTGTGGTTGGTATGACGGGTACCTTCTTTTTGAAGATTGTGGATGAAGAGGAGCTTATTGATGAGGCCGTTGAGGAATTGGAGAGGAGTGGGCTGTTGGAAGATAGTGATTTCTTCAGGGGAAACGTTAGGGGGTATGGATCTTTTGAAAGTGGTTCCGATGAGGACCTTGTGGAGAGCAGGAGGGCAGAGGAAGCAAAAGCAAAAATGGATGAGGAGGCTCGCAAGAAGACTTGGTTGTTGAATGAGGAGACACGGAGGTTCCTGAACGATCGGACCATGTGGTTCCTTGCTGCGGGTTTCTTCTTCGTATCTGGTGTGTTACTACCCACTACGCATTTACTGCTCCTCCTGCATAGTACTAATTGAGTTTCAGGTCCTGGAGAAGCGTTTATTACCAATTTAGGAACTATCATAGGAACACTCTATTTGCCATATCCAGAAAGAAACCACATCCCCACTACACCAGCAACACACGTCTCAATAGTAGCTGTCACCTCGACAGCCGCCCGCATCATATTTGGTTCACTCACCGATCTCCTCGCACCTCCATCAACCAGCCACCATTACGCCTCAGCATCTAACTCCCTAGTCTCGCTCCCACCTAGACCCAGCCGTTTCTCAATCTCCCGCGTAACTTTTCTCCTCCTCTCGGCGATCTTCCTTTCCCTCGGCCAAGTAATTCTTGCGTCCGGATTGATCCAAAACCACGGCGAGCGATTCTGGATAGTTTCGTCGCTCATCGGCTCCGGTTACGGGTCTCTCTTTTCACTCACACCTTTGATGATCTCTGTCATCTGGGGAGTGGAGAATTTTGGTACCAACTGGGGAATCGTAGCGATGGTCCCTGCGGCCGGGGCCACTTTCTGGGGCGTCGTGTACTCCCAGGTATATCAGATGGCCGCGAAAGCTAGGTCGTTTGGCACGGGGAATGAAGAAGAGGACGTTTTGTGTTATGGTAAGGATTGCTATGCGCCTACTTTTTGGGCGATGGCTGTTAGTGTCTGGATTGGTTGTGGGCTATGGATTTGGGCTTGGAAGGGTCCGGGTGGGTGGAGTAAGAGAGGTATTTCTGTGTGAGTTATGGATTTGTGGCGTGGCATTTACGTGGCATTGTACATCTCGCATAGCAAGGACATGTATTACAATTATCGTCCAGGTGGGCTTGCGGAATTTTTGCGCGGAGTTATGGTGTTTTCCCATATTTTTGTCTACTTTTCTTGCTTTGTCACGGAGCGTCTTTCCGCCACAGGTACCATTCTTGAAGTCAAGAGTAAGCATTGGACGCTTTTATATCCTGGCTGCGGACCAATCAATCAGCCGGTCTGTTGCATATCATATGCTTGTTTTCATGTAAGCTTCCTCTGTATCGAAGTGGCTTGCATGATATGTCCACCCTGACGAGACCCTTTGTCTTCCATACGTAGGAGGTTGTGTAACTCTACTGGGAAAGTATTGATTATTCAGTAAATCAGTCCGGGTATATATGTCATACTTCTCTTTTCCATAAATGCATGATTGTAAACTAGCTTGAATATATTGTTTCGAGTAATACACTCTATCTTCTCATGACAAATAACAGCTTATCAACCAAGGAATTTCTCAAGGAAAGCTGAGTATATATGCTTTCCACTACACCATCTTCCTACTTCCGGAAATTGATATCTTTGATTCTTTTCAGACCCTCACCTGGTTCTTGTCATTCTTGTCACATGGATATTTAGCTTGACTAGCTCTGTTTTGATCGCTAACGAGAAACGATTCAAGATCTCAACGAAATGTTAGAAGTCATCGTCCATCCGCTCCCAGAGCTAACCACGGAAATCGTGGACTCGTCAATCCCCACCCCTGGACCCGATGAATTACTTGTCAAAGTTGAGGTCGCCGCGAGTAATGTGAAAGGTAGCATTCTCGCGAAACCCTTCTGCAGCATATTTTAACTGATAGTGATAGACTGGCTGCACCCCACGACGCGCAACATCTCACTTAACAGCGGCGATGATATGGCTGGCACTGTCTGTGCTCTAGGCGGTAACGTTGAATCGAATGGCGAGTTTCAGGTTGGGCATCGAGTCGCTGCTTTTCATCCTATGTTTACGTCTGGTGGGACGTATGCTGAATACGCGGTTGCGCCACGGCATACTGTGTTTAAGATTCCGGACAGGATGAGCTTTGAAGGTAAGAATCCTCATAATCTCTCTTCATTTCATTTCGCTATCGGTCAGAAGATCAAATGAACTTCTTGAATATCGGATATGCTGACTCCAATTTTCAGAAGCAGCAACCATTCCCCTCGTAGTAACAACAGCCGCTCTCTCACTCTTCAAAATCCAAGGCCTCCCAACACCATGGTCCTTCCCCTCTTCACCAACTACAAATACCACGCCCCTAATCATCTATGGCGCCTCTTCCTCTCTCGGTACATTCGCACTCAAACTCGCTCTAGCATCCAACATCCACCCCATCCTAGCAATAGCTGGTTCATCTTCCTCGCACATCCTTCCTCTCCTTGATCTTACCAAAGGTGACTGTCTAATCGACTACCGCAGCGGCATCTCGGCTATGCAACATGCCATCCGAACTTTCCTCGCTGAGCGAGATCTAGAAGCTAGACATGCTATCGACGCTATCAGTGCCAACGGGTCTTGGATAACTATCTCCCAGCTCCTCGCTCCAGGTGGTCAGCTCTCCGTCGTGTCAGGAGTCAATGCTTATGATGAGCCTGAAATGCCGGAGGGTGTGGAGGTCAAGTATACTTTCGTGGGAGCGGTGCATGAGGGACTGTATAAGAAAGGTATGCCGAAGCAGCCTGCTAGAGAGTTGGTTGAAGGTATGCCGGCTTTTGCAGGAGAATTGTTCGAGTGGTTAGGTGGTGATGAGGGAGCGCTTGCGAGAGAGGTGGTGAAAGGTCATCCGTTCGAGGTCGTGTCAGGGGGATTGGATGGGGTAGAGACGGGGTTGAGGATGTTGAAGAGTGGGAATGCGGGGGGAAAGAAGTTTATTTACAGGGTTAGCGAGACGGTGCGGCTGGCCAAGTGAAGGAGGACTTTGGGTTTGGAAAATCGGTTGGGGAAATAGATTCGAAAATCAAAAGAAACGAACAGAACAAAATCTGAGCGTTGAACTTGATCTACACGAACCACGAAACTGTCTTCTATCTCGTGCTCACTTGAACTGACCAACGCTTTCCGGCTCGAGCCTGGCAGAACTCCTGTCCGGCGAAGAGATACGTGCAATGTTTACAAGTCCCATAGTCTAGACGAAACAACAGTTATCGTAAATCGCGTAATTTCTTCGAGAGCTTGAATAGAATTCGATCAAGTCTTCTTCATAGCATCCGTATTCTATATCAGAGCAGTACATTAGATCATAGCATGAGCTCCAGCTTCTTAGCCTTCTTTCGTAAACCTGCCTTGCCATGACTTGAACTCGGCAGGAATCAAATCTTGAAGCCAAGCTAGAAAACGTCTCCGAGCATTTCATCAAGAAATTCAGAGTAACCTGTGGAAATGATTCGATAAAATCATAAATTTAGGTAATTCCCCTAGTTGGACTTCAATTATGCTTTTTTCTGTTGACTTTCAGCCTTGCTCAACCGAGCCAGCCTTGCCATCCAGCCTAGCCTAGGCTCAAGCGAAAACGCGTATCTTCATTGCCTGGTCTCCATCTTCCACTAGCATAGCAGTGTACCATCTTCTTCTCAATATTTTGTTCAATTCGAAATTTTACTCGTTCACTTACCCGGTATTCTTCAATCATCATAGCAATACAAACCATCTGTTCATCATGGCGAATCCTTACGAAGGCAAGCCTCCCAATGACCCCTCCAATCAACCCCTCTAACACTTCTCTCAGTTGAGCACAACATCAAGACCACCTCCAAAGCACGCACTCGCCGGCCTTCAATGTCAAGCTTCTTCAACCAGCTCTCCCAAATAGAAACAACAACACTCTCCTCCACACACAACAATGTTAATTCCACACCCACGCCCGTCGACGTCGCAGCCGCCGAGCGTCTCCTACAAGAACAATACCGCGCCCTCCTTTCCACGACCGCCGATTCCGAAGACGCCCGCAACACAGCATTACTCGAATCGCTAATCACCGATCTAGAAACCTTGATCGATCAACCGCCTACAGAAGTCAATGGCGTACCACAAAGCTATCTCGACGAGTTAGAAAGGGTTCCCAAGAAGATCTTGAAGAAGAACGATACGTGCCCGATTTGCAATGAGGCGTTTCTAGATGATGAGTATCCGCTGGTGGTCGAGTTGCCTTGTCATAGGACGCATAGGTTTGATTTGGAGTGTGTGGGTCCGGTATGTACTTTTTTCGTCCATAAAGTCTCTTGATCTTGGGTCAGGTTCAGACTTCCTTTCTTGATCCTGATCTCGATCTTGACACACTGTATTGTGACCATACTAAGTGATTCCAGTGGTTGAGGTTGCAGGGGACGTGTCCGTTGGATAGGAAGAGGATGATTAAGGAGAAAGTGGAGCCAGTGAAGGATGAGGAGGATGAGGATGATTATGATGAGATGTTTGCTTAGAAAAGGAATTGAGGACAGAGGTTGAAAAGGGAGATTGCGGATACAGGCATATGCATGGCGTTTGAGCGATGAATACCAAGAGCTTAATGCTCCTCGAAGAAATGACGCACATAAATCTTTGTGATTATAGTTTGAGCCGTTCGGTATAGATCTTAGCGCCAATCTCCTATAGACCATTGAGCAGTCTTCGAGCTGGTCCGTTGACTTGTTGAACAACCAAACAATCCAATCGAAACAGGTCATGGAGACCCCATGGGCCATGGGGCCACAATCCCCTTTAGACCACTTTCAGTACTGAGACCGCATATGCAAATGAGAAAGCTCTGTTCAGAAAGTTCACATTCAACTCCCCCGTGAACGAACGCCCTATCGTAGTGACCTATCAGAACGAGACGACACTGAAATCGTCAAGAAGTAGTCGATTAGACGATAGCAATGTAGAGAAAATGCAACAAATGTGCCCTCGACCCCCGGCCAATCCATCCATCATGACATCCCACTCTATAGCCGACTTTCTTCTCTACAGAGAAACCTTTCCTTCCTGGTTCTGCATGTACTGATAAGCGCCATATGCAAGTCCAACACCGATGAGGATGATAGCGTAAAGACCGATTCCCATTCCTGTGTTATCGCCCGAAGAAGCTGTGGCGCCAGATGGTGCGGAAACTTTGGGTGCTGGGTCGCCAGGCTAGAAATGCATGTTAGTTGAAGCTTCGATCAGAGTCGTGCTGTAGATATTACCATGCGCTTCAAATCTCCGACTAGCAGACCTTCCAGAATCTCGCGTGCCTCGTCACTGTGTCCGACGTCCTCGAATGCCTCAGTTGCGTCTTGTCCTCCAACATCGAGCAGAACCTCCTCTCCACCTCTGTAATTGCATTAGCATGGCTTCGTCCTCAAGTTGTACAATGACTTTGATCCAAATGCAGGAAAGAAGGAACAAAAACTGGTGTGTACTTTAGGAAGATCCAAAAGGGGAACTCCATGATCGAAGTGACGATTGCGAAAGGGGCCATGACAATTGCAGCAAGCCTTCACAGATTGTGGTACTCCTGAAAACGTCCTGTTGCTTGCTGTATTTGCCGCATGAGGGTAGCACATGATCCCATTCTTAAAGACCATCGGACCATTGAGCAATCTTCTGCAACTGAATGCCCTGAACGATATTGAATTGTTCTACTCACGGGTGCTCATCCACAAACGCAGTAGTATCGTAAACCTTGTCGTGTATGACCATGTACAAATCTTTCTTGCCCGAGTGCCCCGAGACATCGCTGTATGTGAGTTCCTTAGACATATTTGCTGCTTTTGCTGTCGCCGTCTGTGTTAGGGATGATCTAACTTGTGGTTGAGCGAGCTTCAAGATGTGACTGTGGCCGAAATTGCTTCACAGAATTGCCAATGCAGTTTTCAAATGCAGAGATTCGTCGTGAGGATATAGTGAAGCGACAAAGGAGTGTTGTTTGAGGTTGAGACTTTGTGAGGAGAGTAGAAATTGCGACAGATAGTTCTGGAGATTCGGAATGCCACTTATCAACACGTTCCGACTTTCTTTCCGCTGAATACGCCAAGGCCCGATACTGAGGGATGCGCTAGAAGGAGGCACGTGCGGTTAGCAAATGAGAGAAGGTCGATTGGCTGTCCTCGACCTCAAGGTTTGAGCGTGCAGGTCGGGTGTCCTTCCCATTTGCCAGTCGACGATTATGGGGAAAGAGATTGACGGCAGTGACAATCTACTTGGTATGCTGACCGGATCGCCTTTGACATGCGTGACGCATTGGACTGGGAAAAGGTTGAAGAACCAGATGCTATTACATGCAAGCAGAATCGAGAAACCCATGTCTATTAGGAGTTCTGCAGCCAGTCTGTCTCTTTAGGATATTCTGTAGTACTGGACAGTCTTGACAGTCTTAGGAGTCTTTCGTGACTTCGACTTTATATCTTGGCAAAGTTTCGGAATGAATTTTCACGTCGGAAAGAAATGTATCCGAGTTGCGAGGTATACCAAAGTCACCGTAGACGACACAGCCTAGCCTCTATGGAAGTGATTAGGTGGTGGCACACTCCATTCATCTGACAATTATCTCGAACTACTTCTTTTACTTTGAAGCCTTGAATATCCTCCATGAACAGGGCACTCGCAATGGCTTCAGGATTAGGTATCGAGACATAGTTAACCTGTATTGTACTTTCCCAAGGGAAGAACTAAGCAGAACGAGGATAGAGAGATGTTTGGAATCAAGAAATCGACCCATGAATCCTTGTATGCGGAAGTTTGAATTTCTTCAAGGATACGTTCTCCATGAGCTAGCTTCAACTTTACATCATACCCTATAATATATGCTGGTTCTTCTTTTTTTCATTGCATTGCTGTCAAGTTGATACATGTAAATACTATCTCTTGTTGCTGCTTCCTCCACCAATGTCCTGCCCGAGACCTGCGACGGCATTAGCTTCTACCCATATTTGTCGGAAAGCCCTCCTGAGCACTCGACAGGGGAGGAATGCCTACGATAGCCAGCGATCTTATCCCACTCAATCTTCTGTCTGGTAATAGGTAATTGCCTTCTCAACCCCTTGAAAGCACCCTCGCTCAAGTTGTTAAATCCTTTGTTCACTTCTTCCTGGTATTTCTTCTCCGCGACAGTGATCTCCCGAACTATCGTACTTGCAGATGCCGAAGAGATGGATGTTGAGATCGGTTTTGTGGTCAGAAGACGTACATTTCCGTCTTCGTAGTAGTGTACGTCTATTTTGATGGCGCCAGATAAAGAGGAGGATGATATATCGAATATGTAGAGAGATCGCCAGCGGCCATTCCTGCGAATATTAGCTTTATAGCCAGATTCGAGGCTTTTTTAGAGGCCTTACCAGAAATTGTTCGGGCTATATTTGTTTGCAACCACCAAAATAGCAACCTTGGAGTCGTCTTCGATGGGATATACACCGTATGATGCATTCTGGTAGTGCTCCTTCACATGTGTTGCCAGACTCTTGGAGAGAGACTTCCTGTCCAGCCATTAGTACATTCAACCATAGATGCCCAAATGATTTACACAAGATCCGAATGACTGCTTTCCAAAACGTAGCTTTGCACCGCGCTTGCTTTCTGAATCTTGTCAGTTCCTTGCTCCCTCATATCCAGTATAGCAACATGCCTGTGTGCTGTGGTCGAATGCGAAACTGGACGAGCTCTCCACATCATAATATCTTCCACTCCCAAGAGAATTGTGCGAGCTGATTATGACCTTGACGCAGACGGATCAGCAAACATCCAGCCCCTTTGGCATTTGGGCAATCCGAACTGACATGTTGACTGCTACCAGGCAGCTTGACGGTCGCGAACTGCTCCTCGTTGTATTTCTCGAACGCAGGTCCTAACTGGGACACGAGCGTTGGAGTATCGATCGTGAGGGCCTTGATATCTATAACGAATATTTTAGAAAATCACATAATGATTCGATCTATCATTTGTTCACCTGCTATGATATCCGCAAGCTGTAAAAGAATTAACAACCATCATTCTGCTGCAACGTAATGCTGGGCACATACCTCTCCTGGGGGGGCTCCATCCACAAATGCGGAAACTGTAGCTAGAGCAGAAGACATCGCAGAAGACGCAGAGGGAAACTCGTGAGGTAAATTTCTGCAACTACCTCGTTGTAATTGATGGAGTGGTGAGGTTACTCAGTAATGAGATCGCGTGCGAGGCAGCGTAGCCTTACTATGTGGAACCCAACATACCCCTCCAACGGTTTAAGCGGGACCAGGCTCACCACCTACCTACCTAGGCTTGGCAGCGCCTCATGCACAAAGCTGCTCAACTCAAGCCCAAGAGGCGTGGTTACACATCCGATGCAGAGGTCCCTGTTTATATACTTCTACTAGCCGAGATCGAAATTTCAGGATCTTGGTATACTTAAGTGATTTGTGTTTCTGCGAAAGAAGCTCTACTCTCCTATCTTGGAATCATTCGAATTTCGAACTGTTCAGATGAAGACAAATTTTATCTTTCCCCAGCTACTTGAAAAGACGTCGAGATTGTGCAAAGACGAAGTTTAGCAAGATTCTTTGAGCTTTCGAAATTCTTTATCGAGATCTAAGAGGAAGGTTCAGCTATAACTATCGAAAATCGATCGAGAGGTCGAGCTCATATGGCCAGTATAGTAGTTTTTATACCCTAAGATCACGATCTGCATCTCGTGTAGTCTCTGTCTTAGGCCGTCACACCTTCCATTGTGGCTGAAAGAGAGAAGTCGCAAGCGAGCTCTTCCCAATGTGGTCAACAAAGGAGCATATCTTATACCAGCATACGAAGCCAGACAGACCACCAAAGCCCAAGCCTATAAATCCAATCGAAGAAGCAGTCAAAATATGGTTGAATCGTCTACACAATGATTCGGATGGAGTTATCGAAGTTGCTGTAAACCGTATGATATCTCTTGTTACACCCAAGCGATGGGTTGTCTACCCTCCGATGGTTCTTCTACCCCCAGGTAGCTTTGGAAGGGACTGGTGGGAATTTGTCGGGTACGATAACACATCCGAGGCCATGGATGAGCTGTGGGAGCTGGTTTTGAATGGCATTGCAAGGAGGGAAGGGAAAGGATCACTTACTCACCTTGCAATCAATTCTGGAATACCTCTCAACAAATCAACTGGTCCTTCATCTGATGAAGTTCCTCAAATAGTCTTACATGCGCCAGAAGCCGAAAATATTCTCAGGACTCCGAGTGGCTTGGTTATGCTCTATGGCGACTTTGGACCAGCTTTGCCACCAGAACAGACTCCTAGTGATGAGGATCTCAAGAAGGCATTCTGGGTCAGCACTAGACAGAATGGGATCACTCAAATTTGGGCTCCGAGATATACGATGTTCAGTCGAGGGAATGTGAAAGAAAAGGCGAGGATTCTGGACTTTCACAACTCTGGTGGAACGTTAGAAACACGAAATATCACCAAGGGAAAACTTGCGACTCTATCCGCAGTTGACCTGTATGCTGGAATCGGGTACTTTATCTTCAGTTATGTTAAGATGGGGCTGAAACAGGTGGTTGGGTGGGAACTGAATCCTTGGTCTGTGGAAGGCTTAAGAAGAGGAGCTGTTGCGAATGGCTGGTCTATAAAAGTTGTCGAAGATGACGATGTATCCATGGGATATGAAGAGCAGATCGTGGTATTCTTGAGGGACAACGCGGAAGCATCAGAGACCTTTCGAAGCATGAGTCCTGCAGCGAAGGAATCAATCATGCATGTGAACTGTGGACTGCTACCAACGAGCGAAATGACCTGGGAAATGGCTATCCGTGTTATGAGAGGCGACGGATGGCTCCATTTGCATGAAAATGTAGGAGCAGCGGACATAGAGGCTAGGAAGTCGAAGATCCAGGAGATCTTTCAAGAGTTATTGAAAGCAGAAACAGAAAAAAGGACTGTCAGTGTTGAGCACGTTGAGATGGTAAAGACGTTTGCTCCTGGAGTGTGGCATTGTGTTTTTGACGTCTTGATTCGAAGAGCAGAAGCTTCTTCGTACTGATAATTTTCAAATTCTCCAGTCACTAGCTTTGGTGGAAGCAGAAACCCCAGGCCTCAAGTCCTATCTAGGAGAAAATGAGCAAACACCATGTGAAGCGAAAGTCGAAGGTTAAAAAGGTTAAAAGAACAAGATTGGTCTTTCGTCTGAACTCTGCATTCCGCTTTGGAGAATCTCCCTCCAAAGGACCCTAAAACCAGCACATGCCAATGAGCTCCCGGACGGTCAATATCGTAACTACGGGCATGCGCCACTTCATCAGAGTTTGACACTCTATCTCATCCTCGCAAGTATCGGTCCAGAAATCAAGGAACTTCTCCTGTGCCTTAGCGAGCCTTTCTTGCACCTCTCTTACAGTCCACGGTAGCTTGACTTGCCGCCTGACAATAATCAACTCGTCTAGATCACGCAAGTCGAAGACTATGAGCTTCCATACACTATACGGCATTTTCTTGAACTGTACGCAGGGTGTTTGCTGTAGGAAGTCCTCGTCGATAGCCTGGCCAAGACTTTAGCATATATGACTCTCGAGGGTACATGGTCAAGTAAGAAAGCCATATCTCAAATCCTAGATCCTGTCGTAACATAAGGCTGGAAGAACTCACCAGTCTGCGTATTGAAGCAAAGCTAGGACACATAGAGTCGAGGTCGCAGGAGAGAAGATCGCACGTCCTAGTTACATTCCTCGTGACTCTGCGATCGCCGTCTGTTCCAGAGATATATACGATGTCTGTACCGGGACCGATATAGGCTGGTACTTTCAACAGCTGAGAGTAAGAAACAGGAGGCGAGTAGACTCGGAGAGCTTCATTGCGAGACTCTCGGCTGGCGCAGAGTAGAGGCGATACTACAGATCGACGAGGGAGGCTTGAAGTCTTATCATCGTGTTTCCATAGATGAACAAGGCGTGGCATCAAGAGCGCTTCATGCCAGATCTGGATTCTCAGCTCTGGACTCAGTAGAGGAAAGAACAGGAAGGAATTTAAAGAACACATTTTGTGGAATATGTCTTAGGATACAAGGCAGTGCATGTGTAAGAGAGAAATAGCTACTTAAAGAAAATGAAAGGGAAATTCATGATGATAGGAAATACAGTATTCTGGGTACAGAACCGAAAATAGTTGTTTCACCAGAAACAAAAAATACCAACAAAGGAGGCTTATCGGCGAGCCAATAACTGCGGTCTGGATATACGGCTTTCGGTTCCCATTTGCTGGTTTGAAGCGTGTGGTCGTACACTGGACGTGCATATACTAGAATCCGTTGGTGGCTTGCAGTAAATGATCTTGAGATATTGTAGAATTGGGTACTGTCATTGGAACAACTCCGAGCTTGTGTTGTGATCCTTCGATTCACGACTTTCTATTCGTTACCGGGAGCTGAGCTGACAGGCGTCTGCCTGCTGCCGCGTCCTAAAGGACATACACCCGCAGTAGATGTAGTCGAACATGGTCAGTTATGTGCCCGGATTCTGGATCTGGTGTCGCATGATGCTCTTCGCTTCCGATCCGTTACTCAGAAACTCGAGCGTACAAGATGATGCCGAAGCTGAAGGCCACCCGTCAATGGTGCCGAAAGTTCGTTTGTTTCAGCCGCTTGTAGAACTGCTTCTAAGGTCCAGTTATGCACTTTCACTTTTTTGTTATCTTCCAAACGTCGTGTTACGAGGATTCCTAGCTGAATCTGATCCGGGACAAATTTGGCGCTCTGTGCGAACTTGGCTTTACATTATCAAGATGCACACATTCTAATCAGCACACCGATGCCAGGAGAATGTGGCTGATCGGAGCACCCCGCGATCTGAGAGTGTACTGAGCTAGAGAAGGCCACAACTTCACTTGCTTGTTATCCTAAAGTCACTAAACTATCTACGACTATGAATTAGAGAAGTAGTTCATAGTCACGAAATTGCTCTTACACGTCTAAACAAGATGCTATATCATGTTGGTTATCGATAGTCAGCCAGATACTGTCAAGTGCGGCAGGTCTTCGACGAGTGAACAGAAATATCTTATAAACTAAGCTTGAATATTGACAGGCCGCTAAGAAATGAACTCCCCACAGAGGAAGCTGACCTAGTGAAGCTAAAGTCTTGCATCCTCTCTAGAACTGACAGCTGCATCAAACTGCTGCCTCGACTGCAATTTGATGGGCATAGAGGGAATAGACGGATCCTTTTATGCTCCTCAGATCAAACCCTGCAAAGTGTTATATACGTATAAGTACAAGCGAATGATGGATATGTTATATAAAGCCGATTTTGCACAATTGGATTCATAATTGTTGAAATCGCCTAAGTAGCCCTTAAACTTTATCCCAAGACATAGTCGCAAGTCTTGGAGGCGTTCTCTCTTTTTGTTTTGGTTATTTTGTACAGTAGCTACGATAAGCGATAAGATGAAGCTCGACCTCGAAACTGTGGACAAGTTCCTAGTGCGCGATGACGTAGATTCATTTTGATAGAGGTATCACAACCTGTAAATGTCGACAGCTTCAAATGCAATCATTTCTGGCAACGGCAATTTTTGAGATCAACAAACCTCGTATGTATTCTCATCACCCAAATCTCGTACCCAATTCCCAGAACCTTGACAAGGAAAAGAAAACAACTGACCTGTTAGTAACCAGAGAACAAGTCACTTTCCAAAATGTCACCGACCTCGATCCTCCGCATAGCAGCACGCTCTTGTGCCCGACCTCAAGTGCTGCAGGCCTTCAAACCAAGGCCGATTCGTGTCCAACCCTTCTCGCAATCTACAATCAGAGCATATCCCAGGAAGAACAGTCAAGACAAGGACAGCATAGACACCGAAGCCACGGAGTACTCGAAGAGCGGAACAGATGATGGAGCTGCACGACAAAACGAAGCTGCATTCGATCCAAGTACTACAGACCCCGCGGAAGAGAAGAAGATAGCCGGAGAGGGGAATGAGGTATGCTACTCTCCATTCCCATTTCCCGGATGAGTTGGCGCTCTGCTGACCTTTATATTCAGGGCAATCCGTTGGAAGTGTCACCTGCGAATCCAGAAGTATCGAAGCAACGAGGAGAGACAGAGGGAGGTGCTGAGAAGGGCGTGGGAAAGAAGCAGAGTGGTGGAGGAAGTCCAAACAAGGCGGGAGACCCATGAGGTTATGATACTGTATGAACAATTTGCTGTGCGGAAGTTAATGATATTTTGCTGTTATGAAATCATCAAATCAACGCAGAACAATCATCCAAACCATTGCCCAATATCTTCTACGCCAACCCCCCCTGCTCAGAATTAAATAAGGATGCGCAAAGAAAGACTATCTAAGCCTTCGATTTTTACTCGGTTCGACCCAATTTCACGATGTCAGATTGGTTGATCTCCCACACCTTGGGTTTATCGCCTTCCAAAGCTTGTAGACCTGCACCGACCGCAACCCTGGCAACAACCTCCGCGTCCTGTGCCCACGTATCCTTTAACACATGAGCAACAGAGCCCAGCGCATTAGCAATCCCTCTAAGAACAGCCTCAGCAGGTCTACTCTCCTCTCTCGTTCCCACTAATAACCCGGGTCTTATGATAACCGTCTTCTCAAATCCAATCTCCTTGATGCCATCCTCCAAGTCGCCCTTGAGCTTCGAGTATGGTATCAGAGACTTCGAACTCGCTGTCATAGTCGAGATCAAGACGTAGACTTTGACTCCAGCGGCTTTAGCTGCCCTCGCGACTTCGAGATTGAGATCCACATCGATCTTGCGTTGCGCATCGATGCCACCTGCTGCTGCTTTGGTAGTGCCTAGCGCGCTGAAGAAGAGGGATGGTGGTGGGGTGACGCTGGTGAGAGATGTGGCCCATTGCGAGGTTTCTTTGTTTACTAAAGGCTTCAATTTCGCATCCGTGCTGGTAGGTTGGCGACGGGCAATGGCGTAAACGCTGCTGACTGAGGGTGTGGAGAGGAGGATGGTCAGGATGTGAGAGCCCTGTGGTTAGACGGGAGTTTAGCAGATGTCTTGCATGTCGGGTAGTACTTATACATGCGGTAACTTACGACTAGACCAGTGGATCCGATTACACCTGTGGAAGCCATCGTCAAGATTTCGTCAACTGAGTTGATTGCGTAGTTGGGTTGACTTAAGCTTTGGAGTTGATATGTTCGATAAAGTTGAGAAAGTAATTAAGATTTGTGATGAGCTAATGAGAGGAAGTACTTCCATGTTATTATATTGTGGATTCTTGCTATTCACATAGAGGCGGCCGCATATCCGCCTCGTGCATCTTGCGTACGATAGAGCCCCCGGCATGGACTGGAGCAAACTTTCAAGAACTTCATGTATATGATTTCGGACTTACGTTCCCGTAATCTCGCATTTGTAGCCGATTGTGAACCTAGAAAAACGTATCGTACGGTAGCAATGCACCAATCCACACGTAGTGCTCACTGTGGTTTCGATGAATCTTGGATCGAGGCAACGTAAGGTTGAGAAAGTTAGAGTATCTCCATTCTAAAGCCTTTCTATGTATGTGAGCTTCGAAAGCGCTTCTGCAAAAGCCTTAATAGTGAAGATATAATCTCTCTTCTGCTCCCAAGTGGGAGCAACGGAGCACTTGAAGCAAATCTCCTACTAGTCTGAGTCCGATGATACACAGCGTAAGACCCGACAGGCTTGACTTGACGAAGTGAAGACTTGAAGCATACGGCCGCAGCAAAGACCTGCTATCCATCAGTCGCTTCAAGCATAGACTAATGTAGATTATTCAGATCTCTTTGGTTGCAGTTTCTACTTATCAATTGATAGCTACTTCGCTCATTTGTAGGTAGTCTAGAGAATCAAGCCTAGACTCGCAAATAGACTCTGACCACACGCCCGTGTCGCCCTGGAAAGGCTCAAAACTTCATTCGTGATAGTGTGAGGAAGACGGTCGCTCTTTCCTGGCAGCACTCAAACCATCTGCAGCAACATGGAGGAGATGCGCCCAGGAATAGACTAACCCCGAGTATAAAAAACCCCACCTCAGATTCGAGAATTCTCACGCTTCTTAACTTTTGACCTTTGATATCACGCTTCCGACGGCTTGCTGGATTTATAGCCCGATCTTCAGAGGCGGGTGTTCCCACGCTGGAAAGAGATTCATATCCCACATATGTTAGGCCAAGCCAAATATCCAACGTCGATCAGCTTTGTAGCTAGAATAGAAGCAAGAGCGTGATTCTCGTGCAGAGTAGGAAAGACATGAGATGGTGTTTGGAGAGAGCCTTTGCCTTGCGCTTGCGAGCTCCTCCTGTAAACAAATCAGTGGAGCTCGAGCCATAGTCACATGCTCGAACTTCCCGAGAACTCCGAGTTCGGTCCGACAATCAATGGCCGAAGCTCCTTCACCCGTTTTACCGATGTTGTCATTTCGAGTATGAAGGCGTGATTTCTCGTGTCTGGCAGCTTTTGGCCTCCCTCATGACAGCAAGGAGATGTTTTATTCTGGGCCTCTTGCGGCGCAACGCAAACCGACGGCTACAAGCCGGAATAAAAGCTGCTTGTTCCTATGTATGGAAGAACGAACGAACGCTAGCCTGCTGCATTTAAGTAGACTTAGGCTGAATTCTCTCCCTTCCTTTCAATTTCAAATTCAAATGATCCATGGCTAGGCAATTAATAAAGTCTTGATATTACCGCTCCCTTCACATATTTCCTATCTTCATTGCACATCTTAGTGAATCTATTCAAGCCTCTTTGAGCTTGAGAATATCTAGTATTACTTGATGTTCTTTGAAAGAAGCTATCAAAACAAAATCTAAAATGGGCGAGCCGATGGATCTAGACTTGTTTCCTAGTCGGGGGATGAAACGGAAGGCGACCGATCCTCTCTCTAGAGTTGAAGCTACAATAAAAAGTCAGGTAAATTGTTGACAACCTCCCCTCGACAACGATGAAGTCGCACTCTGGGTCAAAATCTGACACGCAATTCCAGACACCTGCGGGTGGCGATGTCCTTCCAAGCATCTGGAATTCTAGAACCGATGATACCACCTCTTTTCGCAAGTTCACCCAAAAATCCTCGAGTCTGCCCTTTGGCCAGCCAATTGACTACACCTCGATCAGCGGACCTACCTACCTTACAACGCAAACCCTAGTTCAACAGGTTGCCTATGCTCTCTCTGACAAGATCTTCTCGTACTCTCCAGAGACATTCGATTTGGATGTGGCTGCGAAGGCATGGTCTGCTACCAATACTGCCAATGTCAATGGATATACTACAGAGGTTGCGCGTCTGCAGACTCGCTCGGGTGCAGGCGCATTTGCCTTGGGATACATGTTCTCTAAGGACTTTGATTTGGCCAAGAGACACATTCCGCAATCTCTACTGGCTTCTTCATCTAGCTTGCACAACTTGCGTTCCGCTCTAGACCAATTGTCACTTCTGTACTCCGTTGCAAACCCATTCGTCGCGCATGTTGCGGCAGTTGACTACGCCCCTGGTGCAACCCGTGGACTCGTTACGGACTATGCTACTGCGTTGACGCTTGCCGAAGATCTGGGGCTCGGTCTTGTTTCTAGCTCATCTCCGTACGAGGCTCAACATATGTCACTTTTTTCCACCATTCTAGCGACAGTTCTTCCAACCATTCACATCTATGACGGTGTCAGCGTCGGTCGTGACACGCTTCGAGTCATTGATGTCCTGAATCCCTCTGGCTTGGATAGTGCGTACAACAACGTTCTCAAGGAAGTCTCCAAGATCAGCAAACGAGCGGATGCCGAAAATAAGGCCGCTCACGTGTTAGATGCTTTCAATAATGAGCTTGGTACGGCGTACGGACTTTTCGAGTACCGAGGCAGCAACGTTGCCGAGACCGTCCTCGTTGTCTTTGGAAGCGTAGAAAGCTCTTTGGCTGGTCAAGTCGCTGAAAAGCTCGCATCTGAAGGTAACAAAGTTGGCGTTGTCACTGTTCGAGTATATAGACCATTTGCAGAAGAAGCTTTCTTAAAAGTGCTTCCAGCCACTGTTTCAACCATCGCAGTCCTCGGTCAAGTGGTTGATCAGAATTCCGTGACTGACGAGTCAGCACACTCGAATCTATACGAAGATGTCCTCGCGGCCACTGTGTTTTCGGAGAAGTGGACTAGTCCACCTACTGTTCTTGACTTGAAGTATTCGCGAGCTGAGTCCTTGACTCCAGGCTCCATGCTTGGGTACTTTCAGAAGTTTGCGGTCAAGTCGTCCAATGAGCCTGCAGTTATCGAATTGCTCAATATTGCTCAGACCGAACAGTACACCTTCTGGGATGTTCAAGACTCTGCAGCTTCGACTGCTCCAGTTGCCATCAGTAAACTGCTCTCTGGAGATTCAGCCAGCAATGTCGTTCTCAGCCAGACTCATGACAACTTGGTCCAAGGAGGCACAGTTCGAACAGATATTCGAACTTCCAAGAAGTCTGTGGACTCTTTCTATCCAATTGAAGAAGCTGACGTTGCTGTCGTTGGCGAGGAGAAACTCTTGAAGGAGCTTGCCATCGTCAAGAATATCAAAACTGGTGGATCTCTCATTGTTTCGCTTACTGGAGTCAAGGACGAGGATCTGGAGCAGAAGCTATCAGCATCTGTTCGAAACGACATCAAGTTCCGAAGCATCTCTTTATACGTCCTGGATGTGACTCAGTCACCTGCCGTTGAGAAGGATGCCGCCGTTGCAATTCTTCTCGCCGAGTTGGCTTTCTTGAAAGTTGCTCACCTGGAAATCAGCCGGGAGAAGCTTGCGGCCATCAACGGCACTTCGGATCTTCTCAACGAAGTTGCTGCTGATTTGGAAAAGGCCCTTCGAAAAGTTGATATCCCGGAGGCCTGGGCTGAGGTCGAGGTGGATGTAGAAGTACCAGACCTTCCACGAAATATCACGTCCAGCAGCTTCACTGGCTTTGAAAAGGAAGAAAAGGAGGCTCCCGCGTTCCTCAAGAACTGGCAATCCGTCGCCAAGAGTCTTGCTTTCAAAGAAGCTTACGGAACGAAGATTGCTCTCCGACCAGATCTAACGACCAAGACTTATGAAATTACTGTTCAGGAGAATCGTCGTCTGACGCCAATGACATATGATCGTAATATCTTCCATATCGAGTTTGATTTGGGTACTTCTGGTCTTAAATATAACATTGGCGAAGCCCTTGGCATCCATGCCGAGAACGAT
Source organism: Rhynchosporium graminicola (assembly GCA_900074885.1). Classification (NCBI taxonomy): domain Eukaryota; kingdom Fungi; phylum Ascomycota; class Leotiomycetes; order Helotiales; family Ploettnerulaceae; genus Rhynchosporium; species Rhynchosporium graminicola. The sequence goes on along the minus strand of FJUW01000012.1, from coordinate 864,541 downwards.
GTGGAGGAGGTTCTTGAGTTCATGAGATTCTATGGTCTCAATGCAGAAGACGTGGTTGAGGTGCCATCAAGAGAGGATCCTACTGTCTTGGAAACACGAACCGTTTTCCAATCTCTTGTCCAAAATGTTGACATTTTCGGAAAGCCACCCAAGAAGTTTTACGAGGCCCTGGCGGAATTCGCTTCTGACGACGCCGAGCGGAAAACACTCCTTTCTATCAGTGGTTTAGAAGGAAATAATGAATTCAAGCGCCGCTCCGAGGTCGACACCATCACCTACGCTGACGTCCTCCTCGAATTCACGTCCGCACACCCAAGCTTCCATGACATTGCGCAGATCGTGGCACCTATGAAGAGACGAGAGTATTCCATCGCCTCTAGTCAAATGGTCAACCCCAAAACCGTCGCTCTCATGATCGTCGTCGTTAACTGGGTGGACCCCAAGGGCCGCGACCGCTTCGGTCAAGCGACACGATACTTGAGCAAGCTCCCCATCGGCGCCAAGGTCACCGCCTCCGTCAAGCCTTCCGTAATGAAGCTCCCTGTCAAAGATACCGCCCCTCTCATCATGGCCGGTCTCGGAACAGGTCTCGCTCCATTCCGAGCCTTCGTTCAATACCGTGCCATGCAAAAAGCGCAGGGCAAAGAGATTGGGGCCATCCTCTTGTACATGGGCTCCCGCCACCAGCGTGAGGAGTATCTCTACGGCGAAGAATGGGAAGCCTACCAAGATGCCGGCGTCATCACTCTCCTCGGCAGAGCTTTCTCTCGTGATCAGCCCGAGAAAATCTACATCCAAGACCGCATGCGACAAACCATCAGCGATATCATCAAAGCGTATATCAAGGAGGAAGGCGCCTTCTACCTTTGTGGACCGACGTGGCCTGTTCCTGATGTCACTGAGGTTCTGGAGGAGGCTATTGCTAGAGATGCCAAGTCTGCTGGCAAGAAGGTCGACCCGAAAAAGGAAATTGAGCGTCTGAAGGAGGAACTGAGATATGTGCTTGAGGTATACTAAGTGAACGTGTCTGTATATGTATCCGTTGTTCGATCTAGAACGCAAGGTCTTTAAAATTCCTTCGCAAAATCTAGATTACTATAACTTATCTCACACGATATTATATACTGCTTCCTAGATGAGATCGTGCAATGTCCATATCTAGTTTGGAGAGCAACCTTAATCTTACTTTTGTAGATCATATCAATTCTCGAAGCAAACATTCATGTCGTGCAGCTTTGTTCATGGGGAGATGTTATAAAATTATCACGTTGTAGTAAGTATTTAAATCCCGAGTCACTCCCGTTGCTACGTTGTTGTATCAAGTGAGCCTCGAAGCGAGGAATCTCGAGTTCACCATTCAAAGGTAAACAATGCCACGACATGCAACAAAGATTATAAGAGCAAGTTCGACCATGGTTTGAAGGATAAATACAGTCTCCAATATCATCTATCGCCCAAGTCATCACCTGCCACATCTAACCCACCGATCCTCATGGGTATTCCCAACCATAGACAGATACACTGACGTGAAAATCTAAGCAAAACGCCAAGTACCAACCCCCTACTGATCCAAATGAAACATTGAGGCCTCTAATGCTCCATCGAAAGATAATCTAATCATTCTACCATCCTCCCCTAAATTAAGAGAGCAAGAACCTACCATCTCCGACCATATACAGAATCCTCTCTCCCTACCGTAGCACCAGGCGGCGTGATCTTCCGCTCCCTCGCAATCGACACCCCACGACTGGAGTCCGTACTACTCGTCGGCAGCGTCGACTCTTTCAAGATCCTCGGCTTGGTACCCAGATCATAATTTCCCCCAATCGAAGAACGAGGACCAGCCGATTCGGCATCACGTCGGAAAAGCTGCAAGATCTCCTTCATGCCTAGCTTACCAGCGCCGCCTTTACCACCTTCAATGGTCTGGTTGGCGAGCTCACGTTTCTTTTCCTGGAGCTCGAGGATTCGTTGCTCGACAGAGTCTTGGATGGTGATTTTGTAGACGATGACGTCGATTTTTTGGGTGAGGCGGTGGACGCGGTCGATGGCTTGTTCTTCGACAAACTAGGATCGAGAGTAAGTTACAGAACTTAAGAAGTGTCTATAGAGAAGGGAGTAAAGGGGTACTTACGGGATTCCAGAACGGCTCGAGAATGACTACACGAGTAGCGGCTGTGAGGTTGAGTCCAAGGGATCCGCACTTCAGACTGCAAAGCAGGATTCTGCAATTCTTGTCGTTTCGAAGTCTGGAGAGACTGGCTTCTCGCTCGTCGTTCTTCATACTTCCATCGTAGCGCGTGAATTTGAATCCTCGTTGGCGGAGGAAAGGCTCGATGAGATCCAGCATGGAGGTAAATTGTGAGAAGACGATGAACTTGTGCTGGTCTATCTCCTTGCTTAGGATTTTTAGCAGGTAGGTGATTTTTGTTGATGAAACAATCGTTGCAAGTTTGCCTTCTTCGTCTTCAGATGAATCAAACTCCTCTTCAACGGCTGAATCGGAATCGGAGTCTGAGTCTGTGTCGTCATCCGAGTCTGTTGCAGAGTCTGCCTCAGAGTCGGAATCGGCATGCTCTTTCTTATTCTGCTGGGATTTGACGTCCTTGAGATCTGGGAACGAATCATCGTCATCTGAGTTCAGCCAATCTCCCCCGCCCTCAGCATCTTCATCAGCCTGTCCTCCAGCTTTCCCGAGTGTCAAAGAGCCCTGCTGATCTTTAGGTACTACCCAGGTTCCCTCACCATCCTCATCTTCATCGTCGCTATCCTCGATAATGTTTCGATTTCGTGGCTTGCGAGAAGGAGCAGTAGACGCCGACTTCTTTTCCTTAAGCTCCTTGCGTTTCTTCTTTTTCTCCTTGACATTTCTAGACACCTTTTTTGTCGACACGGCCTTCAGATCAGCCTCACAGTCTAAGCAGCGGATGGCGCCTTCAGAGATAGCAGTCTTTCCTAAGTCCAATTGGCAAACCTCACACTTCTTCGAGCCAACTCCTAGAGACCCGAACATATCCGCCATCTCGTCGATATCAGTACTGGACGCCTTTATCTTTTTTGCGTTGTTTGATTCAGCGCCCAGCGCCTCGCTGTCTTTACCAAGCTTACCAGCAACAAGCTTTGGATGATTACAAGCTTGTCTGAGACGTAACAGAAGGACCAAAGCGTTAGCATAGTTGATCTTCTCGCCGCTCATCATCCGCTCAATACTTTCATCAGTACGCGCCTCGAGACGATCATAGAATTGGCGCTCCTCAGGAGAGAACTCTGCAAAGACTTTCTCAATTTTTCGCTCCGTGACTTTAAAGCCAGTCGAATTAGCCTCCCCAGGTGCCGATGGTTTGCCACCAGGATTGAGGGCTCCCTCCTTCTTCAAGATCTCTTTCGTGCGACGCTTCATGAAGATTTTCAGGTAATGACGGAGGCGCTTGATAGCAACATCTCCTCTCCCATTCTTCATTGGCCGATCAATCTGATCTTTCCATTCTCTCAAGTCATCGTACGGCTTGATACGCAAGAACTTAATGAGACTCTGAAGCTCGTCCAAATTGTTCTGCATGGGCGTACCGGTCAAGCACCATCTATACTCGCTTCGTAATGCATAGCAAGCTTGGGTAGCTTTAGCATTGCGATTCTTGATGGTATGAGCTTCGTCCAGAATAACACGATACCAATGGAGGCCAAAGCACCCAACCTTGACACCATCTGGATCATCGGAAGAATTGCCAAATTCGGAAACCAGGATTTGATAGGTAGTCACCACAACGTCGAATTTCTTCAAGTCTCCAAATCTTTTTGTTCGTTGAGGTCCGTGATGAACACATACTTTGAGCATATGGGAACTCATAACTTTGTCCTTGATTTCTGCCTCCCATTGTCGGATGAGGGCCAACGGGGCAACGACAAGGGTAGTCTTCTCTAAACCAGTTGGTATTTTGCGTTTTGTGATGGTGGCATCGTCGGTCGGCTTGGGATTCGTGAGAATGAGCGAGATAGATTGCAGGGTCTTTCCGAGTCCCATATCATCCGCAAGGATTCCGCCCTTGGGTACTCTAGCTCCTTTCTTGCCGGTGCCCAGTTCCCGGCCTTTCATCCATTCAAGACCCTCAACCTGATGGGGCAACAGCTTCACTTTGACTCCCTCAACAGAACCGTCGTCTTCCTCTTCCTCCTCATCATCAGAAGCAGCTGCAGTTTTCTCATCTCCAACCTTAAGGCCGTTCAATTTGTCAGGTAAACCATCCACGTCCGCGTCCTTAATCTTCTTGCGAGATCGAGTCCTAGGCAAGTCTTCCTCGTCCTCCATAGCGCCCTCCAGCAGAGCCTTGAGATCTTCTTGTGCTTTAGCGGGATCCACAAAAGTGTAGGGCTCGAAAGATTCTGTTATAGGCGCAACATGACTGTCTCTGCAGTTGATCTTGGTGAGATCAATGCAATTGTTACTGGGACTGGCTTGGGTCAGGTCGATGTAATTGCTTCCAGAATTGGCAGATGAAAATCCACTCGAGGACCCTCCCATTGAGCTGAACATTTGCTGGGGCGCCGCTTTTGTCGTAGTATATGAGTTGTATTGGGGTGCTGGTGCTCGTTGTGCGCTTGAGTTGGGCGGAGGACTATGGTCAACATTAGCATTGTCTGCCCGAACCGAAATGGTAGGTTTCTTACGCATATTTCAGCTCCGGGTGGTACTCCGAAGGAGCTCTAGGCATAAGAGGATTATGAACCACCTTTCTAACGAGGTCCTTGGCAGCTTGAACATGTGGGTGTGCTAAAAGACTCAAAGTTAGGTCAGCGTAAATTATTGAGTCATATTGTATCATACCAGGCTTTTCTCCATTTCTGTGGTGTTCTGGGCGGGACTTGGGCTGGATGAACAGACCCGAGTCCTTTACCGGCGCACGATGGAGGGGAGACGAAGGAAACGTCGGTTGCCCAAACTGCGGCACTGTCGATGGCTTTACAGAACGGGAGCTCTCTGCTTCCTTTTGTGGTTGCTCATTGAGGATTATGGGTTGCAGAGGCGCCTTAGCAGGCGATCGTTCGTTGACCATTTTGGTGCGAGCGTCCTTGAGTTGACGCGGTTCTTTCGGTACCCCAAAGACAAAGGGTATTGGACAGTCGGTATTCACAGACTTTCTGCGGCTGCCAAAGTCGAAGGAAGCGGGAGAGGCGTAGGAGAATAGCGAGCTCGAATTGCCAAGATCACTCAGTGTGATACTTCGTTCGTTCGTCGAGTTGGGCGTGTCGAATGTTTCCTGATTAGAGGGATCCGAATTGCTATACACGGTCTTCGAAGAATGTCGTGCGCTTGTTAGTTGACTTGAAGAATCGGGCCTTCGCTGCTTGAAGTTGGGTCGCTCTTTTGTGTTTATGGTATTGTGCGGGGTGAATGAGCCTCTTGTAAGGTATTAGCAGTGAGTGCGTGGAATAAAGTGCCAGATAAATACTTCATGAGGCTTGGAGAGGCATATGTATGCTCGGAAGGTATCTTGGCTGTACCACTTTGGCCTCTATGGTGGTTGTTGCAGGAGATCTAAAATAGTATGCCATTCAGGAAAGTTGGGAGATCCTGGAAATCGCGTCGCAGTCGTCATAGCAACTAAACCACTTTACACGCCCGCGAGATCACGTTTTGAAGCATTGGTAATTAGGTACCCTGTAGGCATGCCATATCTGATAGGACTAAGAACACCTCGCGGTATGAGACTCAATCCAAAGTCGCGAAACGGTTCCAGGACTTTACTTGGGCCTTATAAAGGAATGTCTCGAACTTAATATGCGAGTTTGACTCGAAGAAGAAGTCAGAGTCACAAAATTGATTTGGCACATCTAGTAGAGATGGTCGATTTCATCCAACTTGGCCACTTTTTTTTGACACTGATAGGTAGGCATTATAAAGCAGGTAGGAGGTACGTGTTTCTGCAATGTCCCTGCGCCAATATATCATGGGTATTCACATCTCATATTTATCTCATTATCCTTCCTCAGATTCTTCTTCCAAAAGCTACTGCCAATCCAACCCGTTCAAATCAAGAGCCAGCTGCTTTACTGGCCACACTTCGTCTCTTGTTCTTGGTCTCAAACAAACTCTTAACTCTCCTTAATCTCGCCCATCGTTCCTTGTCCTTCTCATCTCTAATACTCCTGGCATCGTCATCGTCCAAATCTGTTGGTACAATGTCAGCTGCCTTTGCTGCCGAACTTTTCTTTCCTCCCTGAACATCCTTCGCAGTCCTCAAATGATGGTCATTCTTCAGCACCCGAAGTACGATTTCCCAGCCAGCCATAGAACTTGTTGAGGACTTGGTGGGCTTCTTGCCATTCTGCGAGGCCGAGTTTTGCCATGGACAATAATCCCGATGCTGCTTGATAACATCCAAGCGATCGACAACTGCCCCAGCTATTTCCTCTCCTGCTTCATTGACCTCTTTGCTCTTGAATATCCATAATCCGAGTACCCTAAAGCATGCTTGGCATGATACAGATCCAAGTTGAGTTCCCAGTCGTTCATGTGTATGTCCTTGCCACCCAAATAAAGCCATCATAAATGCTACTTTGTTGACCTCTGCCGGCGCGTGACTCGTTTGGGTCGCAGATGCAGGAGGGACGAAGAAGTCGGGTGGAAGGTAACTCAGGACAAGATCCAAGTCAAAACCTTCGGGAGTTCGCATATTGAAAGGGTATGGTAGGGTCTGGCTTCTCACTAGAAGCTCGTTATATCGGTCGCGGAGCTTCTCAATTGTTGTTGGAGCATGATTCAGAGGCAACCGGAATATCGAGTCTATTCAGTTAGTGGGCGTCTAATAGGAGGAGTTTGATGGCTCACCATCACAGCCACGTTGCCTCCACAGACAGCTCTCATCGTGTGATGTTACAATCAGCTCAACATATTTGTCCACCAAAGCATCCTCTAACAATATTAGTCGTAACCTAAAACTTTGAAGTCATGACATACCAATATTTTGCGCAACATAGACTGCTTCTTCTTTCCCATCCACCTCCTTCTTGTTCAACTTGACCAGAATTTCCACATTACAGTGACAGCACCTTACTCTCTCAGACTTCTTACAAACCCAACCTCGTTTCGCCCACTCCACCTCATTCACCCTCACGGGTTTCGGCGTCCAATCCGTAAGATTCGAGAAGGATTTCAGGCGCTTAAGGAACTCCGTCCGATCCCAAGGAGCATATTTGGGGGTTTCCGTCAATGCAACAGGATATGCCACAGATGCGGATTTCTTGTGCACTATGGTGGTCATAGTTCTTGGTCGCGTAAGTGAAGATGATATACGTGCTGGTAGTATGGATGAGCTGCTGATCCGGCGCTTTTTGGCTTGAGAGTTTGGGGCATCGGCAGTCGTCAGGTCGACTTGATCATTGTTTACTTCTTTTGAGGCCAATGTTGTTGTGGATTTGTTTCCTATTCCGTTCAAGAGGGCGTTAAACTTTCTTTTGGTTGCGTTCATGGCTGATAAATCGACAGAGGAGAGGAAAGGGTGGGAGTCAAAAGGCCGTGGAATGTATCGCAGTCGAGAAGTAGGCACCTTAGCAAGTGAACTGCTTGGAAGATGAGAGCTCAAAAGCTGTAGCCGTGCCATCCCTGCGAGTGACCTCAGCTGCATCAAGCTCTACCAAGACCCCCGCTGCCACTACAGAGGGGTCCGGTACTGAGGATCCACGAAAAGTTCAGAAGTACTGGCAGATGTTGCGAAACCCCTCCAAACAATCTTCTGGATTCATAAGTCGACGAATCTTTCTCATCTCCTTAATCATCGTCATTCTGGCTGCCCTTACGAAGCTCTTGCCTCGCCTCTCTCTCATTTCTCCCCATTTCATAACACCACCTCGACCCCTCACAACAACCACAAGAATGTCTAGCTACAGCAAAGAACTAGAAGTGGCACAGCTCGCTGTCCAAAGAGCAACTATCCTCACAAAGAAAGTTTTCAACGAAAAAGCCAAGGGCACAATCTCGAAAGACGATGCCTCGCCTGTTACAATTGGAGATTTTGGAGCTCAAGCTCTCATCATACAAGCTATCAAGAAGAACTTTCCCAATGACCAAGTCGTGGGAGAGGAAGAAGCTAGCACATTGAGGGATAACCAGAAGTTGAGAGATCAGATTTGGGGTTTGGTGAACGGTGCTAAGCTCGATGATTCTGAGGCAGAGAAGGTACTGGGAGGACCAATTGAGTCGCTAGATGCCATGTTGGATGCCATAGATGCAGGAAACAGCGCGGGAGGTAATGAGGGCAGAATATGGGCTTTGGATCCAATTGATGGCACGAAGGGCTTCCTTAGAGGAGGACAGTACGCGGTTTGTCTAGCATTGATGGTAGATGGAGATGTCAAGGTTGGCGTTTTGGGTTGTCCAAATCTACCAGTTGATGATTCAGCTTCTCTGACCGCGGAGTCCGGTGCAAATCAGACCGATTCTGAAGGAAAGGGAGTTCTGTTTGCTGCTGTGTCTGGACGAGGAGCAATCAGTAGGCCACTGGGTACTGCTGGCCTGGGAAAAAGTCAACCTATTCACATGAAGCTGGTCAAGGACCTCACACAAGCTACATTCTGCGAGAGCGTAGAAGCAGGCCATTCGTCCCATGGAGATCAGTTCGCCATTGCTACGAAACTTGGTGTCACGAAGCCAAGCGTCAGAATGGATTCGCAAGCAAAGTACGGTTCTATTGCTCGAGGAGCTGGTGATATCTACCTGAGGTTACCGGTCAGCGCAACATATCAAGAAAAGATATGGGATCATGCCGCAGGAGATCTCATTGTGCGCGAGGCTGGTGGACAGGTCACTGATACTCTAGGGAGACGGTTAGATTTTGGCCAGGGGCGAACTCTGACTGAAAACAAAGGCGTTGTTGCAGCTCCGTCTGCTGTTCATGGCCAGGTGCTTGAAGCAGTAAAGGAGGTTTTGTCCAAAAATTAGATAGTCTTTCGTATGTCAATCCAAAAATACTCAAGACGTAGATCTGCTTCATAAACGCCGTCCCAGTCATTTGTACATATGATACAGATGCAATATACCCACCACTACTTAATCTTCTTCGCCTTCAACTTGATCGTCTCCCCATTAACAAATATCCCCTTGCCCTTGTACGGCTCCGGTTTCCTCCACATCCGGATCTTTGCCGCGAACAGTAGCACAACCTCCTTCTCACACCCCTCCAACAAAATTCTCGTAGGTTGTGGCGTGCTTGCCTTCACACCCTTTGGTATTGGCATCTCGATGGGATGCGAATAACCAACTTTCAGTGAAACGAATTGCTGGCCCTCAAATTCGGGCTGGACGGTCGTAGCGGTGTACTCGATTGTAGCTCGGTATCCAACTCCGACCAGACGTAGGATGGCAGTATGTCCTTCTGAGACTCCTAGTATGTGGTTTTGTAGATATGCTCGTGTGGTTCCTGAATCGTGTTAATAAGTGTTCATTATTCAATTGTAGATGGAGAACTACGTACCCCACATTTCGCGCTGCTTCTTAACCTCTCTATCCTCGACCGTAACAAAAGCCTTCCGTGTCGCAGCATCATGCTCGATGTTGACGAAGCGTGGAGTGGTAAGAGACATCTTGCCTATATCTCATTTAGCACCAGATCCCCTTAAACCCCCTCTGCAACGTACCTAGCGGCCCCTCAATATTTACTGTCGCGCCATTCTTTCGTTCGGGAGGAGGTAAGATGGTGAAGGTAACTTCGGGAGGTATCGACAATGGTGCTCGCCCAATCTGGGATGGTCGTGCTGTCGAGGAGGAGAATGCTCGTGTGGATATGGCGGGAAATGCTGGGAGTAGAAATGCTGGTATAGAAGCTGAGGGGACGGCACTGATTACCCTCTCAAGGCCCTTTGATAGCGCAGTGGAAAGCATGGCGGTGATATTTCTTAATTTGATGTTCTGCTGAGACGAGGGACATTTTTTTGGAGCTTCAATCGCGATACACGTGATGAAATACAGTATGCCAAGCTTTCAACTCTCCAAGTCCTGGAAATTCTTTTGAACTTCAACCAAATTGGCACGTTTAAATCCTCATTTGCAAGAACCTCAATGAGCTGCCTTTCGAAGGTGCCAGCCCTTTTTCCTACCTACCGATGCACAACATACGAAAAGACTTCTCATCGAGGAGGTCATAAGCTCAAACCTTGGATATCAACCACATCGGACGATTTAAGCGGGTGGCTCGTCCAGTCCCTGAATGTCTGGCTAATGTATTTTCGAAAAGCACACTTACTACCACATTTCATCATAAGCAATTAAATTAGATACAAGAAGGGTTGGCCGAAGCAAGTTTCAGTCATGATTTCCCTCGGAATTTACCCCCTCCAAGTTTGAAAATACAAGTGATTATTGCGTTTCATGAATTGCTCTTTAACTTCAATTGGTCGACAAAGAAATGTTGTGATGAAGGAGAAAAGCTATCAAAATACCTATCACGACTAAAACACGGATGATTTCCGCGATGGAGGCTTTCTTGATCACTTCTTACCTAGGTAGGTATCCTGTGGACTGAAAGCTCATCAGCGACACGTCCATTCCATTTCCAAAACATCATTTTCTCAAGTCACCTACCTTCCTTCCAATCTCATCTCATCTCATCTCATCTCAGTTCACTACGTTCGTATCTTATCACCCTGTCTCTGTAATAAATCACGGTTTCGTTCAACGAAAAGTCTGCCTAACTTGAAGTCTTGTTGACTTGCCTCGAGCTCGTCAAGGAATATCTTGTCATTCACTCCTTCCGCTTTCAAACTCCTCCTTTCCACCAACAGTACCAAGATAGCTCATCTCACATTCTATCCCTTTTCAACGCATCTTTTTCACGCAGCTTCTCACCACGACTACTCAAATGTCACACCTTCAAGAATACCACTCCCTTCAACTCGTCGTCCGGTCAAGGCGAAATCTCCTTTAGGGTCAGATACAATACCTGAAAAATCAGCTTCATCTTGGTCGGTCGATTGAATTCAGTCACGATACCAATCTGCGGTCCATACTTAACTCACGTCGGAACACGCAACCTGCTCACTCTCACGCTCACCATCGTCCATTCTACACCACCAATCATGAAGCTCTCTATCATATCCTTGTTAGTGGTACTATCGGCAACTGCTCTAGGATGGAGTCCATTCACCCATTCCAGTAAGTCTGATGTCGTTTTACAATATGGTAAAGGTAAGGCGTTAATGCAAAAGCTTTCGTATCAAATGCTGACAACCTAGGTCACGAGGCTTCGAAACAAATCGAATCAAAGTTCAATCCTAAGGAGCTGCTTAAGGTCCGCAAGCCTGAGTTCTATAATGAGGCTCTGATCAGACTGGAGCGTCTCGAGGATCAACCACTTTGTCACCGCGTTGCTGCTCAATTACTTATGAAAAACTGCCGAGGTCTCGATGGAATTGACAAACAAACCTATCAATTGAACAGCGATCATGTGCAAAAACACCACATTGAAGCATTTACTGCAAGTCTCACAGTCTGCGAAATGGAGGAGGTCTCCTTCTCGGTTCCTGAGGCGTGCTCCCCGTTTTCAAGCGCGTCCATATTCTATCACGCTCGTGAGATCGGCCATCTGAACGTCTCGCGTGAGCAGACCGTTGATTGTAAGACTGCCATCCATCAAAATCCCAGTAATCAGCACATCTGGAGCAATTTCGTCACATCAGCTACGGTATTCTGTCGAGCTGCACGTTCTGAGCTTGAAAATGGTACGTACATTCATTCTTCTTGATCATATTCTCGTAGCTAACAACGTCCAGACCAGCATATCCTGCTGCACAAGCAACTAATGCAGAATATGGCCAAGTTCTCAGAAGCTGTTCATGAAGACATGGAGACGATTCGGCAAAAGATGGCAGACAACGCGAGAGCCGCCGACTCATACTTGGAAAAGGCTATGTACAACGTGAATGATTGGACAACTACATTAAAGCAACAATTCCAATCCGCATCGAAGAATGTTGAGGTTGGTTTCATCATCACTAAAAGGTGGCATCTGCTGATAGTCATTCCTAGGAAGTCGACTCCGCAATGAATTCAATCACTAAAAGCAGCAAGACCGCAGCTCACATGGTGGAACATCTCGTCAAGAACATCTTTGAAGGTACCGCTGAAGTTTCTGCCGGTCAAGAGAAAGCTATGGTGGTTGGAACTTTGCAAGTTCAGCGTCGGATGGACAGTATCAGCACTAAGTTATTTGCGACGGAGGACGGCTTAGCTACAGTAGCAGCGTTAATCAATGTAAGTTGCATAATATCCAACACTTCAGCCTTTGTTAACCAAGAAAAGACTCTGGTTCCGATGGTAGTGTCATTGAGCGAGCGTGTAGAGGCCTCGGGAACAGTAAGCCATTAAACTTCCCGTAGGAGCTTATACTGACATTCTGGTAGCAATCACAGGCAGCGTTTATGGCAATGGCGAACGCTACCGATGCCCTTCTGATTCACGTCGACCAGCTTAGCCAATTAACAGGACAAACATCCAATCTAAATGAACAGTTGGTCCAAGCTACTGAGAATGCTCAAGCTTGGGGAGCTGCAATTGGCAGTAGCGCTTGGTTTCCCGATTGGACTATTGGAGCTGGATCCCCTGCGCTTTTCCTGGTAGCCGGGAATTTTAGGCAAGCTGCGTCGTTGACGTCTAACATTCATCTCGGACTTACTGGTAAGTCATCTCAAAATCTATCATCGCCATGGTGCTAATCATGATAGGGCTCATTATCGGTCAAGTCGTTATCTTTGCTCGACATCCATTTGTCTCGGCCACTTGTCGATACATCTCGAACTTCGCGAACATCCTCGGCTCTATCCAAGCACCATCTGCAGTAAGCCACAAGGCTAGAATGGAGAATTTATCAATTGTAGCAACTCCAGTGGAAATCGATTCGCCTACAACTGTGGATAGCAGCAACCCTCGTTCCGAGATGATCTGATACGAAGACACACAGGGTCTCAATCTGCCCTCAAAAACCAGCGCCACCTGCAGGAACAGGCCTACCACAACAAGCTCACACTGGGTGAGCAAGAATTTCTTACAGAAACACAAAGTATCGCTATTTAATCGTCTAATGTTGGGTTTCCCACATTTAACACTTGCGGAATAATGCAGGATGAGAGCTATCGAGAGCTGAGAATCATAATTTGGGGGAGACAATATGTTTATTAGGTATGCAATTTCATTTCAGAATTCTTTGCTCTTGATATGGGGGATTAGTTGCCTCGTCGGAAAGGGTTGGCATAGCAAAATATGAGAACATCGAAATGGAGATATGCACGAATGCGTGATCTAAACCTTGAGATGAAGGAAGTTCCCTCGTAGTAAATTCCAATTGATGTATGTGACCTATTACGGCACTCGAAGGTACGACCTGATATACGCACGCGAATCAAGGCACTCAGCACTGCAATTTATGTTTCACAGAGGGATTTCCAAGGCTCATTTGAGTGAGTATAGTGCTGCTCGAACGCTTGGCTTCAACCTTCAGTCTCACCAAGTTTCAAGTAGGTTCAAATTTCAGAATCTTGTTTTAGTAATCCATAGTAGACCTCCAGGTGCTTTCTTCATAACTCGAAGAGTCATTTCTCACCCAGCGCCCCACAACTTTGAAAGTCAACAAAGACCCTTGAAGTCAACCCTCTACGCGAAAGGGCCAAGCCATCGCGTCTCGGTCCGACCTGCGGAACTTCAACCCCGCTCTTGACTCTAGGAACACTTTCACCTGCCACTCCTCTGCAACAACTCAGCAGTGTAACCCGTCTACGCAAAAATGAGTCGCCCAATCCAGCAAGCAATCGCAAATTTAATTCCACGGCATTCAGGCGCTCTCCCTTCTGAGCTTGTTGAGCTAGCTGGATCTCTCCTCGCGCAGTCGCGGAACAAATGCAGTAATCTGAAATCTGAGGAGGAGGTTGCGCGGATATATGCATGTGCGAATTTGGCTTGTGAACGGTAATACTTCCTTATCAGACTGATCCTTCCGATTTGTTTTGAGGCGGCGAGCTGATGCGTGGTGATTCTGTATAGCTTAAAAACATCCCTCAATCTTCCCCCAATCGAACCCCGACCCCCCATCCCACCACGCGTATACTCCAAACTGTACTCCTACTTCGACCGCACGCTCACGTCTTCTGCCGCTCGACAGCGCGCTAAAAATGACAATGCGAAGGTCAGGAACAACCCGTCAACTACGAGTTCATCCGGCAAAGCCCTTCCGCAAAGATTAACGCCTAGTAAAGCGAAGAGTTTCGAGAATTTCCGGAGTCAGCGGACCGCGAAGAGGGGATTGGTGTTTAAGGGGAGGCAGGAGAAAGATGACAGGGTGCCCAGGTGGTTGGGTCCAGTAGTGAGACTGCTGTGTAGGGAGATGGAGACGAGGGGTGCGGTGCCGCATGTGCTGGCGGGCGTGGAGAGTGTGCTGTGCTTACCGTGTCCCGGGGGTGAGAGCGAGATGAAGGGGAGAGTGCCGGCGCTGGTGGCGGCGGTCTGGTTCTTGGTTGTCGTTAGAATGAGGGGACCGGAGCGGCAGGGGATGGAGACTATGAAGAGGAAGAATATGGTTAGGGAGGTTTTGGCTGCTGCGAGGACTGATGAGGGGGTTATGGAGAAGATGGGAGATGAGGAGGGGGCGTGGATGGGGTGGGAGGACACCGTGGCGGAGAAAGATGTTAATTCTTGGAGGAAGGAGATCGTGGGTAAGGGCTGGAGAGAGCTGGATTGGTTTACGAATATAGGAGAAGGGGTTGGTGTGGAGACTGATGGTGATGGTGATGCTGGAGAAGACGGTGATGAGGGCAAGGATGTGCAGATGGGTGAGAACCAAGAGGGTGTGGAGATTTCTGGGAGGAGGGCGAGACCGGGAACTATGATCCAGGAGCAGTATTGTGTTACGATCGAGAGGCGGGAGGCGTATATTGAGTGGAGAGATAACATCCTCGAGCATATTGAGAAGCTGATGGCTCGTGGTTATATGAAAAGGGATGATGCAGAGATAAGTGCCCGGTAAGGCTGTGCTACCCTAGATTCTTGATGTTTGAGATACCCTATCCTGTTAATGAATACGATTTACGTCGAACAGTATACACATTGTATTATATAGACCTGAAGTTTCAGAATTGGTCGCTGCGAGTTAAATTACATGCTCCAAGCTAGTACAGCTGCCTACATACTTGGGTTGATCATTAGAGTGTGTGTTTGGGTCACCTTGCGCCGACTGCGCGCTCGATTGTTGTAGGTTTCCATGATTGCAAGAGAAGCTGCCAGAGCGACAAAATTCACACGAAGTAAACAAGTAGAGGAACAATTATTATTTTGGGCTATGTCCGAGTGGCATTCATCTATCCATCCTGCACTGCGCGTGGCCAAAGCCAGTCTAGCCCAAGCATAGCAAGTCTCTGAATTCAACCAAAATCATTAACCCAGACTACTCCGGACCCATCATGGCCACATCAGATCTCATCCCCATTCCTGATCATCCCTCAATCTTGGTTCATCCACTGTACGTCCACTCAAATTGGTCTCCAAACACGACCCAACCCCGACGAAGATAAAATGTAAAAAGTGCAGTATCGCAGGTCGGCCCAGCTTCCCAGCGTAGCCAAAGAAGCTAATCAAGTCGAGCGCCACAACACCAGCGAAAATTGTGGTATCTCATGTCGAAATAGCAAAGCGGCACGCATGCAAGAATTATGAGGTAAGAAAAGACCTCATCAGAATGCCACCACCCAGATATGTAGTTCTCGTGCAATAGTATGTGCTGGAAGGGGCGAAACAAATGAAATGAAACGTAACAAGATCGTCAAGGCCGTCCAAAAAAATACAAGTAGCTGCCGAGGAACACCTGCAATGCATTTGTTGAAATTAAAGCGGGGTGCAACGTTCCTAGAAGCAATTCAAGCTTCCTTTCTTCTTCTTTTTGCTGATGGCGTTCATTCTCTCCTCCAGATGAGCTCTAGCGATCTCTGCATCGCGTCGCTTCTTTCGCTCTTCCTCAACTTGTTGCATGCTCCATCTGTTTTCCTTATCCAGCCCACCATTCTTCTCTCTCTCCTTAGCCTCCTTTAACTCAAGTTCGAGGTCCGCCGCACGTCGTTTCCAGGCATCTACCTCGGCCTTCATCTTGTTGCTTTGTCTCTCGAGGTCCGTCAATGCCTCTTCCAGGGTCTGGGTGAGCTGTTTCTCGGCGTGAAGATGCTTCTCGATAGTACGAATACGGGCTTCTTGATCCTCGTGTATTTGGGAAGTGGCAAGGTCTTTGCTGCTTGGACGATTTCCTAGAGTCGGCGTTTGAGGGACTGGTATCGATGCGGCATGTCCATTTGCCGAATTGGAGGCATTGTTGCTTCCAGGAAGTGGGGGCAGAGGAATGGCAGGCGGAGGAGATGGTAAAGATGCTACTGATGCAGTCTTGTGAAGTTGCGAAGCAGCAGAGTCGGGACGCGTGGGAGCCGGTCCAACTTGGGCCAGTTGGACGTCCTCGAGTTTGGCCTAGGTGTGTCAGTTATTTTCTTTTACTGAAAGGGCTCAAGCTTACCTGAAGGCTTGCATATTCTTCCTTGATGGCATCAAGCTCTGCCTGAGTTCGTAAATGCGCTGCATTGGCCTCATCAACTTGGGCATTACGCTCGGTTTGAAGGGTCGAGAAGCGGTTATTTGCGATCTGGTGCTGGTCAAAATTTGACGCCAGTTGATCTTCGAGCTCTTCAACAAGTCGGGAGTTCTTCTTGTTTTTTGTCTCAAGGTCGGTCATCTCCTTTCTCAAAGCTGCTAGCTGTTCGGCCACGGTGGCGTGATCGTTCTTGAATTTAGCACCCTCGGCAGTCTGGATAAGTAATTCAGCCAACTCAACCTTCACGCTCTGCAGCTCCTTCATGACTGTGTCATTGATTCCGGAGAGCTCAAGGACAATTTTCTCTCTCTCAGAACCCTTCTTAGTTTCCTCGGCTAAGGCTTTTTGATCTGCAAGAAGATCCGCGATACGTTCTTCAAGTTTGTCGGTGCTTACGTCAACACCAAGAGCGAAAGCGACCTGTGTAGCAATCTTCGTCAGGTTATCACGAGCTTCTGCAAGTTCCGATTGAATTTCTTCCATCTTGGCTTGGTATTCGGACCTGATTTCGGAATAGCGAGCCTCGTAATCTTCGTGAGTACTAGACTTCAATACCTCGAGGTCCTTAGCATGGTTTGCTTGCAGCAAGTTCATACCATCTTGATGGGTCTTGACAATGATTTCATGCTCGGCAATCTGCTGCTCTAGTCTAGAGATGAGAACCTTGTGTCCCTCTAGCTCAGCATTCGATGTATCTCTTCCCCTGGTAATTTCGTCTAGCTGCTGCCGCGTTGTAGCATGTGATTGTTCGAGCTCGGCGACGCGAGCAGCATTCGCTGCGACAGTTGCCTTATGCTCGTCAACCTCCCTCTGCAAGTTTTTCACAGCCTCATTCTCGCTGTCTAGATCTTTGGTCTGCTGGCCGGTCTTAAGGCTTGTCAATTGCTGCTCGAGACCAGCGATTGTGTCAAGGAGTCCCTTCTCAGAACTTTGCATTGACTTTAGAGCCGTCTCATGGCGGCCCTCCCACTCGGCTAGCTTCATTTCCAGAGTTGCGATTTTCTTCTCCTGGATTTCCTTGTGGGCATTACTTTCTCCCAATACTCGCTCGCCTAAAGCTTTGTCATCCTTGAAGGAGGTTGCATGCGCTTCCATGGAGACACGTAGATTCTCTAGCTCAGCCTTAAGCTCCTGTTCCCGTGATGCGTGAGTATCCTGGAGCAATCTCATCTGATTCTCACTTTGGAGCAGCTGATCCCGCATGGTTGAGACCACAGACATGTCCATAGGCGATGCTTTCATACTTGAACGCTCCCGCGTCAAACCTGAGATGATGGCCATTTTCGTCTCCATCTCTTTTTTAACAGCCGTGATGTCGTGCTCCAATTCTTGAACTCTCTCGGAGCGAGAGTGTAGCTCATGCATTGCTGTATTGAGGTTCAACTCAAAATTGGCCATGATGTCTGGGCTGTGCTCAAAGCTTTCGGTACCAATGTTACGGAGCGAAGCAAACGCACGGTGAGCTTTATCTATGATCATTACATTCTGGCTTGACTTGCGGCGGATTACTGGAGTGACAGATCGTGGGGTCGATGATGCCTCGACCATCTTCGCCTTCGAGACCTCCGCCTTGAGCTCCTCAACAAAGTCGAGAGTTTCCATGTGTTTCTCTTCTAGCTGAGCGTATTTCTCCGCCAGTAATTGTTGAGCCTGCTCCTTCTCTGCAGCAAGCTTTCTTAAGTTGTCAACTTCCACCGCTATCGTCTCGCCATTGGCACTCCCACGTGCCACCTCCCCTGACTCCGACTTCTTGATCGCGGCTTCAGCATCAGATGATTCCATGGTACTGGGTAATTCCCCAGCTGAGGACAATTCCGATGATAGCGATCGCGAGGATGAATATTGTCCGCCATCCTTTAGCTCGTTCACCCTCGCGTCTGTTAAAAAAGATGCATTTGCAGTGTCGGTCGGGGAAGAAATCGAGAAAGTCGAATCCCTGTTGTTGCTGGGATGACGGGCTTCGTCAACAGCGTCTTGAAGTTCAGCCAGGGTGCGAAGAGCCTCCTCGTATTTTCGAGACAGGTTGTCGAACTCATTGACAGTGGACTCGTGTTCTACACGGAGGTCAAAAAGCTCTTGTGACACATTTTCCAATTTGTCCTCTACGAATTTCGATTGAGCAGGACTTTGCGGCGGGTATTCATTCGTAGCCGGTTCAAGCAAGACGGGAACAGGGTCACGATCAATTGGCTCTCCACTATCGTCAGGGCCCTCGCTTTCTGTTCGGTGAGCTTTTTCGGTAGTCGAGGTAGGTGAAAGGTCATCTTCCTCTCCTTCTTCAGTCTCGAGTATCACATCCTTGTGGCTTCGTCTGCTCGTGAAACTTTGTTGACGGGAATGCTCATAGGATTGGCGTTTCCCGTTGGTGAGAGGACTTTCGGCTACGACACTATTTCCGTCTTGCTGAATATGGTCCAGCTCGTACAAAAGGTTATCGAGCTTGCCCAAACTTCGCTGGCGTTCGACGACATGTTCCAAACGGTCTATCTCTCGTTGCATCAGCTCGGCATCCTGGTCGGCCTCGGCAAGTCGTTCTTCCAATGTCGAGATGTAATCTTCGCACGCTGCCTCATTTTCTCGTACTCGGGCAATTTCTTTGCGAAGCTCCAAGACGATTGCCGAATTCTTTTCCTCGCCAGAAGTGTGGCCGTCAAGTTTGGCTTCCAAGTCGTGAAGATAGTTCTCGGTGCTCGATTCTCGGTCGATAAGTTTCTGTAAGCGAGCTTGAAGCTGGCTATTGACTGTTTCAACGTATGCACACTTGTTCTCCTTCTCCAGGAGGATCGTTTCTGTGTTCGATAGAGAGCCCCGTGTGCTTGACAAGGATTGTTCTAAAGTCTGAATCGTCTTCTCATATTCCAGTACAACCTGTTCGACTGCCTCCGCAAATGAATTAGATCGCTTGAGACGCTCTGTTGCACTATCACCCAGGGTATTCTCAAATGCTTGGTTATCGGCAAGTTCGCTATCACGAGCTTTTGCCATCTCGGAAATGAGTTTGGCATGGCGCTGGCTGAGAGTTGTGTAGCCCTCCTGAACGTCGAGGAGCTGGTTTTGAAGTTCCACCTCGCGTTCGTTCTGTCGCTCGGGTCTCTCAGTAGTTGCGTGAGGCCGGCGATCCCCACTTCGCTCGGTGCTCCGGATCTGCTCACGAAGAAAGGCAACTTCAGCCTTAAGTCGCTCGATCAGGGCTTGCTTGTCAGTTTCGTCTGACACTTGCTGGATTCTCGGCTTGCTCTGAATTGCCCGGGCTCGCTGTGCGTATTGTACGGTGTTGAGGGTCTCGCTTAGATGGAATTCTGCCGGCGTCACACAGGCGATCATATACGTAATCGCGTTGCCTCCGAGAGAATCTTGGAGCAATCGAGTAAGTTTGGAATCACGATATGAGACGTGGGATCCAGCTTGGCGGGATGATAGTTGAGAAATGACTTTTCCAAGACTTGCAAGCCCAGCATTAATCGAGATGCCTTCCTTCGCGCGCTCCCCTTGTGCACCGGTATTCTTCAGTCTCTCACTTCCAGCCAAATCGACGAAATGGAACTTGCTCTCGATTGTGACCATGGTATCTGCTCCTGTCATTGCTTCAAGCGGAACTGAGAAGCGCTTTTCTGCACCTTGGGTTTGGAGTTTGCTTTTCCGTTGTACCATATTCAAACTGAAAACTGCATGCGAGCGAGACGATTTGGCATTTATCGCAGTTGAATCCGTTTGCCGAATCATAGAACCGAAATTCAAAGCTGCTAGAAGGTCTTCCACAGAATTGATATCAACCTGATGTAAGCCAGTTAGGAGAATGTGACCTTTTGTATCTTCCCGGATCGTGACATTTCCTCTCTCGCTGTAAGGCACGCCTTCAGGCACAAGTAGATCGCGGAGTGACTCGTTATATATTTCCACGTATGTCGCCTTCAGTGTCCAGGTTTTCTCCATATTCTTTGCCAGTATTGCAGCTGCAGTCGTAGAATATCTTGTAGGGGTGCGTAGTCCAGACATTGAATTTCGGCTACTGTTCCTGAGTCCTTCGAGTTTGTCGAAAAGTGCAATGGCAGCGCGAGGAATTACACCTGGACTTAGCGTTAGTCATCTGTTTACATAAACTGATTATCTGCAACACTGAGGTCGAATTTGGACTCCCAAGCCCTCATAGATCTGAACTTACCCATGTATTCCATGTCAGCCTGCTGCTCGGGTCCAGAAGTTCCCATAGTGTAAGACTTCCCTGCGCCAGATTGGCCGTATGCCATCATGGAAACATTGTATCCCTGAACGAAGGCGTTTGTGCTCTCCACTAAATAATCCCAAACTCCTTCCTGGGATACGTCCTCTGAGAATACTCTGTCGAAAACGAATAACTTGCGGCCTTGTGGAGAGTCAATAGCCAGACTCGTAGGCGATGTGACCTGAACCATAGATCGTTGAAATCGCTGAGGGATGAGATCGAATCCGGGATCGGTTGACTTAAGTGAAGGCCGTATTCGCACAGCTATGAATCGTCAATATGATGAATTCTTCAGCCTTCCAGAATTGGAGGTTCTCAGATCTCCGAGGGAACCTACCGACTCTAACAGCTGTCTTTCCATCTTCATCTGACGCCCTGCTGCCGCTTCCTCCAGCTTTGCTCGTCATGCTCATGCGACTTGTAGTTCTCGGGGGTGGCCTCATCATCGCACTGACCGGTCTCTGTGGACCAGCCAATGGCGATTCTGGCGGCGAGCTTGCCATGGCTCAAAAATTTCCTTCGTTACGCCCAAGCTGGGTTTTGTGTTTCGCTGTCGGTCAATGGTGTTGTGGTTTTGTGTTGTTGTAAGATCGTAGGTTCTGGATAGTGGAAAGTGACATGCGACTTTGAGTTTACAAAGCAGCTGTCATGTCACAGAGATGAAGGAAGAGTGAATCAAGAAAGCGAAACCCCTTTTCCCGCAAGAGATCCCCGGCGAAAGGTGATGGCGAGCGCACGCGTCGCTTCGAGAGGTGCAACAGGCGCCGTGATTCGCTGTGCGCCTGTTATTATTGTTGATAGTAATAACCAACGGATTCTATTGATCAATCTGGTGCGCGTTGTCCGGGCGCAGTGTCCAGCAAACAGACACCAAAAAATTGGCCTGTTGTCGCGTAACGAGGAGTACAATGCTAGGTACTAAATATAAATTGATAGGAGGGGAGTAGGCGGAGCAGGAGGAGAAAGATGTGTAGGGCGAAGGAGGAAAAGGTGTAGCAAGAATCGGATAGGGGAGAGACAATAGGCTTCAAGGGTCTGAGGATATGCAGGTGGATCTGGATTCTTGTTGCCCCCCTGCAGGTGCCTTGCCTTTCAGGAGCTACGCGGGGGCCACAGGGATGGGGCAGGGTACGAAAGGTACCTTACCGTAGGTACCTACCTACCTACCTACGCACCTTTATCCAGGATGTATTGATCTAGACCGAAAGAAATCGAATCGTGGTATTTAAAACCAACGGCCTTTTTAAAGCTTGCAAATCGCTCTCTTTGATACCCCTCTTACAAAGAAGATGAATTGCTGGCTTCCTATTTTCAATACCCCCCTTCGTCCAACACCTAGTCCGACACTGACAGTAGCGAACGGTATGCCAAAGTTGTCGCGGAGTCTTTCTCATCTCTTTTCCTTTTTACAGCCAGTGCTATCATATAAAAAATTCCTTTACCAAGTTGGTTCCACTTTATTCTACTATCATCTTCCCTCTATTACCGTATTTCCTGATTCTCTCACAATCCCATCAGGACGAACTACTAGCTTATTACGAAGTAGGCAGGTAGGGAGAGCTTATCTGCAGAGGGTTTCTCCCAGCTTGTTATAAATCTGGTAGCCATTGGCTATGTACCAACATATCGTTGATCTCATGAACTCTCCGAAGCCCTTAGTTTCCGCGCACGCGGGTCGGCCAATGCAGTGCATTAGGCTGTTGACTCGTACACTACACTACCTAGGTACGATTCCCTTTCTCCTTTCCCTCATCATTCTGGCAGAACCAAATTCAGCTCATACTCCTGGAGAATTTGGTCCTTGACTGGTTGCTTGGAATCTTCCGAAAGCAAGAACAAAAATTCAGGTAGGTGTAACTTTGATTGATATATGATAGGTTACATCTACTCCCTATCAAATATCTTGGCAAATATTTCAATAAGCATAAAATGTAAAGTTCAAAATAAATTTATCACCTCTATAAAGAATATTTACCCCCTTTATCATGCAGTGGAAGTAGTCACTTAGTTAATTGCGGAGGAAGCGGCATGGCTTCTCTATACTTCGACAGTACGTGCCCTTACTATCACCCATTTGATAGTCAGTGCGTGGTACTAGAATATCCAACTTTCCATGGGTGTTGACCAATTAACCAATCTGGTCTCTTCATTCTTTCCTATAATAAGTAAAATCAAGGTTACCTAGTACCGACAGGAAATGTAAGATCATCCATCCACCTTGTACATTCGTACGAAATAGTTTCTATCAATGACGATGCAGCCTCCTTCAATATTAAATCTGTAGGCAATTGAAAGATCAAAGTGAACTGTGCCTCGTCCCATAAACTTAAAGCACGGCCTTGAGGCCCAGCCAGAAGGGCCAGCTGATTATGATGAGGCTACCAGCATTCTTAGATGCCACGGTCCATTGACCTCCCCAGCTGAATGTTTCATTGGGTTTGTTTCACATCGGGGACTTTCGTCGCAACTCGGCGCGTGATTCGGACGATGAAAGTAACATTTTCAAAATCAGACGAACCGATCATTTCATCGTATCGAGGGCGCCGCCAATCGTCTAAGTAGATCGTCTCTGAAGAAGAGGCAACGTCGCAGGAAACGTGCCCACCCTAGTTTGGCCATATCTTTGGTTTGTTACTGTGTGGCTACTAGATCCAAGTTGCGCTCTAATCATCCGTACTTAGGTATTGACACATTTACTTTACGGGCGGGATGATCTTTAAACACGCTCGTCCCCCGTACCCAGACGGAGATGGGTATCCAAGATCGCCAACATCTGCACTCTAGATCTTCGTCAGCAGCCAGCACATTTCTGGTTGTTTCCAAGGCTGTAAATGAATGGGCACCAGATATGAGACATCTTAGGCTTTGTCGCCTTGGAACCACTTCCTATTGGAAGTTGGCGGTCTCCAACGACTCAAGACGTTCTCGCTACGTCCCTTTCTCCATATCAACAAATGTACTCCGTGCTAGGAGCTAGGCTAGGTAACCCACGGTATAGTACCTATACAACATCGAAGGACAAGATATTCACATCGTGAGGTCACACGTTTGCCTGAGTTCTGACGCACTGTGGGATATTTTCAGAACTCGCGTGCATCCAGAAATTCCTTATACAAGCGGTTATGATCTCGAGCATGCGTAGCGGGCTGCACAGAGCGAATGACAGAAATTTAAATCCGCAAGATTCACTTCCACGGGAGCATATTTCCATGATCAACCACACACAAGCTGCCGTCGGTCAGATCTCGCCATTATGCCATGCTCGAGCTTTCTGCTTCGCCAGACAAGGAACATCGAATCATCTTTTCACCAAAAAAGGTCTGAGCAACAGAAGCTGAGCCTGCACCCAAGCAACCAACCCCACATGAATCACAGTCGCCATCATCACGAGTCTTCTGTTCCTCCTCTTAATCCATGCACATGCAAGTACTACACATCGGTTACCGGAGTTGAGAGTGAGGGCATCGTCGATCAAGCGAGTCTACGCGATGGATAAATGCGAGATGGTCATTGTAAGGTCATGCAAGGTCATGCAAGGCCATGCAAGGCGAGAGAGTCCGAGCACTTGTGCAGATATGTGCATGCATTTACTGCTCACGGACTTCAAGTGTCTCCTCGTCTTCCTGGATCTCTTTGGGCTTCCAATTAGCTTCTTCTACGTTAGCCTGATATATATGTTCGCTGGAGCTACGTAAGGTGCTTGTAAATCCGGACTCTTGACGTTCATTCCCGTTGCCTCGTTTGAAGCGGCAGGGCTTTTTGAGAACCGAGGTCGTCTTGATCAAGGGCGCAGTGGCAAGCTTTTGGCATATTTCAAAAGCCCCAACATGTACCAAAGGCTGACCAACTGTAACTGAGTACATCTCTCGTAGAATCTTCCTCCGTTTGAGTTCCTTATCTGTTCTGGTGTCTACAATAGTCCTGCGAGGCTAGACAGATATGTGTCATCAAGCGAAATGAGAATCTAGATATAGTCCCCAAACCATTATGTAACTTTAAATTTTTGATTCGCAAACTATCATGTGTTTCGGAATCAAAGTCGCAAAGGTATCACAGGATATTACTAAGCAATATTTCGAGGTCATATCACAATTTGATGAATTTACTCCTATGTAAATTTTGAGAATGGGGTTATTTGGCTGAGGACGACTTTGCTTGGCCCTCTTTTCTTTAGGTTGACGCTCCTCGCCCTCTCCTCCAACATTAGGTTCAGCCTTAATTGTTGGATCACAGTTAGCCCGAACTCACTCGACGACTCATCCGACGATCCGACTCCCATTATCTGGACGCGGAAACCAACAACATGGTCCCCGACACTATTTCCACACCTCTAGACCCCTCGAGGTACTCTTGGCAACAGTCCTCTCAGGACCCCTCACTATGGCAGCGTCTTGCCCTCTCCGGCGAGTGTATGTGGACCAGCAGTTCCAAAGACGTCCGTGAGCTCTTCATCACCAGTACCCTCACTTTGACACTCCCTATTTCCCGAACTACATTAGATTCTGCTGCGGCTCATGCATGGCAAACTCTCCGGTTGCAATTGCCACAGCTCGCGCTCAGGATAAGTGTGGCCCCTGAGGGCGCTGAAGCTGGGATTGTGTATCTGCAGTATCGCACGCCGCAAAGCCAGGCTGAGGTCGATGCTTGGATAGATCGGACCAGTCACTATGGAGCAGGCAGAGATGTGCTAAGTTTGGAAGATTTGCGAGTTAAGGTTCTGTTGGAGAAGCAGGGACATGATTCAGATCAGGCATTTATGCTATTGCACTCGCAGGCTCTGGATTACAGCCATGACCTAGTGGAGAATTTCCAGATCATGCTGAATGTTGACCATCAGGTGACGGATGGCAATGGTACAAAGATTATACTGGGGAAATACCTATCACTTCTAGCATCTGCTCTGGACACTTCAAACGAGACCTTGCAAGAAGAGATTTCATGGGAAGAAAGTCACAAGAATTTAATAGAACCATGGATCCAACATATGAACAAGGATCAAGTGACCGACGGAACAGAGTACCAATGTATGGTAGCACAGAACCAAACCTACTTTCTAGTGAAATCGGTACATGCTACAGTCCTGATCTGAATAGTAGTCACTGATCTCCCAAACAGAAGCTCAATCCAGGCCTTTTTCTCTCCCAGGATGAAGACGCATCTACGCAAGAAACACATTCCATAACGCTTCACACCTCTCACACGTCCGCAATCATAAAAAGCATCAAACAAGAACTCGGACCGTCATCAAACATCACACACCTCTGTCACGCAGCGATGGTTCTAGCAATACTGCGAGCTTCACCACCTTTTCCATCTCATCATCCAAAGCACACGCAAACAATGTACTCTCCATGCTGGCTAAATGGCCGTCGGTATCTGAGTCCTACTCCAGCATGTCCAAGTCCAGTTATCGATTTTATCCCATGTTGCATCTCATTTGCTCCTATCATATTCAGCGATATCAATGAATTGGTTCTGTCTAGTACAGCTACAACAGACGAGATTCGAGAGAAGTTACTCAAAGCGTGCCATATTTCTACATCCCAGTATCTAAAGATTCGAGAAAGGAAAAGTATGCTACCTGAGTGCGTGAACTTGTTCGAGGACACAGGACGAAAACAGTTACTGTAAGAATCTCCTCTTCATTTCAAGCTCGAATCCGAATGCCGTGGCTGACATCGAATCATCCAAGGCAAAAGCAAAGAATTGCAGAGAGCACTGAATTAGAAGACAACACAAGCCCAAGAGCACCACCAATGGAGCACCCAGTTAGTAATATACTGATCTTAACAATGAATGATGCCCCGGACGTGCAATTAACCCAAGCATGCTACAGTTCTTCCTCTCCGACGGCCTAACAGAGAAATACATTTCTCACACATACCCACCCTCGAAATCCCCACCGATACTAACAGTCAACAAAGTGCACTTCGCAGCTCATACCGCGCAAAATCTGTACGGATACATATACTTTCCATACCATGCACTAAATTTGATGATCGAAGCTGACGAATCATACTACAGAGTAGTGAGAATGACAAGTTGGCGCGGCAGTACGACCCTAAGTGGTGAGTGGAGAGGGTGCGATTATAAGCATGGGAAGATTGTAGCATTCTTGGAAGATGTAGTGAGGATTATTGGATTGATTGTAAGGGAGGTAAAGGAATGAATGAATGAATGATGATTCTCAACAAATATCTCAGGTAGGCCTTGAAAGGTGGTTTTCACACTGTTGCATTGATTCCATAGAGGTTTCAGAGCATGGATTCCGGTTCGAAATGGCTAAAATTTGTCTACAGATGTTAATGATGTAATGATGTACAGTCTCAAGACTGGGCCATTTCGATTTCGACACAAGCGAGTAAGTGATCAATTCGAATACAAAGTCACTAAGGTCGTGCAAGACTTATCATAAAGTCATACCCCAGGTCAAGAGACTTTATCAGAACTTCACCCAGCAGTTTTAAAAAGGAAAAGTCATGAACTTTTTCTTGGCCTTCAATTCTATATAGGGAGTACTGTTTAAAGTCACGAAACCGATACGTGACTTTGTTCTTCACTTCACCGGGCACGAAATAAGTCAGGCTTAGAGCGTAAGAGCGGTACAACGATCGAAAAACACAATCCGATAGTCTATGCTACACTAGAACGCCAATAAATGCTATTATGAGACACGAAACAGTCAAACGGGCCACAAAGTTGTATAGTAGAGTCCATGACCGCAGCTCCCATCTTCTTACAACACTTCAAGACCACTGAGGCACGACTCTCTTCAGGTAATTCATGAACTTAGCCAACCCAACAGCATGTTCCACATTCCCCTCTGGATCAGTCACCTGCTCAGGCCAGGCAATCCCCGCTGCATACAAATTCTTCACTTCTTCACCTTTCTCATCCGTAAACTCAGCTGTCCTATTATTATAAACAGCCTTGAATTCCTCCCCATTTCTCGTCAACATCGGCAGCTTGTTTTGCCTGAACCCAACTGCTTGGACAACATGCGTGCATGTAGGTAGATGGCGCTTGTAGGCCTCTTCTTCATCGGTATGCGTGTTGATCTTAGTGATGTACTTACTGACATCTGAAGAGGCCGAGACGTCTTCTTCGAGATTCTCTTTCGCCCATGTAGCAACTGCACCTTTCAGTCCAGTATTATCTCGGAAAATCCAGCCATCGCGTTCTTCTGCGTAGCGCAATGAGTGACGAGTAAACCATAATACTTTGAGATTCGGATGTGTGGATTGGGCGAGGTTGTAGAGGTTCCGAAGGACGAGAATTGCGCTGTGAGAGGCACCGATTACACCTACTGTTTGGTTTGAAGTGTTGGAGATGAGCTTAGCGAGGAGAGGAGGGTTTAGTGCTGGGTCGAGCCCGATATCTTTGAACCCGTCAACTGGAAGGGGTCTTTTGGTAGGTGCTGAGCCGGTGCAGAGGACGAGTAAGTCTGCTGAGACGGAGGTAGGACCTGGGAATTTCTCATCTGGCGAAGTGACAGTGACGTTCCAGTTGGTGGACTTGGAGCAGTTAGTTGAATTATCAAGGTCAACATATATAGATGAGGAGCACTTACATCTGACCATGAAGCATCAGACACATTCCCAAGCTGCTTGTGAACACCTTTGGACTCGTTCAATCCTTCAGTAAGCATGAGACATAGATCTGCCGCTTGTGCAATGTGGCAGGTATCTTCTTGATCTAGACTTTTGAGATGTGTGTAAGCATTTGGAGTCCGAGTCTCCTTTGCTATGTCTAAGAATGGCGTCACGCCCTCGGCATATGTTACAAAGCGCTTGACCTTGGTGTTACTATTGAATTGTTAAACCACGTGTTGATCAACCATCGGGGGCGTTCACATACCTGGGAACCTCCCTATAGTATTTGTTCAGCCGTCCAGCTTTTAATTCATGGTCAACCCATAAGATAGGACCTCTCTTCTGCTCTAAAAGGTTGCCTACTACGGCTATACCTGCTGGACCTATGTAGAGTCAGCATAACTCATTGGAACCAAAACAAACGAGACCGCCACCCGAGCTATATTTTCGAAAATATAAATGTTTCCATGATTTTCAGAAACTCTTGAGATTTTCTACTGAAGCGGCGCTTGAAATAAACGTATGCTTACCAGCTCCAACTACCACCGCCTCGTACTTCGTATCACTCTTCATCTGCGAAAATCTCTTCAGACCAGAGAACTTTGATTCCACCGTAGCGTTTGTAGCACAGAGAAGGATCCTCCGTGGAGGCAACGCCCTTATGGGCGCTGCGCGCATTATCAAAACCATCGTGAAAAGCAGATATGCGGTTGATTCCAAAACTCAGCGAGTGATCTGATGGCTATTTGGCTTGACTCTGCGGTGACCAGCGATGCACTACCTGGAGCTGTACTGAGATGGTAGCCAATGGCGGGGCGAGGTAGCTGTTGGTAGCTTGGTAGAGTTTCCGCCGGTTGTACTTTTGGAAGACCGCTTGGTAGAGTAACCGATCTCAAGATTGAGTCATCTGTGTAGAATAAAGGTACTTATAAGCTCATTGGATCTAGGTTGTTCTGTGACAGGATAAGCTGAGAGGGGCCAATTTTAAGGTTTCAGTACTACAATGCTTGTTTCTCGCCACAAGCGAGACGTGATGATTACCATTATTTCAGATGAACACCCATGAAAAAAAGCTGCTCTATCACGTTAACGTAAAGAAGATGTTTCTAGTTTCAAATTGATAACATTTCCGGCTGCAGCTGTTGTTACTCGACCTGTCATTCACGGGCTTCTGACCCTATCTGGTACTGACAGCGGTATGTTACTGACTTAGGCAGCGCGATTTGCCATTCAGAAAGATTGGTGTAGAAAAAGGACAGCATAAGTGGCGACCTTGTATGGCATCCAACATTCCTCTCCAATCAGATTGGTTGATAATATCGGTAGACAACATCCTCTTCATGTAGGCTGATACACTTTTATTCTGTTATCATTTTACTGAGTCTTTTTCGGCACTCCGACTAGCTGCCGAACTTTTGGCTTTCCTATCAAGCTGATCGTCAGATATCCCATCCAGCCTATGATTGCCAATGCACTATATGTGAATGGAGGCATCAGCTTCTTCGGTAGTCCCTTCGCATAGCCCTCTTCATGCTTCGACCTGTATACAAAGTATCCCGTATCGTAAATCAACAGGAGGACAGTCATGCAAAACATCGATATCTGAATGCAACTCTTCCGAGGAACATTGACCATAGCTGTAATGATCTCATCGAGCCTCTCAGCCATTTTGACATCAGAAAATTCACGCTTAACTCTGATGATCCCAGCGGCACCTATCCTCTTCATGTCTTTGTCAGACATCTTGTGCAGTACGTCGTTGATGACCGCTGTCCAGCTTTTGGTGTCCCCGGGTGGGCAGAGCCAACCTGTCTCTCCGTCCACAACTGTTTCCAGTGGTCCTCCAGTATTGGCGGCCAGGACTGGAACTCCAACTAACATAGCCTCTAGAGGCACGATGCCAAAATGCTCGTTTGACGGGGTATAGATCAACAGGCGGGCTGACTTGAGCAAAATATCCTTCAACGCATTCGGCACTGATAGTAAGAACAGAATATCGACGTCTTCCGGAACATTTAATGCCGTGACTATCGTCTTGGTAGTTGCTGTTTTAAAACCCAGACCCTCAGCCAATTTGACAAGTTCCTTGTGATAAACCACATTTTCTTGAACGCGATTGTCGTAGCCACCTGCGATAGTAAGTAACTTGAATCAAACCTCTTGTATAAACTGACCTGCTAAGACCAACATGACTTTTACTCTAGCTTTCTTCTCCAGCCCAGCATATGCCTTGATCGCAAGGCCAATATCTTTCTTCCTCTCGAACCGATTTATGCTCAGCAAAATGCTCTTTTCCTGCCACGCCGTTACAGGTGCATCAATAAACTCGGATGTCTTCTCTTTGATATCTACACAAGGGTAAACGACCTGTAAATCTTTCTCGGCCACCAGATTTGGCCAAACACTGCCCACCACTCCCTTCGTGAACCCGGAATTGACGGCAATTGAATCTGCAAAACTCATACTCCATTGCTCGATGAAGTCAAAGGGTATTCTGTACACCCGCTTCCACCATGCTGTACGGCCTTGCGCCAGCAAGAGATCGGGAAAGTGACAGTAGAACAGTATTCGTGGATTTGGATATAGATAGGCTAGCCATGGTAGGCCTGCGCTTAGTTGGTCGACGAAGAAGGCATCTGGTTTAAGAGCCTTAATTTCAGAGCGGCAGTATGTTGCGAAGATTATATGAAGCTGACGGAGGATGGCGCAAATAATGGTGAATCGCGAGAAAATAGAGGCCGGTATGAGCCAATTGCCACGAACCCGGACATCGAGGGTACCTAGAAGGCTGGTGAGATTTCGCAGTTACATAGAGGCGAACTGACCCACCATCTCGAGCTTCGTCGAAGCAGTGCTTGGGATCACAGTGACTAGTAAATATAACAACCTCATGGCCTCGATTTTGAAGTCCCACGGCAGCATCGATGACGAGACGTTCTGCGCCCCCAATTCCCAGATCAGGATGGAAGAAGATTATTGTTTTTTTCTTTGGCGTGCTGGATGCCATTGTTGCGGTACAAATCTAAGAATAAGCTGAAGCGGACGTTATTGTAACAACAGAACTCGAATCCAGCTGCAATCGATGCCAAGACCCATATCTCAGCCTCGCACTTGATATCAGTGGCAGGGGCAGGGTCTTAGTGCATTCAGCCCGAGCCCGAGGCTGGTTCGGCATATTTCAAGGTCGTAGCTCTCCGTATATTAAAGTCACGAAGGTATCTCAGTACATGACCCGAAGTACTTCTTACAAGTCCCCGAACCTTTTGATGACTTTCAAATTCCGAAATGATAGGTTTGCTTTGGACCCTTATAGCGTCTCGCCCGAGACAAATTTGACTAGCCTCGACCTCGCCTGCTCCTAATGGAATGATTAATACTTGGCACTTGGTTGGAATCAATAATTCTAATCCTACTGGACGAGATGTACACCAAGTATGTCGGAGCTGCTTCTTACTTTTGAATTCCCTAGTAAGTATGACCTCGGCCTGAATCATCCGTGGTTTCAGCCTGCTCTAGCCGAGGTCCAGCCTTAACACATGTTGATTAGGTAGTATCCAACCACCACTAAGTCGAGCTCCGAAAGCTTGGACATCAGCTCTATATCCGTTCATTGTTTAGATACTCCGCTGATGAATCTATACACCCTTCAAGATGACAGCCCAGCCTCTCTTCACAGTCCCGATTCTCGTATCAAACAAGAACTCCGGTGCTGTAGTTTGCACCACACCAGCTCCCGGAGTCTATGTCCTAACCTTCACATCCCCTCCCGACAACCGTCTTGTAACAGCTTTCTGTCAAGCCATCATCCTCGCTCTCGACATCTTGGAATTCTCTCATCCTCATGGAGTGGTTATCACCACGTCAGGTATTCAGAAGTTTTACAGTAACGGGCTGGACCTCGAACATGCATCAAACACAACGGGATTTTTCCCGAATAGCATGTTTGCATTATTCAAAAGGCTTCTGTTGTATCCGATGCCCACAGTAGCTTTGGTAAATGGACATGCCTTCGCTGGAGGGGTCATGCTCGCGATGTACCACGACTACCGCATCTTCAACCCCACCCGCGGCTTCCTCTGCCTCAACGAACTCGATCTCGGCGTTCCTCTTAAACCAGCCATGTCCTCCATATTCCGTCAAAAACTCACTCCCGGCGTCTACAAAATAATGGTTCTCGAAGCCAAGCGGTTTAGCGGGAAGGAAGCTTTTGAGAATGGGATCGTGGATGGACTTGGAGGAATGGAGGAGACGATGAAGTTTATTGAGGAGAGGTTGTTGACGCAGAGAGCTAAGACGGGGGTTTATGGGCTGTTGAAGGGGGAAATGTTTCGGGAGACGGTGGGATATTTGGAGGGGCATGAGCTGGAAGAGAAGAGGGATAAGGACAATTTGAGGAGGGATGATGAGAGGAGGGGGGTAGGAAGCAAGAGAGTTGCCGAGTGGGAGAAGAATGCTAATAAGGCTAAACTTTAAATAATGAAAGGAAAAATTCTATGATCAAAGTCACATTTATGCTTACTTGCATTTCTGTAGTCCAAATATTGTGAAAGCTACCCAAGCTTGTGTCCAATGAACGGATGATGTAGCTAGGTATAATTGACTATCGCAACTCGATTCAAAAATGTCATAAAAAGATCTCGCGCCATTATGCAAGAAATAATTCAAAATCACATAACCTTTT
Source organism: Rhynchosporium graminicola (assembly GCA_900074885.1). Lineage (NCBI taxonomy): Eukaryota > Fungi > Ascomycota > Leotiomycetes > Helotiales > Ploettnerulaceae > Rhynchosporium > Rhynchosporium graminicola. The sequence goes on along the minus strand of FJUW01000012.1, from coordinate 831,442 downwards.
GATGAACTTACTGTAAGTTATAGTCTCAGATGATGAATTTACAACGAGCTTGAAAAATCGCTTCGCTGGAGACGAATTCCCTCGGCCTCGGGTCGCACATTGTACATAATACGCGTTATAAATGTCACTTTCTAGCTTTCGATCTGCTTTACTTAATTTTGTTTTGAAGTGGATATATGTCATATAATTAGATCGTGAACTCGAGAGGCACTCGGCATGTTGCTTCTATGTGTTGTGTACTTGATGACTTTGATGAATATTTCAATAATCTCACTCAAATGGACGCGAGTTTAGCAAATCGTGTAGGAGGAGTGTGTTGCAATCATGACCAATGCCGTTATTCCATTACTCATATCAAGCCTCCATACCCTCCCAAAACGACACCAAGACACCACGCTATGTATACACTATAACAAATACTCATAGCACTATCACTCTCCTGGTAAAAAAAGAACCCCTAAGCAAAACTGTCCTCGCCGGGCCATCTCTCCTCTTCCACGACTTTCTCCGTCTCCGGCACAGTTTCTCCAAACTCTCTTACTTGCTCATCCTCCGGAAGCATTTCAAAAATTCCCGCTTTAACCAAAGCATCCCAGACATTATCTTTGCTCTTTAGCAAAGACCTACGAACCTCCAACCCATCAAGTGTCTTAACTCGGCGACAATTACTCAGGATCATCACCTCATAAACTCTTCGCAACATCCGCGTCTCCATATCTAGACAAGCCGCGTACTTCTCATCCTTTCCCCTATCTGCCGTACCAAGAGTGAAGGAGTCCTTCTCCTGAACTTCTTCCTCATCCCCCTCCCCGTCTCGCCGTGAGATAATTTGACTTTCCGTCACGGTGGGATAGAAACCAAGTGTGAGTGGGTTGTGCCTCAGATCAGCTATTGACATAGTCGGGAATTGTGCCAGCACGCAGGTCGTTGATCTAAGTCTTGCCAAACGATTGCCGGCAAGATAAAGCTTCTTCAGACGAACAATGCCAAGCAGAGGTCTTATATCTCTCAAAGCATTGAAGTTCATATTCAATATTCTCGTATTCGGAACCATGTGACCAAACTCTTCTGGTAGTGACTCGATGCCACAATTGGCAAGTTCCAGGTACTGCAGGTTGAGGAATTCAACTTGAGGCTCGAATGTTTTCAGGAGATTGCCTGAGAGGAAGAGTTTCCGGACTTCACAGGCTTCAGACAGGAACGTTTGGTCTATGGATACGCCTGCTTGTTGTCCCCGCATTGACAGGCTGTCGAGATATTGGGTATTGAGGAGGCCAGAAACTGTTCTGAGGCAATTTCGGTCCACATAAAGTAAGCGAAGATTGGGGTACATCCCGACGTCGATGGTTGCTAATTTGTTGTCACTCAACTTCAGGTACTTCAACGTCGACATTGATTTGCCGTCGCTTGTGGAGAAGGTGGTCAAGAGGTTTCCTTCAAGGTCGAGAGCTGAGAGTGATTGTAGTTGTTGAATGTTCCGGAAAATATTGACTTTGTTGCCCTTCAAATCCAGTTCTGATAGCCGTTGAAGTCCGGTACTCTCAAAGTCGACGTACGCAACATCATTTCCACGTAAACGAAGGCTTAGAAGTCCGTCGAGTTGCTTTACACCTTCGAGAGATGTGATCTTGTTATTGTCTGCTCGTATACCTCTCAAGTGGACAAGCGACTTGAATGCCGACAGAGATTCCAGATCGTTATTGGAGACATCAAGGTATTGTAGGTTATGCAGATGATTCCATGCGGCAAGGTCTGTCAGGCAATTATGAGATATTCGGAGATTTCGAGTCGTGGCAGGAACACCATCCAGTTGTCGAATACTATTGTGAGAGACATCAAGCTGCACTAATTCTTCACAAAACTCGTTGAGCTTGTGGAGATTTGTAAGTCTCTTGTCTCTGAGGCTCAACTCTTTGATGTGCTCCCAGAATGGCTCGTATGGCTCAACTTCCGTGAGCTTCTCCACCAGCTCCTTTATTGAGAGAGACAAAGTTCTCTTGGAATTGTTGCCAGCACCATATCGGAGGCCGTTGGCAATATAGCTGACGTCGAGTCCCAGTGATACATCTGCTTGGTGGACAGTAAAGTCGGAAAGTGGAGTAAGTGTAAGAGTGCCAATCTCGCGACCTGGGCGAGGTGTTGCTAAAATGATGCCCGAGGTATGCCTAGATGGAACTGGGGTGGACACAACGATGCTAACACTCCTCCTTCGCTCATGTTTTAAGTCTTCGTTGACCGAATCCTCATCTTGTTCGTCGATACGTGAAACGGGCCGAGCAGTAAAGTTGCGACCGCCTAGCGACATGCGACGAGAGTTGCTCCTGAACTTAGGACGACTCTTCGTTGTTGTGCTCCTTTGGGTGGTAGTAGACTCTCTCTTAGAGATAATAAGGCTGTTGTTGGCAGAAGTTTCGTCAGCATCTGTGCCTACTTGACTCAGACCGTCAGCGTCGACTTCAATGCTGCTGTGCACATCATATGCCGCAGACTGGATGATGGATGCCAAAGGTGACGAGAAAGAGATGGTGACATTTCGTCGTCTCCGAGGACTTTCGGGATCTACACGGTCCTCGTGAATCGAAATCTCCCTTTCAACATCCTCAGTAACCTTCGTTTGCTTTTCTAAGTATGAGATCTGGTTAGGCAGTACCTTTGGAGTAGGCTGGTCCTTGCACGATGGGGATTGAACATCTAAGCCAGCTGAGTGATGCTGATTTGCAAGCTGAGGGAAGGCTGTTTCCTCCTGGGAGGGATGCTCGATAGGATACGACTCGATCCCATCATCCAGCAGACCTGATGCTGGTAGGGTACTGCTTGGATTTTCGCAGTTTTTTTCCGCCTCGTTCATGCGTTCGTCTTCCTGGCGTTTCGCCGCGACTGCCTTGATTCTCTGGAGTTCTTGTGTTACATTGACGGAAAGATCGGGTATATCACCGAAGGGGTCCTCGTCAGTCTCGTCTGAAGGAACGAAGTTCCTTGTACCATTGACAGGGCCTGCAGTCTTGGTCTTGACCCACTTCTTATTCTCTTGATCGAAGACCATGCCTGCTAATTGTTCCGGGATGAGGTGAGAGACAGTATGCGGAGCGATGACTCGACGTGAATCCGAGCCTCTGGAAGATCCTGTGGGAATGGAGCGGGCCGTTGACTGCCCAGAGGAGCCATTGGAGCCTTGTGAAGGGAAGTCATCTTCGTGCTGATCATCACCACCGGTGCGAGCGGTCGATGTTGAGTGTTTCCGTTTTCGCTGAGCATCTGGGTTTTGAGAAATTCGAATGTTGCCCGGCTCACTCTCTATCGTTCCTTCAAGATCGATCGATCGACCAAGGGTTCTCGCAATGGTCTCTTCCGTTCTGCGGTCAACCTCCTTCGCTGCATCGACAGCTTCCTTGGCCATCGCGATGGATCTCATAGAAGACGCAAGGATATCGCCCATCTCACCTTGCTCCTGATACTTCCTCAGATGATCCAGTAGAGCTGGATCTTCTTGCTTTACAGGTAGCCGCAGCAGGGGCTTGCCATCTCGACTTGGAGGCCTTGAAAATGGCTCTTGGGTAGACTCCTGGTATGAATCTTCAACATCAATGTCGTCTGGGCAGACTTCAGGTGATATGCCACGGTCATACTCCGACTCCGATTCCTCTAAACTCGTCAGGCCACTTCTCGGCCTAGTTTTGCCACGGATCCCAGCCATGATCTTTTTCGCCTCGTCCAGGAAGTCTTGGGTAGTAACAGATCCCTTTCGACTGTCATCCTGCATGTGTTGGTCAGCACCTAAAGCCGCAGATAGCTTGAAAGGGCCCGTGAAATCGAGCTCTGCTTGAATCTTAGCAATCTTTTGCTCCTGTATTCGTTTGGCTCTTTCGGAAGATGTGAGGGGTTCCTCAAGCAGAGGTGCGACTTCGTGCTGCTGGCTACTTCGCTGACTTGGGGTTGGCGTCCGAGGGCGTAGAATCTGGCGCATAGCCAGTATCGTTGGATTAGCTGCTTGCTGATTATCACCATGTCTAGCATCCTTTCGTTTTCTCCCTACGACCGACTGCATCTCAGTATGGGTATCTCTCAGAGTATCTGTCTCGCCTATAATTTCTCTTCCTTCCGCAGCACCAATCTCAGACTCGCGCAAAGTTCTGCGACGTTTCGGTGTTGGATCTTTCAAAGGCGACTTGGGAAGCCGCTTGCCTTCTGAATCACCATTTCGCTTCCTAGGTGTCCTGAGATCTTCTGGCTGAGGCGAAAGAGTGCGACCCGAGATGCTGGAACTACTCGTTCCAGATCTGATACTTTTCCGAATGCTGGTAGTCTGCCTCAGAGTGCTTGTTGTAGTGGTGTACTTTGCTCGATGATGAACCACTACACCGTCGCTCAGATCCGGCGAGGCTTCGAGCTGGAATTTGAACGAGTTTTGGGTATTTCGATTAAGAACCGGTAATGCGAGATTCTCCTTATCCTCGTCATCTGCATTCGATTCTTTCGAGTCATATGACCCTTCGCTGAATTGAAAGCTGTCTAACTCGCCGGCCCCAAAACTGCTCATCTTTCTTCCCCTATCACGCTGAAGGCGATTTTGGTTTACATCTTTTTCCGTATTCGAGGATGTTGGAAATATTCCAGATACGTCGTTGTCACTTTGTGGATCAAGGTCTTCTTCGAACTGGCTAAGCCTTCGAAGTAGCTTTTGATTGGTAAAAGTATCATATGTGCCGAAGATTTTCAGAGGACTACCTGAATTGCTCTTTGAGACTTGACCGGTGGCTTTTTTAGGGCTTTGGTGAGGGGTGTATGTCTCTGGAACAGAGTCTTGAGTCACGATTGGCGCTTGGTTATCAATTGAAGTTCTTGTTTTCCGAATGTTTGGTAGTTCTTTTGGGGTGCTCGCTTGCATCGACTCTTCCGGTAACATTGTCGATTCATCAATAGCAGGGAGAGAAGAAGGGCTCAGCAAGCGTTTCTGAAATGAGCCTTCTTGGGATTGCCCTCCTCTTCTCATATTGACGAAGCGGCCATTGTGGGCGAAATCATCTGTCTCAGTCGTCACATCAACTTGATTTTGACTGGACTGTCCCGGTGAACCTTCACGGATTTGGTCAAGTCTTCGTTTCAGCTCCGCAGGAGAAAGATTCAGCGCTGCGTAGTCGATTTTACCGTCAATCGTATTGTGCCTCGCAACGTAGATAGGACTCAACTCCTCGTTCCGTATGTCACTTTGTCCGCTGACTGCCCGTCCTGGATCCTGTTCATAGAAAATAGAAGACTCTGGCTGAGAAGCAGAGTCTGAGTGCATGACAACCTGCGGAATACGAGACACGGCCGCTGGAACAGTTCTGAACGAGCTGCTACGACTCAGATCATCCACGGAAAATTCGCTTTCCCCTTGATCTGCCAATTTATACTTCATCGCTCGAGGCTGCTGACGATTTTGGCCACCTCCATTCCTGTCCCCCTCGTGGGGTATAGTGTCCTCCTGTTCGTGATTTCGATTGTATGGGGGAGGGCTGGACGGCATGATACTACTCTCTCCAAGGTCCTGCACGACATGCGATTTGCTGGGGGATGCCGTTTGAGCAGGCGGAGGGCGGAACATATTTTCTAGACCGGCTGGACCAAACAGATCACACTGCTCGCCATACGCAACATCTCCATGTAGCAAGCGCCGCTTCCATTCCGGGGTCTCGACAACTCCTCTCTTGGGAGACAAACTGACGGACTTGTGCTCGATGGTATGATACTGCACGGATTGCGTTGTAGAAGCAGAAAGCGCGCGAGAGACACACCGGCCACGGATACCATTGGTGATTTCGCGGAGTTTCGAGGGTCGCCGTTGCGATAAGGGTATGTTATGCTCGTTCGTACTTCTTTCACTCAATGGGCTATTTTCGTCACGAGCAGGTGTCCATGTCTGCTTCTGAGGATTGTATTTCGGTATACGACTGGATGCGGGACGAGACTTGGAGGGATCCGAGGTGCTATTCGACAACGAAGGCAACGAGGGCGCGGGAGAGTTGGATGATCCAGGCTGCGAGACCCCAGGCTGCGAGACCCAATCCTCCGAAAGTGAGTCCAACCAGGCTTGCTCCATTGTAATTACGAAAATGAGGTGGTTGCGAAGTTTATGGTTCTGCCATAGGTGTAGTGCAATTGAACAATTTTGTTGATAGTGAAATCGAGAATCGCGTGGAGAATGGTAAAACTCAGGCGCGTAGAAATGATGAATTGAATATTCGAAGAGAGTGGCGAATCTGAGTTGAAGAATGTAATAGAATGGTAGCTATTTGTTAGTCGATCCGGGATTGTTGTCGCGTGTTGTAATTCAGCTTCAGCTTCATCTTTATCCTGTTCCCCGACCTCCTCAACTTCCTGACTTGATATTCAAAGTTACGCGCTTTGAATTTTGCCAAGGCCGGCATCGTTATGGCAACCGGGAGGCTTGATCTACTAGCGTGTAATTGCCCCTCAGCCCTGCCCCTCACCAGCTCGAGACCTTCAAGCGCTTACTTGCAAGGGAACAGAGCGTACCTTGGTAGGTATTGTATTCAAGATATGAATATGATTCTTGAAATGAAATTTGACTTTGAAAAACGAAGCTGGAACACTAGATTGCATTGCGAGTACTCAGTAAAATTTGACCACTCTTTCTATGATAAAATGATTAATGAGACAATGCTTACATCATTATTTTATGCGCCACGTGACCGCCATTTTTCACTCTACACGAAAGGTCGCGCAGTAGATCCCTGCGACAACATGCGCGTTTTCGAGACCAAAGCACACTTGCACTACACTTCCACACCGAATCCTCAACTCGATGTGAACCGATTCGATCCAGCAATCTCGGAGTGCAGGGAAATTCATCATGGGTCCCTTCAACAGCTCTTACGATATCGATAATTATGAGGACGAACCGTATCATTGCAGGCCGCCCACTTGCGACGAGGACGATATTGTTTGTTTAGGTTCAGACTCTGAACAGACAACAGAGGAGGTTGCGCAAAAGCACCAACGATATGAAGCAGAGGCGCAAAGGATTGTAAAAGGAAAGCTGCCTATACTGCAGTCTGCAAGCCTGAAAGGACCTTTCGAAAAAGGATGGGTCAATCCTTGGGTCTACCGCCCAATAAAGAAGCAGGATCAAGAATGGTGGCAGCCTGGATCTGAAGATATGCTGTTTACCAGAGCCAAAGTTATGGAACGGGCAGCAGCTCATGGTCTTGGCTATTTAAAGCCTGCAGATGCCCTCGAATGTGAGTCTGATTAGCCAGTTCCTCTATTGTCTACGACATGCGATAACACTTGCTTCACATCTCTATGGACCTGCAAGCTACTCCATGCAATACCTCGCATAAGGACAGTTCTAATTTGATTTCGTAGGGTGTAAGGCTACAGCTCGAGCTGAGGCTCAGATCATTAATGAAACGCAAATACAAAGTGGACAAATCATGAGATCAGTGGAACGAGATGGCCAAAGCGACTCTGAAGACATGGACGGTGGATCTGGATCCGAAGATAGTCATGGAGCACCTTCCGAAAACAGCCTACACCGCTCAGGCTCTGCCCTCCCTCAAGAACGGCCAGAGCTATCGATGCTCAACCATGATAGTAGAACACCCAATGGGGGCGGGCTGGACAATGATACGGAGAATGCCAAACGATCAGCTGATTTGCAATGGCTCAAGGGATCTTACGTATCGAAACGAGCTCGGTGGGAAGGTCCTGCTGTTGCGACCCCGACACCATTTTTTGATGTGCTGCAACGCGATCGTCGACGACGCCAACTATCTGCAAGACCGTCTGACCAGCCAATTGCGAAAACTCGCAAGCCATCACGCCTATCTAAGAGCTTTAACGGCTTCAAAGAAGTTCCCAGGCATACTCTAGACCCTAGTATAGAACCTAGGACGCCGCGGGAAATAGAGCAACCGAGAACTGGGCCAATTTCATCATTTGGTCCTCGTGAAATGACATCTCTGCTCGAGCACGAAGATTTTGGTCACCAGCCCGACGATCTTGACGAATTGCAAGATACATCCCACTCATATTCCTTTCAGAGGGCTTCGCAATCCAGCATTAAGTCTCAAAAGATTGGCTTATCTTTTAATGAGCGACCGCCTGCCGATTTGGAGCTGGACGACTTGGTTGTCATCACACCCCGCGCAAAGCCAAAAGCTGGCATTCTTCGCATTGCTACAAGCTTAGATTCTCATATGCTAAACACGGGTCCTGATGATTCTTATGAACTTCCAAAGCTTACCGGAAGAAGTGCCTCAAACGATGACTGTGAAAATAAGGTACACCATCAAGAAGACAGCTCCATAACAGAAGTAGCGCCATCCTCGAGAAATGTGGAGACATTCAAATTTAGGAAGCGAAAGCCAAAGTTCTCGCAAGCCTTGAAGAAGCTGCCAATTCCTGTACCAGATCACGACCGACGAAGGCTCAAGTTTGATGCGGAGTCAAAGCATTCAGACAGGCGACACATAGTTTCTGATGCGGTGCAAATTAAAGAAGAGGGTCGGGAAAACATACACATGAACACTTACGCGCCAGTCAGCTCTCACAAATCTCCACCAACGGGTACAAGGCAATCGATTTCGAGTCAAACTACACCTCCAAAAAGCGATGAGGACGAGGCATGTGTTAGCTGGGATATGGTTGGTGACATGACTGCAGCATCTTCATTTCGTCGTGCGACCGAAGGTCCCCAGACGACATCACCTCCGAAATCAAGAAGCTCTGTATCAATCTCTCCACACATAACCCCAAAGACAACGACTTCGCGATTACCACATTCATCAGATCCAAACAGCTTATTGAAGGAGCCACAATCGCATGAAAGGGTTCCATTTGAAACAAGTACGATGAAAGTGCCTCCATACTCGGAAAATATGAGCACGCAATCATTCAACACTACCCCATCGAGGTCCATGTTAAGTCCAGTGCGGCATTCTCTTCCATTGTTGCGTGGACTCTTGACCCAACAACCTAAAGCAGAAGCTACCCTGGGAAGGTTTCCAGAGAGTGAGATGGACAAAATACAGGTTGCTTTGTCACAGGCCTGCCCAACGTCAAGCGCGGAAGACGGTCCACACAAAAGTCCTGGACGAGATCCCTCCGAACTTCATCTAGCCGACGGCACGGCAGTAACCCCACTCATCCGCTCAGATCGATCCTCTGGAGGACTTGCCCCAGGCCTTCCCAATATAGAGTTCACCGACTTTGCGAACGAATCTTTCTTATATCTTGGCGGTTACTTATCAGAACCGCCATCGAATGGTCCTACTGCTCTGTTCGATAATAGCGAGCCGACACCCCCTCCCGCCAGCCTTGGACATCAAGTTCGCGAGAGATTCGAAGACCTGCCCCACATCGAGAATGCGAGCCTCATGCATGCTGAATTAGCACATAAATGCAGTCAAGTTGGTGATGAGCTTGTTACTAGCACAGCCGTGGTAGCAGAAGAGAGGGATGATCGATCCGAAAGAGACTACCTAAACCTGAGCTACACTCCATCAGTGGACCCCAATGATCACAGTAGCGCCTATATTCTTTGTCAACCAGCTTCTGTTCCTGCCGAACTTGTGGCTTCAGCCGAGACGACGTCCATGGAGACTCACGACGAGGCTGAATTTGGGAAATCAGGTTCTCAGACGCAACGAGCGGGACAGGGTGGACTTCAAAAAAATTCTTGTAAGGTAACTAAGAGAACAGCCGGACTTGAGGAAGATCATGCCGAGATGCAACAAGAGGAAGAAGCTGGACTTGAAGAAGGACCTCGGAAAGAGCTAGAGGACCTGGCCGGCAATGATATTGAGTCAACCTCAATGGCCGTAGTAGAGTATCAAATTCAGACACCGTTTGATACTGAACCCAAGGGGGTTCAGAACGTGGCCAGCGGTGACAACATTATGAGGAGCCCTACCAATTCCCCCAACTTGGGCAAGCGAGCCGAAATAGAAGGCCTTTCTGAAAATCATGACCGAATTTCTGAGCCTGACAAAGACCAATGCAATGATCCTGCCACGGGTTCGGAAGCCAGTTGGCAAGGATGCGGGCCACAGAGTCCATGGGCAGCTGAGAAGATTGAGCCACTAACAACATTTTCAACAATCAAAAAGGTACATGGAGCACTACCACTGGACAGACAGGAAGCAGCTTCCTCAATCAAATCTGTCGAGCAAGACAAGGCAATGCTGAATGAAGAAATTAGCTGGATTCCAAAGGGACGGCCTTCCACGCCTGATAGTCAACTTATCAGGCCATTCAAAGATTTCTCAACCCCAACACCATCGCCTGGAAGGCATTATGATGATCCGGAAGACAGTCTGGTAGATACGCAGACAATTTTGGAGGCTGCGACGAGGAACCCTTGGACAGGCAGATCAAAGAGCCGGTCTACAGGCAAAATCCGCAAACGCGTTTCATTTGGTGTTATACCTCTAGACGAAGCCCGCGATTCTCAGCAAGATAACGCTCGTAACCTGGATAACACCCCACATTCTCCGCCTCCTGCGCAAGCAGATCCTTCTGACGAGGATGAGGATATTTTCCATGATGGGACCACGGTGACGACTACTTCACGCAAACACTTCGTAGCAGCCACCAGAAAGAGGCACTTCCGACGCATCTTGCCAGACAAGAGAAGCTCTCAGCTAGATAGCAGCCCAACTTTACTTGAAGCTCAAGCGGAGGCTTTCATCGCTGCGGATCACGACATTCCAGCCCAGCAGTGTCCAACTTCTGCCAAGGATTCGCCCACTCGACATCTTCGGAGTTGGAGTAACCCTAATACCAATGTGTGGAATGAGGTTGAGGAAGACGACACGATGGTCGGCAACTCATTTTTACCGCGCCCCATCGCGAATATGCCAGTTCCGAATGATGCATTTGCAGGCTTTGATATGGCATCTGCTCTTGGAGAGGCGGGTGATTTCTTGGAAGATTGGTCTGTGGATTCAGTGCTTAAGAACTCGAGAGATAATGAGTCGGCTACGCGTGTTGAAAGTAATGACAAGAGGGGACGGAGACTGTTCGGGCCCGAGTAGATACAGATACGGATTTTGAATTTGGTTTGTTTGGACCGGAAATGGCGTTTCCAGCAAGGATTTATGAGATTGTGGTAGGAGTTTATGGCTTAGATACCCCTCGCTGCGTAGACATGCAGCTGTTACGAAAATGAATCTGTGACGGCCGATTGTATTATCTACCTGACTCGATCAGATTTACCTGAACATGGTATTTTGTGTCCGGGGAAGTGGGCGAGGTAGTGATTTACACACCTTACCATTGCTAGCATAAAGATCCAATAATAGCTTCGTTTTATGAAATATTACTAAAGCAAAGTCCTTGAAAGGTTCTATGACTTTATTTTTCTCGAGGCCTGGCCAATTAGTCTTCAGCGAATTAATACTATTACCCACGAATCGTCATTTACTCGTCATCAAATGACATCCATTAGTTACGTGAGTTTACTGTATTCCTTCGCTGCTGGGGTAATTCGTTACCAGTGGAGTGAAAGCTCGACATAAACATATATTGTAAAGTTTTAATAGGACATTCAACTGCCTAAAATTCCACGGCCAGCTATTCATCTTAAGGCTCTACTATCGAATCCTGAGAAAGTATTCTAGTGCTTTTGCTTTACAAAGGATTTGTATAAGTACCATAAACTATAGCAAGACTTGGTTCTCTCTTTACTGGACACGGTGCCACAGCTGGCCGCGCTTCTGGATAGTTGAGTCCTGTAATGTTTTCGTGACTTTGGAGTTGATTTATATGTTGTACCTGCCATGCTACTTTTGTCGATTGACGAGATTGCTTGCTTATGCGCCTTGTGTTAGCTGAGCGAAAGTCCTCTGACACTTCCATGACTTCATTGAAAGTTCGATTTTGATGGGTCTTTGTCTCGGCAGCAAGTGATGAGTTTATGATGTGTTTCGTCCTTACCTCAAGCTTGTATCTAATAACAGAATCATCCAAGAAATCGATTCTCTTAAACCTCCCCGTGTCGACCAATGAAAGCCATCCCAACCCAAAACCGCAGTTTACGACCCTCTGACTGGACCGAATTTCCCACGATGCGGATTACGTGGTTCAGCCAAAGTGGTAAATAAGATTGTTGGGGTAGTACGGTATATATGTAACAAACGTCGGAAGGCGGTCAACGAAAATCTGCACGTTTCCTGACGATTGGTCGCGATCGAATGTCACCAGCATGTGCATGGCTTTGTTTGAATAACGGTCAAGCAGCATGGACATGGACGATCTCGTTATGCTCCGTACCTAAGAAGTATACCGGGACTGGAAGATGATGTTTCCCCGGAACAATGGATATACTAAGCGCAGACTGAGTTACAGTATGCTACTGTATTGCTGTTTAGTCTGCTGTTTAGTGTTCACCTGCGCTAGTTTATAAGTACTGTATTCGACGAGAAAGCAGGGATGAGGCGTGTTTTCTTTACTTATAACAGTGTTCTCGTTCCCCGTTCTCGTTCCCCGTTCCCAATTCCCAATTTCCCAATTCCCAATTTCCCAATTCCCAATTTCCCAATTTCCCAATTTCCCAATTCCCAATTCCCATGGGCCAGGCCAGGCGCCTGGCGTTGGCTTGGCCTAGGTACCTACCTAGCTAGCTCTTAGACAGGTGTGGGTACGGTAACTTTCTCCACCAACGCCTCCTTCCCTTCCCCCTCCCCTCTCCAGACATTATAATACAGTAACATTGACCGCACGGTTAATCAGTATTGTACTACAATAGCTGGTACAATAGGTACCAGGTAGCTAACGAAAGTAAAAGTAACTTCCTCGCCAGTACCGAACCTCTATCGCAACCATAACCATACCAACCCAACCCAACCCACACCACACCCACACCGCGCCAACCATCTCAAGCCCTGCGCCCACACCGTAACGCACCTGGCACTTCATCCTACCTTATCCACCTCGAGCCTATCTTACCCTACTGTACTGGTCTCTCCATGCGATTTCATTCTTCCGGAACGCGATCGTACCGTCCCGACAAATAGCTTTTGCGCTAAGTCTCACTGTTTCTCAGCACGAACGAACGTTGAACCACGGCGTGACTGCGCGGCCCAGACATTCCCTCCGCCTCCGGCCTTTCCACATTTCAACCATAACATACCTTGCCCATACCTATCGACCCAACCATTGACGCCCACTCTCTACGAATCAAACTCCCACATTGCACAAAGACTCGATAGATGACTGCCTCATGGCAAGCTCGTCTTCTGAGCCTGCAAATGCCGCACCCACCGGGTCGGTAAGGCCTGAAAGCCTCCCCCATGAAGAATCTAAGGACGATGATCCAAACAAAAATGTCCGACGGCCGTGGACGCAACCACCGAGAGCGAATTCTACCTCCTTGTTGACACAAGCTTTGACTGCGGTGGATGAACATGCTCCGAGCGCCCTTCGTGACCCCCCAAGTACCATTGAATCGGCGCCAGACTTTTCTTCTCAGAATGATTCGTGGCGCAATGGAGTGAACAGTACCGGAGCTGGAGCTGAACACACGCCTGAAAACAACCCAGAAGCAAGCGAATCGACACCTGCAGGCGATATGCAGACATCTGTGGCCCGGCAAGCTGTTGCCCCATACAATCTTCACGACATGAGCAATGTCAACTCTCTTCTCATGAACCATCGGGACTTTTTGGGCTCGGCCAAAGGACGAGGTACCTCTTTGGAGCGCACGCCGAAAGAAAAGATGGTCGAGTCACTTCCGAAAGGGGCATATTCAACTAATGCTGGGGATACGGCCATGATCCAACTACCAACATCCACAGCACCCATATCAGGAGGCTCCATTATGACCAATCCCCCAACCGAAGGACTGCGCGCGCAATACAGGTCATGGAGAGACGCCCGTCCTTCCACAGCTGCCGAGAAAGCGTGGTCGATCGGCGAGCATGGCAGTCACGGTGATGATGGTGGACAGGTTGAGAAATCTATAGCGGAAGCCCTTGCTGGGGTAGAGCCGAACAATCGTAGCAGGAAGGCAAGTCATAGCCTGCGGGTCTTCCGCGAAGGTCTTCCAGAAGGAAGACCCATGAAGCGAGAGACGAAGAACAGAGGGCGTTCGAAGGAGACATTGAATCGTGGAAAGAGTCATTTTGAGTCCGACCAAGCAAAGTTAAAGGGCGGCCCAAACTCACCTCACGTTGACAGTCACTCTCGTGCTACGACTCCTTCTATCAACAGACCAATTACTTCTCCGGAAACCCAATACGAAGCTGATTTAGCACCAGGTTCCGCGAGAGACTTGCCTGCCGATAATGGCTACTTCAATGTATCTCCTATCATCGAGACAGTGTCAGAAGAGCAATTGAAGGAAATGCCAGCTCAACTACTTGCAGATATTCGTAATAAGCACAACCTGACTCCCGGCGCGACCAAAGGATCATCGTTTTCGCGAAGCATTCCCGTGACAGCTTCCGAACGACCACAGTCTATATCCAGGAAGTCAGAAATTGCAGGTGGAGGTTCGTTCATCATAGAGGCTGTTGAGGACCCCGAGGCATATGTGGGAGCGGCAGAATTGTCGCATATTAAGTGTGCAGACGATGAGGATGACTCAGGAGAGGAGCAGATCTCTTCTGCTTTGTTTGTGCCTCATAAAACTCCTCATGAATCACCTGAGCGCCAGAGGGGCGAAGATCTTAGGGATGTTGAGCATGGTCAAGAGCGAGAGCGAAAAGGTTCGGACCCGCAATGGTTAGAGGAGCATGCTGTTCCTTCACATGTCGTGGAAGAGAAGTACCTAGATCAGGAAGCTGAAATACGCCCACAAGCATCACCCTCTGTCACAAATCTACCGAAACCCCCTTCCGAGCTCGATGTGACTTCGATTGGTACGGCAGAACCTGCTGATGCGGATCGTGATTCTCAAGATGACGGAGGGTATACGACATTGGGGGAAGAGTCTTTCATTACTGATGATGACCTTGATGTAACTCCCACAGGATCCTTGAAACCAAATGTTCACATTCCCCCAGCGAGTAGTCATGGCCTTCATGATCATCAACAGAAGCCAAAGCAACCTCTAGAAACTATCGAGCTTATACCTTATCGTCACCAAGTCGGTGGGCACACTACCATGTGGAGGTTTTCCAAACGCGCGGTCTGTAAGCAGCTGAACAATAGCGAAAACAAGTTCTATGAAACAGTTGAGCAACATCACCCTGAACTACTAAAATTTCTCCCAAGGTATGTATATTTCATTCTCCTTCTGACCCATCCGGGCTCTGAAGCTGAGGCTTACAAAGACACCATACATCTATCCTATGATTGCGGGGAATTCATCATTGCTAACGAAGTGCTTTCGTTTTGCCTACAGATATATTGGTGTTCTGAACGTTACCTTCGAGAAACAAAGTCGACGGAAGACGGTTAAAAAGAATGACGAAGACCCATCGAAGGGGCGTCAGGACCCGACTCAAACAGCTGTTGCCGGAGACGACATTGGCAAAATTGCTACCGCAACCCACAGTAAGGATCATACACCAGCCAATGGCCAAGAAGAAAAGAGAGTCATCAGCCAATCGATCAGTTCATCTTCTGAGCCAATACCAACCGTAACGGTTGCGGACAATAGACACATCCTTCCATCAAGTTTCTTAAAGCCTCGTTCACTGTATTCTGATTATCACTTTCGGTCCTCAAGCGACACCACATCGACAGCGTCAGTTCCCAGCCACATTCAGCAGCAGTCTCAAACTGCCGAAGGTGATGATGCTATTCGGCCTAAGCTTTATGAGAAGCCCGCTCACAGCTGGGGCGCAACCACGGTGAATAAGGATTTGCGAAATGAGGTCTTCACCGACGCGTTTTGGGGTCTGCCTCTTGTCGTTCAATCTCACCAGAAACCTGCTTCCCGGAATCGCTCTTTGTCCAATCGCAAGGGGTCTACTTTACGTAATGCAAATTCCGAGTCTAGCCTGAAGACTGCTCAGCAAACCCAAAGCGCTTCTGCGCAACCAGCCGAAGAATCTATTCGTAAGAAAGCAATGAGAGCTGCTGCCGAACGGCAAGTAGCTTTGGAATCACTCACAGAAATCGTGTCTGCCGTAGCGCAAAGCGCGGGATTGGAAGAGGCCGATGCGGAATTCGACGAAAAGTCTGGGTCGAGTGCGCCAGAGTATGAAACTCCTTATTCTGAAAGAAGTCGTGGTGGCAAACGTCCAAGACGATACTCCAGTGGTGGTCTACGTCGCAAGCCTTCGGAAGTAGCCGATGACCGTGGCAACCTCAAGTACTTTGAGGAGGCAGATGATGCTGGTTATAAGGGCGATGTTGAGGAAGATGTCTTCTTGATGGATACTGAGCCTATCAAATTTAAGAATTTACCGACCAGACCAAAGGTGGATAACCAAAGCCTGCCCGCAGGCAAATCAAGGAAGGCGTCTGCGCTACAATCGCCCGACATTTCGGAGTCTACCACTGGGAACAGCTTACCAGCTGCTCCAGAAGAACCACCGAAATCGCTCAATATGATTCGCCCGGTAAACCCCAAGGAGGCTCGAGCTCAACCCGGATCGCGCATTGAGTATTTCTTACTCCTTGAAGATTTGACCGCTGGAATGAAGCGACCCTGCATCATGGACCTCAAAATGGGCACTCGTCAATATGGTGTTGAAGCCAACGCCAAGAAACAGCTGTCTCAGCGTCGCAAATGCGAAGCTACAACTTCGAGGGAGCTCGGAGTGAGAGTCTGCGGGCTCCAAGTGTGGGATGTCAAGAGTCAAAGTTACATCTTCCAAGATAAGTACTTCGGTCGCGATCTCAAAGTCGGTCCGGAATTTCAGAATGCACTCAAAAGATTCTTGTATGATGGAATCGACTATTCCAGCGTATTGCGTCACATCCCGCCCATCTTGGTCAAGCTCTCGAAACTAGAAGTGATCATTCGGAGCCTTGCAGGATATCGATTCTATGCAGCCAGTCTACTCATGTTCTACGATGGCAACACCGAGGAAATTGACGAGAGGGACAATGCTGCGACCGAAGTTGTTGTGCGTAAGAAGATCAAGGATATTGACTTCAAGATCGCAGACTTTGCCAACTGTGTTACCCGGGAGGACACCCGCTTTCAGGATCGTCCTTGTCCACCCATGCATCCAGATTCGCCAGACAATGGCTTCTTACGAGGACTGAGGAGTTTGAGGAAGTACTTTTTAGCGATTCAAGAGGAGATACGCGCCGAGATGGGGATATCGTCGAGTAGTCAAGATGGAGAGAATGGCGTGGAGAGTCCGGCTGGGGTCGAGATTGATGAAGGTAATGTTAGCTACTAAGCGAGGTTTTACGGTCGGGCGGAGGGTATTCACTATCCCTGCATTTCATGCTTCTGATTATGATTATACGTTTTCAATCGGCGCGGGATCGTTTGGGTATGCGCATACCCTTCTTGCATGGTATAGGTGTTCACGAGCTTGGAGTTGGTCTTATTAGATACCTATAAACTTTCGCTCTCAAGAGCTGTATATATTTTTACGACGGAATGTAGGATTCTGACGCTGACATGTGAATCGGTGACCAAAGTTATAGAGATCATGGGAAACAAATAATGTAGTTAACGATCTACAGATGTAGATGGTGGTTCTGTGATTTTGCGAAGAAGGCTTGGCAAATGTCATGTGTTAGCGGGCTCTAGAGAAACGCGAGACGTACGCGACCGGAATGGGCTGTGCAATTGCGACCTTCGTGTTGACTTACCATCCCACTGTCAACGAGTACAGAAAACCGAATTCTATTTGCTTATTTCTCACTGCTGCCATTGGCTGTTTAAATAGCCCTTAAAATGTCTGGTCGTGTTGTCATTGACATACTCTCTTCACCCGATCAGCCTCCGCCGCCCCCGTGTCCAGTCGTATCGAGACATGCGCCAGCTTCAAAGAAGATAGCTGAGGATTATGTCACCGTCCTATCTTCCGACGATGAACTTCCTCCGCCGGTGAAATTGGCATCGAACAATCTAGTCTCAGCTATCTCAACCTCGAAGTCCGCAACATTTATGACAGTGGCAAAGCCCGCGACAACCGACCTACCCTCGGCCGTCGCAAGGCCCCAAAACGAATTCCTCTTCCATTCAGACGATTTTGACAGCACAGTAAACTTCGACTCCAGTGCCGTAAAATACGACGATGATCCATTCGCATCAGATCCTCCCCTTCCGCCTGCCAGAAAGCGACGAGTCTCGGTCTCGCCGAAGCCTGCAAGTCGATCTTTTGGGAAGTTCAAGAGAACGAAAACGACGGGTTCGGCACCGGTTGATCATATCACTTTTACGAGCTCTCCGGATCATGTTGCTGAGGCGGTAAGGAGACGGAAGGAGAAACATGACAAGAGTCGGAAAGATGGTTTAGTTGAGGATGTTGAGTTGGGCGCTGAGAAGGGTGTAGCGAAGACGAGAACTGGCCAGGAACCGACTTGGGATTTTAATGGTCTTGATGATCTTGCGGAGTCGGGTGAAGATGATGAAGATGAAGATTTGCCGGATCTTGCTTCGCTCCCAAAGGTTTACAAGTCAACGTCGAAGCCAATGTTAAAGCCAACATCCAAATCAACGAGCTCACAGAAAGCGCTTGACAAGTACAACGCGGACAAGGCGAAAGATAAAGTAGCAAAGGAGAAGCTTGAAAAAGTGAGGGAGAAGACCGAAAAATCCAAGGAAAAAGCGGCAGCGAAGGAAGCTGAGAAGGAGGAGAAACTACGGGAGAAGGAAAAAAAGTTATATGAAAAGAAACTGGTTACGGAACTGGCTAAAGTCAATACGTTGAAAACTGATAAGAAGATCTCAACTCCAGAAATGATCATTGATTTACCTTCTTGTTTGGACTCCATTCTTTTGGAACAGGCCATCAAGATGCTCGGCCAGCACGAGGTCGAGCATCAGAACTGGGAAAGCGAATTGCCGGTTATCAAGTGGAGGAGGAAAGTGACGGCTACTTACAACGAAGAAGCTGGCCACTGGGAACCCACGCCACTTAAAATCAAAAAGGAAAAGCATATTATGTGTTTGCTCAATGCTCAAGTGCTAGTCGATCTCATCACAGGCGCAGAAGGCAGCGATCTAGATGCCTACACCTTGAGACTGAAAGCCCAATTCGAGCCATGCGAGGTCATTTACTTGGTCGAAGGATTCATGGCTTGGATGAGAAAGAATAAAGTCCTGCTGAACAGACAATATACCGCTGCAGTCCGCAGCCATAATCAAGAATTTCCTACAGCGAGCCAGAGAAAGAGGAAGAAGAAGGATGCAGATTACGTGAACGAGGATCTGATCGAAGATGCACTGTTGAGATTGCAGGTCAATCATAATGCGTTTATTCATCACACCAATGCTCCGGTTGAGACTGCTGAGTGGATTCTGAATTTCACGCAGCACATATCATCCATACCATATAAGTAAGATCCCTTCATACCTCCCAAGTCACCAGTTTCCAAACTAACACTACCCACCAGATCACAAAAAGCCTCCCTTGACACCAATTTCTGCATGGACTCCGGGCAAGTCAAAACCGGCACCGACGCAGCAGACACCTACGTGCGTATGCTGCAAGAAATTTTCCGCGTCACAGCACCCATCGCCTACGGCATCGTAGCCGAATTCCCTACCCTTCCTGAACTGGTGAAAGTTCTTGAAGATCAGGGACCGCTGGCGCTGGAGGATTGTAGGAAATCGACGAATAAGGATGGTGCGTTTTCGGACAAAAGAATTGGGCCGGCTATTAGTAGGAAGATTCATAAGGTGTTCTTGGAACGCGATCCTGGGGTTTGGATCGTTTAGTCTGGGGGACGGGGGCTTCTGGGACGGGCGTTTGGGACGTTGGAAGAGGGTTTAACTGTTTGTTGTAGCTTTATGGATTAGTTGGCATATGGTGACAAACTAAAGGGAATTCGGTTTGGTATGGAACGGGAATGAGGACTGGACAGAACTTGTCCTGGGTTATTGGCGTAATGTCCGTATTTAGCTTGATTGCGTGGGGGTGAAGTGTTTATAGAGCGAGCTCTATCTTTTCTCGGCCGCGGAGATATTCAAAACATATTCAACATTTGGTCACTTCACATCGTTTCCAACGTCCTTGTTTTCGGAAACGCAGGTTCCCTACGCACCTCTAAACAGCCTACAGGTCAAGAAGCCAAACATATGTGTGATATGAATGAGGATCTCCGTACACAGATATATCTGGCTTACGGACTTGTGCGGAGTAGAGGCATATACGAACAGGGATATGCAGAGAGCACATGAGGCAGCTCCCCTCAGCCTCGTCTAGGCTAAAGGCAGGAATGAAAGCTAAGACCTTACACCTCCTCTGAAGAAAAAAAACCTACGAGAACAGAGCAGAGCAGAGGTTATTGGACAGCCAGGTAATGCAACAAGCACAGTTCGCAACGAATTTCGAACCAGAAGGACAGCATAGCACCACTCTCTACCATGGTCATCACGAAAACGTATCCGACTCCTGCGAGGCTGACTATTTTCTTGTCTAGTTAAGGTATGAAGTACTCTGGCGATTTCGGGACTTTGGACCATTCACTGGGTTGGAACTCTTGGAATCTGCTCTTGGGTCCGTTGGAGCGATTAGCTGAAGTGGAATCCTGGCATCGTTTCGTTTCATTTCGTGGCATTTCGTGGCATTTTCGTGTGCATGACATGAATTAGATTACTGTATTGCTCTCATTAGTGATCCCTTCTTCTTCTTCTTCTTCTTCTTGATCGCTAGGTTGTTTTGTTAAAGATGGGCTTTGGAATGAGAGGGAGGAGAAACGTAGATGTGTGGTTAGACGTCCTGGGTATTTGTACCTTCAATTGAGTTGCGGGATCTCCGCTGCTTTACTTGTATAGTATCTCTGGGAATCTCGTTGCAATTGAGAAGATGGAGTTCCTAGGGTCTAGGTACGGCCTTTGCTGTCGCAGAGTTTCGTACCTTTTAGGCGAATACAGTTTAACGACGAGCATTTTAAGGCTCGCTATACCGCGATCTGGGAAACAGGGATGGAGGTGAAATTTAGGGTGGAAGTACCGTTCTTGTAGTAGGTACCTATTCATACACAAGTAAGTGGCTTGCATAAGATGCTGTGAATTCCGCTATCTCTGGAAAGTCTCATGGCTGGTCGTTGATTCTTGATATATCTAGATGATTCCTGCATTTAAAAGTGAATAGTAAAGTGTAGGTATCTTCGCAAGGACTCGCTCGTTCTTCTTTGATATCCTAGAGCAAGGTTGCCTTCTATATTCGCTTGGAATTTGAGTATCAACTATGAGTAGGTAGGCACCTACCCACCTAGTTATATTTGCCTACATCTTTCTGAGCTTCGGCGATTCAGGGCTACAGTGACGCAGTGTCGGGGTCTTCTTGCCTCTTCTTTTCACACATTGGAAAAAGAAAAAAGCTCCGAATTCTTACATGTTGCATGTCAGCAAGGGTCCCGAGGAAGGCTGATGGGATCCGTGATCCTCAACCTCCGATGAGCACTTTAGTGCTTCGGATGCGCCTTGGGTTTGAGACAATTTCACTTGCTTGAGTTAGTAGTGTGACCTACCTGTAGTCTTGTAATTATTGAAAACTCCGAAGCTCAATCTCCTTCCTCACTCACTCACTCATATCGCTAAAGATGCTTTCCTTGTGGTAGAAATGAGCTGGCTGCAGCCTTAGGAAATTGACAGTACTGATTTGATTGGTGGATACGGATCTGTGATAACCCACCTAGGTGACGAGCATGGCGTGGGGCAGCGTCATTGCCGGGTGGATACTGTACTATACGTCAGAGCGCCACCTGCGTCATAACGGTCAGGGGTCGTGCTTGTCTCACTTCGTAATATTTCCTTTTTTTAATTTTTTTTTAGTTTGGACATTGCAAATTGGAGGTCGTGAGTCGTGAAATGCCTTTCCCAGCAGATGATGATATATGGCAGATACTCTAACGGGGGGGGATGGTTGTAGGCCTAGGTCGACTTGTATGGCATGGCGCTACACGCCCGCGCGCCTTGGACGGCACAAGATCAAGCTTCCTGGTCTACCTGGGACCTGGGATCTGGGATCTGGGACCTGGGTACAGTATATACAGTATATCTCCCGAGCGTTTCCTATACTCGAAGGTATGCAGAAGAGCCCATGCTATGCCATGCCATACCACGCCATGCCATGCCATGCCATGCGCCGGATTCGCAGAGGTGCCATTGCCATCGTCGGAAAACAAGCCAGTACTCCGTACTAAGTACCGAGTCGCCCGTTGCACTTTTAGCTTTCTAGGGGTCCTGGAGTCCTGGAGTCCCCTGGCTGTCCCTTTGCCAGTCCAGTTCTGGAATAACTCAGATGTTAGTACTCGTAGTAGCTGGAATTCTTTCATGAGTTAGTTACAAGTAGATATTGTCTACAGGACGGTACAAATACCTTTTTTCATGGCCACAGCTAAATCGACATACGTGAATAGCTAAATCGACATACGCTAAAATTCTAGTAACTTGGCGTGTGCATCTAGGGGACACGCCCTCCTATACAAATTTGTACTAGAGGGCAAGGGCCATTTATGCAGGACGATAATATTCATAATTTCCTGATTACCCCTGAGGCTATGAATTGTAATTGAGGTTATTCGGAGTCGTTCTACTGCTACCACCTATATACTCTACTACTATTCTGGCTGCAATTCTTCCATATGTTCATACCCGGGCTCTCCAGAAAATCGTACAAGAAGCTAGCAAACTTCCCTCTAGAGGGCCCCCACCGAATAGCTATATATGTACTATACAGCAGGCCTTTAGACTACCATGCTACTATATACTCTGGAAGCGGCAGCAAAGTGGCAGTGTCCTTCTGAGCGATATTCATCACCACTGGTACTACGACAGGCCTGAATCAGTGAATTCAGCTCCCCTAGCTCCCCTTCCTCTATTAAATCCTTTGAAGGTCAGAGGTAAAGGCAGACCGAAGGGTGCTCCGAAGGGTGCTCTTGGAGGTAGGGTAGCACCTTCAAATACACGCCGGGACCCCTCGTTATTTGAAATCCCCTCTAGCTCTGCCCCTTTATTACTTGAGTAGCCTCCTGTAGTATAAAATAGCGTATTATCGACTGTAATAGCTATATAGAGGCTTGAGGGCGGGTATCAAGATAGCTATGAACCCGGTACACGGAAGGAGAGAGGGTATATACATAGTATATTATCAATCTATCACGTAGATAGTATAGAAGATACTACTATAGCTAGTGAAGCTTTGATTAAGAAAGATATAATTAGAGGGGTAGAGGTATATACCTAAGATACGGAGTTTAAAGATGATTTTGATAATTTAGCATAGAGAGGGGTAGCTATTATGCAGTATACATAGTTATGCATACAAATCTTGGTAGTGATAAATGCACTCTTCATATTCAGCTCGCCTAGTTAGCGTATGTCGATTTAGCTATTCACGTATGTCGATTTAGCTGTGGCCTTTTTCATTTATCATTTCGCAAGCATTGCAGGGTGGACCGTTGCTTACTGTACGGGCTCTTATCAAGTCACCAGACTTTCTAATACTTAGTATGTGACGGGTCCTAATTTAGGCGGGCACAGGGGGGGGACGAGAGCGTTACTACTAACTTCAAGCGTTTCTACCTACCTACCACTGACCTACAGTATTCTACATTGAGGTGTAAATATCCTTTCGCATATTAAATGAGTGTCTGGTAAAGAAAGATGTGTCGCATGCTTAATCGGACATATACGTCTTATAAGAAGACCAGTCCAAGCAAAGAAGAGATCCCTACCTCCTACCTCAGTATCTACATGGGTAGTTAGGTCGAGAGAAATTTCGATTGACTCATAAAAACATCCTTCGATACTGCGTTGATCTCACGACCAGTAGACTCCGTACTTTCAGAGCTAAGGGACGCGCAAGATGCAAACTTGATCTGGGCCCGGAGAGGAGAACAGCTCGGACTTTGTTCATGTGCTCTTGCTACAATTAATGCATGCAGATATGATCAACGTAGAAAGAAAGGTTGAATGCCCGCCCACCCGCCAGCAAATCCTTCACGTACTATCGTGGTACAATATCGTACTATGTCCATTTACAGGGCATCTCCCTACAAACCTACATGATACAAATACATCGTTACATCCGATCGCTGCTGACTGAACCTCTCATAATACCAATCAATACCTGTATTATACTCAACTCTGTACTACCAGCCACCTACCCACTCATAGGCAATAGTCAGCCTTCGATGTCACTCCCTCCATCCATGCATTTCTTTATATTTTATTTAATCTGGCTTCCGATCCCCCAGATCATTTCGCTTTCTCCTGCCCGCCCTGCTCTGCCCTACCGTCCCTGGCGTGGCCGGCCGGCCTGCAAGCTTGACTGATTACAAGTACAAGTATTGTCTTCTCATATGTAAATCTCCCCGGTTGACAGTTGATCTCCTCCTTTCAATACGATGTGCCTGGCACGTTTGTACTAAAGAAGACAGTCCTTATGTCTGTCTTTCCTATGTTAATGAATTTCCTCTGCTACTTCTGGCATTTGGTCGTCGTGTTTGTTGTTCGAGAGGTGAAAGCGCTTTCCTGCCTGAGTTCATAATCGTCTCAAAGAGGATCAATCTGTGTCGTCATCCCGCTTTCACCCAGCAGTAGCCACCCAGACCCAGACCCAGACCCAAACCTAAACTTGACCTGACCGACCCTACCAACATCTCATCTCTGCCCCGTCATTATTGACTGAGGTCGACCAATATACCACAACTTTCAAGGCCAGACTCTACCCCTCCTTCGAATGACAGATACTGGAGCATGACACATGTTCGAGCGAGGTACCGAAACTAAGCCACTGGTTACAACAAATATAATACTTCACGTTGGAGTAATTACAGATCCACGAGATTGCAAGGGGCGTTTCCAGAGGCCAGGGCGACGGCATGCCACCACCCTCGAAGCCAAGGTCTCCTCTGGACAATCCATCCTCTTCGCACTCTCGTCGTCCAAGTAACTCGCGACGTACTAGCAGCGAAAAATCAGCAACTAAATCTTCGAAGCATGGCATAATAAAACCGAGTTCGAGTTCAGCTTCGCCTAAGCCTGGGGACTTGATGGCGGACCTACCTTTGAGCGCCAAGTCGCCACCACACCCAGATGGCGGTGGTAGGGAGACGAAGCCAACTGGAACTTCGAATACTCCAGTAGAGGAATACGTGGAGGGTGTACAGTCGGTGAGGGGAATTATATTACCACCAGGAAGCGAGGTTAGGAGCAAGAGAGAGGCCAATGCGGAGGGACGACATGCTGGTTTCCAGATACCGGAAAATACATCGCATGAGGAGGTAGAGCGTCTTCGTACAGCTATGAACGCTCAGTTACAGCTCGCCCAACACCGCGATAGATTAGCGAGACAGTTGGGGACAAGAGAAGAAAAGGGAGCCAGTGGGTCATTCACTCCATCAGGGAAATCGAGAGTCTCTCCAATCCACGAAGAAACTATATCTCCGTCGCTGGATGCAGCATTCGAGACTCCTCCATCGGCTGGTCTAGAGACAGCGTCTACAGAGTCAGTGCGGACAGTTCGTGGTGGGATGACGCCAGGTTTAGTGGCCGCAAGAACTCCTTCATATCCATTCCCTTCGATGCGAACACCAGGACATTTAAGTTTCAGCGGCCATCGACCATTTACATCTTTGTCGCCAACAGTTAATCCTTCCAACTATGCAGGGGGTTCTTTTGATCCAGGAGTACAAGATAGAGTTCTTTCCCGTTCCGTGACTCCAGCATCGACAATGAGATTTCAACCTCCAGGGTCATCAGAATCACAAGAAGACCCGGTTTTTGAATCACCAAACCTCTACGAACTAAGCTTGATGCTCTCTGCTGAGCCCGGCCTCGAGCCTTGGTGGAACTCCGTGGTTCAAATGATGCGAACTCTTTACCAGGCACATAGGGTCACCCTGTCTGTACCTGCCGACACCACGGATATTGAGAACGTACCTTGGGGACAAAAGGCCACATTCAACGCCGCTGAAGAGGATGGACTAAGTCTGGGCTACCTGCCACGCGGAAGCAGCCTGGTGCCGAGTAGTGTTGATACGAATGATACGTCGAACTCAGAGGACACTGGTCCGCCGGAGGGGTCTGTCGGAGCGCTAGCACCTGGTCAGCATGCGGCCTTACGGCCAGGTATTCTGAGTAGACACTCGTTTACTGCATACGAAGACACCAAGCGCGATCCTGTTTCGAACGCTGAGATCAATCGCGTCGCCGCTCCACGTCCTAGTTCACTGGCCAGGGCCAAGAGCTACCTTTCTACTCGCCCAGATATGCCACCACGTACAGCAACACTTCAAAATGCCGAGCTAAACCTTCAATCTCTTCGGGACCATGTCGCATTTGAGGAAGCAAAGGAGCCTTCTAACGAATGGGAGACTCGTGCCCATGCCGATAGGGAGGTCAATGGCCGAATCTTTACAGTCTTACAAGCCTTGGACTATGAGGCAGAACCGTTGATTGACAACAAAGGTGTTCTGCGTGTGTTGGAGCGAGGGAAGGTCATTGCACTGACTCGCGATTACCCTTATGTAGAGTCTTCTAAGGGCGATGAAAAGAGCGGTGGTAGCAAGTCTTCATCCAGCCTAAGCCAGAAATCGAAGGATTCACCCAGCGACAATAACAAAAGCGGTAAACCTTCAGAAATTAGCACTAGGATCTCCTCATTTTTCGGGGGAAGAACAAGACGCTCAAGTCGAGGTGCACGCTCTTCAACCGAAAGAGGAGGTGTGCCAGATCAACGCACCGCCAATGATCGAGAGTTTCACGCAATGCCAAGATATGAAGAGTATGAGCAGGCTCCGCAGTCTCCGTGGGCACAATCGCCCGCTCCTTCACCTGCTGTAAGAGTTGAGACTTCTGAGAATCCCTTCTTCTCAGGTGGACCTGTGGATGAAGAGACGTTCAATCCTCAGACTTCCGCCCCAGACTACACAGATATGCCACCAACAGAGACCATCGGGCTTGACAGGTCTTGGACAGTGCTGCACATTCCCCTGGTTCATCCTTTACTGTCCAAACCAGTACAGGCCTTCCGTCTAGATGCGGCTGCAATGGAGTCGAGAACTGCAAAAGGCAAGGGGGTGGATTCAACTTTGAAAGGTGTTGGAATTGAGCATTTCAGGACCAAAGAAGAGAGCAAAGGAAAACAGTCCCCTATTGCAATCCTCTCGATTCTAAGTCCTGTCATCCCCTATCCCTCGACGCTACGACATTCTCTCGAACATCTAGCACCTCATCTAGCAACCTCATTCTCGCTTTGCCGACATTTCTCGAACCTTGAGACCGAAATTGCCGGTTTATCACGGAAGCGCCCTCAGACGACTGGTTTCGGCGCCGTGGCAGGCGGACATGATGATAGACTACGGTCAGCACTGCCTGCATATTCACCTATAGAGGAAACTTTGGCGCGGCACTCGACAGGTGGCAGTATCACCAGCCCAAGTGACTACTCTGGGGTGTCAAGAAGTACACTTGGGTCACCTCCAGGTACTCCTGGTTGGGATCCGGGTAGTGTTGGACTTACCATGGAGAAAAGATCAAGTGGCGAAAGTCCGAGTTACATGTCTGGCGAAAGCTACTTCAGTAGCAGGGCTAGACCTGGGGTGACGAGAATTGAGACAGGCTCCGCCAGTAGTATCACCGGTGCTCGACGAGCTTCCAAGGAATCCTCGCCCGCAGACACAAGATCGCAAAGATATCCACGGACATCTGGCGAAAGACGCAGAGATACAGAAGCCCCTGGAGCTGATACCAGTGACGACGATGGACCAGAGAAGTCAGCTACACAAGAAGAAACGTCGACTACGATTACACCGAAACAAGAGCACCATCCTAGACCTTCTGACAGCCCCGAGAACAGAGATGTTAGTCCGTCTCGGCAGGGCTTTGAGTCGCAGCTTTCACCCCGAAGGCTGGCTATGCGTACTGCGTCAAATCAGGGCCCGGGAAAGGCTGATCGACAGCATACTCAATTACACTCCTACGGTGCGGACTTCAGTGCCACATTCCAGTCTTTGCCCACGCCATCTAGCAAAGGTCCCGCTGCTGCGAAGCCCAAGTCTCGATCCGATTCCTTGTCTGTTCAGCCAGACTACATGCCACCACCGTCAGATCGAGTGAAGGGCATTATGCTGGACTCTTTACCGCTCCATATATTCATTGCTCTACCCCCTACGGGTGAAATGGTATGGGTCAACAGCCGATATCTGACCTATCGAGGCCAAAGCGTAAAAGATCTGCACGAAGATCCGTGGGCTAGTATTCATCCAGAGGAGAGAGAGGAGTATCTCAAAGCTTGGGCTCATGCAATTCGTACTGGGGAACAATTCTCGATGCAGGTCCAACTCAAGAGATTCGACGGAACCTATCGCTGGTTCTACACGAGGGCAGTTGGTCTTCGAGATAGCCGCGGTGTTATTGTTCAGTGGTATGGTACTCACATGGATATTCATGACCAGCATATTGCAGAAGTCAAAGCTGCTAGGCAAGAAGAGATTGAAGCTTCGGAGGCCAAGCATCGCCAATTGGCAAACCTCATTCCACAAATCATCTTCTCTGCAACCGAAGAAGACGGAGTGACATTCGCAAATCAACAGTGGCTTTCATACACTGGACAGGATTTTGAAAGCTCGCTTGGTCTAGGCTTCATGGACTACGTACATCCAGAGGACCTGGCTAAGTGCCATATTCCAATCAACAGCCATCCCGCACCAACATTGTTCAGATCGGAAAAGCCGCCTGAACCTAGTCGTAATCCTTCTCATTCATCATCGGGAGGCCAGGCATCAGTGAAATCCAATGTGTCTTCAGCGCCTACTGAGCGAACCATAAAGGCTGGCTACCAACCCCTATCAAGGACCAATAGTTCTAGCAGCGGATCATTACATGAATTTCCCAACGCTGATTTCTCCGAGCTGATGAAGGCTGGAGTAATAAAAGTTGAAATGGACGGCAACGGTCGAACGTCCTACAGTACCGAAGTCCGTCTCAGGTCCAAGTCCGGGGAGTATCGCTGGCATCTTGTTCGTTGCGTTGAAGTTGATAACATCAATCTTGGCAGTAAGGACGGATCTTGGTTCGGTGCTTGCGCAGACATCAATGATCACAAACTACTCGAGATGAAACTCAAAGAAGCCATGGAATCGAAAGGCAAATTCTTGAGTAACATGTCACATGAGATACGAACGCCATTGATTGGTATCTCTGGCATGATCAGTTTCCTACAAGACACCCCCCTCAATGACGAGCAGATTGACTACTGTAATACGATTGCATCTAGTGCTGACGGCCTCCTAAATATTATCAACGATATCCTGGATCTTGCAAAGGCTGACGCCGGTATGATGAAGCTTTCTTACGACTGGTTCCACACTCGTTCTCTGGTAGAAGAAGTCAATGAGATGATTTCGACCATCGCCATAACCAAACATCTGGAGGTCAATTATGTCGTCGACGTGGACGTCCCGGAGATGGTCAAGGGTGATCGATTCCGTATCCGTCAAGTTCTTTTGAACGTCATTGGCAACGCAATCAAATTCACGACAGTTGGTGAAGTCTTCAGCCGGTGTCGAGTCGTGAGAAGTGAGACAGCAGAGGCTGAAGATAACGAGGTTATGCTCGAATTCTCCATCATCGATACTGGCCGTGGCTTCACACAGGAAGAGGCAGAGCTCATATTCAAACCGTTCAGTCAAATTGATGCGAGTAGTACACGGACTCATGGTGGCACCGGGCTAGGCCTTGTCATATCTAGACAACTGGTTGAGCTTCATGGCGGACAGATGGAGGGAACTGCCGAACCAGGGAAAGGCTCCACCTTCACATTCACAGCTGTGTTCCAGTTGCCCACAGATGATGACCATCCCGAGCCCCCATCAACACCTGCTCTAAGCACTGTGTCGTCGACACCTTCAACCAGATTGTCTCTGAAATCACAGATCTCCTATGAGACTACCGTTCGTGCGATCAGGCAAGCCGGGGGAAACCCCATCTTGGCCAATAGACTCATTCAATCTCCGATGGTAGAAAGCCCACGTACTGAGTCGTCTGGTACCGATCCAGTGCCATCGTCCGGCAGTTCAAACCCATCGACTCATTCGGCCAGATCCCCCACGACAACACAACGCTCATCAAGCTCGTCAACGTCGCAATCGCTAGCCCATTTTAGTGAGGCAGCCAAAGTCATCGCGCCCGATCCCTCAAGTATGAAGTTGGAACTACCCGGGAGAACGTCCTCTGGAGCAGGATCCACATCCGACTCGCAGGATACTACACCGACCCCAACGAACGCAAATTTAGCATCTATGGCGAAACATGTCCGGCCTCCGATGTATTCTATCTTGATCATCTGCCCCCAAAAGCATAGCAGGGAAGCTACTACTCAGCATATCGAGATGACTCTTCCCAAAGACGTGCCTCATCAGATAACTGGGCTAGCAAGTGTAGATGAGGCTCGAGCAATGATCGGTGGAGAGGATCCTGTTATTTTCACGCATATTGTGTTGAACCTCGGCTCTGCCGAGGATATCGTTGCATTGATTGATCAAATAGTGCAGACTCTCGCTCTTCCGCGTGCGTCGATTGTCGTTTTGACCGACCCCGTGCAGCGTCAAGAAGTTATCCGGAGCACGGGCAGCGACTATACCAAATTGACCAACGACAGCCGTCTCACATTCGTCTACAAACCAGTCAAGCCTTCTCGCTTCGCTGTAATCTTTGATCCGGAGAAAGAACGGGATCTCAGCACAGACCGAAATCGATTCAGTGCTCAGCAGCAGGTAGCCAATGCCCGCCAGAATTATTTAGACATTGGCAAACGGCTAGGAAACAAAGGGCACAGAGTCTTGTTAGTCGAAGACAATGCCACGAATCAGAAAGTCCTCATGAAATACCTGAGCAAGGTGGGAATTGCAGTCGATCTGGCGTTAGATGGAGTTGAATGTACCGAACAAGTCTTTGGCAAACCCCATTCTTTCTACTCTCTGATCCTGGTATGTCGATTGCTTGAATTTGTTCCTAGACAGAGCTAACTCAACTTTCAGTGCGATCTTCATATGCCCAACAAAGATGGCTATCAAGCATGCCGAGAAATCCGTGAATGGGAACAGAAAGGATCATATCCACGCATGCCAATTATCGCCCTATCCGCAAATGTCATGGCCGATGTGCTGGAAAAGTGCATTGATGCTGGGTTCAGCAACTATATCACTAAGCCAGTCGATTTCAAAGCCCTCAGTGCACTCATGGGAGATCTACTGGACCCTACCACTCCAGCAACAGTCAGCAAAACAATACCGGCAAGGGAAACCACCGCCACCAAAACAACAACGTAGAACAACTTTCTCCGATTTGATTTCTTCTTCATCCTCGAGCGTTTCAAGCAAAGCAAATCAGCATCTGCATATTTCTCCGGCGTTGGGATTCCCCTTCCTTACATACTTTGATCGTTCGTCTGTAACTTGGGCACTTGGGCGCGCATTGTTCTGAGCATAGCATTGCAGTTTGTCTCACAGTTGGTCATGAACAGCGGCCATGGGGAGGGTTCTGGGACGAGTCAGGGGACTGAGATCGGGGCAGCTGAAGATTCACCCTCCATTTGAAGGATTACACGCACAACCCTTTCCTGAAACTCTTCAAAACATGTAAAATATGTATGATTGTACGACTTCTCAATTTCTCTTCTACAATGACTTAAGTCTATCCTTGTCCCTACCTTTCTCTTGATGGCAGAGGAGATCATCAGAGATAAGGAGATGAAGGTCGCATGGAAGATAATTCAGGCGGTTTTAATGAACGTTTTGTTATATGTTTTCTTGACTCTTTTCACAACGGCGAAGGGTGGCATTTTGATCTTTACTTTCGCAAGCAAGCGAGCGTGCTTGATTGTAATCAATAGTTGAGATGACTTGAGATGAAACTGAACATGGAATGGAATGAAATGGAGTAGATGATTAGATGAACATGAGAAATGATACCAGGTCACAGAGCTTCAGCTATTTCTGCCTTTCTCCTTTTCTGCATTTCGATCTCGTGGTGTTATTTATGGCTATACAATGACGCTGATGGTGACACTTTGTATCGCACAGGAATATCAAAACAGAAGTTTGATTGAAGCACCTTCCTAGTGCTGCGCTGATGTCCACAGCATGAATGGTATTTGGTTCGTCTGGTAAAGATCAATTGATTCGCTTGGTCTGGAGCGGCATGAGAAATTAGGGCATTGTGCATTTGAAGAGGGGGATGGTTCGGCGGGTCGGCTGTAGAGCTGTTTCTGCCCTCTTGATAATGAATGGTGTTGATTGATTGTTGGACTGTTGAAAGTTGAGGCGAGATAATGTAAGAGTGGTGATGATGAGAGGTGAGAGATAATTTGCTCGATTTTGGACTGGAGTGGTGATATCAAGGCTGTGTTTATGCAGGCGAAGTGTTTGAGAGGGTTGATAATAATGCATAGGCGTATAGAGAATAGAGATAGAAACAGGCGCTGAGGCGGAAAGGGGGAGAGGGCATGGAAGCAGGTACCTTTCTGT
The DNA here is from genome assembly GCA_900074885.1 of Rhynchosporium graminicola. Classification (NCBI taxonomy): domain Eukaryota; kingdom Fungi; phylum Ascomycota; class Leotiomycetes; order Helotiales; family Ploettnerulaceae; genus Rhynchosporium; species Rhynchosporium graminicola. The sequence goes on along the minus strand of FJUW01000012.1, from coordinate 798,880 downwards.
CGGAGGAAATGATGGCCGGAATTGATAAATTACAGAAATCACTGATGGTATTAATTTGTTCGATTTCAATAAGTGAATTATCCTAAGACTATATCTTAGCAGAATCCTGCCTGAATTGTTTTTTTTTAATGTCCTCGCTCTGTTTCATGACTTTCAACTTACATTATATCGAGGAATAAGGTGTTAAGTACCTCGAGTTCTAGTGTTCTCGCATGTCAAAATCAGTCAGGTGTTTCTCTCCGATCGAGAGGAAGCAATAGGGCTGATAAGACAGGCTTGGTATCAGGTGTCTATCTCGAAGCGTCCCGTCCGCAATGTTTTTATCCTAGCGAGGGGACCCTGGCTAAGCGACCTGGAAGGTCACTGAATGTCAATAAAGCTGTATGTTACAAATGCCTACCAAGAAGAACCTCGAAAATCCGGATAGAGAACTTCGGTTTATCTCTAGTCCGATCTACCGAGTCAAGCAACGTCTCGAATTTCTAGCCGAAGAGACAAGAGATCTAACTCCGATGGTCATCTTATGACTCGCTCGCTCGAGATTCTCGGTGTTCCATCCGCTGTCGTGACACAAAGACCGAACCCCACCATCTGCCCTGAGCCCGAGTTCACCTGCACATTCCCAAACCCCCACATAATCGCTTCAATTGAATACTTATATAAAATCCCGTACCTGCACATTCCCAAACCCCCACATAATCGCTTCAATTGAATACTTAAATAAAATCCCGTACCTTGTTCCGTGATTTCGACGACTTCCCGTACGTGTATGGTCATTGGTATCACGTACCCATCTGGTCTTCTTTGCGCTTCTCTATTACAATTTTCTAAGCAATAACTAACCCCTCTTTCGGCATCGGGAACTCCGGCTAAACTCATCTGGATAAACTCAATAAAGTCCCATCTTGACTTACTGCTTGAAACCATATCTACAAATTTTATCCTTGCTTTTATCAAACCAGAGACAATCGTTTTCAATATGTCTGGTAAAGTAGCCTTCCTAGGCCTCGGAGCTATGGGCTTTGGCATGGCCACAACGCTTGTCAAGAAAGGTTTCCACGTAAACGGCTTCGATCTCTACGGACCTACCCTAGAGCGCTTTACTGCCGCCGGTGGTCACGCCTCAAGCACACCAAAAGACTCTGTTCAAGATGCCCAATACGTCGTCTTCATGGTCGCCACCGCTGCTCAAATTCTCAGCGCTCTCTTCGACGGTGAGAATGCCGCTGTTCACAACCTCAGCCAAGGAGCAGTCGTCGTTCTTTCCTCGACAGGACCCCCAGAACACGTGCCCATCGTCAGGAAACTCCTCGATGATAAATACAGCAGGCGAGATATCTTGCTCGTCGATGCACCAGTGTCGGGCGGTACGATCCGTGCTGCGAATGGGACCTTGACGATCCTTGCTTCTGGACCTGAGAAGGATATTGCCGCTGCGAGACCAGTTCTCGATGCTATGGCGGGGGACAATCTGCATATTATCCCTGGAGGTCTAGGAGCAGGAACGAATGTTAAGATGGTGCATCAGGTTTTGGCGGGTATTCACATCGCTACGGCTAGTGAAGCGATGGGGTTTGCAGCTGCGTTGGGTCTTAATACGAAGCAAGCTTTCGAGGCGCTGAAGAAGAGCAGGGGGACGAGTTGGATGTTTGAGAATCGCGTACCGCATATGCTGGTTGAGGATAAGATGGTATATTCGGCGCTGAATATTATTGTGAAGGATATTGTAAGTTCTGCTTCATGTTACACACGTATGCTTTTTTCTTCCCATTTGAGATGTATGGAGTTAATAAAGCGAAGCCGAAGACATACCAGCTGATACCATGAATAGGGAATCGTAACAGCAGGTGGTCGTTCAGCCGAGTTCCCCCTCTTCCTCTCTTCAGCCACTGAGCAAGTCCTCGCTACTGGCGTCAGCGCCGGTCTAGGCCCAATCGACGACGCAGCACTCGTGGGAGTCTACCTCCCTCAATCCCCCACCGAAGTTCTCAAACTCGCTTCCTCGCCCTCAAATCTCTCAGCAGACGAACCTAAGCTCCTCCTCGTAGAGAAAATCATGGCCGGTGTGCATCTCGCTGCGGCTGCCGAAGCAATGTCGCTTGGACGAAAAGTCAGGTTAGAACCCAAGAAGCTATTTGAGATTATTTCCGGAGCGGCAGGTAGCAGTGCCATGTTTGTGGAGGGGACTATGCAGTTGCTGAGTGGTGTTTGGAAGGAGGGCAGGAGTGTGGATGATGTTATTGCTGAATTGGTATGTTCTCACTTTCCTTGGTTATTTCTCAAAGTTCGCTTCGAAAGCGACTTTACTGACGAGTTCTTCAGACCGAAGCTTTAGAAGAGGCACATAAGATCAGGTATCCTCTGCATCTTACAGGAACAGCGTTACAGCTTTTCGAGTTAGCGAAGTTGAAGGGCTTCGGTAAAGAGCCTGCGATTGCTGTATCGAGAGTTTGGGATAGTGTTGAAGGACCTTACTTTCCTAGAGCACAGGTTTAAGAGCATATAAAACTTAGGAACTTGGATGGCAATTCCGAGATTATAGAGCTAACCCAAGTAGATTGGTCTGCACGCCGAGCCTTAGGGCTATGACACTTGTTCCGGCCAAGGGTCGTAATAGTTTAGTTAATAAAAACTAAGCTTTGCGCTCAATAGCTTGTCTAAATGTACGCTCTCGCCTACGGAATCCTGCTCAACCTAAATCTCACTATGTCCGCTCTCCCGAAACATATCTACAACGTCATGGAGCAGAAAAACGTTGAAAACAAGGCCCCTTCTCTCAAAGAGAACAGATCATCTGCTGAAGAGGCCGACCCAAATAATCGAAATGGAGATCAAAACCCATCTCTGATGGTCCGCAAATTCCTCAAAGGAGGGGCATTCATACCACCTCCAGATCGCGACAATTACACAGGCTTTCGCCCAACATACTTCTTCTTCTACGGCTCTCTCATGGATAACAGTCAACTTCGTAAGATACTTCAGCTTGAAGATAAACCCGTCCTTCAACCTGCCAGCATTGTAGGTTGGGAAACGAAGCTGTGGGGCCAATACCCAGCCTTGACTTTCAAAGCAAACGCCATCGCGCATGGAATGGCCTGCGAAGTTCAAAAGGAGGAACAAGTTGAATACTTGAAAAGCTACGAGACAGATGTTTACAAAGTCAAGGGATGCAAGATCAAGTTTGTGGATGGACGAGAGTTGTACGGAAAGACGTTTGTTTGGAACGCGGAAAATAAGTTATTGAAGGAAGGAAAGTTCGATCTAAAGGACTGGCAATTGGCGCAGCTCGAGAAGCAGCAATAAACTTACTAAATCTTGGAAATTGATGACTACCCCCACCCCTCTCCTATTGTGCGCCTGCAAATCCACAAAAACCTCACGATACCTAACCTTCATGCCCTCCGCACCGCTCGAAATAACCCATCGCCAAATCATAGAAATCATCTGCTGTTCTCAAAACATCCACACCGCCATAATAAGCATCGAAGAAAGCGCTCACGCCACTACCTTTAACGCTGATTGGCTCGAGCAGATTGTAGGCGGTTTCAAGTTCTGATAGGGTGTGGAACGTTTCATTCAAACGAGTGGAGTTTAAGTGGAGGGAGTTGCGGGTAGCGAGGGTGAAGCGGAGAGAGGGTATTAATGTGCCTTCGATGTGGAGGTAGAGTTCTACCTTAGGGATATAGAGGATGAATGGATCGGGGTTGGAGAGGGTGCTTGATTTCAAGGATTGGAGTGTTGCGTAGGGTATTGGTCGTGTCATATTGTGTTGTGAGTACAGGTTGTGAATATCGTGTGATGGAAGTTGGAAGCCCTAGGTGATTTGAGATGAGACTATCCGTACACGAGCAAAGAAAGACTGTAGCATTTCTTATAGCTCGCAAAAAGATACGGTCAATTGGCGCATACTCACTCATCTTTCTTTGGGCAGATATGGAAAGTGGGATAAGAGCTTTTCTGAGGTGTAAATTTCGCCAGCGGTTGCTGAGCATTGTGAACTAGAAGAGAGATTTTGACGTTGGAAAAGGGACCATGAGAAGAATGTCAGAAGCCTCAGAACTCAAGGCTCCAAGATGTAGTGGCCAACCAGACGGAGGTCGACTCACACAAGGCCCCTTCTTACTAGAAGGATCCTGGAAGACTATCGAGTGAAAGAAGAAATTGGCCCAAGTTAGCAAGAATGATGGACATAATGAAGTGGATTGCCACTTTGCAGGGAGACAATGCCGAGAAATTGTACAAGGTAAGTAGACACGCCAACAAGGGAAAGGAACAGCTTCTGAACTGTAACACTTGGTATTCTCCTGTAATCCGACACCACCGCCTACTAACTCTAGTCATCAACTCATCTAGTTCAGATTTCAGACTAATCACGACCAGCAGCCATCTGCTGCGCGACGACCTCCGCAAATCTGCCTGCCATATTCCCCTCCTCCTGCTTCGCTTCACCAACAGCAAGCAAAACCTTCTTGATACCAACCCCGACCTGGTCCGTACCAGTGATATCTCTCAACTCGTTTAACGACTCTGTAAGGTCGGAATCGTTGTCGAAAGCATTAACTTCGCGAAGTACTGCGGCGAGTTCTGAATGCGTGTTGATGTTGGGAACGGCTAGTTCACGGTTGAAAATTTGCTGCAGGTCTAGCTGGCGCATGACGGAGCGCTGGGAGGTCGTTCCGATAATGAGGAGACGACGGCCCTGACCTTGATTAGCATTGTGCCTTTCAACGAAGGATTTTTACTTACAGCAGGAGGTTGCTTGGTGAGAAGCACCATGAGTGCTTGGAGGACTGGATTCGAGAAGCGTGGTCCGATCGGAACCCATTCGATGATACGCTCAATATTATCTACGACAACGATATTTTGAGGCGATTTATATGCATCTGTAAATACCTTGTTGAGGTATTGAATTTTGGCCATTTCGCTAAATCCGACCATATTCTCAGCTGATACAAGCTTGATGAAGGGGAAATTAGAATCTTTCGCAATCTTGGCTGAGAGAGCTGTCTTTCCCGATCCGGGGGGACCGTGTAGTAGGACGGAAAGGAGTGATGTCGTAGCGGAGTTCTTGACAAGATCAACAAAGAGCCGACCGTCCTTGAGGATGTTCGCGATATATGGACTGTAGTGCAAGATACCAGCAGCCATAGCAGTCTCAAGTTCCTCTTCTGAAACACCAAATGCTGCCTTGACCTCTTCAAGAGCATGCAAGAAATCCCCTCTATTAACTTTCATGTTCTCAATATCGTCACTTACACCAGCCACTGTTCCGACCTTGACATGACGGTTAAAAGCAAAAGACGAGGCTGATTTAACGAGACCACCAATCTCCGCTCCCGAGAAGTTCTTGGTAAGATGGGCCAGCTCAGCAACGTCCACATCATGATCCATGACATTGTTTGCCAACATCTTAGACGTATGGATCTTCAAAATCTGAGCTCTACCATCCTCGTCCGGCAAGGAGATCTCCATATGCACCTCCAGGCGTCCCGGACGGAGGAGCGCATCATCAATCATATCCATACGATTGGTCATTCCAATCAACAAGATATTGTTGAGCTGATCGACACCATCGAGTTTAGACAGCAACTGATTGACAACACTGTCACCCACCCCAGTTCCGCCACCAGCTCCACTGCCTCTTTGTTTACACACAGCATCCAACTCATCGAAAATGATAATGTGGAGACCACTTTCGTCTCCTTTCTCTTTATACTCTTTCTCTGCATCTTCAAACAATTTCCGAATATTCTCTTCCGACTGACCAACATACTTATTCAATACCTCAGGACCATTGATAACCTTTGGCTCTCTCGAATTAAGCATCTTTCCAATTTGACGGGCAATGAGCGTTTTTCCCGTTCCAGGGGGTCCGAAAAGTAGGATACCTTTCACGTGCTGAATACCTAATTTCTCGATCAATCCAGGAGGGAAGATACGAGATGCGAAAGCTCTCCGAAAAATGGAGCTGAACTCCTTATCCAAACCACCAATTCCCATATCCTCGAACTTGAAATCCGGAGCAATGATCGAATTAGCGGCCGGCCGCTTCGCAGATCCCTTGAGCTTGATGGATGACTTGGCATCCTTGTAGAAGGTAATGGGTGTATGTCTTGTCAAGATACCCCTCGCTGAAGGACTCGACACAGTCGGCGCAGCCGCTGACGATTTCTCCATGCTCAGATCAACCAGCTGAACAGTCTTAACAAGGAAGATCATGGGAATATTCTTCCAGTCCATCAGCAGTCTCTGTCCAGGGGAAAATATCTGGTTCTCGAAGTTCTTGATAAAGGCGTCAGCCAGGACGTCTTGATCGAAGGGCTGTTCGGTAATCTTCTTGACGGAAGCAAATCCTACTTCGACGTCTAGACTTCCTAGGTATGTGCTGGGACCTTCGGAGAAAGGGTCGTAGGCTTCAGCGACTATGGGATCCATCATTCCAACATCGCACCACGTTCTTTGAGGGTCAGACAAGCTTATACATCCTGGGGGGAACGAGGTCGTCGGTCGAGCAGTAACAACATATCTCCCATTGAGAAGTATGTAGATGTCCGAGCCATCCCTCGAAGGAGGGAAATCCTGAGTTGAGACGGCGCATCTAATCTAATTATGACATATTCAACCATGGAGAATAGCATGACTTACAGATTGCCGAAGATGTATTGATTTGCCAGTGTCTTATCCTCAACCTTGGCAATTCTTAATTGCACCTTTCTAACAGGAGAAGCCATGTCCCTTCCAACTGGTGGTCTCGAAGGCATGGGCTGTGGTTGTCTCGAAGGTGGCGCGGGAGCTCCATATCCTCCCCTTGGATCACCATATCCTCCTCGATCATCATATCCGCCTGCCATTTGCGTGTCGTCTCTCCCAGGTGGTTGAGGAGGGCGTCCATAGCCAGCTTGTTCCCTCCCAGGTTTCGACCCTTGGCCAAAGAGATTCTGTCGAATGTTCATGATCGTTTGGTTTAGGTTTTCCGATTTCGAGAAGCTGGTTTGGATCAAGCCTGGGTTTCTGCGTCGTTAATTTAAACAAGTTGAGGCCAGATGTTCTTCGAACGCAGTTGTACCAGAGCAGCTCTAGGCGTCAGACACACCACGGATGTTCTGGAAGTGTCCTTTTGCGATGACTCCGTTCCTAGAGTCCAGATCTCTCCTCTCGTAACTTAAAGTTGGGTGATATTCTTCCAAGCCGTCGGATCTTTTAAATCGTAAAGTGTCGTAAAATGAAGCTGCTTTCTTGGGTCTGTCCTGTGTTGCAGCTACTGTCTTGTGCTGGTTTGGGGTAGGAGCAGGGGATGAAGCTTAGCCTCTGACACCTGGGTTCACTACCCGCGGCAATCCATAGCCGGCGGGTAATAGCCCGCGGGTAATCGTCGGTTCCGAGGGAAGTCCCAGAATTGGAGATCACGGGAACTACCCAGGGAAACTATAAATCAATCACTTAACCAGCTACTTCTAATTACCTTGGACGCAAAGGCTGAGAGGGGCAAAAAAAAAAATCGTATGAATTTCAAGTGGAGGTTTCTGTCTTGAATAGTTCGGCAAATAGGGAATTACTGAGGCACGGATCCCTGACAGTACTAAAGCTAAGAGCCTCCTCGACTCGTCCCTTCCTGATCAAGTAATTGACACGGAATCACCCCGCTCATCGATGCTAGGAAGAAGTAGCCGATCAAGGCAAATTAGACTGCCTGCCGTAGAAGACTTTAAAGTCACGAAAGTACTTCATAACTTCTCTATGATTATTATAGTGATATCGCGAAAATCACATAAGAGTTAACATAAAAATGTATATAAAGTCATGAAAATGATTTCATACTTCTCTAAACAGAGTGGGATCATATGGGTTCGCCAGAATCGGCTACTTTGACCTGAATACGATGGCCGGCTATACTGGAATACTCGGCATCGATACCTTACGGTGCTGGTTAGAGGCTATGAGATACGAGGCTCATGATAAGAGGGCGGAGAGAGGTAATATCTTTGGAGAGAAAACGTGGAAAGGTAAAATTGTTCTATCGCTATAATTGTGTATCGTGGATAGTGCTCCTTCAGTTTGCATGTATGCTTTCTCAAAATGCCTCTCTGTTGCTTGGATTCCTGGCTCTTATTTTATACGAGGTCTTTGCCATCTCTCTGCAAAATCCACATAAATTATCGTAGATCTATACACACGGCTCAATTTTGGTCTGGACTGACGGCCCAAAGTGTAGGCATGCGTATTTCCTTCCTCCACTTCTTTACTACCGATACCCAATTCGTCGAGGAACTGCTATTCTAGTCCTTCGAGTTTCGCTTTCATTGCCTTCGTATCATTCGACTTTTCTGCAGTCACAAAATCGATCAAGACAGGGCAATGCTCAGTGATCAAGAAATTGTGCTTGTTCACATCTCGATGGATGAGGCCCAGAGCATGGAGCTTCCTGGGAATACTTTTACAAGCAGAAAGATCCCCGATTGCTGCACGTCGACCCTCAATGTTTTCAGGTAGGAAGCCCATGACTATCCCTTCTTCGGTAAGGTAGCCCAGGAACTTTGGCCGATCTCATGCCCTTCGAGCCGCGAATAAGCCTGCATTTCCGCATTGTAGTATCCAATTTCCCTTGCGAATCTTGCGAATTCGGCGTCTACTGATTGTTCAAAGTCAGGTGATGACGCCACGTAGACATTGGATCTGAGGCTCCGTCCGATCTCGAAGGAGAGATAGTCGTGGGAGTCTGCGTGCCACAGAGGCTGGAACGAGGCATATTCTTCCCTGGATGTCTTTGCAAAGAACGATATTGTTTGCTCCTTTGTTTGCGAGATGAGCCCTTATTTCCCGTTACCAGCTGGGAATAGTGGCAGTAAGGTAAGCAGCTTCGGCGGGAAACACATGTCGTTGACCTCATAAATTTTCGGGTCGATAGTGAGGTACTTGAAATGTTGCTTGTCTATACCATTTCCCTGTAAAAGCTAGGGGAAGTACCATCGCAGTCGACCTCTTGATCCAAGATTTGGATCGTAGCCATCGTGTCCTAGGTCAACTGTGAACCTTTGTTTTAAGAGTTGGAGGTCTGGTATTCTGAAGACTTTTAGTAGGCAGAATTCGAACAGGTGTGGTAGAAATGTTGGCAAATGGGAATTGCTTTGCGATGGTGAGGCGGGCGACTTGTAAGTGAAACTGCAGACGTGCGCGTGCTCGGGAAAATCCAGATGTTTCAATTGCTGCACCTACGCGCTTCCGGTCCTCTTGCTTCGCACTGCTTATGTAGATCACTCGACCGATACCAAGACCGCTTACCCTGTTGCAAGTTGAAGTGCATCAACAGCGCTCGCGACATGCAAAGTCCTACTCGGACAAGTGCGGTATTTTCTGGCCCTTGAGCCTTCATTCGTAGCATCACAATACACACTCATGACGCGCAATTGATTGTATAAAAGAGCATGATGACCAATGGCCCAAGCCCACACCCTAGACTGAACCACTGATGTCCTTCCATCAACGGTATGATAGTAGCCTACAGAGAGCAGGGTAGGCTCAGAGCCCGAAGTTGCTGATTAACGATAGAAGACGTGATTCGGAACTTTCACCAGCCCCATTGTGAAAGCTGATGCATCCTGGGATCAATTCCCTTGCTATGTGTGACATCTGGCACTGTTCGAAGTGCTTAAGATATCCAGATGTGGAGTATAGGATGTTCCAGTCACAGTACCCGCGATTCCCTTCTCGTGGTCCAAGGCGACATGCTTGACAGAATGCTCCCCAGTCAAGGCTTTTTGTACCACGATCGAAGAACGGAAACCTAAGCATTGACATGTATCGGTACGGATTCTCCTCGTGCCCATCATATCCTGGTAACGTAGTATCTGCTTTTGATGATGGCGATGGTAGAGGCGGAGATGATGTAGAGTCGTTTTCGCTCGATCCGTTGATTATTGCAGACCCCAGGGTACTTTGCTTTCCTCTAGCATTGCGCGCCGCCTTCACGCGGACCAGCAATATGCGTTTTCGAAACATTTTCTCGCCGTCTGAATACTTCCCAGGTATGCTAATTAGTGTTGGCAACGAACGTGCCATTTTCGCATTAAGGCCGAGTATCTTCCTTGCAGAACTCCTTGTTATACACAGTGTATCATCCGAGTTTCCAGCACATGTGATGCAATAGCGTCGAGCGGTGAACATGTCCAGGAAAGGCCCACACTGGTCGCATTCAGCGCAAGTTTGCTTGCAGAGCGCATCGAATTTGTCCTGAGCCGTGTGATGGATAGCCATATTCGTCGAAAGCAGAGCACGCAGCACGTCTGGGCAATGCTCCAGTATCGATTTGTAAGGTGGAAGGCCGTCAACGAGCGCGCGAACGCGCCAGCTCAGAGCTCTGATGTCCGTCAGAGCTTGCAGATCGAGTATGCCAAAAGCCATCTGTAATATTTCGAGTGGTAGAGCATCCAGAGTCCCGATACTGGAACGTGCCGCAAGACTTTCTGAAGCTGGCGGATGGTGCAGTCGGCCATTGTCAAGCGGACAATGATCTTGGAGGGATCGAGGATCTATCGTCATGCGACTCAATGAACGCCGCCATGTCAGATGGCGGAGCTCCTCTGCATTCAAAGATGGATGTGATGCCATGGTAAGTTTTGTCGCAGAAGGTGATTGAACACAGGAGGTAGCCTAACGAAGTTCTCGATCTAGAATCGTCGCATTTCGCCCCGATAGTATAGAGCAGTTGTACTGTAAACTATCTAGGCAGGCAATCTGCTATATTTGTACTGCAAATCATCAAACTAGAACCTGTCCGAGCTATCGATCTTGCAGGTAATATAGCTCTGTGAAATGTGCACCTCTACCAATTTGGCGTAACAGGCATTGTTCTTTTTGTGCATTGACGAGATGCATGACATAACTATCCGCCGCCTTAAGCCATCCCACTTTCCCCACAGGAACACAGCCTTACGTCCCAGCTCTCAGCCTCGAATTGGAATTATTTGTTAACGTCGCGAATCACCAGTTCAAGGTCCCAACCATGCCTCTGTAAGTCTATTACTACCGCATAATACGGCTTCTGAGTGCCATTATGCTTGTTTCTTTGCCCTGGCTCATGCTCCCTCTTTTAAGTCTTCTACACAGCTAACACACACAAAGCCATCTTCTAGGTAAGAAATCCTGGAACGTCTACAACAACGTAAACATCGAGAAAGTCAAACGCGATGAAGCCGCTGCCGCCGCCCTCGAGGCCCAGGAGGAAGAGCGCATGCAAGAAGCTGATGCGCTTCGACGCATGCAAATTCTACGCGGAGAGACACCCACTCCACTAGTCATAGAAGATACTCCTCGGCCCTCAAACTCGACTCAAGATGGATCTGGATCTGCCGCGAGAGAAAGTGGGTATGGGAGGGAGAAGAAAAGACGCAAGAAATTTGGAGAGAATGATACAGATTTTGAGATGCGGATTGCAGCTGAAGAGAGGGACAAAGGACTGAAAGTAAATCAACAATTGGTTCTACGCAAACCTGTCGAAGCGCCAATTGTTGACCAACGAGGTCATATATCGTTATTCCCCGAAAATGTACCTTCGATTTCGAAAACCGTGGAGAAAAATCCCGAAGCTGAGCGCGAGGCGGCGCGCAAGAAGAAGGAATATGAGGACCAATATACGATGCGCTTTTCTAATGCGGCGGGTTTTAAGCAGGGCTTAGAGAAGCCTTGGTATTCGCTTAGTATTGAGGAGAGCACAGCTTTGCGAGAGGATGAAGAGAAGGCGTTCGTGACGAGGAAAGATGATGGGAGAGAGAGGAGATATGGGAAGGATAGATACAGATCCACGCGGACTGTTGATACCAAGGGCAAAGAGGATTATGGGGGTGAGATTCCACATAAGGACGTATGGGGCAATGAGGACCCGAGGAGGAAGGAGAGGGTGTTATCCAGGATGGTTGATAATGATCCTTTGGCTGCTATGAAAGCGGGCGCTAGCCAGGTGAGAAGGGTTGAGAAGGAACGGAAAGCCCTTAGGGAGGAAAGGGAGCGTGAAATGAAGGAATTGGACGATATCGAGAGGAGGCGGAGGAGAGATCGGAAACGGGAGAGAGATGAATTTGAGGACTTTAGACTGGATGAGCCGGTCAGAGACCCGGAATCTGAGCGGAAGAGGAAGAGGCGGCAGAGGGATATTGGCTCTCTTGATGATGAGAATCTAGAATACAAGTTGGAGAGAAGATCTTCATCTAGGCGACACGAAGATCCAAAAAAAAGAAAGCGAGAAAGACAGGGGGGGAAGGCATAGACATAAAGAGCCTAGTAAGAGTTCTCATCGAGATGAGAGTCGGCATCAATCTAGAAATAGATCTAGACATCATGATCACGATTAGTAGCTGTACAGAATTGTATAACACAATACATTAATAAGGCACCAAGCACCAAATACCTAGCAACTTACTGGGGGTATTCATTCCATCATCTCCATCCAATCCATCACCTAAGCATCATCAATAACGACCGCGAACAACTCCTCTCCCTTACACAACTCCCTGACCCCCTCGCCCGCTTTCCCTTCCCTAAGCACCCTCCTCACCTCCCCCAGTAACCTCTCACTCACACCCCCCTTCCTCTCCGAATACAAATCCACCCCCGCAGGCGTAAAGATACTCTTCTCAAACCACGTCAGCACCCATTTCTCACCCTCAAACTCTCCCCAGCCCAGGATCTCCCAATGCGAACTCGCAATCTTCAACCATCCCTTCCCGCGCCAATTCCAAGCTCCGCCCCCAGGAACGCTGTGATCCGGGGTGTCGATACCGCAGATACTTTTCGGTTGTGGCAATAAGGTTTTCGCCGTTGGTTCCGAGGTGACTTCGTCGTCGATGAGCGTGTCTTTATCCACATCTGGAGATGAGGAGGTGGAGCTTGGGCAAGGGAAGAGTTTGTAGGTTATTCGCACGTTCTTGGCTTTGCGCCACATGGGCAGTGTGGAGTGCGTTACTGTCCAGGTGCGGGCCAGCCAGTTGAGGGAAGGAGGCTGCCATGTGTTTGTCTCCTCGGTACTACCTGCTTGCACATCTTTTCTGTAGGTCGAAGGGGTGCGGAGAGTGACTGTTGTTGGGGTTTGGACTCCTGTATTGCTCCCTACTGGTTGCGAGGCTGGGGTATTGGTGTTGACATTGTTGTCGAGAGACGCCATGGTGTGTAATTTAGAATGGTCCCAGGTGCGATTTGTTGGTGTGCTTTGTTATGACATCTAGTTTCTTGCTGATATTCGGATCAAGACAGATGTACGGAGATATTCATGTATGTTTTGTCCTTGGAGCTTGTTGCTAGGGTTTGTGGTTCAATGTTCTCGAGGCTCAAAAGCACGAGGCTACTAGAGCTGAGACAGTTGCCACTGCTCAACTGGGAGCTTCTGTTCCAGACGATTCTCAGTTCGTGAACGCTATACTAACAAGTCAGCTTTCTAGGTATGCATTGATACACTCCACTGAAGATAGATGTAATTATTTCACGCGGTAGGTGTCTTTATGCATTTACGCTTCACAGGTAACAAGTTCGGAGTCGAGGAGTAGTCCATCTATCTATTTTCAAGCTCATCGGAAGGCTGGAGCAAAGCCTTGTGGACGCGACGACGTTGATTATTGCGAGCCAGATTAATCAAATCACAAGACATATAGCAACAGTTCAATTGTAGCAGCTTGAAGCTCATATTATTTTCGATACTTGCTCTCCTTACAAGCAACCACCGAGCCAGCATATTCCCACGCCACCACTATATCACAAACGAGGCTCTACTTGCTCTCTCTTCTTCCAATCTCGCGCTAAAAAGAGGGTATAACGATCCATCCATGCACGAATTCATACACCCAAAGCAATGCAATGCCACCGCGCCTCCATCGCATCTCTTTACCCCTCTGCTCCCAAGCACAAAACAACCCAGCAGCAACAGCCAGTGATAGCTATCTCCTGAATCCTCTACCTGAAACACGTCCTGTACAGGTATGTATGCCAGCTTCTCCTCGCTAATAAGTGCAACAATAAACCCAAGGAAATTCGTATGCATCATGCGCAATTAAACATTGATAATAAAAGAGAATGAGCGACGGTCGAGCCGTGACAAGAGGTAGTAAAAACAGCAAGAGAATGTAAAGACTGTAGCAAGCGCAAATGCATTGAAAGAGCCAAGATTAAGAACAGGAGCCAAAAATTCGAAAATGAAGTTATTACAAGAAGTGTATCCATCTTTCATGGGACTGAAGTTGTGAGATCCGGAAAGGTTGGTGATTTCGGGGCGTGGAGACTGACGAGGTGCCGTTGATGAAGCGAAGATTTCGATATATTATTATTGGAAGGCCGTCGTGCACCTGATCATTCTTGAATGATCTTTCCGTATATCGAAATCTCTCCGTCGCTTAGAGCAGCCATCCATAAACATCTCTCGGTAATCCCTTCGATCGGTAGAAATCTATATAACGAACTAGCCTCTAGGAGTCTCAAAAGATTCTTGACGACCGTAGCATCAGTCCGACACCGCTCGAAGTTGATCAGGGGCTCGGTGGTTGGTGTACTCGCGATCTGACTCGGCCGTTCCGAGTTGATAAGTAGGTCATGTGTGTAGATTCCGACGAAGGGAATGCATCCTTGATCTGCACCAGCACCTTCCATTTCAGCTCGCAAATTATAGAAGTTATGAGTGGGTGTGATAAGGTTCTCAAGCTGCCTCAACGTCTCCTTGTCAGCCGCAGGAACATATGCCCAAGTCTTGGATAGTCGAGAAATGTCTTTCGAAGTGAGAGCGACAGTGAGTTGAGTCATTGTTGCGAAGTTGCGATATCTGCGGCAATGAGCAGCAATATGTATACACTTGATAATGCAGCGCACACGCTCTCCGAGGTCTTGAGTAAGGACACACTCAGACACAGCCCACTTGACCATAATATTGAAGCGTGCAATGACAACTTCGACACCACGAGGTTCTGACAGTCGTAAGAACTCAACCCACGAGCGTGCTTCGGTCGAGACATGCTTCCACCGCATTTCGATCAGATCTTTCCAGTCAATCTCATTTAAAGCGTCCTTTTCGATTAAGGTGAATTGTTGAGCGAGCACCTGTGAGTCGAATGCGAGGATGAATGGCAAATGGATGGAAGTCTTCCGAGAAGGCTCTGGTAGCCGGTTGGCTCGTAGGGGATTCAAGATTGGAGAGGCGGCCCTTTCTCCTCCGAATGATCTTTCGAAAGCTCCAGTCGGAGTAATTTCTGGGGTTGGAGGAAGAGTGCTGTGCGAATGCTCGAGTTGTTTCTCATGTATCATGGGACTACAAGTAGACTGAGGACCGAGATTCAAGGCTTGAACAAGAGTCAATGGCGGAGACCGAGGCCGACGAAGGGGTTGGGAGAGCTCTGTTTCTTTGACAACAGTGCCAGACCGTACAAGAGGCGATGGAAGTGCGCTGGTGTGATGTTCGGCATCCTCAGTTTGGGAAATGATTTGCATTGACATCTCGGACGAAAGGTCACTTCTAGCATCGCTGTCGCTGTCCAAGAACGACTCGTGGGTGCTTGGCATCGTGTGCCCTGTAGGAATTCTTCTCATGCTAGAAGTTTCATTGACGAAGTCAAATGAATTAACATGCGACGATTCCGGAGTCTGCGCTTTATAGATATTTCTCTCGTTGCTTGGCCCGCGAAGAATAGGCTGCTCTGACCAGTCGCGATGCTTCCTCTCGAATTCATCAACTAGACCTCGCTCTAGAAGTGGAATAGAGTTGTAGGATTCCACGGATCTTGACGATCTGATTGTTGGTGGCTGCAGCATGCCTCTAGAATGGTACACCGCAGGTTGCAGATCCTCAAGTCCTTCATGGGGCTGCAGACGGCAAGCTGCCAGGCCAGGCAATGCGTTTGCGGTTTCGGTGATCTGTCGTTGTCCAAGCCGTTTCATTTCCTCCTCGTCCACTTCCAAAGTCAGAGTACTTACATTGTAAGTAGGTTGTCCGAAGCTGTTGTGCTGGATTGGCACATCGTGGCCATGGCTTCGAGCAGAAACGTCAGAATGTCGCCTCTCGAATTTACCCTCTAACTTCGCTAAAGCAGATTCTACGCCACCATCATCGTCGATATCATCTGGAATTTGAGCCAGCATCTGGGCTTCCTTTTCGAATGAAGGCCGCATGACTGGTTGTGATGAGTGTGTACTGAAAAGTGACGCAGGATGCTTTTGGGTCTGCTCAGCCATCGCACCGAGTGAGAATGTATGATCGTTGACATCAGTTTGATTATAGTCGCTGGTAACGACGTCAACATATTCACTTGAACGATGTACCAACAAGTATGAACTACGAACAGATTCAGAGTATGTTGTCAGAGAGCCAGTTGACATTGGTCGCCGAAGTTGATGGACACCCAGATCTCCTACATTTGACACAGCTCTCAAGTCCCCCGCAGGGCGTCTACGCAAAGCCCGGAGAGGTAGAGGAACAGATGGTACCTGCGACAGCCGTTGAAGATCCTCCGACTCTGAAAAGGTGGTTGCATCGAAGCTACGCTCGCTTCTATGCCGTATGGAGCCACCGTGGAATGAGGCGTATCGTCGCAGGGACCCAGGCTTCTTAGCCCTATAGGATAGTCCTCTCGGATTGCTCATGCCGAGTCTACTGAGTGGACTGTGACTTGGGGAACGCTCTTCTTCTCCCGAAGGATGTGAATCAACGACCAGAGACGGCGTTCCTTCGAAAGTATGCGATCGATCCCTAGGGTGTTGTCCGAGAAGATGCGAAGATTGCCGGGGGGTGCTCAATGTGGCCTCAGGTGGTGTGGAAGGAGGCGTAGGGCCACCAGAGGGATGCATATAGGCATCAGGAAAAGTGTCCATAGAAGGACGTGGGTGTAGAGCGCCAGTCATCATATGTAGGCCGATAGGTGGAGTGTCGTCTACAATAACAATTGACTTGCTACCGGCTGTCATCTGGCTCATGGGAACGCTGCCGTTGACTGATTGTGTTTCCTCAAAAGTAGTGTCTGGTGCCATGGAAGAATACTGGAGTCCTTGATCATGCTCACTTCCGTGAGATTTGTCCTCTTCAGCATCACGTTGTCGGGCTTCAGCCTCTGCCTCTGCATCCTCCCTTACAGCTTTCTTGAAGTCCTCTGCAATTTCAGCACCAAGTAGATCTATTCTCACAGGAGTGCGGCAACCCATGTTTCGAGATCGAGCTTGTGGCACAATAGCGGTACCAGGAAGGCGATTAATGGTTGCGCCTCGAACACCAATCGGTGGAATATTAGGGAAACTTCCTTGCGTTGGAGAAGCGTTCGGGCTTCCAGCAGTTCTAGTACTCAGAGCACGGCGCACACTTCCAAGTAATCTCTTCATGCCTGGACCAGACATTGCTGAAGGATCTTTTTGGTCAGATGGATGTCCAGGGAAGAGTGTGGTTGCGCGATTCATCTCGGCGGGTGTACTCGGAGCGATGACATCCACAAAAGCGTGTCCAGGTGGGAAAAGCTTGCCTCGGACGATACTTCCAGCATATGGCAAAGCAAGAAACAGCTCAGTACTTTTGAAGATAACCTTTTGCACTGGCTGCTGTGATTGTGAATGTTGTCGTGCACGTCGGTCTCGAAATGAGTCCGAAAAGCTCGAACTACGCTTATGAGCATGAACAGGACGGACACGCTTGCCAGTCAGAGCCTTAGGCGTAGTCGCAATGGGAGGAGCCGGATCGTAGATGGAGCTAGCTGGTACTGGGTGAGCTCCCAAGGGACGGTGGTTGCCAGGACGCTGACGAGAGGGAAAAGAGCATGAAACGAAGTCCTCGCTGACTATACTTGAGTGCGAATTCGTTCGTTGGTGACCGTGTATTCCTTCGATTGGAGCCGCTGAGGCGTGTCGCAGGGCAACGACTGAGTCAAGATGGCCAGCCTTCGAAACATCTGCAAAGAAGTTTCTGCCTTCGGTTGCGGTGTTTGATAGTTCAATAAAATCAGGCTCGATGATCCCATCTAACCTCGGTGGACCGTCTGGACGCATTTGCCAGAAGCTGGGCTCCAACTTGGGATTCCTGGAGCCAGCAACCCCACCAGGAGAAATGGGGATTTCTATTCCAAGCTCAACTTCAAACTCTGGCCCGTCCCAGTACAACGCGCATACTCTTCTCCAACACTTTTTCAGTTCTCCGAGTATCTTCAGTGGCACTTTCGTACGTACAGGGTCTTGTGAAAGTTCTCTCACAAAACCGTTGAGAAGATCACAGAAGGACCTTCGCAGGTCGTAGTCTACTACGTAGTCATCCAAGAAGTAATTCAAAATCCAGTGTCGAATGGCAACGAAGGTCCTCACTCTGACGACAATCCCCGTCTCGTCGTCCCTAGCTAGAGCCCATCTTAAACGAGCGATGAGCATACACAACAGGTCGGTTGTCTCCAGAAACGAGCGAAAGGTTAGGAAAAAGTCGGATAGAAGATCGTAATCCACAAACGTAGGAGAGGTAATCTCAGCTACCAAACGTGCTGGGGTCGCTGCTCTGATTCCTCCGCTTGCAGAGTACCGAACAAGAGACGGGTGATCACACGCTGGCTTAAAGGTAAGGGCATCAAACATCTCGGGAACAAGTGCTGTAGGTTTCCGGATAGCCCCAGAGGGTGAAATCGTTCCAGTAGGAGGGGTAGAAGGCATTTCTGGACCGTGAAGCTGGGGCGACACGTCGGAATGTCGCCTAGAAATAATTCGAGCAGGTCTATGCGAACTCGTTGCCCTTGATGAGTAGACACTCGAGCGCATGTCATCTGTGTTGGTATGCGACGAACTTCGCAGAAAGGCAGTCCCTCTCGTGCTAAATCGCGGCGTTCCCAGCTTGTAGGAAGGGATTGGGACCTCGAGAGTTGGTAATCCGACGATTCCTTCCAGCTGCTTAGGTGCAGTTCCTGGCCTTTCTATAACAACCTTGAATGCGCCTACATCCGAGTCTAGTACTGGTACTTGCTGTTCCTCAGCTCTCGTGTTGGATTGAGCGCGTCGATGACGCGGTTTGGACTCAGGTAAATCACTCAAAAAGTAAGCTTTTTCGCCATTTACACTTGTTGTAGGCGATCGGGAAGGAGTCCATAAACTATCATCTTCGCCTGCTCCATCGTTACGCGCTACCAGTGCATCGATACCAGCAGTGCTGGGAGGCGTTGTTGGAAAAACGAAAGACGGCTGAGGATATCGCTGATTAGAAGGACGAATCGTTGGACTATTTTGCTGTGTCAGTGTCTGCTTATGGAAGAAACGTTATGCCTTGTCGTGGAAACAACAACATCATTGAGCAAGATTCCTCGGCTTACCGTAAGTATATTTTGCCATTATTCCCAACCTTTGCGACAGTAAACTGGCGACCTTCTCGGCCAGCAGAGCCTCCATCAGGAGTAATGCCACTCTTCATGTCCTCCGCCTCCCTTTGAGCCCTCCGGTTCATACTATTCTGCTTGCGCAAGCCCTCCTGCAATTGTTTCTTCAGGATCAGATCAGGCGAGTTAGTGCCTGGAGGCTTCGACCGTGACGCTGACGCAAGAGCAATGCCATTCTTAGGCAACCGTTCGTTGTCCCGAATAGTAGTCTCGGTTGGATTGGGCCTGGGAAAGCGTCCTCGTGGGGATAGTCGATCTCGTTGTCGCTGTCGCAGACTCTCGGGAGTGTGAGTCCTTGCCGGTCGTGAGGTCGGGACGGCCTGGGCCTCCATCGTTCTCTGTCCGTCACCAACAGGCCTCCCGCAGCAGCAGCTTCGATCCTATGCTATCCAGATTGGCGATACATTGACGGCGACGAGTGCATGTTGTGTAGGCCGTTGGGTGGTTGTTGGCGAAGCGGGAGGAGGAGGAGAAGGAGAGAGCGTCGAAAAAGGGAGTGTGACTGAATGTTGGAACTGGTTGGTGGGTAGTCTGGACTGGTAGTTGAGGAAGGGGAGACGGGAAGCGCACTGGTAGGTATCTCGAGATAATACCTACAGTAGGTAGGCTCAGGGGAGGGAAGCTGCCTGATTGGAACGCTGTGCTGTGCTGTGTTGTTGTGCTGCAGGGTAGACAGTGGAAGGAACAGGACAGGCAGCTGGCAGTTGGCTGGAGCAGGGATTTTTGGGGCAGTCAAGACCAGATGTTCCAAGTAGATGTAGGGATCGTTCGTTCCTGGGGTCTTCGATGGATGTAATGCGCATTTCAGGAAGCCAAAGAAAAGAAATACAAGGGATACTTGTGCCCCAAGAGCTTCTTCTATCAGGGATGGAGAGGGCATTTGGCATCATAGGTAGATACCTCCTAGGTACTTCCGTATCTAGGCAGGCAGGCACATGGGGTACGAGTATGAAGTTGGTACCTCCTCCGTATATCACAATGTTATGAAAAGCATATCTCGGCCCGTCAGAACTGCGCCGAGGAGACTGGCTCAACTGGCATTCGTTCAGTAAGTGCCTTTTACCTAGGTAGCCAGTAGTCCATCTACGGAGTAGTGGAATGAAGATAGCGATACTAGTTCGTCAATCTGTCTGTCAATCAACAAACCATCTGCATGACTATATGTTAGGGTCAACGTTAGGATCTGCCTAGGCTCGTGTGATGTGACTTGACGCATCAGTAATTGAAATCATTGTTCAGACCTTGTATAATATGCACTACCACCAGCTACTATAGACTGACTGTGCAACTTTTTTTATTCGGCAGTTGAAGGTCAAGAGAATGTCCAACTATGTATGACACCGGGTATCAGCCGTCACACACGATCATCCATGAGATGGGTACTGTGGTATACCCGACTATTACTATTAGGTACTCATAGCAGGAGCAGATCGGATGGCAGAAAGTTTATACATTGTGGGTTAACAGGCATCACCCAGTATCACACGAAATCGTTATCTCGGCTTGCTTCTCCTTGTGGTCAAGTTCACCAATGACTTGACTTTCCCTCATTGCCGACAGTGATGATGGCAATGGCGTGGCGTTCAATTGTCATCTTCAGCCCGTGCGAAAGTCTCTGGATTTGGACCGCTGTTCGCCTTGATGCATACGATGATGCGAAGGAAGTTAGTTGTCTTCATATTCCGGCTCTTATAAGTATTGTCAAGCAATACAGTGCCTCTCTCTACCCGCTGATGCTCTGCCTCTCCTCTCGTGCAGAAGAAATAATGAATGGACTGAATGAGCGCCTTGCCTGCCAAGCTGTGACGGTCGGAGGGCGAGTGTGTTTGTTGATTACAAGTATGAGGCGTAAGGTAGGCTGCAATGCATCAACATCTCAGACTCACATCATTTGCTCCTACTGTTAGGCGCATCATCTATCTGGCTGAGTACCTAACCCCTAACCTCTGCTCTCTCGGCGACGTACCCAAGCCAAGCTTGTCCTCAGTACGTAGGTAGGTAGGTAGGTAGGTCCTTGCGAAGTTAGTGAGTGACCTTGCTAGGTACCCGGTTACCAAGCTTTGCCCACGAGGGGAGCGGGAGGCAGCGTAGTGAGGCAACGGCATCTTCAATGCCCTCCCCTACACTATATCCTACATTCACATTCATTCACGCCCGTGATGCAACATCCTGTTTCCACCGACCTTCGCCTACTCGTACATCGACGACATACATTAAAGCGTCTGTCTTCCTTGAAATCTTCAAGACCTGCCCTTTCAAAATGCCCAGCGAGTGCGGTACCAACATCTCGGCCAAACCCAAACCCAACTCAAACTCAAACTCAAACCCAACAGCTTGGGACGAGAGATCCCATCCCATGCCATGCCATGCCATGCCATGCCATGCCATGCCATGCCATGCTGATTACATCCACTTCTCCAGAAACACAGCCAACCAACTGCTGAGCCCAAACGCTAAAATGAGTCTAACCAGCGCGCCGGCGACGACGACGGAGGGACCGAAACTCAGGCAGGACTTCCCCGCGAGAAAATACGAAAAGCTATTTCGCTACAGTCCAGTACAGTAGGTAGTAGGTACAGTAGAGTGAGTAGCTGGGAGTAGGTACCGTAAGGTAAGGTAAGGTACCTACCTACCTACCTACCTAGGCCTGCCGTTGCACTGCACTACGGGCTATTTGTGCCTGAGTTATGTATGCTCTTAGGGAATTATGCACGCGGTCGTCATCATGAAGCTCCGTGTCGTTTGCGGTTTAATGAAACTGGGCAAAAAAAAAGGGTTGATTCGGTTTGGAAAAGATAACCAAATACTTCCTTCATTAGTGGTTTGGAAGATGATTATTCTGATGCCTACTTGCCAAAAGCCGCACCACTCTCTCTCTCTGCTCGAGCGCGCGGAGTCAGAACAAGGTCGGCGATGCTGATCACATTTGCTGGCCCATTCCACGTTCAGTGTTTTCCTTGACGTGTTGGGCTTGAATCTCACTCACTCACTCACTCACTCAGAGAAACCAGGCAGGTACTCAACCTCCTGCTTCCTTTTCCGAATCCAGTGACTCGATCCTTCCCGTCTCCTCGGTCTCACTTTATCACGCTGACCGCAGCCGCTTCCGTTCCGTTCCGGTACCGCCTGTGAATTCTCAAATGACAATCAGTAAACATCAACGAAACCAAGCGAGAAAGCAAATAAGCTGGGCCGACGGATCACAGGTTATGGACTCAACGTCTGCCTCATAGCCTGAGACGGAAGCTGATTCGTTCGACAGGGCGGGGGGGGCGGACGAAGGCTGACGAAGCAAATAGCACTTGCCGACGTCAACAAACCTTTCCCAAGCCTCTAGATCTGGGAGTCAAGAATGTGACAAAGTAAGGGTGTTTCATGAGACTACGAGTAGATGGTTTCGTCCGAGCAAGTGGTAATCTATCGCGAACTGAGTCAGCTCATTATTATTAGACATCTCATATCATATCGTTAAAGAGAGTAAGTGGTAGATACGCTTGAAGGACTTCGAGCATCTTATTCGAGTGTCTGGAGAACGTTTAAATGATCATTTCACTTTTCTACTGCAAGCAACCACTACGGTGGGTCCAGATCTATCCTCGACAGCACTGACACCTTTAACATCCAATCCAATCTCATCCGATCTCATCCAATCTCATCCAATCTCATGGGCCACATTATGGTCTGAGTGAGCCTCACGGGAAGCATGGTCGGTCCCGCGTGGGACGCACACGGCACGCAATGGCAGGAGCGTTCCTTCTCGCTCTTCCCCCTCGATCTGACATCACGTTGCTCATAAGCCACGTATAGAAAGAAAGTCATGGCACCACCGTAAACATGCTTCCAGAGATTCCAAAGTCAACAGGCAAACTGATTTGCCTTTGCCCTTCCAACTCCGTTATTCCCATTCGGGCTCTTGTTCCGAACAAAGTAATCTATTTCTCTTTTCACCTCATTTCCTCCATGCAAATTCTCACATTCACATCACATCACATCACATTTCCATCACAATACATACATCATAGCACATCACCGTCCCGCGTCTCCGAAAACTCATACGCAATCCATGAATCGTTTCGATGGAGAAAGAAATGTGTACTACCGTACCTCAAATCCAGATCACTGAAGAAATCCAAGCCTCATCTCCCGTCCGTGCCTCGACAAGTAAGCCACAATATATTGGACCCAGACTCATCGCATCAACTTCCCAATCACCCACTCCATACTGTTGAGCCCAGGGTCGTGGTAAAAAGCAACTCGATTCAATGACGTCTCTCTCACCCTTTCATATCAGCATCCAACTGTGGACAGACTGGGGGTGGGGCTAGCTATGGTTACGCTTTTCCTTTTTGTATAGAAGAGACGTCTTCGATAACCCTGTCTCGGGATGGAGGCATTTCGATTGCATCAATTGAGTCTTATCGCGATGTGGACGTGGCCGAGAAATGTAATCTTACCTACCTATTCAGGATTCAGGAAGTGTTCTTGCGGAACTTCTTTTCCGGGCTGGTCAAGCTCCCGATCTTCTTCAGTTCCGGCGTCTTCCACATTCTTGATATCATATCTTTCAGTGTCATGCTTTACTATCAACAATCGAATAATGAATCGCTGACCGTATTTGGCTCAAGTTATCGTCTATAACCATTTTCTGCAGTTGCCTGCTTGGCCGTCTTGTTCCTTTTTCATTGGCGAAATTTCTCTTCGCTCTATTCACTACCTAGGTACTTATTGTACAAGTATTGTTAGAATGCTAGGACGGGTAAATGAGCGCTCATTCGATCGTTGCATTTGAATCTTTTCAATCGCGCTCCCCTGGTGTCACGAGGCATATCGGGCATAACCATTTCCCCCGACCGTTGCATCCACATCTTTCCTAAGCGAAGCAGTCTGCGATTGAAATCTCACATGCGTGGAACTGCTATTTTGCAATAATCGAATTTCATTTGATCAAAGTCGTGCCTATACTACGAAGGCTCGACAGCATTTCTTCCTTCCCTCACTGGTCTGATCACATCAGCCATGTCTGGCTTCATGCATACCCCGGCACTTCGCTTCTTTTCCAAAGAGTACGGACTCCTATCCTGAAGTCAATGGTAGAAGTTTACATACCTTGAATTGCGGTAGTAAGCTCCTGTTGCCATATCGTCGGAATGAGAAATGGAAGTTTAACCATCCAGACTATATTCTACAGGATTGCCAATTCCCAATTGCGTGAGTGATTTCACTTCTTTCGGGATTCCGAGTTTAGAAATACAACAGTCGATACTCAGCAAATCCACTCCATCAGTGGCTTTCCTCATACGCACTGTCGCCGTTCTGGTCATTTCACACCTTGGTACCGCGACTTCTTATCTAGAGAAACGCGCTTGTGCTATGATCAATCCGGCAGCGAAGCCAAACGCGGCTTTGGGTTAGAGTACATCATTGGTGTAATGTAGGGGCTGAAGACTCCCTGACAGATTATTTTCGAGTTGCTCGGACAGCTACTTGTCGTGGAGCAAGGAGGTGAAGTCGTGAGACTGATCAAGTTGACTGATAATGATGGCACCGATATCTGCCTAGCTCCATAGAATACACTTATTTGCCGATACTAGTACAAATTCTTCATATTTCTTGCTGTCCGACTGTCAAGAGATGAAATTTTGCTCATGCGAGCCAATGTTTTATTTCCCAGCTCGAAAACCCTGGCCTTTAGTCATCTAGATTAAGCTAAAACTACACTCAGCTCGTCATGGTTTGGAACTTACAGCGGATGGCAAGACACCCTTGGTCTCTTCCCAAGCCAGCGTGTCTGCATTCCCCTACGATGCCACTGCTGGTACTGTTGGCAACAAGAAGGCTGTGATTACCAACAGTACGTATACGACCCACATATATTGCCAAATATAAACATTTTCTGGACTTGTGGAGGTAGTGCTAAATCTCACAGAGTAGGGATTTCCTACCACTAGTACACTACGTATCCCGACATCCAACCTCGATGCGCTCCTAGCGCAACGGTATGTCCATGTCTCCATCTGACTATACGGGGCTTAATGTCTGAAATCGTGTACCCTTATTCTCCAATTTTCTCAATTTTGAAATTAAGAGGAATATACTAATGCTACAAACAGAGGCTCATCAGATAACATCGACTCGCCAACAACCGGAATCGACAGTGGCCGTTCCCAAACCGGTATCTTCAACATCGCCTCCATCCTCGCTACTCCTGTCGACTACTATGATGCCGGTGATGTCCTCGGCTGGGGTCTCCGAGCAGCTTAGGAGTGGGCGAAAACTGATCGATTGGAGGTATCTGGTCGGTCGAGAATTTCGCCGAAGAAAGGCTGCAAAGACATCCACAACAACGACCCAGCCGAAGAAATCAACTCCCATGGTCTCCTCAATAGTATGACCAGCGCATATTACAAGGCCGATTATGGACACTCTTCTTGCTTCGCCGTCTAGGGATCAAGTTCGTCTGGCGGTAGTACCACGAAAGTCGATACTCAGCTCTCGATCGACGACTCAGTTGGTGTATCTGCGGATGCGGAGTGTACGAAACCGGTTTGCGTCCAGCTTGGTGTCTCTGGCTCATCGGCACGTCTTGATATCAAGTATAAGAAAGTTGGAAGTGTAGCCTAGACTCCATTCCATGGATCCTGGTTCGTCTGGCCCTCTCGTCCCTCTAGACGACTCACAGATGTATGACAATCTCATTGCCAATAATCGGGTTATTGTGTTACATGGTATCTAACAAAAGCAGGGACTGTAGCACCCCCGATAGCTACCGCCTATCATGCATTGCGTTCAAAGATAGCCAGCCGGTAAGCCATTGTCTAGCACCACGGCAGCTGTGAGTGAATCTCATGCAGAACCCAAAATCTGGGAAGCTGTCTCAATAGCTTTTTCCGGCCTACGGTTTGGCATGGGGTAGTAAAGATAGGCCGTTCATGACTAGCGATACGACGGGCGAGATCTTCATTATTGGTAGTGCGTAAATTAGGTTGATCTAAAGTATAGATAGTAAATTCCGAGCTGAACTAGGATGAAATTAGGTTGTAGTTAGGTTCACTGCATCATAATGCTTTGCCGATATCAACTGTGTAAAGAAATGATCTGCTTCTGTAGAGCGTCACTATCGTAGCATTTCATTTCAGTGCTTTGAATTTTTTTTCTACCGTACTGTTCACTTGCGATGAACTTCTGTCATTCGACTCAGCGAGCTAAATTTTCCGCTCCGTCTAGGCTACTAAAAGTTAGATAACTTGCTTTCATCTACATATAGAGGGCATACCTCTTAATTCTGCCACTCGTCATGCCAATCTCTTGTTATCGCAATCATATTCTCCGAGATAGCCATTTTAATGACTTGGGCTTGTCGGTGTACCTACCACGCTCACGACCAGTTTTGTCAACAGGAAGAATCAGGGACTACGGCATTATCCTCGTATATGATGAATCAAGAAATAGTCATTGATACCATATGGTGATCCCAATATCCGGATGCAGCTGTTTGTAAGTGAACCTTTGTGCCGTCCTGAGAGCGTAATGTCGACATGTATAGCCAATAGTGAACCATCATATTCCACACTCCACTTCTCCATATCCATCTTGTGTGCAATTACTTGACCGATTTGGTATTCGTGCCTGGGTACAGCTGCTCTCCTTCAAGTTTCTCTGTAGCTAGTAAACGAATCTTGCATTTGCATTGATGTTACTTACAGCAAAAGCCGCTCAGACAAATGTCCGAGATGGTACGGTAATTAGTCGAGACTCAAGCACTCATTTGACAAATTTACACATTCTCCTGAATCGATCAAAGTCGAATCCAGGTCGCATTGGTGAAAGGAAGTAGCGCAAGCGAACAACTAGCGTGCAGGAGCTATCTGGGACGGACGTTGTCACTTTTTGAATTACGCTCCGAAGGAGCGTTCCCAACACTCACGGAGATAGCGGGTTATTATTGGCGAAACCTCCTACGAAGCAGTGATAGGATTCTTGATATTTGATTCCAAATTCTGTTGAGTCACTGCCTTCGATTATAACTCAGTGATATGGAGTTTCATAGTTCATCTTCATCGCGAACTGCGCTGTCATGAAAGTACATCTGAGCTTGGCGATTGATAGATATGCAACAATTGGTGACTCTGGGGATGTCCTATCCGTCACGATACTCGGGTACAGTAGGACAGATCAAAATGCGAAGAGCAAGCACAAGCCAAAAAAACCCTTCCATAGAAGAGTGCAATTCCGGTGACGTTTCAACCCGTCGAAATCTGGAAAGCTCAGGCACACGTGGATTTGTATAGATGGATTCAATGTCATTTAAGCTGCCCTGAGCCACGCGCCGGGTGTGTGACTTGTTGAAATGAGTTCCGAGATTAAGCGAGGAAAGTAAACAATGTATGTTGGTCTGTGCAAGTTCAAAAATACTTAGGACGCGACGCTGACCGGCAATTTGAATCTCATAAGGCAGATCGCTTCACGCATCGAAGCCTTCAGATTCCTTATCAGGACTGCAAAAGCCTTCTAGAATTGTTCGGTACATCCTCATAAGGCCTTGGCCACAGGAGATATATCTGCATCTTTGCGAAATTCACCAGAAATTCCTTTCAGCTTGAATTTTGACTGCAAGAGTAAGAATACCCTTTAAATCATCTCAAGCCAAAAAATGGTACGTATTTCTAGCCATGTGACCGATATCTACATTACGCGCTCTTCTACCCCGCGACGAAGGGGAGGTCATTAGAGCAGATGGACGATTTTTTCGGTAATCAGGTGGATCTTCATGCGTTGAAAGATGGAGATATTGAGGTGAAGTCACCCGTCGAGCATCTTGACACTGTCAAATAACGTGGCAAAATTGATCGGTTCTGAAGTGCTCCAGCTATATTTACAGAGTCAAATATTCTGTATGTGGTTTGGTAGTTCTGCTCTCCACTCCACCCAATGACTTCCAAAAACACATGTTGTACAACGCATCACATAGAGAAGGCATTAAGCTATAGACTTCACTCAAATGTTAATGGAACAAGAAACGCGAATGTATAGTTCCATTGGACAAATATCTATTGCCTCATTCGTCAAAGAACTTATAGGGTCCATAATCTTCAGACTCTCCATAAACAGACTCTATCTCACGCAAAATACACCTACAACTCCTCCTCCTGGACGAGGAGGGGGCGCTCGACCAGTAGGATCTGTTCATCCTCCGACACCAAGTGCTCTCTCATATCCTCATCCATGACCACGTCCTCCTCCGGGGCCTCAAGACCAGTAGTCATCTTATCATCCTCGATCCACTAATAGCGAATGTCAGAAGAGGGACGTGAAGATATAAGAACATCTGGAGTAATGACTTACGGCTATGTCCAGACCAGGAGATAGCTTCTCTCTTTTCTTCCAGTATGCTTCAACATTATCCGAGGATGTGACGAGTTCCGGCTTATCTAGATTCCTCCTGAAGTGATTGACACCCGAGCGCTATAAATGTAAGCGATGGACATGAGGCAAGCAGCAGAAGTCAAACTAACCTGTACCAAAGCCATGAATAGCATACGCTTCTTCTGGATCATCTCTTTTCCAGGATATCTCGCACTCAATTGCGCAGCATCGTACTTGACGTACTTGCCTATAAGCACACTGAGCCATGCAGCCTCCGTGGTTTGTCGGTCCAGAACTAGAGGACGATTCGTGTTGTTGAGATCTGCTCTGAAGCCTGAGTAGCCGACAATGTCTGCTAGATACACGAAATTCCTGTTACCACGATATTGTGGCTTCTTGATGTTAAGGATGTTGACAGCGCGTAGCCTCTGGAACCCAATAGCGTGAATGGGATGTCCAAAGTCTCCGTTATTCAACACCTTAGCAGTGTATGTATTCCAGGTGGCGGAGGATACTTCGATGCTTCGGATGGTCGTCATCTGGAAGAACATGATGTTGAGGTGCCCTAGGAATATGATGTTCTCTCCAGCAGACCAGTTTGCATTGAAGATGTTGTCCAAGGCGGGATCTTGATAATACCGGCGGGTCTGGACACCTGGTCGAAGAGGCTCCTCTTCATATGGCGCGACTTCCTTGGCATGGCAGGCCCATAGAGATCCAGTACTGTCGTAGAGGACAACCCAGTGTGACTGGAAGACTGCGCTGAAGCCATCACGAGCAGCTGAATGAAATATTAGCAATTATGACGAGAAAGACTGTAAAAGCTTGGGGGCTATGAAGCTAGTGGTCAGACAGCGTCGGAGAGAGTATTGTACCTATTATGCGACCAACGGGTATAGCCCGGCGCTCATCCTTCTGACCATCCGGAGACATAAAGACAGCATCTACCAGCGTATCTCGGTGTGTGTAGCCTACGCGCTCATCGGCACAATTCAAGGAACGTGGCCCTAGACACTCGATAGCAATCCAGTGCTCGACGCCTTCGAAGATGCCGAGGGGGAGAGTGTATCGATGACCTGGAAGCTTTGACAGTATATTTTTGGACCATTCTATGACACAAGACAAGGTTTAGCTTTGTACCTTCGAGTGCTGGATGGGCACTCGGCATATGATGAAGCTGTTGCGCGTAGCACGTAAAGAGATGGGACGAAGAATGGAAGAATTACCTGAGATTGCTCCGTTCTTCAAGTCCTCATAGGCAATGTTGAGAAGTAATTTCATCATCTTTACTGCGCTCACGACCTCAATATCTGTGGCACCCAATATCTCACCGACGGGAATCTGCTGAGAAGCCATGGTCGCGCAGTTGTTTCTTCGGTAGATGTTGAAGCCGTTTGGTGTTGAAGTTGAACTTGTAGTTGAAGTGGAAAAGAAGTTGGAGATGAAGTCAAGGGAAAAAGTACGCAAATAGGCTGCCGATACTGTCTGGACGATGAGTTGAAGGCAGGAGATTGAAACTGCGCTAGACTTGGGTTGGTTGGAGCATCGATCAATTCACCTTAGACGAACGGGGTCAATTGATAGGAGAGAGCCAAAAACGGGTCTATGTAACAAAATATGGCGATTTATGACATCGACACGTATTGTAGAAGTCATTAACGGCCTTTTGGACACATCCCAATCTGAAATTATCGTTACCTTGATAGCCAGCTTGCTGGATCTATCTACCCTTCTACTGCCCAGTGTCAGGGCGCCCCTAACGGAAATCTAGGAATTATCTAATGTTGTAATTTGCTGACAATCTAGTAACTACTTTCATTTCTGCACATTTATTCATCGTCCTTTCCTTTCCTTTCCTTACCCAATTCGCAAAATGAGAATTCTCATCAGCAGCTATTGAGATTGTTTCAAGGAGTTCCTTCCTCTCAGTTGGCCATCACTTTTTGGTCTTTTAAAGCTTTTTATCAGAATTCATATAACATTTGCTATTCTTTTTGAGTTTATAGGCGATGATTAAAGTGGATTTGTTTTGCCGACGTTGGAATTAGCGAGCCTAAGCGAACTCCGAGGAATCATCCCTAGCAACATCGAAACTTCCAAAATATACTTCTGATAATTCTATTTTATGAAATAATTAGTATAAAGATGCATGGATGTCTAAGATAGTGTCTGGCTATCTGCCCCAAGAAAATATTATCATCTAAGCTAATTTTTGAGGAGAGTTTTCTCTTGTCCTCTTTTCTGAGGCTCTGAGCTATACGCCGGGGTCGGGCCTCTCAATAGTTGGCAGCTGCGGACCTCAAGTCCAGGCATTAACGACCATGGTCGCGAGCTTTACGTTAAAACTGGGGCAAAATAGAGCCATGCCTTGGCTACACTCAGTTTCGATATAGACAAACAAGTCTGATGTGTATATCACATCAAGTCCATTCTTTGCCCAGAAACTCATATATACATAATATTCCGCTTCAATCCCATCTATCGAGAATCTAACGTCCAGACTCGAAATATCATCCGTGAACCAAGCTCCTCGGCGCGCATTGGATTGTGATAAAGACCTGATAAGAAATAACGGCATAATTTCAAAGCACAAGAAGTTTCTCTACCAATGTCACGCGCGAGCAGACATATCATCACCAGGGCAAGTCAGCTTTAGTGTCTAAATCACCAATAGCAATATTAACACTAGTACCTAGTCAATTTTTATTGAAGTTGTCATTGATACTGTACCTTGATTATCCAGTTCGAGTGTATTTCTAGCTACGGAGGTCTAGTCTGCCTTACGCTTCCATATCAAAAACCTCAGCCTGAGAGCGAGCCCTCAATCCTTTTCTAAAAAAAGAAAAAAAAATGACCTCTTATAGAATAGGTAAAAGGACATTCAGTAAGACAAGCTTATTCTACATCCGAACCAAATAAGGGGCTTTCCTTCGAGTGCATCTCTTCACTAGAGATCAAAGAAAAAACCCCTAAACCCAACTTCAGTACATACTTCTAAACATTCTCGTATCTCATTGCCACACCCTGAGCACAAAGTTCTACTCTGAGTCTTGGAAAAACACGAGCATTTCCTATCAATAAGCCGTATGTCGTGTAAATATTTCCATTTCCAAGTCCTTAGGATCGCTTCACCTCGCCTTGTAGGCAAGACGTCGTTCAAGTAAGTGTCAGAATCACAAGGAGAAAGGCCACGGCAGTGATAGGAGATAAGATGAGACTGGAGTTTTACAGAGGTAGCTAGGACTCAGAGGGAAAAGGGGTCACGGGCAGATCGTAAGCTAATTGTCTCACACACACATACACACACACACATAAATTCACATCTTAGCGAAGATTACAAGCGTACCTGGCCTGAAGGTGTGGTTATCCGCATCTACAATCACCCTTACTCTCTCCTTCCTAGCCTAGTTCGGCGCACCTCTCAACCCATCTCAGCACACTCTAGGAGAAATCACAACGTCCGTCTAGACTACAACCGGGCATACATCTTCACCAACACCAGCAGAGGAAGGAGTCTCTCTTCTCTCGGCCAGTCACAGCACGGAAAGCAAGTCTTCGGGGAAGGGAAAAATGAGGTAAAACCAGGTGAAATTTTGGACGAATGACAGACAATCGTCTATGAGGGGATATCATGGCAAGCAAGCACACACCACCCTTCGAAGAAAACAAGAACAGCCCAGTCCTAAAGAAGTAACAGTCCAACCCCAAGACAGCCAGAAACACCCCGAAGAAGCATAGACCGAGAAGGATAATCAAGCAAAGAGCAGAAGAACGCACCCCAGCGCTGTAACGTGCTGTAGCTCGCACCAATGGGGAGAGCATTCCCCCGCCCCCAAGCCCCTGGCTCAAATCTGGTCCCAGACTCAATAGTGAGAGCCACACTCTAATTCATCTTAATCCACCCCACAGCACCAGTAGAGGCAGGTACATCTCACCCACCCGACCATCCCGGGCACAGGCGCGAGCCCCAAGTCCACGCTGCCGGCTCCATGCGAGTCATCGTCAGGAACGCCCGCCTACCACGCGCACGATCCGCTGCCGCTGCAACTCCCGCCCGCAGTGGAACCCACAGCACAGCACAGCTGAGCTCAGATCTAGCCGCCACCCAATCATAAGTCATACGTCGCTCGCTCGCAGCACAACCAGAAGGTAAAAATACGCGCCGCTCTTAAAAGCAGCAGGCGTGGGGTACAGCAGGGAATAGCTCTCTCGCGGTTGTTAGCCGCTGTTGAGATCGATCTCGCCTACAACCTGACTGCTAGGAATGATGTACAAGAAATGAAGAGAGGTTGAAGCGAAGACGACGACAACAACATATTGCCCGATGAGGAAATTTTGTACGCCGTAGGAAAGATGAAATGAACAGAATCTAGTATTCTGGTGATGGGTAGCGCGCGCGAGCTTGCTTGTATTCTTTGGGGTGTTTGCGGGAGGCTTTCGTCTTCATTGTCCTGGAATTGATATGAGCAAATGCTCGCAAGTTGCATTCTCGATCTTCTGGAAATTGATAACGGTAAAAAACTTACGAGACGCGCTTCTGCGTCCACTCCAAATCTCTCTTGACTTCCTTCGCATCGGCGTAGCCTTCAGCCAATCTAGCTCTGGACTTCGCAATACGCTGTTGTGCCAATGCCTGCAAATCAAGAAGTTCTCGGTGCTTCGCATTCAACAATCCTGAGCTATTTTTGGTTAGAAAATGCGCAGTCGGCGTGAAAAGAATGCTTACGTTTGCGTTTGCACAGCCAAAGTGCGATCGAGAGGGAGAGGATCGAATGTGCTGGAAAAACGGTCTTGCATATATTCTTGCATGTCTACATTGGCAGAAGAAGAGCTCTCGTAATCGCCGCTAGCACTTCCAGCGTAGCTGCTGGAAGTTGCAGAGTAAGCGGAATTGCCCATACCAGAACCAGTGGTAATGGATTCAGCTAGCTCGGGAGGCGAAACTGAGTAGGCATGATGTTGAGGAGCGTAGTATTGCTGACTCTTGTGGGGAACAGCCATGGGGAGGGAAGTGGTCTGGTAATAACTTGACTGGTAGGCCATAATGAAGAATGTGCTGTCAAAGGGCAAGCAGGTACTGGGAGACACAGAAGTTTTGTGAAATGGATGTAGTGGATATGTGTCTATACCAACGTCAAGCAGAGGCAAGAGTATGTGTCCGAAAGTAAAGTGAAGTGAGGTGAGGTTCCGTTTGTTTGTAAGACAAACTGTTTGTATAAAGAGTAGTGTGAAGACTGGAGTGCAAACGGATGATAAAGGAAGAGAAAAAGAAAGTCTTTCAGCGGTCCCTCGTCCTCCCTTTTATACCTTTGGCAGCCTCTTCTCGCTAGAGAATCTGCCAACCATCGAGGGGGATAGAGTTGACCCCGTCTTTGCCTTCCTTCCGTATGTCTGATATGACCCCGCTCGAGGAGGAAGAAGATAGGCTGATCAGCCGTAAGAGTTTCCTGGCTAGACCCCTACCTTTCCCTTACTTTTCCCTCCAACCTGTCCGATCCGCGCTCCCGCCGTCTCTGGTTTGTCCCATCTGGTGTCCAAGCATGCAGAGAAGAGGCCGATGGGGGTGATCCTTGGAAGTCCTGGCTTACACGCCCGGCGCGGATTGGCCTAGACTAGAGTTTCTATTGCTCAGAGATAGCCGTCATGCCATTGCACATGCCGAAGAAGGATCGGATTGGTGGGATAGGACGGGATAGTGGGCTTTCGAAGTCGTCGTAGTAGATAATTTTCTCACCCGGCCGAGGGCAAAGTAAAGGCTAGCAGGTACGCCTCTGAAACGGAGCAAACGAACAAGCGCGCTGGACTAGGGTGGGACAAAAGCAGCGGGCAGTCGCGGCACGGCGAGCACGATGGAAGATGTGGAGAGGTGGAGAGGTGGAGAGGATGTCATGGTGGGTGAGATCTGGCTGCTTGGTGTTCTGGTTTGATTTGGTCGCGGTGAAGGCGACGTTGGGCAAATTTGGGCTGAGATGCATATGTAGGATGAATGGAGGTTAGGTAGTTTAGGTTGGTTAGGTTAGATTAGGTTATGTTTGGTTAGGTACGAAGGGACGAGAAGATGTTCGAATGGATGATATTCGACTGCGCTGCTGCTGCTACTGCTGTATGGTGCGTTGTCAGATAACCGAGAATTTTGTATGGTGGCATATGTATACAGTACTGTAATCCCTGCACTCAAATGACGACCCCTCCATCATCCATCCATCAGACAATTTATTTTGGCGGGCGGCTTGACTGTCGACCTGCAGCCGTAGTAACAACCCTACCGAATCGAATAATTTCAAGATTTCCATTGCCCGCAAGAATTGGCCAATCTCCGTCTCTTGCTAGTCATATCGATCACAGGATGCTCCCGACCTGCGGGTTTGCCACTAGACCTGATCGGCCCTGAATGAATGAATGCGTGGGAAAAGAGAGGAATAGGATATCCAAAAAAAAAAAAATTTAATATTGATCAAATCAGAATATGTGTACTACTCATATCCACGCATCTCGAGCCCACCAACCACGACCACACCCGCATCCTGATCTCCTCCTGGCTTGCTTCTCGGAGCACAAGTACCTACGGACGTACTCGGTAAGCCAGATCAGATCAAGAAACCAAACGATGCGTCCTAGTCCCTCCGCCCTGCTTCGATTCGATCCTCCAACTTCCCGTCAGCCATACCTACCTTTAATCGCCTTACCTTACCTTACCTTGTCTCTCTCGCCTTATTAGAGCGTGTTATACCTCACACAAGTCTGCTCCGAGCACAAGAGAAAAGTGTCCTGCATCAATGACAGACACATCGACAGACAGTACATCCGCACCTCGCCTCGGATGACTTCCAACAGACAGGTAAGGCAAGGTCCGTATGTTGTGTAATCCTAACGGTGAAGATGCCCTGCGCAACGTTGTAGCCCTATCGATTGAATGGATGGCGTTTGGGACCAATGGGTGGGCTCTACAAGGCGGAAATTGTCACCGGTAGCGAGTAGTTCGGGATATAGGGCTGGTGAAAAGGCAGAATCGGAAAACCGAACCCTCACTTGACAATGAACTGTTGCCACAGGTAGACAGGCAAGAAGTTGGAAGTAGATAGGTAAGCAGCACGGATCACGTTGCTGCATGACCAGCGAATCTCCACGTGCTTCTTTCTCCTTCTGCATTTGCATCCTTACCTGCAGTCCAACGGGGGCAGGGTTGTGGAGTCGGTTCTGAGTAGAGCAAAGTAGAGTAGAGAGGGCTTTATTCCTGTATGTGGATTACTCTAGGGTGTGCTACCTGTGCCACCAAGAACGCCTATACTCCTGAACTTCTGATATAGCCCTCGAGGATTACTCATGCCCATCTAACCAAAGATCTTCAAGAAAACCCACATCCCAGTGCCGCTCAGTACCGGTATCGTCAAGTTGTCATCCCATCCGAAAATGTCAACAACCTCGCTTGCCGACGCCGCAAATCCCGTCCATAAACTCATTATCCCCAAAGCCAATCCACCCGAGACACTGGCCTGTCCAAAACTTAATCCAACCGCATTTCTAACGATCGCTGGGAGGCTCAACGTGCCTGTGAACATAAAAGGCCAATCATAATCGTCGATGAAAGGGCCGGTTCGAGGTGCTAACCAACCCCAAAACACAGCTGCGGTGGTCACACCCACAGCGAAAGCGGCCAGGGAACCGGCCAACGATTTCCCGCGTCGGATCCGTGGCGTATAACGTCCGTACGCTCGCCCGATGGTACTGGCTGCTGTATCACACCAACTGAGAAGGAGGATTCCCATGACTCCTACATCCTTGGGGAAGAACGCGAGAACGATCCAGGCGCCCAGAAGATACCAGATGACACCATTCCAGCCAGCATACTCGGTTTCCCGCATGAGCGCACCCAGAATACGGACGTAAAATCGGTTTAGTGATGGATATGTGTGTCGTAGGTAGTCGGTAGCTGCGATTGGGACGAGTGCCGACATCAGATAAGGAGTAATTGCGTTGGTTTGTACGCCAGAAGCATAAAGCCAGATTGTGAAGAATCCGATAGATACGTGCAGTAGTTTCCTCGGTACTTCATGACGATGTACAAATGATCGCCATTGTCTGTGGATAGGAATGAGACCAAGAGGACTCGGGCTTCGACTGAGATCTCTCCAACTCCAGCCTGAGCTTGCACTTGTAGGTGAGAGATGACCATTGTTTGCAGACGTGCGTCCATTTCCGTTTGCTACTAGAGGTGGTGGTTTCGCTATCGGATCTGCTGTTGGTTTCGCAGACGTGAGCCCTGAAATCTTGCACGCTCTCATAGGACTTCGACTTTTTGACCTCGCCCTCCTCAAATCTGCGCTCACATCTTCCTCATCCTCGTCGATTCCCTCATCTATCGGCGCCTCCAATACTGCCTGCTTCTTTCTTGCTGACCTAGTAACCGGCCCGAAATATCCTTCTTGTGTTGCTTCGTGCCTTTCGGAGGGTGTTGGAGAAGGGGAAATGACTCTCGGAGTCCCCGGAATGTTGTTTGAGCGTGACATAGTGAACGGGGGCAGAGAGGATACTCGAATAGAGCCTGTAATCTGACGAGCGACTGCCGCAAGTTGAAATAGCCAGCGCTGGGGGTTCGAGCGGAGATGTTTATCTTTGCGTGACGCGCGCTTTGTGCCAGAGGATAGGTCAGGGGAGACTATCGGAGCCAACAAAGAGTGGTTGGTACAGCAGAACTGCGCTTCATCGTTAGAAGAAGGTATGATGAATTTCTTTGCGCCGTTTATGGCACAAAATGTGAGGGTTGGAAGAGGTTATGAAGGTTGACCAGGAGAAAATTCTCGATTCTTACATCCATCATGGGATTTCGCAGCTGCCATTTTAGTCATGCATGACACGCGACACGTCACATGCAGACGCTTCAGCTTGAGCAAGTGAGCAATGTGCAAAAGTAATCATATACGCGACAACTTTCAAATGATATTTGTAATCACTGTTTGTTTGCATCTCGAAAGTGAATTTATCTAGACGTAATTAAGCTGCCGAACCTTGTCTGCAGCTAGAGGTAGAAGCTCCAAATCGTGACCAGACATATTCAGAGTCTCTCATTGGTTGATATCTGACTTAGGACATTTGCATTTGAGACGGGCCATGTTGCTTGCGTTTCATAGGTAATGAATCAGTTGTATACGTTGCTATATCGCCTACCCCTCTTACACTAGTCCGGTGGCAGAACTTATTTCCTTCTCTGAATGGAAATCACTGTTAATGCCAGAATTAGGTAAGTAATTCTTTCCTTCTTCGTTGTTGGGCGGACCGGAGAAACTCTGCCACCGAAGGCTTGGCATTTTAACGATAACGATAAGAGGCGCAAATATTTTTTGATGATCGAGAACTAACCTCGGTGAAATATTACGAGAGACAATTGTAATATACCATGGCACCAGAACCCGAAAAGAAGAAAGATCCCAGAGCGTGGGATGCTCTAACTCCACCTTTGGCAGAATGGATCCTAGATGCGATAACCGCCATGGGCTTTGCCAGAATGACACCCGTACAAGCTTCGACCATTCCTCTCTTCATGGGCAATAAAGACGTTGTAGTCGAGGTATGAGCTCAGACTCTGTTCTGCGAGAAATGCAAACTGATCATCTACAGGCAGTTACTGGTAGTGGGAAAACGCTAGCGTATTTGATACCTGTAGTACAGAAGTTGCTGCGGGTGGAAGAGCCCATCAAGAAGCACCATGTAGGCGCTATCATCGTTTCTCCAACTCGAGAACTCGCAACTCAGATACACTCGGTACTTCTGACCCTCCTGGGTTTTCATCAACCGTCCGCAGAAGAGTTGCAGCCATTGGGAGAAGGCGAGAAGAGGAAGCTCTCAACGACACTCAGCGTCGTACCACAGCTTCTACTGGGAGGAACGACGACCCCGGCGCAAGACTTGAGCAGATTTTTGAAGAACAGCCCGAATCTTTTGATATCCACCCCTGGCAGACTACTCGAGCTACTATCTTCCCCACACGTGCATTGCCCACAGTCCTCCTTTGAAGTGCTGGTGCTCGACGAGGCAGATCGGTTACTGGATTTGGGATTTAAGGACGATTTACAAAGGATCCTCGGCCGGTTACCAAAGCAAAGACGAACAGGACTATTCAGCGCCAGTGTGAGCGAAGCGGTCGGAGAGATTGTCAGAGTTGGTTTAAGGAATCCGGTGAAGATCGCGGTCAAAGTGAAAAGCGCATCTGGGGATGACAAGCGCACACCAGCAAGTTTGCAGATGTCATACCTACTAACACCACCATCACACAAATTCCCGGCATTGCTCTCCCTTCTTTCACAACTGGATCCTACACCTCAAAAGAGCATAATATATCTCTCAACATGCGCAGCTGTCGACTACTTCCAGCATATCCTTAACGCCCTACTCCCAAATCAGTTCACGCTTATACCACTTCACGGGAAACATCCCCCGAATGTCAGACAAAGGAACTTCTCGAAATACACAACTACAGTCACCCCATGCATCCTTCTCACAACAGATGTCGCAGCCCGTGGATTGGACATTCCACAAGTCGATCTCGTAGTCCAAATCGATCCTCCCTCTGACCCAAAAGTCTTCCTCCATCGATGTGGACGAGCCGGCCGAGCGGGTCGAAAAGGTCTCAGCGTGATATTCATTCAACCTGGCCGAGAAGAGGACTACATTCCTTTTCTCGATGTTCGGAAGACGCCTATTACACCTCTCCAGAAACCCGTCATTAAGATAACCGACGACGATGCTGCGCTCGTTACTTCCAAAATGCGCAAGGAAGTTCTCGCCGATCGTGCTCTCTACGATAAAGGTCAGCGCGGCTTTGTGAGTTGGGTTAAGGCGTACTCGAAGCATCAAGCGAGCAGTATCTTTCGCGTCGCGGATCTGGAATGGACGGATTTAGGCAACGCGTGGGGGTTAGTGCGACTTCCCAAGATGCCCGAGTTGAAGAAGTGGGAAGGTGATAAAAGTCTAGGCATCAAGCTGAACATGTCAGCATACGAATACAAAGACAAGGTACGAGA
This sequence comes from Rhynchosporium graminicola, assembly GCA_900074885.1. NCBI lineage: Eukaryota > Fungi > Ascomycota > Leotiomycetes > Helotiales > Ploettnerulaceae > Rhynchosporium > Rhynchosporium graminicola. The sequence goes on along the minus strand of FJUW01000012.1, from coordinate 759,150 downwards.
GAAAGCGAGGAGAGTAGCTATGGAAGAAGAGAAGAATAAAGCGCCGTATGTACCAAGCGAGGAAGTCGTGAAGAAGCGGAAAGAGAGAGAGGCGTGGAGTCATAAGCATGATGAGCAGGATGTTAGAGAGATGAGAAGAGAGAAGAAGAAGAGGAAGAAGGACGCTGAAAGGTTGGAGGGTATGACGGAGGAGGAGAGGGCGAAGGAGTTTGAATTGCAGGCACTGATTGCACAGGTTAGGGAGAAGAATTTGGAGGAGCAGAAGAAGGCTGAAGCGGATTTCGAGGGATTTGACTGATCAATATAGCTTGCACTTGGTTTGATTAGAGTTCCAAGTCATATTCAGTATTGCTCTGAGGATATTCCTTAGTCAAAGTTCACTCCTGATATATGTTAAATTGAGTCGGAGACATGCAAGCAGGCGTGCGTCACAAATCAAAGCAACCTTTTCTCGTACTTTATTAACTGCTTAGCGGTAAAGAGATTGCAAGTAGCTAGAATACGAATAAGCTGTCCCGCAATATTGACGCAAAAGATAAATCTCTGGGTATATCGTTCTGTTCACAGCTACAACGCTCTGGTAAGATCTTCCAAGTAATGCCCTTCAAGCTCTCTGTCCACCCCTTGCCTGACCTTTTGGATATTCTAACCACGTACCAATCGAGCTCAGTCCTTTCTCCCTCTCAAAAACCTCCCAAGGATTAGTGTTGAATCCTGGATCATAGTAATCTACCCACCACCTATCATTCCTCCCTCCTCTCCCAGAATCGCCACCACCTCTGGAACTTCCTCCCCGGCAGCTTCCGCCCCAGTCACTTCCAGCTCCACTTCTCGCGCCTCGCGAACTTCCACCCATAGAGCCACCCCTGGATATGCCATATGCGAACGGAGAGCTTGTTGAATAAGTACCAAAAGCAGCAGCTGCTCGATTTGGTAAATTCTCAGGCGGTGGTAAAAGAGGCGCGAGCATATTGGTTGTTCTTTGGGTATGATTTCCAGGCGGAAGAATATTGGATTCGTCGCTAGGAGGCGGAGGTGCAGAGCCTATACTTTGTAAAATGGCATAAATACGTCGCTGCATCTCTAGTGCTTCAGCTTGCGAGACAGGATCTTCTGCGACGACCGTCGCCGGTTCGCACGCCGCAACCATAGGCGGAGGTTCACTAGTATCGATATATCTTGGTCCATCATCCTCATCAGCAGGCGGCGTCCGACTCGTATCAATATAACTTGGCCCCTCGGCCTCGCTGCTCTCTCTCTCTCTGAACTCATCCACACCACCGTTCCCCATCTTATCTCCCATCTCCATCTCATCCCAATGATCCACTGCAATCTCCTCCTCGTTCTGCACGCTCCTTCTCATCTCCTCTCTCTTCTGCCCACCACCACCACCAATGACTCTAGTCTTCCCCAGCGGAATCATATTACCACCACTACCCGTGCCCTTCTTCCCTCCACGATCAATCTTCTCCAGTTCTTGCCCTTCGACAAAAGCGTCGGTTGTCGGGTTGAATTTACGTTTTTTAGTTGCGGGCCTGCCGCCGAAGGAACTGAATCCCATGGTGGCAGCCATGGCTGCTCCCTCAGAGTCGGAGTCTGGTGCCATTATTTATTGACAAGCGGGGTCGTTTGGGAGGAAGTTTCGAGTTTTGATGTTAATGTTTGCGACAAGGCGGAGGTTCAGCCTTGTTGATCTTGCATGTACTCCGCAAGTGTAGGATGTGAACTAGGCTGGTTGGGGACGCTAGGGCTAGATTACAAGGTCGATTTTCGAGTTTCGAGCATCTCTCTCGATTCAAAGTATCCGAACTTACCTTTGGATCTATATTGCTACTGTATCTCAAAGCTGTAAGATCCCTGGGATTGGTGTAATACTTTATACTTCCTACTCCTATTGATGTCTTTCCTCGATCAAGGTCTTTCTTTTAGCCCAATCGCGAAAAGTTATCTCTAATCCTGCCTCATCTACCCAGACTTGATAGCTCTGACGTTTGGTATCCCATCAAGTCTGGGTACCTTTCATCTGAAGGGGCACGTTTAAGGATACCTAGATGAAGCAAAGGCATCGAAAAATGGCCCATTGGACCGAGCAACTTCAATATTCAAACAATCTGGCCTTCTTCTCTTGCTGTCAGTACGTCTAGATTTACAGAGTAGATTTGCGAGGACTGGATAAGTCGGTCACATGTAATTCACGAGGTGCTCTGGGTTTGCTTTGCAGAAGGTTTCTTCTATGCTAGCGCAAGTTGCTGCTACAAAACCTGACTGAGAACGCAAAGGCGAGACGCGATTAAGCAACCCCAATGTTTGACAAGTACAAGGCTTTCCCTCTATCACTGAATGAGTGGACAGTTCAAGAGTATCTTTCCTTCGTGAGTACTGACCAAGTTTACCTTCGGCCACAGCCAGAATGCAGGATTACCATTTTGGTGAAGGCAAAATTTACCATTGCTCAGCTGGCTTGGCATCAGCAGCTCCCCAGCTGTCAGCGGCGGGTGTCGACTGTGCGGCCCAGTCCTCTCCAGCTCCAGCCTCCCATCCAGCACCGGCAGCGGCAGGTGTAGCAGCAGCTCCAGCGAAAGCAGTAGCCTGAGCACCAGAGACCTCCCAGTCACCACCAGCTCCGGAAGCGAATCCAGTATCAGCAGCTGGGGTGGCCTCCTCTGGCTTAACATCCTCAATTGCCTCCTTGTTCTCTATTTTGATGTCAGCGATTGGATCGTTAACTGGAGAAAAGCAAAAACTTACCCTCAGCCTCAGGATCACGGTAGAAGTAAAGATCGACCATGACATCCCACTCAGCCTCGCGAGAAGCGATGGATCCACGGAGTCTCAAGACCTCACGAGCCAACATCCACCAGACAAGACCGATAGAGTGACGACCCTTATTATTACATGGGATAGCGACATCGACAAACTCGGTTGGAGAATCAGTATCGCAAAGAGCGATGACTGGGATGTTGACGTATGAAGCCTCCTTGATAGCTTGGGCATCGGTACGGGGATCGGTGACAATGATGAGGCGGGGTTCCTTGAAGGAGCGGGTGATGTAATTGGTGAAGTTACCAGGGGTGAAACGACCAGCAATGGCGACAGCACCGGTGTGAGCTGCGAACTTCAAGACAGCGCGCTGTCCGTAAGGACGAGCTGAGATGACACAGATATCGGCGGGGTTGTCAACAGCTGCGATGATACGGGCTGCGAGAACGATCTTCTCCCTGTGCGCCAAATTTGTCAGTTTCTAATTCATTTTCGCTGAATTTCCTGGGGCAATTACCAGGTCTTGCCCACGTTGATCACACTCACGCCGTCGACTCTCTTCTTCCAGAGATAGGGTTCCATGTGAACCTGGATGTTCTTGGCGCCGATATGAGCATTACTTGAGATCAATTGCTCAATATCCTGAGATGTAGGGTTGAAGATGGGTGGGAGTTGAGAAGGCGCCATCTTTGCGGTTGCTTTTGTTGTTGAGCTTGTTGGTATCTCAAGATACTTGATCGCGAATTCTAACTGAGGATTTGAGTGTGCGAACAAAAAGTTCGTCGCTTAGTTAGTGGGCCTTGGCAGGCTCTCAGCCTCACAGTGGAGTGCCAAAAAATCACGTGTGAATTCCCCGCTGCTCACGACGGGGCTCCATCAGTGAAATGTGCTCTACAGCCCAGACGAAACCTTGTAAGGTCACAAATATTTGGACATTACCTTAAGTTATAATCTGAAGCCATAATGTCGTAGTGGGACTCCGATCATATTAATGTTGCATGTCACGCAGATGATCTTATTGGCCTTTAGAAGTCATGAAATTGTGTTGCATTTGATTTTCATCGAACGCCAACTGGATTAGCCTCAGAACATCAAGGTCACGAAATGATTCAAGACTTCACTCACTTTTCATGGTAAAGTCACGAGCCTCTTCTGGGACTTTACGTCGAGCACAATCTAGATGTAACGAAAGTACTTTAGCGCTTCTTATCACCAGAGCTTCATTCAAGTCTGGCATCAATAGATACCTAGCTGGTAGGTAGCTGGCGCATCGATGAGAGAAGGTGGCTTATCAGTGGGCATCTCGCGCTACGAGGATCAAGCAAAGTCTTGAAACAAACGCAGCGCTCTGCTTCATTCTATTAGTCATGTCGTGAAAGGTCGATAAAATTTTGATCAGAAAATAAATCACAACTACGACATTAATTCCGTACCTCCGTTTGGCATGTAATATTAGCTAGTCGGCATTGACCACTTGACATTAGAGCCTGCAGATCCTCGGTCAACCTCCAAGTGTTGCCTAAGGCTTCCAGAGCGGCCGCTCTCTTAGAACTTCGAATGTCAGTGTACCGAAACATTGTTCTCTAGACGTCGTTTGGCTTTGATTGAAGATTGAACATCACATCAACCATCGCAATGCCTCCTCGAATACCTGCCCCTTCGCGCCTCGGCGTTGCGAGCTGTAAGCCTTTACCGCACTCAATTACTCCGAAGAAAATTAATTCAAGTGCACAGTATGTTTCCGACCAGCGCCTTCGAATGCTACACTCCCTATAAGATCTACCGCCAGCTTTGTTACGATGGCGCAGAGAAGGAAGCATAAGGATCCATACGCTCTAGCCCAAGCAAAGCAAAGGAGAGACTCAAACCTATCACGGCAGGCGGAACTTCAGGAGCAAAGGAAGGCCGCGTTGGGGGATCCTGTACGAGGCATTACAACACCATTCCTAGAATCATTCGACCATGTCGGAGGGTCCTCCAATTCCACAATGCCAGTCAAAGGAGTCTCGATAAAAAGCGCTGACGACGTCCTCCTCAACCACTTCCTCAGACCGTCCGAAGTCGATGCATCCATCAAGCATTCACTGGCTTTAACTGAGCCGGTGGTTGCTAAGATCAGAGACTTTGCGGATCCAGTCATTGAAGCCGAGCAGAAGAAGGAGCATTTAGAAGGTCATGCCAAAGCCGTTGCTGCAATGGCTAGGATTCTCAGTCTGGCCAATTCGAGTCAAAAGGAGAAGACGCGGGCGAATATTGTACGATGCGTTGAGTACTTTGGACGACATAACACCGAGAAGACCTTGAAGCCTAGAGCAACGCCAAATCCTGCGATACTTGGAGATAAGCCACTACCGGAGAAGACGCCCAGGGCAGGACCAGATACTGGTAGCTCGGAGGTTCAAATCGCTATTCTGACGGCTAAGATCCGGGTTTTGGCCAATCAGTTGGAGATGAAGGGTGGTCAGAAGGATAAGGTCAATAAAAGAAATCTCAGACTTTTGGTTCACAAGAGGCAGAAGCTGTTAAGGTATTTGAGGACAAAGGAGCGTGGAGGAGAGAGATGGCAGCATTTGGTCAACACATTAGGGTTGAGTGATGGAACATGGCAGGGCGAGATCAGTTTGTAAACTTCTGTATCATATATACCACGGGTAATTTGTATGATAGAGGCTATGAATTGTACGAAGCAATTTGTAATGCATTACCATGATCTCCCAGCGCCGTACTCGCCACAATAAAACCTACAGACCCTAGCAATGAGCCAGAGTTGAGCAAAGAGAGTATCAAAACGTCATAATCTAGAATACACTGATGTAATTGCCAATCCTTTCCTTCTGGTTCTGAGCTATGCACTCTGCGATCCATGTGATGTTCCGAATTTCCTATTAAGCATTAGTCAAAGATCCGACACCAATGCTTCAAACGTACCTGTTCCCTCAACTTAACCCAAGCGTAAACAATCGCGAATGTGAACTGTCTTGTGAAAGCACTCTTCGAAATTTCCATCTCCTTCTGGTAGAACATATCCTCCAAGCTCTTGCCATCACCACCAACGCCACCGCTCATGTTACCAGCTCCAGTGCTAGCCTGTCCCAATCCAGTGGCCTCAAAGTAACCCTTGTAATCACCAACACCATCAACGGCTAATCTCACACCCTCGATATCATCTGCTCTGGAAAGCATGAAAGAACCTTCTGGGTATAAACGACCAAATGAGGGGTACAGCTTTTTGCGCTCAGCCTTAGAAAGTTCCGTTCCAAACGAGTTCAATGTAATGTTGATAGCTCGTCGGTCCGCCTCGAAATCCAGGATTTCTGTCATTACTTCAGCTGTAGGTGTTCCTGCCATTTCCGAATCGGTGTTGACGAAGTTATGGAAGTCCTCCAAGTAGTTCTTGTATAGCGTATTCCTGACAATTTCAATATTCAGCTCGTCCAAATCCTGATGGCTCAAGCTTCCCTTGAAGTAAGGCGCAAGCGGAGTCTCGATCAAGACGCTGTTGTAAAGTTCTTCGATGTTGGTCGCTACACAGAGAACAGGCATCGTCTCGAACCAGCCCAAAGGATGGCATCGCTCCAGTAACTCCCGAGTATCTCTTTCGTGGAGAGTTCCGGTAATCAGAAGAGCAACGTTATCGATCATGTAGCCATAAGTCAAGTAGTCCATGAACTTTGCAAGGGATCCAACTGCATTTGCCCGTACATATCGAAACTCGGAAATCAATTTGTCTGTCGTCTTTGCTGCGAGAGTCGATGTCGAAGGATTTGGAGGAAGTGAGGCCAAAAAGTCGCCGTACGCTGGACCAAGCTGGAGCTTGAGATCATCAATAGTCTCGCATTGGATCAGGTTGTTGTAGTTTTGTCCAGTCAGAAGCCCATTGCGATATCCCCGCACAATACCCTCAATGTATCCATTATTGACATTGAAGAAGAGGCCTTCCATTTTCGTGAGTGATTCGAGGATTCGAGTGAGTTTTAACGGCGTTGAACAGATAGCGAGCTGTTCCCTCAAGGTGACATGCTCGTGGAGTGCTGATGAAGCTATCAGGAGTCATGTGACTCGCGCAGTAACTGGTCTAAGCTGACTCGGGTTAGTAGCCGGGCACCCCAAAATTATCCAGAACTATTTTTTCAAGTTCGGCTGCATAGGTATAGGTTCATATTTTCAAGCACTTTTCCCCGCCAACATTACAGCTCCGAATAGCATCCTATCGAAATGGGTTTATTCGTTCTGAGCGAGACATCTGCAGGATTCGCCCTTTTCAAGGCTCGCGACAAGCATATTCTGAAGAAAGATGACTTTAGCACTGTCGTCGAGACGGCTGCAGGCCTCAATGAGCTGTGAGTTCAATTGACCCAGAAAATTCGGATTGCCAGTCGACGCAGAATGCTAATTGGTTTCCATATGTAGATTGAAGTTGAAGAAGTTCGAAAAGTTTGACAGCGCCGCAACTGCTCTTGAGGAAGTCGCAGCAATCACCGAAGGAAAAGTTTCTCCTCTCCTGGCACAGCTCCTGGACTCCCTCAAGGACGAAAAGAAAGCTTCTCTGGCTGTCGCAGACCCCAAATTAGGACAGGCTATCAACAAGCTGCCCGGTCTCACCCTCACACCTATCTCCGACTCCACTACCAATGACATTTACCGTGCGATCCGCGACCATTTACCTTCTCTTATCCCGGGTTTGGCGCAAGAAGCCATCTCTACAATGGCACTCGGTCTTTCGCATTCGTTGTCCCGTCACAAGCTTAAGTTCTCGCCAGATAAGGTCGATACTATGATTGTGCAAGCAATCGCACTGTTGGACGATCTGGACAAGGAGCTGAACACCTACGCTATGCGAGTCAAGGAATGGTATGGATGGCATTTCCCCGAAATGGGCAAGATTGTGAACGACAATTTAGCCTACGCTCGTATCATTATCAAAGTCGGCATGCGCACAAACACATCAGCCACCGATTTATCTGATATTCTCCCGGAGGAGATTGAGACAGCTATTAAAGCTGCCGCCGAGGTTAGTATGGGTACCGAGATCACTAAGGAAGATTTGGACAATATTCAACTTCTTGCCGAGCAAGTTGTTGGCTTCACAGAATACCGTCAACAACTGTCGCTATACCTGACCGCTCGAATGGCAGCAATTGCACCAAATTTGACGGAGATGGTTGGAGAATTGGTTGGAGCTAGACTTATCGCACACTCTGGATCTCTCATGAACCTCGCCAAGAGCCCTGCCAGTACCATTCAAATTCTCGGTGCTGAGAAGGCCCTGTTCAGAGCTTTGAAGACTAAGCACGACACACCAAAGTACGGTCTCATTTACCATGCATCTCTCGTTGGCCAAGCCACCGGAAAGAACAAGGGTAAGATCGCACGTATGCTGGCAGCTAAGGCCGCAATTGGTCTTCGTGTCGATGCTCTCTCCGACTGGAGTGCTCAAGGCGAAGGAAAGGGTGATGACGTTGATGATGAGGAGAGGTCTGCACTCGGCGTCTTGTCAAGAATGAAGATCGAGCGTCACCTACGGACACTTGAAGGAAAGCCATTGCTCCCAAGAGGCGTTGCTGTCAACCCAAATGGAACTGCTGTTACCCCAGGGAAGTGGGAAGTCAAGGAGGCACAAAAGTACAACGCCGATGCTGACGGACTTGCTGGCGATGAGCCTGCCGCTGCTGCTCCTGTCGAGAAGAAGTCGAAGAAGGAGAAGAAGGAGAAGAGGGACAAGAAAGATAAGAAGGAGAAAAAGCCTATGATAGAAGTTGTCGCTGAGCCGGATTCGGATGCGGAAATGGCAGATGTCGACGCCGGTCTTGCTCTCCCAGCCCCAGACTTGAATGGTACCAAGGCAAAACCTGTAGCGCAGACAACCAAGGACGACTCCGACGAGGGATCAGATGACTCTGATGCCCCAGCTGACAACTGGCAATCGTCCATCGTTGGTAACACCATTGAAGCGAAGAAAGCCCGCAAGAAGGAGCGTCATGCTCGCAAATTGGCACTTGCCGAGGAGAAGCTCAAGAAGAAGGCAGAGAAGAAATCCAAGAAGGAAGCCAAGGAGATCATTACCCCAGCTGCCACACAGGAAGTCGAGGACCCAGATATCAAACTTGCTGAAGCCGCCGGTCTCAGCTTGAAGAAGTACAAGAAGAAGGTTGCCAAGGGCAAGATTGCTGTGACCGTTGTTGAGACTACCACATCCGTCAAGGAGAATGGAAAGGAGAGTTCGCCTGTCAGCAGTAAGAAGCGGAAAGCCGAGGATGTTGAGGTCGAGAAGTCGGAAAAGAAGAAGAAGAAGAAGAGCAAGAACTGATTGTCGTCGTCTCGACTTTCCTTTTTTGTATCATAATGCTTCTTTTACTTTGCTCTTAGGATGTCGGCGTGTTGGATGTCCATATGGCGTTTCGGTTGATAATCATGATAGGGTACATTTCATTAGGAGGCTTTGTCTGTGGCGCTATTCTGTCTTGCATCAAAATAAAATTATAGTACTCATAGACTCAGAAGTCGCATACCTTATACCTTACCTCCGTGCTTGTGATGACTTGAGTTTCTCTCACATTTTACGATTGGTGTACATGTACAGCTACTCATTTCCCTTCGAGCTGTGATTGTGAAGTTTAAGGAGAAGGTTTTAGCTAATCTAGCTTCAACATAAAGGCTTGAGAGACCTTGCAGGAGCAGATTGGTTGGTTGAGAACTTTGCAGGCCACATCTTGTAGACGTTGCAATATCTGGTCCTTTCACGCAGTCTTGTCATAGAAAGAGTGTCCCCTGCATGACTTAGGGAAACGATTTACGAGAGCATCCGAAATCTGCTTCATGGGTGCTGGCCGAGGCTCGCGCAACACAACTTTAAGGTGTAACTCCATTTTAAAACAGCAAAGAATTCAATAGAATATAAACAAATTTTCAGATCCAGTATGCAAACACTCAACTCTAGTATGAAGGAGTCCATAGTCAGATCCCTACATGCAACCGGGGTGACAACGAATAGACTGTGAAAGCGGATTTAGACCACTAGCCAACTACTACATCTGACATAAAGGAAGTTGCTTAAGCTTGGAAACTTCAAATGGCCTCCGCAAAACTTGTCTGTGGCTGAGAATAGCGTCATTTGCTTATTAGTAGCTCGCTGAGGTAACCGAAGGACGAAGTAAATATCTTGACATTGGCTAGCATGAGGGTAATGAAACAATGAATATCTGCTAATGGATGAGATTTGGAAAGAGGAGAAAGGAGATGCTACCTTCGTGGCTCATTTGGAAGGAGATCCTTGAATTCCAAACCAATATTTTAATTCAGGAAGACACACTTCACTGCATGGCTAGAGCCTCATAGAGATATGATTCAGATTTAAGGCCTCAAAATATAAATGATGGAAGAAGATCTAAAGCTAGGATCCGAGATCCTGCTTTGTCGGTCCAGGGGGGGATCTAACACAGCAAATCTTGTCAAGTCAGTATACTGTAACTTAAGAGCTGTGAATTCATAATTGAAGTTTATAAATCTAGAAGCTAGTACACTTTACAATTGACTGCAACTTGATTGACTGGGGAAAAAGTCCGTTTTGGGTCCCATACCCTGATAAGTCTGCAAATAAATCGATATTATTTGGCGAGTCGAGACCTTGTTGATCCATTCCCTGTTATATAGAGTCTTTCCATTCCAGTATCGCTCGACCTATCAGTAGAGGTGATAAGCTGATTTGATAACCCATATCACTCATAATTCTGAATTGAAGGAGACTGAAGTCGAACATGGTTGAAGATTTTCACATGATGATAGCCTGGTTCTGGCAAGCTTATGAAGCAAGCAAGTATCAGATGACCATGGAATATCAAAGAGCACAACTAGAGGGAGGAAATTCCCCGTCACGATAAATTTCTTTGGTTCTCTTAAATTACATGCTGCTTACTGTCAATGAAAGTATTAAAGAACACTCAGAGTTAACAAAAACACGTCAGTCTCTTTCGCCTTCTTGCTACGAAATGCAGTACCTGTTTCTGATTATCAGGCTTTACATCGACTATATAAGTTCAGGACACTTTACACACAGACGTAGACATCGAAATATCTCGCCAAATCTCCCACCAGAACTTTCCCTCCCTTCTAAACCTCACCTTCACGCCCCTTCTCGTCACCCACCCATCCCAACAAAGCCCTTTCCAAACTGCTAAACCCACACTCCCAGCCCCAAACTCACCTTCGAATAACCCTAAATAAGCCTCTCTCGAATATCAAAAACCAAAGAAAAAAACAATGGCCGAGTAGTGCAATGGTCAGCATCTCACATCCATAATGTTCTGGATTGCGAGCGCGCGTGCGTGTCATCGGATCTTGTATCGTTTACTGTATTCTTATTGCTTCGGCGTTTGGGTGTAGGATTATGTGAGGATGGAGGTTCGATTCCTTCCTTGGCCACTCCCAAAATCTTCTTATTTTTTGGTGTTTTTCTCGAACGCTTTTGGAAGGTGCGATGCGATGCGAGGGTTTCTTTTGTTTTGTTTTGTTGATTTTGGTGAAGCGAGGCAGGTGCGAGGGAGGTCCCGTGATTCTGCTGACAGAAAGATCGTGGTCGTGCTTTTCTTTTTCTGTAATTTACAGTATGTCAAGAGAAGTAGACTCAGAAGAGGCCGTACATATCGGTTCTTTTGCAATCTCAAAGGGATTCGTCTAATGTAGTCAGCGTCTATGCGAAAGTTGAGAAAAGCGTTAGCGACGGAGTATGAAAGTTCAAAGAGTACAGAGAAGAAAGAAGGCAGCGACGCAACTTTATATTGGCGCATAGTTTTCAGAGTATCATTGGGAAAGTGAAATTTTGGAATCAGTATCTTTGCGTATGCTGATATAAGGCTTGATTTTGAGGATGCTTCAAAGCCATGACATTTAAGATATACTTAGGAAGTGGGTATCGATGGAATTCTCCTTGACTTTAAGGTGGCAGGCCTGCTCGAAATAAATTTATAATTAGATGACTTCAAGAGCCGATTTTCTATATCAAAGGTTGATGAGAGAGTAGGGCAACGGGGAACCACTGCATCGCCACAGATTAATTTAGGAGAAGATGAGCATAGGTATGATTTCAAGAAGTAGGTACCCACTCTGATTGTCACAATACCCACAGGAATAAAGGAGGCTGAAACGAATCACTACAAACTATCGCATATGACTTAAGCAGCCACTTAAGCTTCCGACTCAGAAGCTTCTGGAAAGGGTAGGCGGTGGACATAAGATCATTGACTTTCGGGAAGTGACATCTTTTTGGATAGTTAGGGCTGTGGTTTTGTCGGTTTTAGGAGTTCTAGAGCGAATGGAGAAAGTGATTGAATGTAGAAAATGGATAGTAGATGTCCTTGATCAGCATGGGTACATGCATGGAAATTTCTGTCACTCTAGAAAGGCTTTCCGTCAAAACCTTGGGGGAAGAAGATACTCTCTTCTTTGAGGATGGCAGATTATGCATGAGCACCGGGTACACATCAGTCATACGTAGCTTCTAACAACATTCTGTGTGTTTTGAAAGTATGGCTTTTGCCTCTTTTGGAAGAACCGTTATTGGAAGGTAGAGCTGTTATTGAAGGAATAGAAGTCTGTCAATCGATGGATTCCTCTTTTACCTACTCAGCGGAGTCTCGATATAACCAAATATGAAAGCAGTTGCATTCTGCAATTGAGAAACAAGGCGCAGTGCAGCATGCAAGTCTTGAAAGCAATACAAAGTACGTGGTGATTTTGTAGAACTTCAATGAACTCTTGTATCTATTAACATGCTACGCGGTGAAGCACTTGCAGCTCCGGCAGTCGGCAAACTGTGAGATAAGAGATATGGCATCTGTCTTGAACTGCGAGGCAACGCAAGGAGCATTAAAAATCAAGTGACTCTGAAGCTGGTGACCATGTATGCTTCCATCGAAAACGCCTTCAAATGCCCATCCCAAACACCTAGAGACCATACCAATTCCCGGCTCTCTATCCATCCACTTCCATCTTCATCTCGGGTTGCTGTCCCTTCAGCACCTCTGCCTGATCAACCATCGCCTGCCTCTCCACGTTCCCATCCGCCGTCCCTAACACCCCCCTAATAATCTCCACAATCTCCGACTGCTGATCTTCCGTATACCTATCGTCCATCTCCTCCACTATGGTATTCAGACTTTCGAGCTTGGTCGGTCTCAGATTCATGATCATGAGAACTTCAGCTTTGGTGAAGTTGAAAGGACGGAGTCGCTCGAGGAGTACACTGATCGTTCGCTCGGAATAAGGAAAGGGCTTGGATGCGAGGGGCGAGGGAGCTTCGTGGAAGTACTCAAGGAGCTGTGAGGGATCCTTGTTAGTATGGTAGGGCTGTGCTGCATGAAGGTGGTGCGGGGTAGGTACTTGCCTCTTTCACAACGGTCTCGAGATTCCCTGGTCGCCTGCCTTTGGTATCTTTCTTGGCATATCTTTTTCTTTGCTCCGTCAAGTGCGTATAGACCTCATAATTGGTGAGCGTAGCTGATTGAGCTTCTATGATCTTCATTGTCGATCAATGGCTTCAAAGACTGGTTCTTCGCATGAGGTCAGCAAAGGCGCATTAATGGCTTTTGATACGATTCTTACTGGTGGGTTTCGGAGAAGTTAAGACACCCTATAGTCAATATGATAAAGCGCATACGACACTGACCAGTGGTTCCTGCCAAGTGTCTGATTTGGGGTTAGAAGTGCCTTGAATTTCTGTTCCTGTTCCGGGTAATCCCCATCAAAAGCAGATGAACAGCACGCGGCTGCACAAGTGGTCTACAATTGTTTTCTGCCGATTCAGCCTTGTCGTCGGAATTTAAGCGAACTACAGGGGAGGAGAGGCAAAAGAAACAGTATCCGACCCTGCATGTCTAGCTTCAAGATAAAAAGTCTCATGAAACACATTCTGATAAACATTTTCAAAGTACTTGTGTTCAATGTACGTTTGAATACAAATCCTCTTTTCTCCTATCGTGATACATCACTATGACGACATGAACAACAAATTCACATGCAATGCAGAAGCGACAGTAGCTCGAGATTTGCTGCATCTAACCCCGCTAGCTACTAACTGCTTTCGAGTTAGCGGTAAGCTTGAGCTCTCCGACTTGCGAACTTTTCTTTGAGCAAATCTTCATCCGAACTCACGGAGACATCTTTGCTCCTCAGTCATACACTCTCTACTCCAACATCAGATGGATCACACATATCAACCTCGTTGCCGCCAGCTCCTCTTATCGTAGCACTATCCTGTTCTATCTCTTCCCGCCTATTGCTTCTTTAGCCGTTCAATTCATCAATTCATCAATCACGACATCGGGTTTGCAGCGGTCGTCAAAGCCCGGGCACCTTCAAAATCCCGCATTCCACCGAGCGACGTTGGCCTTACCGATCTTCGACTTTCGAGCATAGCCAGTAGGATTTCGATCCTCCAAGCTCATCATGGTCCGCAATATTGTCGTCCTTGGGGGAAATTCCCACCCTCACCTCGTCAATACAATCTCCAACATTCTGGGCGTTCCGCCCTGCAATCGTATTCTAAAGAAATTCTCGGTCGGAGAGAGCCGCTTGGAGATTGAAGACTCCGTTCGAGGAAAGGATGTCTACATCATTCAATCTGGAGGAGGTAATGTCAATGATCACTTTATTGAACTTTGTATCATGATATCTGCATGCAAGACAGGATCTGCCAAACAAGTCACAGCCATCTTGCCATTGTTCCCTTATTCTCGACAACCAGATATTCCATACAACAAGATTGGAGCACCCCTGTCAAAAGCACCCACTGGACTCAGGCAAGGGGACTTCACTTTTGAGAGCCGTCCACCCACACCTGGTGCTGGACCACAATCGCAAGGCCTTACAAACGGAAATGGGATGGAAGGACTGCAGAAGAAACTGGGAAAAGCCTCAATTGAGCAGCAGAATGGTCTCTCCTATACAAATGGTATCACACCCCCAAGGAGATCGGATACCAATGAGTCGCTTATCTCCATGAATGGCCGTGGTCGGGGCAACTCAGGCTCTACAGCTCCAGCATTTACAACCCATGACTACGAGAACCAGGCCATGGTAAAGGATGCTAAACACATATTCCAGCCAAAGCCAGGATACAAGCAGTGGGTCGCGCAGGCCGGAACCTTGGTAGCAGATCTATTGACCTGTGCCGGGGCGGATCATATCATCACTATGGATTTGCATGACCCTCAGTACCAAGGCTTCTTCGACATTCCAGTTGACAACCTGTACGGGAAGTCATTGCTCAAGAGGTATATTCAGACCAAAATTCCGAACTTCAAGGATGCCGTTATCGTCAGTCCAGATGCTGGCGGAGCCAAAAGGGCCACTGCAATTGCGGACGATCTGAACATTGAGTTTGCATTGATTCATAAGGTAAAACATCTCCAAACTCTGAATTTGCGCAAACTTATACTCCTAGGAACGCCGACCCACCAGAATCACAGACCGACAGAATGCCACCATGATGCTTGTAGGAAATGTTGCAGATAGGATATGCATTCTTGTCGATGATTTGGCGGATACTTCCAACACTATCACCAGAGCGGCGAAGCTTTTAAAGAAAGAGGGTGCCACAAAGATCTATGCACTCCTCACCCACGGTGTCTTCAGTGGAGATGCCATCGATCGCATCAATGCTTCTCCGTTGGATAAGGTCGTTGTAACAAATAGTGTTCCCCAGGATGAGCATCTCCGAGTTTGTTCCAAGTTGGAAGTTCTAGACGTCGGACACGTCTTCGCTGAGGCAATCCGTCGCGTTCATCATGGAGAATCCATCAGTGCTCTATTCTGGGAGTAGTCGAGGCATCAGGAGTCCTTTCTTTCTTTGGTGTTCATGTTTTGTGTTTGGTCTGGACAGCATTTTCAAGTTTTGGCGTTTGGGGACTTTGAAGTCGGTCATTCGGACGGTGGGAACCTGCGTATGTGTGTCTTGCGGTAAGACTCGTCGACATACTGTGCCAAAGGATACAATTGCTATACCATCATTGATACCGCAAAAATCGCGGATCGATCATACTGACTTCCAAATCTGCGGAAGGCATACTTAGATCACAAAGTCCAATATTTATTGGCTCACTTCCACTGAACGCTTCCCAAGTGCTGGATAAAAGGCGTAGAGAAAGTTTCATATGAGCACGTCTGTAGAAACATAAAAAATAGGATGTCTTTGGACAATAAAAAGGAAGCTGTGTTATGCTGCCAAAATCCGCACTTCGTCGAATGGGTGATTCAGGCTGAGAGAAGATGTAATAACGAGGGAAATCTCTATGTAACTCCTCAAAATTATATTTTTGACGTTCGTAACAGTCGTCGTGTAGAGGTCAAATTTGGGCCTTACTAGATAATTGACGTGTGGCACTGAGGCGCTCGAGCAGATCTTCGCGCGTTCCCTATCTCTCGTTAAGTCAATTCCCTCACAAAGCTCCATCATCTACATTACAGCAGTACATCAACCAGGACGGTCATTTTCGCATATTTTATCCTCACATCCTATTCGCATCCTGTCATGCAGCAGATT
This sequence comes from Rhynchosporium graminicola, assembly GCA_900074885.1. Classification (NCBI taxonomy): domain Eukaryota; kingdom Fungi; phylum Ascomycota; class Leotiomycetes; order Helotiales; family Ploettnerulaceae; genus Rhynchosporium; species Rhynchosporium graminicola. The sequence goes on along the minus strand of FJUW01000012.1, from coordinate 742,856 downwards.
TTAAGCTATAACATGTATCAATACATCTCCCCACTCCACGTTCTTCCGAACCCTTTGGCTTGCGGATGTTACGAATGAGGCAAGAGGAAACAGGTCTACGATAGATAGTTCGAGACGCATATGGCACGTCTAACTCCAAGGGATTAAAAAACACCTATCATATCGTGACTCAGCAGTATGAGTGAACAGGAAGCACGAAGTTCGCGCCTGGAAGCCAAATGAAGCAAGTCAGTAAACTTCACTTCGATGATGAAGATGTTTGAAGTCATCTCCCGACACTAGTTAGATTTAAGCCTCCGGGACTTAAGTCTTGGAGTACCTAGGGCTCTTTTGGAGAGAGAAGGCTCGGTTGACTTCTTTCGACAGTGCTTGAGGGCTGGTTTGTTGCTGTAGTTGAGCTTAGCGAGTTGGGAATTGTAATGAAACACGTCCAGGCTCGCTAGATAAAGAGGCATGATGTTGTGAGGTATGAGTACTGATGGTTGAAATAAATATACGACAGCCAAGCCATACAGTATTGCTTTACAACGCCAGCCTTCAAACCCTCACAATAGAGGTTGGCCTCCCAAGCCGCCAACAAAGTAGCATTCGCCCGCGGCGACGGCTTCCTCGACCTCACTCCACCCTACAAGGCCGTTACTGACGCCTATGTCTCTTCATTCCAGTGCACTACTCGATCCAAAAAGGTACTGTCGGCACTTTGGGATTCGAGAACTTGGGCTTTAATAAATGTCCTGATAGTACGTCACGCCCTGATGCGTTGTAAAAAGTTATGAGGCATTTTCGAAAATCGTGAAGCTGAGAAGCCTAGAGTGAGGAATGTGTTGATATTGAAGTCGGAGAGTGAGATTGTAGAATGCGAATGTCGGATTTCGAAAGATAAGACTAAAAATTTGGTTTTGCAACCACGGTCTGGACATGACCTAATGCTTACCAGTACGTGTACGGTTAAGCGTTAAATATGTAGATAGATACTTGATACGAGGGGACTACAACTTGATGGAATGGAGTGGATTGATCTTTGATAGCACATAATGTATTATTATTGGCTCAACGCGTCGTTATCGTACTTTCCCTTGGGGAGTTTCATTAGTTAATAGTTCCTGCATGATTGTCTTATCTTTTTTGGTCTCATAAGTGTTGTGCTTGGCATACAATCTCAATGTCAGAAGTGAAAGATAACAGTAGTGGTTCAGCAAATCAGAATGTGTACGAGATACTAGCATTTTTAATGGAGTTGCTTCTGCTTACCTTGCTGGAAGTCAACAGAGGCTCAGAACGTTATGGATTCGAGAAACTTTATCGGATTGGTCTGTGGAGTATTGCTCAAGCTCTCTTTATCTTCTGTTCGATTCTCAATCCCCAAAGTGCGGTTTGTTGACAGGAAAATTGCATAAGCGAAGAAGTTTACTCTCACTACCAGAACGCCACTTGCTTTTCAATTTATCATTCCATGGACATGGCACTGCCACTGCCTTGTGCTGTAAAGCACATGCAGTGGATTGGAGCATGCCAAATTTCTTATATGTAGGTTTTGACAATGGGGCCTGCTATTCTCTAGCGACTTCAAAAATGACTCGCTCACACTCAATTAGATACACTCACTGGTGATGTAGTCTCAGATTCGAAAATGCTTAACTATGAACTCTTCTACGCTAGCACCGCACCCGCTAGCATGAGCCATGAAAGAAGACTCTCACAACAGATTACGAACTGCGTCCATCGAAACGGTGACTCCTTGAATAATCCACACAAGGCGCGCTTGGATAGCGTTGCTGTTGCCTTCCATGTATCCTTTTCAAATGGATCCACTATCTTTTACAGAATGACAGTTATGGCGTCCTTCAGCATCATATCAGGCAATCGAAATTGCTCGTTCAAATGCTGGGCCAATGTCCTGATCATATGCATTGCCAAGTTGCTATTGTCTGCTTCCCTTCCCAACCAAATTACGGCTCCCTTATAGATGTCTCGCATGCAAAGGACCTGCTACTACGCTCATTTTAATCCTTTCGGTCGATGTCAATAGCATCGGATTCAGAGCATCAAGGGCACTGAATCTTGCCGAAGGTGTGACAAAGCTGTGTATAGAGATCACATTACCAGGAAACTATCCGATTTCGGGAGAATCGAACATGCTCCTGGAGTACTACCTCATGTTACGACAAGGCTCGATAGAGAGGTAAGTCATCAGGCGGGACTGTGGAAAGAGTGCATGTGATGTGGTCTGAACGGTTCCCTGGAGGCTAGAGTTCCACCAGTCTGAGCTTTGAGGCTTTGTCATAAAGCTTTGAATAGTTGACTCATTGCTAGTACCAGTGGAATAACAAATACACAAGTTTTATGATATGACGCGCGAATCTCTAGCTCAGGATGGTTCCAGGCGTTCACGCATCGTAGTTGGGGTTTAAGTGGGGACGTTGTTCATATCACGTGATTGACGAAGCTTCTTGAGCTCCATAAAACCTCGATGACAGCAGGATACAGCTATGACTAAATCGCCAGCAGCGGGCACCCTATGCGGTTTCTCTCTCTCTCAACCCGACGGCTCGAATTCGCACGTCCTGCTTACCTAGAAAGTCTGTTACGTAGCAAATTTTGTTTAAAAGACAAGTTTTTCAGAAACCAGCAACGTTCTGCTTCCACAAAAGTTTCCAAATTCAGTATGGAGGACGTAAAGGGATCCGAAATCGGGGAAGTTGGTAGAGGGAAGAGTGATTACAGCTCTTGGAGTCAAGAGAAGTTGATCGAGAGGGTTACGCTGCTGGAAAACAAGCTGAAGGTCAAAAACTCGAGGTACATGTGACTTGGGAAGATATCAAAGTTTCAAACTAACTCTCAGATAGTCTCACGAGGCAAACCTCAGATGATGATGCTCTTTCAAAACCGCCAAGAGCTGAGCGGCTGTTCAACCCTTCAAAATACAGCACGCGTCTTGTAGCTTTCAAGCTGGCATATCTTGGAAAACGATACAACGGATTCGAGTGCCAAAAGAGCGCCACTCGTCTTCCTACCATTGAAGAAGAGTTATGGAAAGCTTTTAATAAGGGAAGACTGATATTTCCGAACATCAGCAATCCGTTGAAACCAGGTGAGGTAAATTGGGAGGGATGCGAGTATAGTAAGTGTGGAAGGACGGACAAGGGTGTCAGTGCTTTCGGTCAAGTCATTGGCATTCGAGTTAGGAGTAATCGACCATTGGGGAAGAGGAAGGAAAAGAACATTCATGACGACTTCGGGCAAGGTGGACTGGCGGTTGATGAAATTCCAGCCCCTGCTGAGCCAAGTTCAGATGGAGGTTTCAACACATATGCCAGAAACAACTCGGTCGAAATGGCTTCTCCAGCACTCGCACCCTCCAGACTTTCAGAAGAGGATCTCCCAACTTCAGAATTAGATCTATCAGACCCCGATTTCGAAGAAGCGTTCAACTTCGACCCTATAGCAGATGAGATTGGCTACTGCTCACTTCTGAACAGACTACTTCCACCTGATATCAGAATCCTAGCCTGGTGTCCTGCACCGCCGCAAGACTTCTCAGCAAGATTCTCGTGCAGAGAACGCCAGTATCGGTATTTTTTTACCCAGCCCGCCTTCATGCCAACGCCTACCCAGCTAGAACTACCTAACCTGAAGAGTTACATCCCACCAGAGGGGAAAATGCGAGATGGCTGGCTGGATATCGAAAAGATGCGAGAAGCGGCCAAGCTCTTCGAAGGCGAGCATGATTTCCGGAATTTCTGCAAAGTGGATCCCGGGAAGCAGATTTCCAATTTTGACAGGCGGATCTTCCATGCTGATATCAAAGAAGTGGATGATGCGACGAGTGGACTGAGTTTCCTCAATGGGGCTGCACTTGCCCCAAGTTCGCTACAAAATGGCAATCCTAAAATCTACACATTTACGCTCCATGGATCGGCTTTCCTTTGGCATCAGGTCAGACACATGGTCGCTGTCTTGTTCCTTGTCGGGCAGGGTCTTGAGAAGCCATCCATCGTCTCGGATTTATTGGACGTCAAGAAATATCCTGGCCGACCCGCGTACGAAATGGCTTCGGACACACCTCTCGTGCTGTGGAACTGTGTCTTTCCGCACGAAGATGACCCCGAGCGGAAAGACGCCATCCAATGGCACTATGTTGGTGACGACACTGGTACTGGGGATCACAAATATGGCACTGCGGGTATCATGGATGAATTGTGGAATGTCTGGAGGGAAAGGAAGATCGACGAGATGCTGGCAAGCACTCTATTGAATGTTGTCGCCAAGCAAGGTATGGATGCTGCCGAACTTACGGTGATGAGGAGGAAAGGGACTCGAAGTCAGAAAGTCTTCGATGGTTCAGATCAGCCACGTATGGCGGGCAATTATATTCCTGTGATGAATAAAATCAAGATGGACTCGGTGGAGGTCATCAATGAGAGATATGCGGTCAGGAAGGGTTTCGAGAGCTCGGCGGAGATGAAGCTTCTGGGCTTCAGACGTTTGAATAACCCAGTTGCAGCTGGAAACGAATCGATCGTGGAAGAAGCAAATGAGTAGATATCTGACAGGCTAGAAAATCCATCCCAAATCTTTCCCCATACTGCAGATTTCATATATTCTAATCACAGGAATGGAAATGCTGCGAAGACCGGAATGATCTTACAGTAGCGAATTTGGCGATTCCAAGACTGGGACTAGTTGAATCAAAGCAAAGGAAACTCGTCCCATTTCATTCTGGATTTCTATCGTTCATGGCAAGTCATTATTTGAACCCACATCTAAATATATACACATCGAAAACCTTGAGCAATGAAGTTACAGATTAAGCAGTACCTCTACTCTACAACTCAGGTATTATACCAGCGTCATTAGCCTTGACGTTCGCAGCAGCACTAGCAGCTGTCCCCCCTCTCTCCTTCCTCCCCTCAAATAAACAAGCTCTACACCCCCTCCAAACCCTCTCTACGATCGCCCTCCTCGGTAGCAACCTCGGGAAAACGACCACAACTTCCTCCTCCCCTTCCACAATCACCACCAAATAGTACCTTACCTCGAACCCGCGAAATGCTTCATTCACGAGAATGTCCTGGATCTTCTCTGTGGGAATGAACCGCGTTGTGCTGCTGCTCAGATACGTGTTTGAGGACGAGGACGTCTGAATCCCGAGCCCACGGAGGACGAGCAGCGACTCGGTTGTATGGAGGCGGAGAGAAAGCAGGTAGAGGAGAGAGAGGGATGTCGGGAGGAGGATAATCAGTGGTGTGCGGGCTGCGGAAAGGGTGATGAGGAGGCCGATGCGGGTGAGTGTCAAGGCGTGGAGTTGGTAGAATATATAGTCCGGTGATAGAAAATCTGGCACAACGATAAATGGTCCTTCAGTGCTGGCGTAGGGTGAGAGTAGGTATTTGGAGTATAGAAGTTGTAGGATGATGAGTGCGACTCCGAGGCGCAAGATGTGTGTGAAGAGGATCAAGAGACGCAAGGGGAGCGTAAGGTCGGGAGAGGTAGAGACTGTGTATTCGACTGTTGTTGGGGAAGGACGCCGGGTACGTAGATGGGGAGTAGTTGTTAGCATCTCTGCTGCGGGTTGATTGAGACATTAAAGGTGTTGTCTAGGGCTGAAAGAAGTTGTATGATGGAGTTGAGGTTGAGATTTGGGATATGTAAGGCTGAAGAAAGCTTATCGATAAGAATTGTATTCTGCTCGAGGCTGACAAAGGAGGATGGAGACCAAGTAGAAAGGATTGTCTACTTTCAATTGCCAGTGAACGAAATGGAGATTTTTGATTTCGAATGTGTGTATTGTGGATTGATGAGGATCATGTGTTTTATCTGTATAGACAGTTCCCTTATTTTTCCTCTTCGTTGAACTACTTATAGGATACCGGAAGGCTTGGCCCCCCTTCCAACAAGAGAGATTTCTTTCATTTCGGGCCCAGTTCCCGAGGATCTTGCTCTTAGATTTCAGCATTTGTGTTTCCATCTTGCCTCATTAGATACCATTTTCATGATTGCTCCTCCCAGCATCACCATCCTACTCTCCAGTATCAATCTCTAGGTCAATTTGCACCCCGTTGCTAACACCATAATCCTCCAACGTCAACTGATCCTTAAAAGGCCTTTCACCCTGCCTCTTCAGCAGAATCTCATGTGGCTGTCGCCCAATCCGCGCCGCAACCTGTGCCTTGAACAACTTAATCGGATCAGACGCCAAGCACGGGATTGCAGCTTTCGTTCCCAACCGATCATTAACATGCACGACAATCATCGGCTCATTATGGCTCGTAGCTTGCGGTACTGAAGAAGCAGCAGCAGGTGCTCGTTCGGGCGGCGTATCCGTGTTACCCTCATCCGGTTTCGTCGTCTTCGCGGGCCCAAATTTGTCTGCGACGCCAAACTTGTCTTCCACAGAGTTGCCATTTCCAAGCTTAGGCTTGGATTCCTTGCTCTCTCTGTTGTCGGCCTTCTCTCTATCTCGACGAGGCGACCGCGATCGATTGCGATAGCCGCGCTCTAACCTCTTCCCATTGCCTTCCCCCTCGTCATTCGTGCTGCGCTTCTCCTTCCATTTGAAGCCTCCTCCGCCGCCTCGTGGTTTGTCGCGACGTTCTCGGGGACGGTCTGTGTCATTTTCGGATCGCCGAGGTGGAGAACGGCTTCTTCTTTTCGAGGGTCCATCTGGGGAGCGCAAGCGTGATCTAGAGTCGGCCATTTTGTTTCTCGCGGTTGTGATTGAATAAGTCGTGGCGGGGGACAAGGCTGAGGAGTTTGTATACTGCAGGGAATACTAGCGTGGATTTGACCGATAGGCAAGAAATCGCTAACTCGGACAAAAAAAAACCAAAGTCAACAATGTTTTGCAAACCAAAGTCAAAATTATATGAAAATGTGTGTAAAAGAAACAGCCTCTAAATAAAATCAACATTTTGATTCAAAAACTTTCATCGTCATTCTGCAATGAAGTGAATCTTCAGGTGGGGAGAGGAGGACAATACATCAGTGTATACAATGCATTCTACTTAAGTACCTTCAACGAGCATTATTTTCACAACTGCGTTCCCTGAATTTAGCAGAGCAGGTATCTTTTTAACCTTAGATTCGGAAATCCAGGCGTTGAGAACTTTGACTTCAAGATTAGGCCCTAAACAGTAAAGAGATCCGGAGGTCACCTCACAGTCCGCAACTTGACATTGAAATTCACCTAATAAGCAGCTTGTCTCAAGCCAGATCCATATATGCCTGTAGTAATTTCTTGCCCCACTTCAAACTTGCGATCAGAATGATCCTGTTCAAATATCACGAACTCAAATCATATTAACATTGTTTCATTTAAGCGAGCAAACAAAGGGGTGGACACCAAGATATCCCCAGCACGGCGACTGATGTCAACATAGTTACCTGACCACTGTGGTGACATCATTCGCCAATCGCCGAGTGTGAAAAAAGAGCAAAAGGGAAGTGTTGTTCAATCAGGCCTGATACTGGATTGGGGAATTCCGCAGAGAAGTTGAAGGCGAATGTCAACACAAACATTCAAGCCTTGCTCCTACATCTCAGAAAATGAAAGCTGAGGCTCGTTCCCCTCGAAAAAACGGGAACTGACAAATGAGTTTCCATGCAATCTTAATTCTTCAACAAACGACCAGAAATCTACAATGCCTCTCAAAAGCAGCACACAGATCGAGTCCGAACTCGCTGCGCCTTCACACACGCAACAAACCTTGTACACTCTTCGCCACAAACGAAGTTCTATACTCCACCGAATCCGGTCACGTTCAACTCCGGACTATCTCAAACACAGCTCTCCGACCCCAACTATACCAGAAAAGGTACCTGAAGTGCCCTCGGTACGAGAGGGTCCTCTCTTGAGGTCTTCGACGTCGGCAATGTTTATTGCGAAGATGAAATCGGAGTTATTTCTCTCGCAATTTAAGCGTGTAAGTCACATTTTCATAACTATACGTCGTAATTCTGAGCCATCCTCTGACATACCACAGGCACAAGAAGCTTACCTCCTCGGGGACCTGAGCCTCTGTCAGCACCGCTGCGATGAACTTCTCAACATACCAGCCCTCCATCTCGACACGCGGATTGAAACTCTCCAGCTCCTTTCCATGGTCGTACCGCTTCATATAGCGCAAGATCACCTTTCCGACGCACTTTGTCTCTTGGATCTTGCCGCGGAGAGAGGTGGCATTGGACCAGCTCAAACGCAAGCGCTTCTCGGGTTGAGGATTACGACTATTGACCTTTTGGCTAGGGTTGAGACGGAGATGGGGAGGGCGCGGAAAGAGGATGAGGCGCCCGAGTGGAGGTAAGTTTTTTTTTTTTTGACCAGTTGAGAATGTGGAGATGTTTGGAGAAACGGACTGAATAACTAACTGACTGGAGCAGAATGCAGAAGAGCAGTGCGAGAAAGAGGATCAGTTATCAGCCGTTGATAATGCAGGTTGCACAGTCGATGCCATTACATCAGATATAGAGGCTGAAGAAACATATCATGGGATCTGAAGAGACCTAGTTGATGGTTCACTTGGCTCCTAATTGAGATATCAACTGGTCAGAGAAGGCGTATGTTCGGTGAACGCTGTGACAGGGTACAAGATTAACTGACAAGAAGATAGGGAGTCCATCCAATCTTGCTGTCAAGAAGTACCTTGCAAAGTATAGACGAATTTTAGAAAGGGCACATCCCCCTTGACAGTGTATGAGCACGAAACAGCACACGCAATACCTGTTACGCGGGGAGCCAGCAAGAACGTTCTCCACCACACCAAGCCAAGCGCTGCATTAGAGGCGGCGAACGCATGCTGAATAGTATAGAGTCAGGTTGCCATGCTGCCTTCAGAAATTGAGAAGCAATTGCAGAACCTACAATCCAGCTTGGGAAATTATCAAAGTGACTCCGGAGAAGAGCTTCTATGGTTTACAACCTTGTGATCCACCACTTGGCATTTAGAAAAAAACTCGTCGAGTGCATACCTGTGTTTGTAAGTACATTCGATTCATAAACTATTGCTAAATACTCAATCATTCTCATTATCATTATCATAACATTCCACATGTCTCTTCCCCAGATCTTTTACTCATGGACCAAATACAAGAGCTCTCACCTCGATACTCTCTCTGCCCACCGCGTTCTTTGGTGTCCTCGGGTCCTGGAAAGCAGTATGAGGAACTCTTCCACCTTGTACCTTCGTGCCGGACTTTCTCGCCTCCGAATCAAAACACTCCAGAAACAGTCTCTCATCATTTCTCATGCCAGACAAGTAGTGCCACTTCTGACTCTCGTTATATCGGATCCCCGCAGTCTCACCAGTGCGATCTGGGTACCTATGCTCCACGGGAATCAAATCCTCGTCCTTCAAAGACGACGAACTGGCGAACCCTAGAGGCGAAGCTTGAACCGGGCCGTTCAATGGTCGCCAGATATTGATAATGCGGTATCGTCCTTGTAACAACTTTTCGGCTTCCTCAGGTACATGCTGGTGCACTCTCTGCGTTGCGGACTTCAAAGTCTGATCGATATGTACCCGGGTGACGGGTGCTCTTGTAGCATTGGGATTCGAGCGGCGGATCGTGTGGTCAAAGATGACTACGCGATTGCTTCCTTCCACGTTATCCAATATCAATTTTTCGACTTCAGGGTAGTATTTCTCTTTTATGGATGCGTCGTCAACGAAGTCTCGCTCGGCCGACTCGGGGAGATCAGTCACAACTAGGAAGGCATCCTTATCGAGGGTGTATTCGGATTCGCGGCCACGGATGTCGCGAATGGGAAGCTCAACGTCCCAATCGCCAAAGTTACGCTGGACGCCATCTGGTTGTGGCTCAACAAAGTTCCAGGGTACGGAACCATCCTCAGGAGGCTTGAAGTAATTGAGGGATACTGTAGTGTCGCCACGCGGAATGAACGTGTTGACGTCGCTGTCGTCGGTGTATGCTGCTTCAGTGCGGGCTGATCGCGAGAGGTTGTGTGCCGCAGTAACATGTTGGGGTGCGGCAGTCGTCATATTGTTGTTTGTTCCGAGACGATGTGTTATTTGAGGATATGATTTTGGGGTATTCTGTAGATGTCGAGTGGTGGAATTTTGTGAGGTTGGTAGGATAGACTGAACTGATACTGCTGCTATGGTTATGGGAGAAGGTTAGCTAGGGAGAGGGAGATAGCAATATATACTTCGATGATTAGTGTCAAGCCAAAATGGTGTCACCAGTTGTTAGAAATCCAACTTGAAGATTACAAAACATCGAGATATCCCCGCCGGCTGATCTTCCGAGGGCGGACAGAAGATGAAATGTCATTCGTTGGAGCGAGAAGGTGTTGTTATTTCCGAAAAGCACGCAAGGGAGATAGATCCGGGGGTCGGTAAATAACGCCGCACGGGTGTGCTCTCATCAACGTACGGGATTATAAGTAGAGTGGCGGGCTTAGAAAGCGATGGCTTCTTATCAGCGAATCGGGTGTGACTATAGAAATATGACGTTGAGAGGCCGAGGGCTAGTGTTCTGCATACTTAGTTAGTACATATAATTATGAAGCTTACAATCTTCGTCAGCGACGCCTTGCCAAGTACCAGCTACTCTGGCCAGTGATGCTCACGGTTAAGTGAAGAATCTATGCTTCAATCGCAATCGAAGTGGTGAAACAAATGTGGTAGCTCGTAGACACGAAGTCATAGCTAGACCTAGACAGTTATCCAACCAACACCCACATCCATCTGTTTTGGCTTCAAGATCTCTTTGACCACCGGAAGAACATCATTCTGAATCACCGCAATCCCCGGAAAACCAAGATCCCCTATACAGGAATCGAGCAAAACCAAAATGGCAGGCTTCCTTCAATACATCGAGTCATATTGACTTAACAGAGCAGAGCTGTAGTGGCAAATGGACGTACCAGACCTATACACGTGACTGCGTGGATGGTCACGGCGCCGGCGCTAAAAGTAAACAAATCCGCCTCTACCCAAAACACCATCTTCCCGTCGCATTAAAACACCGCAATTATGAAATCTTCACATTTCCTACATAAATGAGCATAGCATCGGCTCCGCTAACATCGCGTCTCACCCTTTCCGACGCGTCTTTCCTAAATTATAAACAACACAAACATCATCTCCTATGCCATAGTGGTAAGCACGAACGAAGCAATGTTATCATCTCCAGATCCTCTCAATGATTCTCCCACCTATCACTCTCCTTCGAAACCTCGACATTCATCGCGACCCAGACGCAGCTTACCCCTCCAAGGAAGCTCTCCGAAGAAACAAACTTTCGAATTAGACGTCGGAAACAGCCTGTCACCACAAAAGATTCGAGTTACGGTAGAAGCTGGAGAATCCGACGTGGAGAATGTATATTCATTCTCAGATGGTACCTCAGTATCACCAACACGAGCGCCAAAGAACAGAAGGAGGGAGAGGACCACTACAACTAGAATCCTAGTGAAAGGTCTTTCGGATTCGGAAAACGAAGGTCCCCTAGTTGCAATTACCAAGCGCGGTAGAGGACGGCCCAGGAAGTCAATTGTGACTCCTGTCCCCGCGAAGAAGCCTGGTCGTTCAAGTACGCCAATTCATAAAAGCAAGAGGAAATCAATTGGCTCGCTGGTAGATGGAGACGACGACGAAGATGTAAATTTCCAGATTGGCAAAGGAGTGGAGCTAGGGAGAGGGAAAGGGAGGTCGAAATCCAGGTCTCGATCAACGAAGGGAAAACGTACTTCTGTATCTGCGGCCAAAGACGTGCCTCCCGAGTCTGAGTACGGCTTGACAAGCAGGAAGGGCAAAGGTCGTGCGAAAGTTTTAGAGCCTGAACAAGTCGACGTGTTGGAAAATGGAAGCTGTGAGGGCAATGTGCAGGACCACAGGCAAGATCTTGAAGGGTTTGAGGACACCGGAGTATTAGAGCCTATCCACTCGAACTCGCAAGCCCGTGCTTCACCATACTCTACAATCCGGTCAACCACTACAGCTGGAGGGACCCAATCAGATGTGGTGATCGCGCGATTTAATCTAGGTGATGAGACCCCTCAACGAACAGGGTGGTCAAGCCCACAGACTTTTGAGGCGCCACAGCCTTCTAGCTCTAGGCAAAGGGCTGATGGCTATCTATCACCGTCTGTGTCGCCAGCGAAGTCAGCTTTTACGGATGAAAGCGTGACAATAAATTATATACCAAATTCATCACGACGTGGGTCTGTATTTTCAGATAATGATGAACAAGCAGACGAGAGGCGCAACGAAGAATATGAAGAAGAAATCGATCAGTACCAAGACTTCGACACAATACTAGAAAGCGAAGGATTCAGTATGATCTCGGTCGACTCTGTTCCTTCTTTACGGGAGCACTTCAGTAGTCCTGCAAATCAACCAGAGAAGCAGCTATCTAGCAAATTCAAGGACAAGTCACTTCTTCCGACGAAAGAGACAGCAGCTTACGACGACTCTTTCTCGGCAGCTCCAGTGGTGGTCCTTGAAGCAGCTACACCTAGGAGAAAGCCTCAAAATCCAAGGCTCTTGTCAGTTCAGAAAACGCGAGCTGACCACTCCTTCTCGAGCATCCCACCCGATGTGCTTCAGGCTGCTACCCCTGCTCAAATATCTCAAGTATCGAAGCTGATATCTCAAAATAATCCCGGTAACGACTCTTTCTCGAGCGTTGCGCCTGAAGTTCTTGAAGCAGCAACGCCGCAACGAATTCTACCGAAGAAAAGGCTGTCAGCTGCCAAGCTAGGAGTCAATGACCAGTACGAGGATTCTTTTTCGGCTATCCCAGCAGATGTCCTAGATGCGGCCACTCCAGCAGCAGCTCGCCAAACTTGCCCAACATCAGAAAGATTGAGTATTCCCGTCCACCGCCTCAGTTTATCGCCTTCCCAAACTCAAACAACAGACCTTTCAGCGACTCGGCTCTTGACCCCCGATGAGACACCATCACCGCCTACCGATGGTTCTAATGATCAGGTCCCTGCTTCGAACGAGAATCCTCCTTCACAGCCCGCAGGTCACGTTCAAAAACAGGTTTCGGGCCAAGAGAGTTCCATGATACAATCCCATATGCCCTCTTCTCCACCATCGATAGCTCCGCGAAGATACACCTACACGGCCCATCTCCGTCAGAATCGCGGATTGAACAAGAGCATAGCACAGACTCCATCTATCGTCTTCTCATCTCCATCGCTACCGCCGCCTATTCAGATTGGCCGAGCAATGCCATCACTTGCGCTACCATCAGAGCAAGTTCAGCGTCCCCTTTTGTCTCCGACTGTGCGTGCTGGGCGCATGTTGCAAGATATTGTTGTTCCATCGTCATCAACTAGAAGCAGGTCCCAGAGCTTGGGTAGCCCTTTCAAGAGCCCAGCTGCAGATAGAAGATCCTCTACGATCCTTGCACAAGAATCTTTGCCATCGCCTGTACATGAGAGACTTGCTGCGCCATTACCAAGACTAGATCTTAGTGGTCACTTTGGAGAAAGCTCGTCTCAGCGCTATTCAGGGTCATCTCAGCAAGTTGATCCATTCCGGAACAGCACCACAACGCAACAGAGATCTCCGTCTCCAGAAGAGAAGCAGCAATACACTCTTGAGCTCCCACAGCAGAGGCGATGTTCCGATCCCCGCCGTCTGATTTCCAGATCAGAACCTCAAACCTCTCACAGTGATGATGCCATGAGCTGGCAAGCGGAGGAGGAAATCCCTATACTTGGTAGTGGTTCCTCACCGGGAAATCATTGTGACATATTCGGAAAGATCCGGAGCTCGACCACCGCAGAGCAACGCTGGGCAGCCGAACGTGCCTCTGTCGCTCAAGATGCCGCTAATGCCAACATTAGTCAAGTCATCGTGATTGACTCCGAAGACAAGCAGTCTATGGTAGATCAGGATGAAGACGAAGACTTCGGACTACTCTTGGAAACACTGAACTCCTCGTCACCTGTCGTCGAGCGTCAAGAGACACCAAAAGAGACAGTAGAGAGGCCTAGAAGAAGCAAGTTACCTAGTCCATGGAGAAAGAATAGTAAGAGATTGGTGTACAGCGACGAATTGTCGCAGATGCCTTCTTCCCCCCCCGAAGCAACAATACCAGCAGCCAAATTAATCGAAAAGCAAATGACCATGGAGCCAACAACGGTCCGGCGAATTGTGCCGGAAGAGTTGAATGATGAGACTGATACAGATATGTCACAGTATCAAGTCCCACAGAAGGCGAATTTCAACCCACGGCCACGCAAGACTGGTAACCTTGATCTATCCGCTCTGCTTGGAACCTCACCACCCCATCCCCTCTCAGGGCCACTTGGACCACAGAACTCGATCTTTCATAGGCAATCACGCCCAAGCCAAGCATTTGCAAGCGAGATACCTGAGGACAAACCAACCCTGAAGATGAACGAACTCAAGGTGGATAAGTCAGCTGACTTAAACCCTATGCCACAAAAGATGCCTTTCAATCCTCGACCCAAGGCAGCTTCCACTTTAAAGCCAACATCGGACGTTCCTGCTCTTTTCGGTAGTTCTGCCAAGCCCAACGAGATAATCAAGTACCCTGCGGTACTCTCATCCTCTCCCGTGAGCATGCCGTTGACAACTTTATCACCCAGCCGGATCAACTCCAATCAAGCGCTACGCACTCCATCTTCCGAAGTGTCCCCGTCAGACTGTGTTGCGGATTCGAGATCATCGAATGTGGATAAGGAAAACCAAGTCTTAGCAAGTTCTAGGACTCTCAAATGGACAGAAACCCTAAGACTTGACACGACTGCGACCGCTAATGTCGTCCTACCAATTCCACTCCCATCCGCAGCTTCACCAACGAAGTCATGCCTCCGCTCCCCACTGAAAACGCCGTCTGCTGGTTCAGGATATGTACTGGGCACTTCGAACCTTAGCCCTAGCAAAGGCGTCACATGGGTCTCATCATCCCCAACACCAGAATCGCCAATGTGTGCCGAACTGTCTGCAACGACTTGGTCGAAAGACCACTGGCGACTCTTGGACACCATCGCCCAGACCTGGAAACCCGAGTACAATAATTTACCAATGACCGGAGATGAGAAGGAGAGTAGCGCTCGGCGCAGACGCAACTCCACGCGGGTAATCAGCAGGCTGCTGGGAAAGACCGTCTTCAGTGGACATGAAAAGATGAAGCTAGAACAGTGGCATTTGGAGGCTGTCGACGAGTTCAGAGGGTGCGTACCTGGGTGGCAGGAAAAAGTTGTTGCTATGCGACTCTTTGCGTTGATGGTTGGGGAAGAAAAAAGGGCGAAAGGACTTGCTGGTGGTGGCAAAGCCGGGAATTACGATCATCTGAACTAAGGACCAGATGTTTGGTGTTGGCGTATCAGCTTGGAATAGCCTTACGATACAGTTGCAGAACCAGATTGTAGAAAGTGAGTGGGGCCGGTGCCCCCGTTGAAGTAGTTCGCGTTGGAGTCGGATGGCTTCTTTCTCTTTGTTAGGATAATGATAAGAACGAACAAACTGTTGGAAATTGGCCCCGGATCCATCCAGGCGCTACCGATTCCTGTATTGTCTGTGCTTCCGAGATGGTACGTTGCTTGATATGCTGCTTTTGAACTATAGCTGGAGATCTCCACACTTGGGAAACAGAAGCACCATATCAAAAACCGTATTTAGATCTCGCAGGGTATTTAATAACACGATATATTTACAACTTCACTTCTCCAAAGTGACTGTCTTCGACGCTTTCTGGGCACGCCTTGGAGCAATTGGAGCTCCCTCCCATGCCTGCTTCGAAGGAACAGTCTCCCCCTTCATAAGAAGCGACATAGATCCCAGCTGTCCACACGTCCCAATCCTACTTCCCGGTAGTGCAATCCCAAGAGGCTTCATACACGACCTACTCTCCAGATCCACTCTGCCAACTTTCATAATCCGATCCTCGAACAAATGCGTCTGTGGACCCGTATAACGATTAAGCACGGCTTCGTCGCCGATACTGACCATATCATATTCTGTGATACCGTTGGAGAGGAGGATGGTACGATAACCCACTTGTACGCCGAGGAGACGGAATATTATCGCCATGAATGGTGTGCCGGTTATGAGGTCTGCGCAAAAGGGGGAGAGCGTTTCATAGACGGAGGTTACGAATTCCGATTTCCAGACGTTCAGCGACCAGAGTGGCCATTCCGCACTGTGGTACCGGCCTATAAGGATCCATTTGAAGAGGATGGGGATGATTAATGAAGGGAGTGCGAAGACTAAACGAAGGTAAGTAAATGGTCGGTGTAATTGAATTTTGGTACGGGTTACTTACAGCACAAGTAAAAGATGGGCAAGAGGAGCAACATTGGCCATACTCCAAAATGCTTATAGCCTGTCTCAAAGACTTGCAATCCAAAGCCAAGTCCGAAGACGACAAGACTGCGTGGAAGAAAGATCCGTAGACCCTCGACGAATAGTCGCAACGCTCTCAGTCTTTTAGTTGGAGAGAAGAGCACCTGATCCGAATGGTTGATCTCACTGCGCTGTCTAGCAGGCATGATGACAGCAGGACTGCCAAAGCAGCTCTGGCCTTCTTCGAGCGGAATTTCGGGCGCAATCGAAAGTACTCCAACCAGTGTATTCGAAGCAAGTTCAATACCTTGTGGTACCATCGCGGCGTTTCCAAGGAAAGCTCGTTTGTGAAGCCGTGTCCGCCTTTGCGTCACGACGTTATTGCGAGTTTCTTCATCGCCGAGAAGAACTCGATCGGCGATGAATGATTGCTCGCCAATCTCCGTGAGCTCGAAATTGATTCCACGAGCAGTAGACACTTCAGCGCCGTGTCCTATCTTGACACCGAGACATCGCAAGAACGGGACCACATAGAGCGTAGCATAGACGGGCTGCAGTACCACGAGGCTTATATCCATCAAGCGATCGACGAACCACTTGCGGTAGAAGTAAACAGAGATTGTTCGATATGAGCATTCTTCCACTTTTCCGAGAACGAGCCATTTCAGAACGATCAGCTCGATGAATACCAAAAGCATGTATATGATTGCAGCAGGTACACAGACGATAGCTGTCTGGACGTACTGCCCAACACCTGGGATTTTGACGTAATCGAACAGAAGCAAACTTGGTATTTGAGGTAAGTAGTAGATGATTGGGAGGATGAAGGTGGAACTAAATGCCATGGCGAGAATCATAGCGAAGACTCTTCCTTGGCTTGGTCGTGATGTTCGCATGTTTCCTACGTCTTTGGGGAGAGAGTGGAACTGAGCTGGGGATCCGGTCCATTTCTCTGCAGCGGGGATGAAGGCGTTTTGAGGTAGCATGCTCATGGGCCCCAGCTCGCCGCCATCTTCTATCATCGTATATCCTTCTGTTACTGTTGTCAGTTTTCAGTTCAAAAGGACAAATCGCACTTCCGAGCTCACCTAGCACCGAACTGCTCCCGATATGTACATCAGAGCCGATGTTGACAGGAGCAAGAATTAAGCGACCCCTCTCAACCCAAGAGGTAGCGAGTAATATACCTGTCCCAAACACGACGTCGTCTCCGATAGTCACCAAGTCGAAGGCCGGACCTGAATAATTCACACCGAGATGGCAATGTGCTCCCACACGGGCGCCCATCAACCGCATCAGAGCTGGTAGTAAAGGCGTCTTCGCGACAGAGATCATGTCTATGAGATTGACAAAGCGTTCGGCTAGCCACCATCGGTAATAGTAAACGCCATAGAGCGGATATTCTCCCTCCTTGGCTTGTCCTAAAGCGATCCATTTCCCTGCAATCCCGACCAATGCTCTCATAGGCGGGATAGTGACAAATACGACGTAGGTGATCAAAATAGCGTAACCTGGACCGAAATCCCGCAACAGGAAGTAGAAGACCAGATAAGGTACCAATATGCTAATGGACTCGATAACGAAGAAGAAGAGCAGAGCAGGAATTTGTGCCATACCGCAACATACGTAGTTCCAATTTGAGATGTCCCAGTGGTCTCCCATCGCGACGTTATCTGTATTGATCTCTTCCGGGTCAGAGCAATTGCCGAAGCTGGCTATGATAGCCTCAGCAGTTCGATGTTGATAAATGACTAGGAGACCGATTGACTTGAGTGGGGAGCCTTCCGGACTCTCTTTGCGAAGCTTCGTTACCAACTGAGCAGCGATCAAGCTGTGACCTCCCAAGTCGTCAAAGAAGTCACTATCACATGCAATCCTCGCGGATTTAGGAAAATTCTCTACCATAGCCCGGAGTATGACAGCCAAGTCGGAGTTGTCCGTCAGAGTACTGCCACTGGCAGCATCACTAGTACGAATCGAGTCAGAAGCGGAATTATGTTCTGTCTGCGACAAAGCGAAGTTATCCTCTGATGTCTGCTGGAGTGCTTTGGCGTTGATCTTGCCACTAGGAAGTCGAGGCATATCATCCGCGCATATATAGAAGAATTCTTCAGGTTGCATGTAAGCAGGAAGGTGGCGGAGACTATCGCGAAGTTCTCTAGGGTCGATATCTTCGCTTCCTTGGCTGACGATATATGCTTCAAGGTGATCGGTACATGTGGATAGGATGACGGCCGCTGTCTGCACTCTAGCATGTTCTGCGATAGCATGCTCGATTTCCCCGAGCTCGATGCGGAATCCGCGATGTTTAACTTGGGTGTCGATCCGTCCTAAGAAAACGATATTAAGATTCTTGTCTAGCCGAACCAGATCCCCAGTCCTGTACAGCTTCTCGGCATCCATCGTTGGCAACGGATGCGGGATAAACTTCTCGTTCGTGAGTTCAGGGCGTTGTACGTAGCCTTTTCCCGAGACAAGGACCGCCGATTGCGAGTTCTCCTTCTGCGCCCTCTCGCAACAGAATTGGAGTCGGAGACCAGCCTTTATTCAAACCATCTTGGAGGGTTAGCAGCAGTGCATGGTATAGCGGTAATGGTTTGCCAATTGTCACTGGCTCATCCGGGAAGAGTTCCTGGAATGTAGCAGTGACTGTGGTTTCGGAAGGGCCGTAAGTGTTCAGGATGCGCAAGCTGGGTGACCACAAACGACTGACAAGTGAGAGAGGACAAGCTTCTCCACCCAGATTTAAAAGACGGACCGATGGAGGTAGGGGACATTCGCTGTCTAGCGAAGTCATGATGTTGATGAGGGTGGGTACAGCATTCACCAGGGTAATTCTTCGCTGGGCCCAGACACCTGATGCACCCCCGAGACTCGGAACACTACGCCATGTTAGAAAGAGTGTAGGAAAGCATCACGGGTTTACTTACTCTTGACATTCGGAACGATTGCCGATTGCGAGATGAGCACCGCCAGCAATACTTACCCAGCTAGACGGAAGGCACATCAGTATGAGATCATACATTAAATAGCCCTGGACTCACTTACACTTCTTCGATGAACATGTCAAATGCGGCACTGAAGCCTTGCCAGACAATATCTGTGTTACTCGTCTCAAGACAAGATCTTTCACTCATAGCAAACGCGAGTGCGGCACTGTGTGGGATTTCGATTCCTTTAGGCGTTCCTGTCGAGCCACTTGTGTATATCATATATGCTGTATCGTCTGGGTGTGGCCCCTTGAGCTCTTGCATAGAGCTTGATATTTGATTGGACAGTTCTTCGATAGTCACGACACGACATCCCGGAAGTCCGTCAGTTGCCTTGGTGGCGGCTTCGTAATGGGCAATGTCGCAGAGAAGCACCGACGCATGACTGTCCTCGAGACAAGTTGCCACGCGTGCAGGCGGCGCATCTGCATCGAATGGCAGCCAAGTGGCGCCAGAGATTGTAGTTGTAAGGATGGCGAGGTGCAGATCGATTGACTTCTCCAGCCATATTCCGACTACAGGAGCCTTGCCGTTGCTGTTTCCATAAAGTGCGTGAAGGTTGTTAGCAAGCCGGGATGATTTGTTGTAGGCGTCAATATATGATATTGCCGTCAAGGTGTTATCTTGTGGGCTTCGGAACGAAAACAAGGTTGCATCTTGCCGTTGATGGGCTTGCCAACTGAATAATTCGGGCAATGTTGTGACGTTTGGGATCGTAAGACTATCTTTGGACGTGTGTTCTGAGTGTAAAATGTAAGTGTGTCCCTCTTCAACTTGAGAAGTATGAAGGTTATCCATCTCAATATATTTTTGATTTGGTCTTTGGCGGATATCTAATCGTGGACAATGGGACGAGAGAAGTATTGTAGCAGGCAAAAGAACATAGGTACGCTTAGGAGATTGGTTGGCGGTTTTGCTGGATGTCAGATTCCCAATGAGAAAGCGGCAAAGTTACGAAGGGTATCATTATGAATATAAGTTACTCTGCCGCCGAATCTTGAGATTCACTAGCTGGATTCACGATCCCGAATTCCGAACAGGACACTACATTACTCATTGCAGCGCCGTTTATTTCCCGGTAACGATCATGGCTAGGTAGTATCACGACAATCCTTGAAAGTATCCTATCACGTAAAGGTAGCTGGTGAGTGATATCTCTGGCAGATATCATAAGTTGATCCCCAAGCTTCGGAAGCGCACTGTCCTGAATGAATGTAAAAACGGGGCAAACCTGCAGGCCCTGTAGCTCAAACTTACAGATATTAATGATCGTACTGGCCACATCCTAGCTTCTAGGCGGTACAAATGCTTGCGGCACTAACGCCTGTGGTTCGCTTACATCTAAACACAATGCCAAGCTTCAAACATGTGTCAAAAAATATTCTAGATGACCAAAGAATCACACTAGAGACGAGGTGGAAAGCTAATCAGAAACGAACGGAACGAGAAGGCTAGAACATCGCATTTTTCATCTCTCGCCAATACTCTAACCACTCCCATAATCAGCGGATTTTACTTATGACCCATCAATCTTAGTAATTTCTAGGTCATTCTCAACAGATTCAACAATGCCGTACCCCGTATTACAATTCTAACAGTAAAAGACCTCTGTATTCGATAAAACGGCAGAATAAACCAGACAGGAGCTATAGAATCATGGGTCCCCTACTGTGGACAATGTGGACGGGAAACAAGCTTTACCGGAGACAAGCCTTTAGACAAGCTTTTTAGCGCAAAGCTCAATTTAAAGTCCCGTCCCGTCCATGTCAAACTCTGGGGTGATGGTACGCGTTCAGCACGCAAGGATCATGACACGACATCCGTATCTTGCCTTATAGGCTTTAGTGTCGGAGGCGCCGGAGGTAGTGAGTATTGTGGCTTGCATCGTGAGACTGGACTGACGCGGCCTCGTATCGCATCAATAATGCAGAAGGCGCATTTTACGAGCTCCTTGCTGTATCGTGGTGTGTTTGCTTTATCTGTATGAGGCATTTTGGTAAGCACTCAAGAAGGAGCTTGTCATCTGCGAGCGCAAGAATCAATCATTAGGTAAGAATGTTCGGAATCCAGACGTTTCTGTTCATTCACCGAAGTAGAAATTTGAAATGTAGGTCATTTCAGTCCGTTCATCGAAGTCGAATTAGGCGATCTACAAGGATAGTTAATGTTACAACTGTATACTTCGTAAAGGTCGTAAAGATCTACTGTACTGTTCGTTGCCTGAGCTATTGGCCCCAGAATCTACTACTTTCAGAAAACGTTAGAGACAGCGCAATAGCTGATTAGCCAATACCCCTTACACAGTGCAGTATTCTACGGAGGTGCAGCTGTTAAGTATTGTCATTGAGCTAGCAGGGGGCTAGAAGACTTTACTGAAAATCGTAATATCTATATAACGCACTGAATTTCCCTCTACTACTTGGGTGATTTCTGCCTAGCTGTAGACCTGGTTACTGCCATATATTATAAGTCCATCTGACCCCTGCTAGCTCTATGACAATACTTAGCCGCTGTACCTCCGTGATACTACGCACAGACAGCAAGCAAATGGTTGAGTCTTTTGGACCTGTACTAAGTAGCAGGACTGAAGTTCCACAGTTGAGGGATATCACATGCCTGTTTCTAGAAACATTCGGGAAGGCTTAGCTAACCAGTCACCGAATTCATGTGGCTTAGTCGGTGCGGGTACAAAAAATATACATAGAAATAGTCCCTACCAGGACACAGCTGTAAGCTACGTCAGCTCCAAGGAGATATTGTCGGGAGTGTACGGACACTGAAGATTCTGTTCCCCACACCGCGTTCAGAAGTATTCGAAACGAGCAATTTTGCACCATACTCGCTTTCTCCGTGGGTCTGAACCTAACAGGGCTTACATTAAGGGTCGATACTCACCAGATATGCCCTGCAAACCCACTATGGACAGGTTCAGACCCCGGAGAAAACGAGTGAGTAGGTAGTCATTATGAGGAATTCGATGATGGCCGAGATTAAGTTCGGCTACCTTAGCCTAGTAGGATCTAGACCGAAAGGGACTATAAAAGACCATTCAAAGTCCTCAAACACGATACGCGTCAAGACAATCTAAGATCCTTTATGCCCTAGTGTTTCAATTGACTTTTCTATTTTCTATGGATGGTTTGCGAGCTAGAGAAAAATCATCCTCTGGCATTGTTATGGGTTTTGAAATGCTCCCGTTTTCTATCCATCATTTCTTCGTCGATCCTCATCTACCTACCTCCGACAATTTTCCATCCCTCCTCTTTCCATCTCGAACACTCTCTCCCTATCTTCTTACTGGAATAACATGTCTCTGTTCCTATATATCCCTCCTTCCATCCGTCGTATTCTCTCCTCTCAATCACACCCCAACCAACCTACTCACCACTAACTCACCAACTCACCACCCACCAATCCACCCTCTCAGCCTTCTTTTCCCAATCCACAAATCCTCAACATCATTCTTTTTGAACAACCATATCACCTTCACCCTCACCCCCACCGAATCCTACCACCAGAACGCTCCACCTACCTCATATCCCGTCACCACATCGACATCAAGGTATATTTCTTATTTCACGACCCAGCAATCTCTCACAGTCAGCTCTTTACATCCTCCCTCCTCTTGGAGTCATACCCTCCTGATCGACCTCCCTTCACAGCAGACTCCCACCGTACGTAGGCAGGTCATCAGAAATATCGTAACAGTATTTCCTCCACATCCTTCAAATACGCTCGCTTTGGCACTGCACTGGAAGGAAGTGTGTGTATAATATAGCGAGTCTTTCTAGATACCAGACTATCGATAAGCAGCGCGATCAGATTACCAACGACTTGGACTGATTGATCTTGAAGCAGACACGCGAGTATCTTACCAACTCAATGTTACGTTTCAGTTCATGCACTGTGTGCTGTGTGAAAAATAGGGAAGCTTGTTTGAAGTTCGTATAATTTCTAGCAGTGAAGACTAAGTCTCGCGATTTTTGATCGAGCCGAGTCGAGACAGGTGCGATGCTATGCTATGGTATATCCCATCCCGTCCTATTGCATTCCATCCAAAGTGACACCCGTCCTATTCCTGCCGGCCAGCCAGTCATGCCATCACCAGTAACCCAAAGAAAAGAGTCTCAACGCCGTCCGTTCGTTATCAAACCTCATTCAACCAACCAATACCGTCTCTCTATATACAGTAAAACGCCGCCTATGTAAAGAAATTCGAAAGACAGGAAGGAGGGCTTGAGCTCAAAAGCAATCTGTGAAAAAATCGAGGAAACCTTATACTGCATAATACGCAGCAAAATCAACCTCTCCTTACTGCTCGCTTTCCCGACCTCGTAATACTGTCATCCGTAGCCTGGCGACTCATCGGCGTACCACCCATCGATGAAGCACCCTGCGAGATCTGCTTCATCATAGGTTGGCCACCATAGTCTTCACGCAGGCTACTCGTAGCAATAGCATGTCCAGTAAGCTTGTCCTTGTTGTCGGACTTGACCCAGTGCTGATACTTCTTCGGAAATGCAGCTTCTTCCAGGAGACTCCTCGCACCTTGCTCCAGGTCGAGATTACTACCGTAGCCCTTTTCGTCGTTATGGGTACGTGCTCGGCGCATGACTTCGATGTCGGCATTTGCGTCTTCTGCGCTCAGACCTTGCAGGGTTGCAATGGCGTCTTTGCTTGGATTTGAAGCAAACTGCCTGGAATTTTGTTGGAAGATCATTTGTGGTAGTCTCGGGATTTGTCGAGTCAAAGAGAGGAGATTGGGTGGATAATTCATGTCATTATCATTGAACATGTCAATTCCATACCCTGATACAACAGCGGCGCCACGAGTGCTGCGTGTTGCATGGGAGAATTGACGTTCCATCATCGCAGCCCCGGCAGGTGGAGAGTCTGCATCCTCTGCATCAGCTTCGCCAGATGTAGGGGCTTTATCATGATCTGAACTTGAGTCTGATTTGCCGTTTGTCTGATTATGCGGATCATCAGAGAAGGGTGGATGGCGGAGCATGTAGGAGTGAGCCGCAAGAGCAGCAGTGTTATAAGCCATCGTGAGCTCCTTCTCGTTGAAGAGCTTGTCGACGCTGTAGAGGGAAGATTCGACTTGATGTGCCATTAATTGCTGCTTCTCAGCTGACCATGAAGGAGTGCTTGCACCATTGTCAAGGCGCTGACGCCTCGGAGCAGGGGAGTCGTCGCTATCGTGAGCCTTGCGCTTACCTTTGTGATTCTCAGTGACATTTGACAACTCCTCTACATCCCGGCGGTGTCTTGTAGCTCTCTTACCAAGAATACCACCCGGGCTGGCGGGGTTGGTGATTCCGAATTGGCTTGGGTGTAAGAGAAGAGCATGAGTACTACCCTCACCGATCTCAATGGCATCTTTGTCCTTTGAGAGACGAGCTTTCTTGCTCATGACGGAATTGATCAGTCGATCTCGGAGAGTGTCGGAGAGGGACTTGTATTCGTTCTTGGACAACAACTTCTTGTAGGCATGGTAGGAATTGATTTCGTTCATCTTGACGTCGTAGTCGCGCTAGATCAGTTAGTAATTTGGTTATTGGCCTATATTGAAGAAAAATGAGCTCTTACCTTTAGAACAACCATAGCAGAGTCCCGCTCTTCCATAGCATCATTGACCTCTTTCGCAAAGTCGGCATAAATCTTACCAGCTTTCAGTGGAGGTTCTGGCAGAATGTTCTTCATCATCGTCTTTTGAATATTAATATTGACCAGTTTTTCAACTTCCTCAGCACTGTCGGGAAGTGGTTGCCGTGAGTGAACGTCTGCTTCTCCGATTAGGTTTGAGTCGACTTGAATGGATTGAAGTTGGGCACGGTAGTGCTGGTCTCGATTGGCAGAGAAACCCATCGTAATATCTTGAAGACGGTCTGCGAGAACAGTGCGCTTCTTGTCTCTCTTGGAGAGTTGTTGTGGTTGTAGAGGAGGGGTGTTCGATTGGTGACGCTCGTTTCGGTGCGAAGGGCCCATCGTGGGGGAAAGCTGCGGTGATGGACTCATGGCCATTGTAATTGCTGTTAACAAGGAGGTTTAGAGAAAGTAATGCCACTGTAAGAAATGATTCGGGAGGTGCGAAGTATGTCGTCAAAGACTTTGAAGCTCTTCCAAGTTCGCAGGTTGAGGTTCGTGTGATTGCAAAGTTTGAGTTGAGTTGCGCAAAGAGGAAACAGGTTGGAGAGGTAGCGGGGAATTGTTCATGCGTACGAGAAATATCTATTCGTGTTGCTGTGCATCCGTAGCATTGACGTCGGCTGACAATACTGGGAGAGAAGTGATGTTGGTTCCTATTGTCCGTCACAGCTCGGAGGAGGCTCGCTCATAGTGGGCATGCGCCAAACCCATCCTTGTAAGATCCCGAAACTAGGCGATATATTTCCCCGGATCCGAGAACGTGACCGTAATGGACGTGCACAAGATCGTATTAACTTCAAGGTAATTATTTATATTCATAGAGGCCCTTCATCCAACCTTTGATTATATAGAGAAGCGAAATAGATTTCGAGAGATAGAGAGGATCTTATTGTTACGTGCTCTGTGTGTGTATAGATCTGTTACTCTCTCTATACGGCAACGAAGCTTGAGTCAGCAAGAACTCCAAACAGGCATTAGTGTGAAGATATGGCGGTAGTTAGTAAGTATATATCTCAATTGTTTCTCTTTTTTCCTTCAAAGCCCGCCCGAGAAAAAAATCCAAAGTCAGATTTAACAGGGCAGGCAATGAAATACTAAAAGCTAGCTATTAACCTATCGGGGTCAGAAAAAAGTAGTTGATTCTAACGAAGCTAATAGTACCTTAATAAAATAATACAAGTACGAAGCCCACCTCGTGGCTTTAGTAGTATGCTGATTCAAAGCCTTATATGACTTTTGCGATATTACTATGATAATCAAGGGAAGTCTTAAAATATTTTTATGGCTTCGGTAATACTTCTCGCGTAAGGATTATTTCTAGCCTAGCCTCGATCGACTTGCTTTTTCCAGTATCGAAAGTTCCCTAGGGCACCTAAGGCGAGCTTTGATTAAGCGCGGCCTATTCTTGAGGAACGTCAAAATATCTTTAATTCAAAGAATCTACCCGATTACTTATATCTACTGGGAATACTATTCAGCTTTTGACTATTAGAAGTAGGTATACCTACTTACTTGTGAAGTCCTTAAGTCTTTCCGAGGCGTGCTCAAAACTTCAGATGAGACATCTACTCACTAACTACCGCCACGGAAGCTCGAGCCTGCATTTTTTGAGAAACTTTCTGGAAGTCATCTACTGTAACTTCGAGAGCGCATCTCATCTCTTCTCATCTCCTCAGCAGAAAAGTCAACAAGCAAATTTCCCAATCTGTATGCCACAGATGCCACCTTGGCCATGTAAGGTATCTTCCGTGCTTTTGGTCCGCAAACAAATGCACCCCATGATACCTCGTGCCATACCATCAACGCCTCCATGAAGTGCTACAATGCATGAGGAGCTTCTCGTGTCAAGTATGTCCCGATGCTTCCATAATAACGGTCCTAGAAGCGCCAAATAAAATGCTCGACTACCATTTCCCACATTGATATTCTACGCCACCCATCCAGATGAAAATGCAGATTATAGAGCTCCATTCATGTACGCCATGCTCTCGCTATCACTTTATTCAATTCGTGTCACGCCATGCCTGTCATGTAATGTCGTCGTAACGGTAACACCTCATAACGCACTCGGTCCGGCAACTCCTGGTAAAGGATTCGCAAAGTCGCGGAATCCAGGTGGGATGGCCCAGCCATGCATCTTGCACGAACGCTCGTACGCATCAATAGCCTCTGCGGTGCCATAATCGCGCTGTTGAGTCTTCACCGTACTCTCTAGACGAGCTGGACGGTCCAAGCTCATCATCTCGACGCGAACCTGGAGAAGAACACTCTCAATTGTCGAGACGGATGTCCAGCCTGTGTTAGTCAAGAGCTCCATACACATCGCACCACCGGCTGTGACGTGACCGCCTCCTCCAGCTGCGAAAGGTAGGAAGCGTGGTCTGATAACACGAACGAAAGGTGGACTGAAGGGGTAGTCCTTTCCAAAGCGAATCTCGAGGACGATACTCGTGACTTCTGCGGCTTTCATGTCCTTTGCTAGTGGAAGAGTTGGGTCGAAGGAGTGTAGTTCCACAATCCACTGATAGACATTGGTGACCAGTTCGGGATTGATGTACCACCCAAGCTCATGTAGAGGTGTCTTTTCCTGGATCTTAAGCACTTCCTTCAGATTTCTACTCAGAGTCTTCGTAGCTGATGATGTGGCGTATAATGGCGGCTGTAACAGAGGGAGTGAAGATTGGATAAGTGAACCAGCAACGAAATCAGTTAAAGGCTTGCCATTAGTATTTCTACTTATTGAAAACTATTAGATTTTCGATTTGTCTGATTAATGAAGGAGTCGTGGGAACTTACGAAGTGTCAAGGCTCCCTTTTGATTTGCCTTTGCTGTTTGCAGTCCGGTTCTCATCATCCGTGAACAAGAACTCAATATCGGATACGTTTTCAGTGTCGCTGTGAAGCTCGGTGACTTGTGATATGCCTCTGGATGATGCAACCTTTTGTCTCTTACTAACAGGTGTTTTGGCGGCGCTGACATGGAAGGTACGAGAGATCGAAGCGGCGCAGAGAGGTACACCAATCGGCTTATTAAGAGTTGATATAGCGGGACGCCTGGGATCCTGCTCGACCTCGACAGTGGTACCTAGAGGGCTAGATGATGTAAGTGGGAGAATTTGGAAGCAATCAATTCCAAGAAAACAACGTACCTCGAGACCGAGTCCAAATTCCCGCCGCTGGCGTAGCTCGAATTGCCTCCCTGAACCTGGACCAATAGATATCGACATTGAATCCAGTCGATGTGCTGAACGACCAGGAAAGGAGTTTTACTTGTAAACTGGTCAGGGCAATTGACGATCTCGTTCAGGCTCATGGCAGCTTGGATCTTCAGCTCAGAACCGTGCCATTTGGTCTGCAGGAAGAGTTAGTAACGAAGACGATGGATGCCAGCAAATCCTTACCCAATTTTGTCCAGAATAGCCGATAGAAGTGGTCTGATCGATTGCATGATAAACTCCATGTCCATATGCTCTTCCGTTAAGTGTCTCCTTGAAGTCAAGTCCGGTTCGAATGATACTATGCCAGTTGCACAGAGCACTACCATGCCATGCGAATATCGTAGGGTACTTGGCATCCAGATTACCTTGTTGCGCGCGAAGAGAGTTCAGAAATCTCTGTTCCTTATCTGGTGAGCCCTGGGCAAATCGGAACTGAACCCAGCCCTCTGAGACACCACTCAATCTTTGGTCAAGTCTCGTCTTCGACATGGCTAGCTCTGTGTCAGACTGTCCAGGACATCTGTCGACTTGAACAATGCATGAACGATTTGAGGCAATGATCCAGCGGAGCATGCCGAGAGCTGCGGGCGAAACGCGCTCCTTCCAATTTTTGAGACTGGGCTCGCTATCTCGACTTTGCTGGATGAGGAATGTGCGGAGCTCTCTGACAGATGGCAAAGTTTCTAACAGCATAACAATGCTCTCACCCTTCTGCAAATCGTCCATCTCGTCGAAGTTCTGATTGTAGATCGCCAAAGTAGTTTGAAGCATTGATGGAGGTGGGGGGGTTGTTGCTGGAGTCGCTGGTACTGCTGGTTGGTTAAAGGATGAAACATCCATGCCGTTACCCAGCCGGCTAATCGCAGTTGAAGACAATTTGACGAGTGGAAAGTACGATATGTCTTCAACTCGAAAGTGACCTGGACCAAATTAGAACATAACCAAGATCGTGAGAGGTGGGACTCACCTGAAGCTGCAATCACAACCCAATCTCCGTTCCGTACCGGGCAACTTGTAAGGCTTAGTTCAAAAGTAACCTCCTGGTGCTGGCTATCGAGTTTGACTTCATGCAGCAGCGATTTATTACCGGGAATGCTGCGTGGGGCTGTGGGTGCTGCTTGTTGGATACGCCCACCATAGCTCAGGTGTGTCACAGAATTCTGAACCGGGGGCACAGCGAGACTCATACCAGTCGGGTAATCACGAATTCGACACGCCTGACAGAGTTGTTAGATTTCCGGGTCATTAGAAGCCTGAGTTCGAGCCAAGACTTACATATGCACTGGCGTAGCAGAAGCTGATAAGAAGGTCAACGACGTATGGCTGGGTTAATATCTCATGCTCGACACTAGGTCCAAATCCCAAGGACATGTACTGGTAGAGACAGAGAGGTTTGCTGCAGACGTAAGGCTTCAGTGCCTCGAATTCCTCATCGATCTTATCATGACAGACGAGACAGAATTCCGTACACCGAATCAAGTACCGCAAGGTAAATTGGGCGGCAATGAGTGGAAAGGAGATCATCTTGACCTGATAGTCAGTCAGATGATCCGTAGCGATACAGTTTAGAATATTGCTGTCCTTCTGTGTATCGGTTTGATCAAAATACTTGCTGGCAAGATCGGCGTTCGGCTCATTGAAACGGCCTTGCTTATCATTGTAGTAGAGTTTGGCGCCGTCCCATCCTAGACCTACGGAGTTGCGGATCTTCAAAAGAGATATCAATTGGCAGTTGATGAAGTCGTTCAGCGAGCTGCTGATGAAGATGTTGGAGAATCCGGCAGCAACTTTCTCAGGCTCATCCTCAACGTTATCAGCGGTGCTCTCGTTGCGGCCGTCCATGCCAGGACTCTCTCTAAATGCCGCAAGAGCCTCCATAAGTGTGCATTTGTACTTGTTGCTGACACCAACACGAAACGCTACATCGAGACCTTTGGCAGGTTCGTCGATGATGTCCTCGAAGCACTTATAGCCACTTGAGTACCGAATCAAGAGTACAAGGTACTGCTGTGGTTCTAAATCCCAGGCCTGCACCGCCTCGTCAGAAAGTCGAAGCTTGGCAACTCTAATTGATAGACTGAGAATACTGTTTTCTGATTCGGCCTTCATTCCACCGAGGACTCCGATGGAAAAGCCTGCCAGCTTAGCAGATCGGAGATCATTGCGAATTCGACCATTGATTTCCGCAGCTGACTCCGGGTTGAGGTTTCTGACTACACCTGCGTGTGAACTCGAGCTGTTTCGACCAGAACCCAAGCCAAATCCGTCGTCTTCGTCGGGATAATAATCTTCCTCCTCGTCTTCTTCGTCGTCATTATCGTTGCCCTCGTCATCTTCTTGGTCTACGTCGTTCATTTCCGTATCCTCATCATCCAAGGATACAGGATCTTCCTGAGAGCCCGTTGCGAGAGTTCTTTGAAGTTTCCGAGAAACCATGGCGATCAAGTCTGGCAGCTTCATACCAAAGGAGTAAGTTGCGATCTCTACGATGGCCGCTGCAGCTGCAGTAGGGGCGCCTTCTGTGTTGGTGAATGCCATGAAATGGCTCTCGGTCGGGTACGATGCAACATCTGTAAATGTCAGTCGATGTCTGAAGGTTGTTCGTATCGCACTGAGATCAATCTCGAAATGAAGAGTAGTCTTTCCAAGCTTTCAGGTGCAGGCTACTACTCTCACATCATACTATGCATGAAATGTTCAGATAAAGAAGACATACCTGGTTGGGCCATGAAGTTGATCTCTAGTGGTTGCCCAGAGGCTTGAACAAATGTGACAATAACATCATCGTCAGGTCCTCGAAGCACGCTGGCGATTCCCGGGATGCTCTTGGCGTTTGCAGCCTGTACATCTGCAATAAACGCCTTTCGAGGCATGATATTGGAGTTGGCTGCTGCCGCCTATGCGCAATCGTGAGGCCTTTCAGAATGTGTAAAGAGCACTTTTGTTTCCTGGGACAAGTTGGAATAGAAGTAGTCAAAGCAGAGCTATCGAGTTCGTGTGAAGAAATCGATATTGGTATTGAGGTTTGGCAAGGTAAGGTTGTGGCTTCGAGATGGGGAAGCTCAGGCAGAGCGCAGGGCTGAAGAAGCAATAGTGACAAAAGTGAGGGAGGATAGATGGGGAAGGCAAGAAAGAGATGCAGGCGCGGTCAAACAGAAACCGTGACTGTGACTTCTTTGTTCTTCGAAGGAAGAGTCTGGAGTAGTCAGAGGAAGAATAGTCTTGATTATAGAGCTGCAGAAGGTCTATAGGTGAAAGAAGTCACAAGTCGTGAATCCGACACAGATGGAAATTATTGGGAGATGGTAGCCTTGTCTGCCGATGATGGAGTACGGTGCGCTACACATGCTGAGGTAGTATTATTCTGCCACTCTGCCAACCACAGCTCGTTTCGAAGCCGGTCAGATCCCGACAGCTATCGAAGCTTTCAGGCCAACTTCAACTTCAACTTCAACTTCAACTTCGAAGTCGAGAATCAAAGAGAAGCAACCTGAATGAAGTGAAGTATTTAGATACTACTGTAGTGGGGCCAGATCCTTTCACCACTTGCCTGTCTATAGGTATAGTACAGTACCTACCTACCTAAATGCTGCCTTGATCCAAGAGCTGGCTGGAGGGTATCCGAGCGATTGACAGGACAGACCAGATAGAGAAAATCCATAGGTCTCCACGATTGGGTAAGTAGGAGGTTTGATAGATAGATATCTTTATGAGATGGTGATATCTGAATGTCTCGGCTCAGTCGTTACTTGACTTCTGACTAAGTAAATGCCCAGGCCCCGGCCCCTCATATCGTCGTCAAAGCTCATCCATCCATCCCTGTACTCATAGCGTCCACATCCATCCCTGTATGTACCCCGCCGAAAATGCGGCATGGCATGGCATGGGCTTCTCTTAAAATAGTAACAGTGTCAACTTCATATTGTTGTACCCGCTCTGAATCTGTACGTGATAGTGAATGCAACCATTCATAACTATCTTGGAATGATCTCACCTCCAAGCGTTCGGCAGCAATAATGGCCTGGGATTCCAAGAACTCAAGAAGGCGGCAGAACAGCAATGCAGCATCTAGAGCTCCGCAACCGCAAAGCAAGGCAATACTCAACCCAACCCCCTCCATCACAGCCAAATCCATCCACGTCTCCGACCCAGCTCTCCAACCATTCCTTCATCCCTCCTTTTCTCCAGCCGACTACCTCAATTCCAGCCTCCCATCCCTCCAAAGCCCCAACACATCACAATCACAATCTGCCAAAGGCAGCGTACCCCTCGCCGAATTATCGACCCAGACCCAGACTCTCCTCTCCCATCTCAGCGCGCATACCACGCGCCTCACAAGCACACTCACGCAACTAACCGATGAGATACTACGAAGCGGTAGCAGATTGGCCTATGAAGTCGAAGTTCTGCGCGGGGAAACACTAGGTCTATCTGAAGCCTTGACAGAAGGTCTCCAAGACGACGTCGTGAAATTCGTACCCGGTGGACTAGTTCAGGAACTCGTGCGACGACCTTCCCACTCAGGTGAGACGAACGGGAATGGAAGAAGCCGATCATCTACAGTATCAGCTATCCCCAAAACCCCGGTTCGCGATGAAGCCACAGTCCCAGCTGCAGCGATCGCAGATCCGCCATATATCCAGAAACTGCGAACCTTGACGTTGGTACGCTCACGTCTTGAGACAGTGATACAGACTTTTGGCGACGCAATGGCATGGACATTTCCCCCCTCCGAAGTTTCCGTCACATCCTCCTTCCTCTCCGTTTCTGCGCCGGAACCCGGATCCGAGCAACACAGCACCGAAGAGCGCGGACAGCTCGTTTCTCAAAAGCTGCGTGATGAGATCGCAGACTTGTTGATCGGAGGAGGCGATCCAGTGGAGGGGATTGAGAAGGCGGCGAAGAGGGTGGAGGAGTTGAAGGAGTTGGCTGTGGTGTGGAAGGGGACGGCGGAGGAGAAGGCAAGGGGAAAGTTTGTGGATCAATTGGCGAAGATGGTGGAGGATAGACATAGAGATTTACTGAGAGAGGCGGAGGTGGACACGAGGTTGAGAAAGAGGGTTGAGATCTTGCATGAGGAGGTTGGTGAGGCAGATGGGGGAAGTAAACAGCAGGGTGGGTATGGATTTCTTAGTCAATTGCAGAAGCTGAGGGGGTCTTCGTAATATATCTCAATCTCATGATACTACATCCGACCTCAGATGGTCTCGTATATGAATTTGTTGATACAAGTTAACCCAATAAAAGGGCAAACATATTTCTCCTTGTATTTAAACTTTATTTGCTATCAGTAACTACGACGGTGTAGAGGGAGAAGTATATCCTTCTTATGGACACGGATCTTGCAACTGCCGCTCGGTAAGACCATGGCTACGAGAGAAGCAGCGCAGCAGCATGAGCGTGAAGTGTCGACTCGATAGCAATAACAAACACACATTCACACTCTGCAGCACTCAGTATAGTGGAAGGTCTAGGGAGTCTAAGAAAGCTTGACAAATCTATACGAATAAGATTTTCGGGTCACAGGCTCATTGGAAATCTCATGGTCGGGAAGGAAGCTCTCGCAAGCTGTGATGGGATCTGAATGATTTTGTTTTCGTTTCTTATAGTACAATGCATATACCACTCCATGCATCTCTAGAGCCTTAATCCTTTATCCCACTTCAGCCACCCACCTGGGATATCAACCCAATCATTCAAGCATAGACGCCTGGTTAGTGTACAACACATCCACCACACTACTCAGCTTCTCAATCGTCGCTAAAGCAGAATCATAACCCTCATCCCTCTCAGTCTCGTCGAAGATAATAAGACAACCCGCACCCTGGTCCAAAACGCCAATGATAACCTTGTCCAGGATCATCTGGCTCAATTTTCGCTCCACCTGCACAGTATCCAAGCCTACCATCTTGGCGATATGGTCGATCTCTACTCGCGAGAAGGGTTCGATCACTTTAATAAGATTCTGCTCCAGCATAGCATCGTAGAGGCGGCGAAGATGGTTTCGGATAAATGGGTCGCTGCCGAGTTCGTGTCTGTAGTCACCGAGAGCTTTCTCGTATTCCTCGAGAGACCGGTTGGAATGTGCGCGCGCAACTGCTTTCATAGCTTCGAGATTCTTGCCTGCGTACTTAACTGCTTGCTTGCTAGTCATGAGCTGGTTGACGTCATCAGCGAGGTTCAGCATGATTTTACAGAGAAGCATGTATTGGAGGGCGGCGGTGGCCTTTAAGGGTTCGTCTTGCGTGTGGTAACCGTCGAGAGCTTCGATGAAGTAGGAAAAAGCTGTGTTGAAATCCTTATCTTCTGCGAGTAGCTTTCCTGATTGCATGTCCAGACCCGCTTGTAGGAGGGGAGGTGTGTAGACTGATGCGGCGGAGGTTCTGGCGCTGGTAAGAGCGGCGCGACCTTTTGCTACATTTCCTAGAGCGTGGTAGACCCGAGATTCTAGCAATTGTACTTCAACGAGTACGAGCTTGTCGTCCAGGCGCTTGAGCTCTTTTAGTAAGCTGTTGATCAGCGTGAGAGCGTCATAGTAGGAGGCTTTGGTCATGTAAAGCGTAACAAGGCGAGTTTCGAGGTTCTGACGGAGGAAGCCTCGTCGTTCGGAGGTGGCCCATTCAATGCAGGACTTTGTGACGGTAATCTGTGTATCGGTGGTATCTGGAATGCCATGGAAGAGATCGAGCAGTTGGCGTACTATTGGAGGGAAATGTTAGTATGCCTTTGGAAAAGTAGGGATTGGGCGCCCCGTTTACCTAGCTTTGCTGTCTTTGCCTTTGCGAATGAGGATAAAGCTGATCGACTTGTCGTGATCAGGTCTACCAGCTCATTTGTTTTCCTTTTCAACCCATTAATATCCTCCTACCGAAAAATCTTGACTCTACTCACTTTTGGTCTCGATATAGCTCTCCTAAGCTGACTAAAGCAGTCTCATACTCTCGAACAGCTGCATCTGATGTCGCAGATGGAACTGTGGAAATAATCGTCTTGTATTGTGCTTCCGCCTCTCTTGGATTCGATTTCGTCAACTTCTTCGCCTCCACTATCCTTGCTGAGTCTGCCGGTGCCATCTTGTTGTGTGTGGAAGATGGATTGGGTTTATGATGAGGATGTTTGGATAGCTGTGCCTGTGCAATGCTAGAGTTAGAGTCAAGGCACCATGGGTGAACGCGGCCGCGCTAGTGGAGTGGGACCCCTGCAGATCCGATATAATTTTTGATACCGATTAACTTCTCAACCTCTTCCAACATGGCGACTATCTCATAATCACAATGGCAAGTGTCTATATTGCCTATTCACTTGGGCTTTGACTAATTCTAGCTTCAGAAAATCAAAGCTTTGAGTAGACCGACGTCCTCGGCGCAGGCCCCAGGTACATCGGCGCAAAAAGCGCCGCGAAATCTCGATCCAGCCCTCCATCCTTTCGCTCGCTCCCGCGAGTATACCAAAGCCCTCAATGCGACGAAACTAGACCGCATGTTTGCAGCGCCGTTTATCGCGCAACTCGGGAAAGGCCATGTCGACGGAGTGTATACCCTTGCGAAGGATCCGAACTCGTTGGAGAGATTTGCCAGTGGCAGTGGTGATGGAATCATCAAAGTCTGGGATTTGACCAGCAGGGATGAGATATGGCATACTTCTGCCCATGAAAATCTAGTTAAGGGCATGTGTTGGACTCAAGACATGAGACTCTTGACTTGTGCCAGTGATCGATCAATAAAGCTTTGGTCACCATATACCACACAACCCGATTGTGCCCCAACGGCTACTTGGCTTGGAACAAATGCTTTCACAAGTATTTCACACCACAGATCGAAAGCTTGTTTTGCAGTGTCTTCGGATGTCATCTCTATTTACGACTTGGAAAAGCATAATGCCACTCCAGAAGTTCTCCGATGGCCCACTACCACAGATACCATCACAAATGTCTCCTTCAATCCGGTCGAGACTTCCATTCTTGCTTCTACCGCGACAGATAGATCAATCGTACTATACGACTTGAGGACGTCAATGCCTCTTGCCAGGACTATTCTGAAATTTCCTGGAAATGCGATCTCTTGGAATCCTATGGAGGCAATGAATTTTGCAGTTGCCAGTGAAGACCACAATATATACATTTTCGACATGAGGAAGATGGACCGGGCACTCAACGTGTTGAAAGATCATGTAGCAGCCGTGATGGACGTGGAATTCAGCCCTACCGGAGAAGAGCTCGTATCAGCGAGCTACGACAGAACAGTCAGATTATGGAGCAGGATGAAGGGACATTCGAGAGACATCTACCACACTAAACGAATGCAGCGTGTATTCTCATGCAAGTGGACTCCCGATTCTAAGTACATCCTCTCTGGCTCAGACGACGGTAACATTCGTCTATGGCGCGCCAATGCATCAGAGCGAAGCGGCATCAAATCGGCAAAGCAACGCCAAGCATTGGAATACAATGAGGCCTTGACGGAGAGATACGCTCATATGCCTGAAATCCGCCGCATCAAGCGCCACAGACATATTCCAAAGGTTGTGAAGAAGGCTGGAGAGATTAAGACGGAGGAATTAAAGGCTATCAAGAAGAGAGAGGAGAACGAGCGGAAACACACCAAGAAGCAGCATCTGAAGAGACGAAATGAAAGAGAAAAGATGATTTTGGCAACAGAGAACTAAAATTGTGGTTTCAATGAGTGGCGCAACTGGAAGGAGGAAAAGGGTATGGGCGTTGGTGGCATTTAGCATTTACTGGCGTTTGCAACAAGCTCGGACTTACCATACGTATTACAACTTCTTGATCTTGGATGGAGCTTACGAGCTTGCTTCTCCACCTTCGAAATTCATCGGAATGATAAATCAAAATTTTGTCTTGTAACTTCCTTTTTGTCAATTTTTGACAAAAACTGTGGCGTTCTGATATTTTCTTGGGCAGAATCATATCAAATGTCTCACACTCCCTTACATTCCTCGTATCTCCGATGGTCCTTGTTCTTTCTCTTTGTACCATGCTTTTTAATCTGAAAGAAATTACATCTGATCGGATTGAAATTGTTGGCTCTTTGCTGAAGTGAAAATCCAAGTATGAAGTATGGAGGCCTGCCCGGCGGACTGCCTCAAAGGCAAAAAAGCTCGCCTGTGAAATTAGTGGCTAGCCATATCCTCTCTCAAATGCGAAGACCGGGTAGGATTCGATTTCGCATGTTCCTCGTCATCGCCTTGTTTGGCATCATCTTCGTTACTTATGGACGAAGGCATCCGGTTCGTCCCCAATGCATCTGTTCCAAACGGATTTTGATACTGACTACACTCATCAGACCGAACTTCATTTTACAGCCTCCGTACTCACCAGTTATATTCCAACGAGTATCACTGAAGCAATCGCAACATATGGCGAGAATGAGGACACGAGGTGGAATGATGGGGAGTCAAGGAACGCCAGCAACCGCATCGTTATCAAGAAACCAAAGTTTCACCTGTTAATTTCTGCCCACCAACCAACGGCGAAACTCTGCAAGACTCTGCTTTCGGCTGCTATTCTCAATTACCCAACGCCAGTGCTGATCAACTACGGGAAATCTCTTGATGGTGAAAGGCCAGGGGCAGATGTAATTAAGGGCACCTACGGCTTTCTGCATGGCAAAGAGGTACGCGACGAAGACATGGTCCTTATTTTGGAAGAAGGTAAAATATCGGTGATCTATTATTACACTCTTCACAGCTTGAATATCATATTCGTAATTGCTGACTTTGCTAACGTTTTTTCAGATACTCTGTTACAACTCCCCGCCGAAATAGCAATCAGTCGATTCATCTACAAACTGGAAGAATCCGCGATTCAATTACTGAAAAAATACGGTCGGGTTGTAAATTCTAATCTCACCCAGGTCCCAAAGCTACATCGGGTCCAGAAATACCGGCAGACAGTCCTGTTCAGTAGCACCAAAGAATGCTCAGGTGATCCGAGTGACCCAGCGTGTTACTCGATACCAGAATCTCCTTTACCGAAAGATGTTTACGGTCCAAAGACAGATCATCACGTAGAAGCGAAGTCAAACATTCCTCGATACATGGCATCAGGGATGGTCACGGGCCGAGTTGCAGACCTCCGACCGATCTACAAACATGCGAGTGAGATACTCGAATTTGAAGACGACGGTAAGAAAGGCAGTCAATATGTCTTTTCCCAAATATTCGGCGAGCAAGAATATGCTCGTACTTTGTCGCTCTTGGCTGCAGGAGCTAATGTGCCTACATGGCGGAATTGGTTCTCGTCTCTCATCTCCAGACCGATCGATCCATCAATTACTCCACCAAACATCACACTCGCGCCGAACCAGAATCACGAATTTGGAATCGGACTCGATTATCTCAGCTCTGTATTTCAGGTCATGGAGAATAGCGTGGAAGACATACAAGTCGTGCGGTTCGATGATCAGTCGGCGATGACAGTACCGTCTCGGATCGGAACAGCGTCGTACAAAATCAAACATGTCCACTTGCCGAAAGATTTATCGATGATCCCTCCACCTTTTGCTCAGAGTATCATCTTAAGCACTGAACTTAATATCTCCAATACCGCTCTCGACGAGGCTTTCGCAAGAGACGCCACTTGGTCATCTGTGCCATTGCTGAGAAACAGCATTGTTCCCTCCTCAGTACCCGCGATTCTCAATTTTCACGGCACAGACAACAACGCCAACGACATCTGGCGCACTATGTGGTACCACAACTCATCTCGTGCTCTCCTTAGCCAACACGTCAAAAGTCCCGTCCAAACTCTCGCTACTGTTGGAGGGGAGCATTGGTTCGACGTCAGAGGTGGAAATGGGGGAGCTTGGACGGAGAGAGGAGAATGGGTACCATGGAATGACATCTGCGGATCTTTCGATGACGAAGTTTTCGGCGATGGCTTGGGCACCTTCAAGATAAATGGTGGGGATACTCCTGCTGGTCACGATAGCCAGGAGAAGGATGGGATGGTCAAGGGCCTGTGGGGAAAGATTGTAGGTGTGACAGAAGACGAGGCGAAGGAGAAGAGTATAGGAGATGGCGGTACAGTAGGAGGCTTCACTCAGGTCGAAAGTGCTGTAAGTGTGCAAGCCCAGGAAGACAAACCCGGCGATAATGGGGATGGCACTTCCAAAAATATTGAAGGAGGCAAATATCAGCTTGAAACTGTTGACGAGGTCAAAGATGTGAGTTCCAAGTCCAAGGGATATGAACACCACGACGATGGAAAGGCGAGCGGTGATGACGACAAGAAAGAAAACGACAAGGGTGACGATAGCAAGAAAGACGATGATGAGAAGGATACTGTCCAGCGTATTGAGGTTGAGAACACTGGGAACAAGAAGTTTGAATTTCCTGGTTCCGCGGACAGGCAAAATTGAGAGCCACGCTGATACTCGAACCCGTCAAATTGGAAGATGAAGCCGAAAGGCCAGACTTTTAGAAGCCGGAAGCCGAGAATGATATTAGCATCAGAATTGAAACAAAAAGTTTTATTGGATGAAGATAGAGCAAAGAAGCAGGGTGAAATGAATAAGATTCCTCCGATTTGTTCAACCACCTAGTTCAAAGTTTCTCGCTTAGCGTTTCGCAGGTCCTTAAGCGAGCGGCCTGAGCCCAACAAATCAACATTGGATGACGACGTCTGGAATCAAGTAGTGGTGCACTGTCTTTACTACGGTGTATGTTGTCGTCTGCCGAGAAGTTTGTATTATCATCTGACAACAAGTAATCTCGCCTTTAATGAACCAAAAATCCAAGAGTACGAAAGGTACCAAAAGCCGAGAAAACCGAGGACTGCTTATTGATGATCTACTATGAGTCTTCTCTAGAGAAAATTAAGAAGGAATCAAGAGCGAGGAAAGAGATTTCCCTTGACTCTTTTTCTGACAGCAACCTCTACCAGACATTTCCAAACTCCTCATCACCTGTTCCTTTTCCTTTAGCCTTTGCTCATACAATCACCATCAAAATATATACTTCTCTACCCAACGCCGTATCTCTGCCACTATCCGCATTGATATTCTCGGCCACAGGCCTTACTACCGATACCGCACCATTTCACCCTGACCCGCCGCTCTCTGAGTTATGAACGACCACACAAGAATTGTACACAACAACCAAAAAACCTTGGTGAGTGATCACGCTCGAAGCACAGGCTTAGATGAAATGGCTTGGCTCTGAGTAGCACGCTGATTTCTGGTCATTGAAAGCATTCGAAAATCATTCGCGGTCGCTGCAGCTCGCGATCCGGAAAGTCGTCGTAAGATCACCCACTGCCTTTTCTAAAACCAGCCGAGGATTCCGCTCGTTAAGTAGATGGGATGCTTACTGAAGTACTGCACATAATTAGCCTATCTCAACGCTGTAAGTGGTGCTCTTTGGCTAAATCGGAAAAAACCTAATTAATCTGAACTAGGTAATATAGACTGCGCTGACTCTTCGACCAACGTTGATAACTACGTGCTTTCCATCTCATGACAATAGCTTCCCCCATTCTGGCTTCAAATCATCAAAACAGTACATGCTAAACTCTTGATAGTATCATTGCCTGTTATAACTATCAGAACAATCTCAGCACTCGAGGATATAACTTCGCAGCCGGCAACAGCGTTACCTTCTTCACAGCTGTAAATGCGAAGTTAGATGGACTGAGCTACTCTCCGGGGCAGAAGAAGCCTGTGATCTCTTACTGGTATGCGAGAATCATCTACGACCAAGCCTACTGAGTATGTAAAAAAACAGTCTTTATATTTCATCTCAAATAGAGCCGCCACTTCGCGGGCGCTGTGCAGTGGACCTTCAACCATTGCAACACAGCTTGAGAAATTAGCGGTCAGTGGATTTGTCATTCCTCAACATCTGTGCTGCAAACTTTCTTCGATCCCGAGAAAAGTGCGAAGGCAATTTTGCAACGTGGAAACTGTAGATTCAAATGCTGCCAATGGAAACGGAGATTTGATCGTCCAAGAATCAGAACTCAACTACTATAGGTAGTGATAAGCTACATTTATCAGATCGATATTGATTTTTTCCAAGCTTGACGTCATCATGTTCTTAAATTGGGTTTAGTATATTAATATGGAGGTATTCCAGTGTTGATGGAAATCTTCGTTACATGTTGTGTGTAAGATTGATTGAAAGAATTCATAGCGCCGAGCGAATGAAAAAAAATAAGCATCCTTGTCTCTGAGTACTTGCCATTAATTCGTCTTCTGCCAAGCCTCATCCTATCGAATCATATGGGGTAAGCATAGCGATATCACCTTCTATGAGAGTAGCGATTATTCATGTAAAACCAGGGCGTAACTTGTTATGAATTTTCAAACTCTTCGCAAGCCACTGATCAGCCTCGACAGTCTTGTTCATAGCTTTCAGACATTGAGTGTACAAGAAGGCAGTCCTGGCAACATCTCGCTGATATGGTTCCTTGTCCAGTGTGTTTGAGAGAACTTCGTCGAGGATACGACTGTCATATACGCTGTCAGCAATGCTCTTGCTTTCCCAATTTAAGCCTAATACATACGAAGCTACTCTTGGCTCCCCAAGTTTTGCGTATATCCTGGCATCCTGTTACTTGCAAATAAGGGTATTGTGGTTTTTAGGTCCAGCAACCCTGGTAGCTCGTTTGACAGCTTCCTTGCAATCCGACAGACCTCCTTTGATATCTTCTCGTCTAGAGTCAGCAGGCCTGAACCTCACTCTTCCACGAGCGTAGAACAATGCTGCGCTCCTGACAATGATTAGATCACGAAACTAGGTTTCTCAATTTGGGGCTCCCTACCTCATTGATACCCGCATCATTGGGACCAAATGCTTCTTCCCATATACCAATAGTTTCATTCAAGACTTTCTCTACCTCGTCGTACTTTCCTTGGCACGCATACACTATGCCGAAGTGGTAGAGTGGCGAAAAGAGTTTTTCGGGTATAAAGCCAGGTAGTTTCTCTCTGACTCTCCTTGACTCCTTCAATTCTATAATTGATTTTTCCAATTCACCCTGCCAAGCCCAAGCGACCGCCATATCGTTGTGAGCCACTGCCAACCAAGACGTCGCATGACCCATCTTTCGGTGTCGCTCAATCTCCAAATTCCATGACAATTTGACATAGTGTAAGAGATCATCCCCATTCTTTGATGAGATAGCGAGTCCAATGTACAGTGGCCCTCTATCTTGGCAATGTGTTGCAGATTCGGTCGTAGCTTATTCGTAGATCTTCTCAACCTCGTCGAGAAGAATAGCTGCATCGTGGCTAACCCCACACTCCGGCCGATATCTATTTATACTGTTAGCGGTGTCAACACTAGAAAATTGTCAAGCTTGACTGACTGCATGGCCTCGAGTAGCAGCTTTGCCAGAAACTTGCAAGATTCTCAACTCTGCGCTTAACAAATTCTGCATGTACTCCCATCAAATGATGTATATGCAGATATGCGACACTAAACTCATCCCTGTACACAATGGGGGTTAGCAATAAAACAGATGTCGGATAAAGAGTCTTGAATAAAAGATGAGAAATGTCTCAAGAGGATCTCGAAACATTGGGTAGAAGAGAATAAACGGGCATCTCTGTTACATACCATCGGCCGCTGCCTGTCACGTAATTCCTGTTAAGGAAGGGCCATTGCGCTTCCATTCTATCAACGGCTCGATTGAACACCGAGGAGGCATGGCCACCGCGGACCATCATAATTTTCGCCACTTCCTGTACCACTCGGTGAACAGACACCTCTCCGTTGCGCCGATCAACATCGATCAACGAAGAATCTGCCAATTGTGCTCTAACATTGATATACTTTCGCGAAGCCGTAAGAGAAGTTTCTGAGATTGAGCCTGCCTGGTGTTTGAATGTGCGTTGTTCTATTTTTTCGGGGTCGAGCATCGCAATAATGCAGAGTAGGTCGAACATTTCTTTTCTTTGTTCTTCCAGATCTATT
Source organism: Rhynchosporium graminicola (assembly GCA_900074885.1). Lineage (NCBI taxonomy): Eukaryota > Fungi > Ascomycota > Leotiomycetes > Helotiales > Ploettnerulaceae > Rhynchosporium > Rhynchosporium graminicola. The sequence goes on along the minus strand of FJUW01000012.1, from coordinate 699,773 downwards.
GAAGCCCAGGAGGTCACCAGATTATGGACGCTTGTATCCTCCAAGGAGATATGCTGATAGAGATCGGCTTTCGTAGGATAAAATCGAAGGAAGTCCGAGATAGTTGTACGTTTGGTGTAGATTGTGCGTCCAAGCTGGATGATTGCCATAGGAAGACCTTCGATCCAGTCAACAATCACCTTAGCATCCTCATCAGCGGTTATATTGGATCCGTCGTCACGAGCACATATCTTGAGAATATTGGCTCCGTCCTCGACGCCAAGGCCACACAGCTGCACTTTATCCTTGATGTATAGCAGAGTTGGTGTGAGTATAGGATTACGGGTCGTGACGAGGATATTACCATGGTGACCTGTGGGGGCGCGGGAGGTGTATCCGTTCGAGGCGATCTACTCATGTCTAAAGAGCCAGGAGTACTTTTCGTAAGAGGAGGGACGTGCGAAGCAGGGGGACCTGCTGAGTCTGTTTGACCTATGTCAGGTGGTTGCAATGATCACAGAAAGGTCTAATATAAGGTCAAAGGATACAAGTGCATACCTTTGGCTTCCAACTTTTAGTTCCAGCGTTTAAGTGTGAGATTAATCTATCGATATCCATTGTCGTCTCTTTTGTCAAATCTCGTCATCTCGCGATGGTCTTTGTGAATTTCAACAGGGAAATTTCCCGAAAGAGTTGCAGATTTGTCGTCCATCACCTCTAAATATAGTTAGCATCATAATTAGGCCCATAAGTCATAATCCGAGCGTTTGGAATATCCTGTGCTAACAAGGCTTCCGGCCATGCCTTGGCTGCGAGCTCATGCCGCCAAATATTTGTCCAGTGGCCATTCAAGCCATGGATGAAAACGATGCTGACTTCTGTGTGATGATATAGATTTCGGCCTGCGGTGAATTCTTGTTTACTTACTCGATAATAGGTCCTTCGGCGACATGCCAAATTGTCTTATCCATAGATTCGACATTCGACTGATGTTCTTGATGCTCGGAAGGCCCTTGAGCCTGAAGGCCTTTCGAATGAGTGAGGTCAATACGATAACCAGACAGCTGCAGTGTGCAGAGAGGACCTAAGTGGGCGGGCAGAGCCGTAGATTGTCTATACCTTATATGCCATGAGAAAGGCAAGTAAACAAGGAAGTTGTCTCTTGTGAGCAACTATGTACGCCCACAAAGCGTCACATTCATCCTGAAGATCCGTGCATCCAGAAACAAGCCCTGGTTGGTGGTATTTATCGAGAAGTATCTTGGAGAGATGAGTGCTTTGCTGTCTGCCGGCTCAGAGTTCTTGAAAGACACGTACCTCACACCTACTAGGTCGGCACAGTCCGCAGCCACTTGATTGAAATCAAGCACTCTTACTGATAGGCTTTTATTTTCAGAGCTATCTTTTTGCAAATGGTCAGACGACTATACTGTACACCTGCCTTATAGTCAAACCGGGCTACCGGGTGGTGGTAGGGTGGTGTTGCGACATTGACGATTAACGGATACGATTATTTCGTCATGAGGCACCAAGGCATACCCTCACCTGCATCTCAACCCTGCATTACATACCTATGTAAGTAAGTCTGTACTCATGCAACTTTACGTGCTAGAAATAATCGCGTCTTTCCCTACCAGTAGCGCTCGTTTCTAACTGAAAACACTTGTATACCTAACTTCGAGTATCTAAGCGATTCGTTTAGTCATTTCTGGGCACGACATTCGAATGAGGCCTAGGCGAATCTGCTCTGCCCTTAAATTCTAATGTAGTGGATAGTTTCGATATAAAAAATCAAATTTCGCACACCCAAATACACAAGGTAGGTATATTTTTCTACTTGATTGCTAAGCGAGCAAGAGCGGCATGCATATCTATGGCCCTCTGAACGCGCTGTGTATATGCCTTGTGGCCTCACGACAAAATCATCGTATCCCAATCAACAGATACGACGACCTGGCTGAGACCCCCACTTTTACGTAAAATATGATGCTTTTGAGAGATTGGTGCCTCGACTTCGAGCTGGCAGCTTACGGAGGTGCTGGGGTAATGTTTGGCTCATCGCAGAACATGGGATACCTTTTTAAGGAGTATATAAACTAGAATATCTCTCCCGTTACGAAGGATCTGAGCTTCTTGATTTCAGTCTTAAATCGTGTATTAAACCTATATTTAATGATTTACTTCCGCTCTAGTTGTTACACTTATCTCTTGTCATTCTAAAATTAGTGACCACGCTGCCTTTACCAATTAATGCACGAACATTGCATGCACTAACTTGCTTAAAGCTGTTAGCACATCTTTACAGCTATCGTTTAACAGAGCTCTTGTCATATTTACTTTTAGTAGTCTATGAAGTACGCGCCCTCTAATCGGCCGTACGTCGGTCGCTAGGCTAGCCGGAGATCAATCACGTGGCATCAAGGCCAGCTACTACTGTAAAGAAATGGCTTCGTCTGCTTCGACCTCTACTCTTCCCCTGGGCTTCGAATTTATGTACGAGCAGTTCACTGATATGGGTCCAGAGTTTCGACTGCTCCAGATACATGCCTTGTCAGAAGTATCATTCGGTTCTACAAATGTCCAATGTACGCTGAGCCATTGGGAAGTGGATCCCGATTATCCACATCATCCAGAGTACACTGCTTTGTCCTACACATGGAGTGCCGCGGAGGAGACCACGACAGGGGAGGTTGACCCCCCTTTGTGCGAGATAATCGTCAATGGCAACCGACTACGCGTCGGCAGTAACCTCTACGACTGCCTTTGCGAGCTACGGAGAAGGATAGACGTTTCCGAGCCTAAGAGCATGTATATCTGGATCGACGCTATTTGCATCGACCAGGTCAATGTCCATGAGCGGAGCTTACAGGTTGGCTTGATGGGCACATCTATCGGAATGCTCGCAGAGTCGTGGTCTGGCTTGGTAAGGCGGACGCATCTTATTTGCACATCGTGCAGCCTATTGTGGTTGGTGTGACGCAGATGGTCGAGGATTTCAAGGAAGAGGAGGGCTCGACTGAGTTCGCTGGTACAAATTACGTTGCTTCTTGGCAGGCAGAGAATGATCACACGCATCGATATAGAAGGTACAGTCTTCCTGATCCTGAGGACAACAGGTGGTCGTTCTTTTGGCTATTTCTGGCCAGACGCTGGTTCAAACGAACATGGGGTGAGTACCAAATCGATTGGGTGAGTGCCGCGTGAAGCCGATAACACTGATTTCACCGCAGTTATCCAAGAAGTTGTGTTGGCTCGCTACGTAACGTATTATTGTGGTCCTGCCAAATTCAGCTATAATCAGATGGTCCAGTGCGCTGATCTACTGTGGTGGGAGATTCGCACCGCTGAGAGGTTTTCCTTTAATTCCTCGACCATCGAGTCAAGCACGTGCATACGAAACACCTTCTTGGTGCAAGATCTCTACACGGAAGAGGGACGCTACAGGTTCGACGACCGAGTGCTTTTGATCGCCCCGGTAGACCCAAAACAGCCTGGACCTTCCTGGCCAACCTTCTCTATAGCAGTAGGCGGCACCAAGCGACAGATTCAAGAGACAAGGTGTACGCTTTGCTAGGCTTGATTGCCACCAAGCGCCAAATTTCCGCTCGCGACACCGTGTCAGTCAACTACGCAGCCACCACAGCTGAGGTCTACACCTTAGCTGTCAGAGGCATTATTCTGGATACATCCTGGCTGGGCTTCCTTTTGCTTGTCGAAGACAATGCCAAACGAAGTGTTCCCTCCATGCCCTCTTATGTCCCCGACTTCTCTGTTAATGGTGATCAGTTTGGCATCGGATGGCAAGTGCTCGATTCCGTGCTAGCCACCATGTCAGATCTAACGAAGACCGCACCTGATGGTGGCGTGCCCTCTTTCGTTTCTGACCTGCTTCAAATCACCGCCATCCCCCTCGGCACAATCATCCACACAACTGGCCCTATTCTCGCCCTACTTAACAGCCCACACGCTTTGGCCCTCTTACACAACCTCGTCTCCGTCCTCCCGGTCACACGTGGCGCTGCACTCTTCGCGCTAGCTCGTTGCCTTTTACAAGGCGACAAGCGTAGCATCGCCATAGACCTACGACAAGACCAAGACCTCACCGCCTCATTCCTAAGTCACGTGCTCCTACAAGCCCTTGATACCTACAACTACGACGGCGCCGAGACATCTCAAGCCCAGGCCCGGGCTCAACTCAAGTCGCATCTCAGCACGCAGTTAGATAGACTGTTCGGCACGGAGTCCCTACCCTACGTAACATTGCTCAAGCGGGACCTCGATGCTTACCTTCATTCCCTTGTTTCCACATCCCCCTCGACATCCATAGTCACAACCACCTCCCTCACTCACCTGTCCCGCCTCCGCCGTCTCGCTGAGCCCTTTTCCCAGATCTTTGCCGCGCACGGTCTGGATCGGAGCGTCTTCGTCACGCGAGAGGGCGCGCTAGGAACGGGCCCGTCCTCGTTGCAAGAGGGCGATGGGCTTTGGTTAGTGGCAAAGGCGCCGTGTTGTTTGATACTCAGGGAGGTAGCTGAGACTAAAGTTGATGTTGTTGGGCAGGAGAGAGGGGAGAGCGTTGTGCGAGAAGTAAAGAGTATATGGGAGGGTAAAGATGAGAGGAGAGGCGACGGTATAGGTGATCGGGCGAAACGGGAAGTTCAAGAGCAAGAGACCAGAGAGGTCGATGATGAGGATAAGGCTAAGGCTGCGGCTGATGAGTTTTTACGTGCGCAGCCATCACACCCAGTGGATGGAAAGCGAAGAAGGTTTCTATATGTCGGGTGGGCGTATGTTAATGATTTGCAGAGCGTGGTAGGGGGGCGCTCGAGAGCTGGGATGTGGGAGAGGGTCGATGTTGAGTGAGGCAGTGGTCCCGTTGCAGGGGGCGGTGCCGAATGTGGAAACGGCCATGGGCGCGCGAGTCACTTGGATTATGGGTCTTCAGGGTTGACATTATTTGAAGCAATCAAAGCCCGCTATATCTCAAATCAAGGAGCGTGCCCAATTCTCACCAGTCTATGGTCGTATGTGGAGGCTTGGAGGTTAATTGGGCACACGTCGAACCGTTTGAAAGTTCGGCCGTTTGAGATTTTTGATGGAGATTTGATCTATTATGAGGCTTGAGATAATCTGGGCACGGCACGGTAATTGAGAAGTTATTAAGTCCTAGCAGAAGCTAAGCGAAGATCAAACGCGTCTCAATGAACGGGCCGGCCCTCCATCATCTCCCCAATCACTTAGGCAACGTCCCCCCTCTGTTGTCCTCCCTCTTTTACTCCCACCACTTCAAATCACAAAACGGATACCTGTATAGAAGGACACAGAATCAACCGAGCATAACGCGGAACCGGCGAGTAAAATTTTCCAACATGATTACAAACCCATGATGTCTCAACCCCGCCACTTAACAACGATCAACCCGCTCTTCGTCCGAGCCCCCAACCACATGTCTCGCAGATCAACACATTCATGCTGCAAACAAACAGGTGTCAAACTGGTTTCTATCACCTGCCAGCTGGCCGGCCAGCCTAATCCAGAGGATCCTGCCCCTAACGCCGCCATCTACCAGCCCTGTTTCTCCTTTGCCATGGCTTACCTTCTCGCGATCAGGCTCCTCACGCTGGTGCCCGCTTACGCCACGGTCGTCCTCCACGAGGCTGACACGGTGCTAGCAGCCCTGTTTGCCAACAAGCTCGAGCAGGCAAACAAGAGTATTAAAGTCCTCTTCACTACTAGTACCTCAATTAAAGGATCGCGTAAGAACTGGATCTACATCCACCTACGCGCACCCCAGCGCACTCTCGATGCCCTGCTGCCACGAGACACTAACTTATTCATCTATTTGAGTACTGGCAGTGACACGGGTCCGAAGGCAAAGAAAATTGCCTGCTCTATCCCGAATTCATGCGCCTATCTCGATGCGACCAGTCTCTTATCCTCTACAGCGTCTGCTTCTCTGCTTGAAAAGGAGATATCTATTATTGATTTGCTCAAAGGTGCGATGACTTCGCAATGGATCTGCTGATGAGGTGACGGACAACATGCCGCTGGGCGTCTCTATGCTGAGCGATATCGTAAGCTCTCCAGGCGACGTGTCTCGCAAGTTTGATGTACGGAGACAAATCTGATGATGAGTGCGAGGATGAATTCAAAGCTGGTATTTTTGCTGCTGATGTATCATCAAATTCAATTGCAACGGTCAGTGTAGAGGTCGAGCCAGCAGACCGAAGCCACGGCGGCCCACGTGCTCTCTTCAAGAGCGACGCCGTCTACTGGCTCGTCGGTCTGGCCGGCGACATGGGCCGCTCCTCTGCAACAGGATGATGCTACACGGCGCTCGCCATATCGTCTTCTCTAGCCGAGACCCAAAGCTGCCGGAAGGCTCGCCACGGAATTGGTCCAAGGTCTTCTTCAGGCAAGTTTGGGGGAGCTTCCCACGACAAGGGGAAAGTAATCAATAGAAAAAGGGAAGTTCCTCCAGGCCAGCCTAAAGCAATCTTTTCGTCCCATAAACTAAATATATCCGTAAGTTGTGGGTTGGGAGTGTTGACTCCTTTCTTAAGACTCGACCCTTCAGTGACAGGCTTGAAACCCCAAGGAAAATACCAGGTTCATGGCCGTGCTGTATTATCAACATCGATTCTATCATCTTCATAAGCAGAACTTGAAAGCACCATATTTTGTCTCATCAATAACATAATTCACAGCTTGCCTCAAAACGAAGCTTCATTCTCAAATAACCTCACAATGCAGTTCACGAATACCGTCATCTTACTTGTTAGCTTTACCATTACTGCTATCGCAAAACCAGTATCAGCACCAGCCCCAGAAACATTTGAAGTCGCTCGCACAGACCTTTCAAAGCAGCCAATAGCCAGTCGCGATTTAGGAGCCGTATGCGGCTACCTATACCATCCCTCCTTCCCCTACATCGGAATCTACATGCCCAACAACCTCATATCATCAGCACAGGGCACTGGAGAGTGGGGAGGGGGATTCATTGACAACCTTCGCGGCAAAGAGACTGCTCCTCTGAACTGGTGCAATCCTATTGGATGGCAGGCAGTACTTGATGATGCTGGCACTGGGCTGGCCATGGTCTTTAACGTTGAACTTGGATGTACTGGGAGGGATGTTGCTAGGGCTTTACATGCTGCCAGCGGACAATGGATTATTTGCGCGGATGATTTAGGCGCTGATGTCGGTAAACTTGCGAGTGTTGGTGCGAGTGTCGCTGGTGGTATTCTTGCAGGATTCATCAAGGTTTGAAAATGGGGCTGGGTCAAGAGACATGCTGCAACTTGTAAACGGGATATTTCTGGGGGTGCCGAACAGTGTTAGTTTGGGGTTTCTGCTTTGAGATCGTGGCCTTTAGTACTTTGCTTTCGAGAATTCTGTTTCAAACTTGTTCTTTCCCCAGAGATTTCTACTTTCAAAGAAAATCTGTCGTTCACGGGTATTGATTAGGACATAACTAAAATCCTCTTGTTAAACAAAGTCTCTCTTCCCATATTCCGGCTGTCAAGACGAATCTAAGGGGTTGGCTAGTTATGGCCGAGGAGAGTAAGTCATTACTGACCTTCACAATCGGTTTCTCTCTGAGTCATATCCTTATCAAGTGGCCGTTAGGAGCAGCTTAGCTGTTAGATTTCTCGACACATGCAAGGAAAAGCACACGAAGATATCGACGGTATCTCTGAGCATTTATCTGCATTTCGAAAGCCTTAGATCACGGTTCTGGAGACTTTTCACTCCTGAGGGCTGTAGTACTGATAGAAATGAAGAGCCAAAGAAGGGTCTACTTGATCAAAATTCATGCCGTACCCACACAGCTTGATAATGGTATGGCATATGTTAATATGAATCGCTGTTGGAAGGTCACCTGCATTAGTAACGATTACCAGCTCTTCTAGAGAATCCAAAGAAAATCATTCAAAACCCAAGGTCTCGATTCTGAAATGCAAGAGTCAGGGTTGTAGATCACATAGAAAAGTTTGACATGAGACGAAAGAATCGAAATCCAAAATATTATGATTCTGATTGACGCTGATGCACAAGAAGCTGTGCAGGTGGTCCATTATTCCTCAATCTGTGTCTGCATTTGATCGTAAGCAAGTAAGGAATCTGTGTGCTGGAAGATGACTGCGCGAACCCAAAAGCGAGTCTCAAGTACTTCAAGGTGACTGCAGTATCCTCATGAATCTCCTGCACTAAATTTGTGTACGGCCTTGCAGCCACCATGACCCTGGAAGCAATTGAGAGAGAGAGTAATTCGAATCTATCACAGACTATGAGTAGAAACTTACTCGATTGACCCCTAAGTATCTTGGATCGGTCGGCTTGAAATAGTGGGATGACGTTCACTACCTACATTTCTGGATCTTGGTCTCGATCGAGTTGGCAGATAATTCAATCACTCAACCAAAGTCCGGAATCAATAGCCAGAGAAGATTCGAAATTATGATGCCAAAGCATATGAGCGCAGACAAATGGTCCATCCACCTTCAGCTTGCGCTATGCTACAGAATCAAATCTGGGAGTTAGGGCTTGATCCGCGTTCTCCTTGACTTCGAGTAAAGTTACCTGTAGGATCAGATACCATCATGTCCCGTCAAATCTACGCCTTTAAGTGAAATGCGCCCACAATTAGAAGAGCTCAGGTCCTGGTTTAGTTTGTTGGATACAACATCCCAATACTCAGCGCTGCTTCTTAAAAACAGGCTGACGCCACCAGCTCATGCATACAGTACAACCCCCAGGGTTGTAGCTACTACACCTCCCACTCGCAGGGGAAGGCACTCACTTCCAATTAGCTATGCTACCTGCTCGGGTAAAGAAACTGCTCTACAAAAGTGCCCATGTTTCGTCTTGCCGCCGGGCAGCAAATTGTTTTACCCCAACAAGTCAGAATCCTCTGATTTCAAGGTTCTGCCTTATGGCGTTGATTCAAAACTTACCCTTAGCATCCGCACGGTAGTCGAGAATAGTAGTATTAGCTGACAAGTCACAACTCGTCCACAAAGCATGACCAAAACGCCGCCGAAGCCTTAAGATGTTATAATCAGGATTTATAAATTGCAGATAACAAACCATTTACTTCAGGACAAACTTGCACAATAGAAACCTCGTTAACGATTCTGTATAGCACACTCGCTGGTTTCTAGCATTCAGGTCGCAAGATGTAGGTAATTGCCGATCCATGCAATTCAAATGTTGACATTCAATCCCAGATTTAGGCGAGAACAACAGTCGAATTATTGTTATAAATCTCTCCTCGCATGGAGCTTTGGCATCAAGAATCTTTATCTTTCGAAATTCGCCCAGCTAATGAACTTGGATAATAAAAAAGATAAAAAAAATAACTAGGCCTCAAAGTTAATACCACCCTTAGATCCCTCGAACAAGCTTCACTCAACTTCAACTTCAAAATATGAACCAATTTCATCACCCAGCCGGGTGCAACCTTAGAGGCTTTATTAGGTAGCATAACTCATGTCAACTTGCAGGTAGGATCAATTGCTGGTAAAAAAGAAAAAACGAACATACAACAGCAGGTATTCGCTGGTGGTCACCCACCCAACTACTAATCTGCCGATCTGGTGCTTGTGTATGGCAGAGCGGACGGGATGCCCATTTCTCACCAGTCTGTGGTCGTATGTGGCAGCCATCACTTTACTCCGCTATATACAGGATTGATACATTTGCCGTCGCCAATCTCCGCGGAGTTTTTGATCATGCCAAAGATTTGGGCATATACTCCTCCTTTCTAATCAGCCTCGATTGTTCATAATGAACTTCGTCAGTGGAGCTTCAAATCAGTCAGACGCCGATTACTCGTTGTACATGGACGTATGACAAGTCTGCGGAACCAGGTCTGTGGTATCATCTGGTCCAAAAGGTAATAAATCCTCGTTTGTGTGAGTATTGGTTGATTGGATGGGTTGCTGCATGTCGGTAGATTGCGTCTGCACCCACCGACATGAATGATCTAATGGAGAATATCAATATTTTCTCTTGCTGTCAGAAAATCACTATGGAGTGACGAAGTGCGGTCTCTCGTAACTATAACCACTTGCTACCAGATATCCTCTATGCAATGTTTTGACGGGCGTGGTGGAAATCACGCCGACTCGCACTAGCAGGGTTTCTAACAGGATCTGGTTATCTCATATAGGGTGGGGACATACCTTTCCCTGTAGAGATCGTCTGCAACAGGAGGTAAACATACAATGCAGCTGTGGAGAGCATCTAGGAAAACGACCGAAACGGAAATACCAAGTAGAGCATTAATGGAAGCTCCAGGTGATGCAGAAATTGAGTCACGCCGGTGATAGCGGGGACATAGACCCACGCGAAACCTTAAAAGATCACCTCAGCACGTGCCGTCTTTCACAACAAGTAACCGTACTGCCGTGAAAGAGTGAATGGCTCATTTACTCTTCTCTATCACTATTTGCATCTTCATTCAAAACATCCCCAATCCAAAATGACTACACCACAGCTCCGAAATATGAATGCAAAATGTCCATCGGGGAATACGAGGGCGTCGCGTCTACACATACTCGGCGCTTCAGGTGGGTGGTTTCCGGACTTTATTTCTATCTTGCGAGTGTATCTGAGGATGATTTGAGGCCTGTGTCTCCTTCAGAGACTAAACCTCCACTCTCGTCTTTTTTCTCTTATGCTTTCCTGACTCCTCCACAGGGAGCGGTGTCACGACACTAGGCAGCAATCTATCGAAAGCGCTCTCCGTCCCAGTCTTCGATGTTGATGATTATTACTGGATTCTTACTGATCCGCCGTTCACTACTAAGCGACCCATCCCCGATCGCATCTCTATCCTCAAGCCGCTTCTCGCGCGCGCTCAAGAGGAACACGGGGGCTGGATATTAGCTGGCTCGATGTGTTCTTGGGGCGAGGTCTTTGATGGAGATGTCGAACATGTGATTTTTGTTGATACCTCGACGGTAAGTCTTTCTCGTTTATCCCTACCATTTTGTTTTGTCGCTCTCAATTTTTTTTTTCTCGGAAGATTCAAGATCCTTTCAAGAGTTTTGGTGTTGATGCCCAGTAGGAGGTGCGGATGAAGAGGCTAGGTGAGAGGGAGTATAGGCGGCATGGAGAGAGAATCCGGGAAGGTGGGGATATGTACGAAGAGTCGACAGCCTTCTTGAAGTGGGCGGAGAGGTATGAGGATCCTACGCTGGATGAAGGTAGAAGTAGGAGAATGCATGAGGAGTGGTTGAAGAAGGTTAAAGTGCCTGTAACGAGGTTAGATGGAGATGTGGAGGAGTCGGTGCTGATCAACGGTGCGCTGGAGGGGCTGGAAAGGGAAGCCAAAGTATGAAAGTGATAGATTGATAGTCCAGCATGAAGAGGCTTGTGGTTGTCTGCAGTAGACACGTAGTTGTCTAAATATGGCTGTACTCTTGCTTGTTTCCATACCTGGAATTGCATGTCCATACATGCAAACAAACATCCGGTGGAATCTCCAAATATAGGCAACTCCCCAAGTATCAAGCAGATCCCGAGCTGAATTATCTTTCTCATGACTTCGATGCTCCAACCAATTTTTTGCCATAATAATGATTATAAGCAAACAAGGTGTTCTGCTTTTCAAGCTCATAAACTCAAAGAATCATGATTTGGATATCTGAGAAAGTTAATAACAATGAGAAGCTAAGAGAAGACGGAGTCTCTGTGGAGTATAGTATACCAACTCATCTTTGAATCTGGTAAAGCTATGCCTCTTTAGGCTCGATGCGTGATGCAGACTCGAATTACTCTCAGGTCCCAACTCTAGTGTTGTCTGGATCAGTCAACGTCAATTAACTTAACATCCGGCGAAGCGATTTGAGAAACTCATGGCATCGTCCAAGATCGTCCCTTCAAAACAATGTTACTGGAAATTGGAAACGTGTATTAGCTTCTTGAAGTCTTCGCGTAATGTCCCAGAACGTTCTCGTGGATTCATTATCGAGCTCGCGATATCAATTTTAGCCATCCAGGTCCCGTTTGCCTAACACGAATTTGCCGAGCTTCACATCATCTGACAATTCCCGACCTTCCCTTTGCAGCAAAACTGGAAGCCAGGTACCAGGAGAAAACCCAAGTGCATTGGTACGTAGTCCTCAGCATAGCTATGAAGTCTGCAATCATGTGACTCTTGCGTGGAACAGCACATCTCGAGATCTCTCGGCTACAAAAGCTCGGTGAGGCCTTGTCTAGCTGCGAAGTAAAAGCTCGACGACGAGAGACTAGAAAGTGTGAGAGCGGAAGAAGGCATTTCCTCTCTTACTTACTCAGGAGAAAATGGTATATGAAGGGTGGATCCGGAGGATAAGACAAGAATATGACGCAGTTTTGCAACCGGCTAATGTAAGCGCTCATTCAACTAAGATGTCGCTGTCTCGGTAGCTAGTAGCACGAGGTGTTTTGTGATATTGTGGCCTTTAATTAGGTATCACCGATATGATATGTCACAATGATTCATCGTGGTATCCTCATTTCACTAATTTCAATATTACACAGAACATGATCTGAGTAGCTCCAGAGTCATTGATGCTGCGATAATTACGCCCTACCCTCATCTTTTTTCCTGGTCGAACCGGTTTCGACAGGAGTCTGGGGGATATTCTGGGAGCCAGGAGTCTAGGAATTCCCAGGAGTTCAGGAAGTTTCGGGCTCACAACGACTTTCTTGTAACATATAACATGTTTGCAGACTCTGGTATTGTACCAACGTGATCGCATAACTACGCAGACAAATGTGAAGAGGTTGCAACTTTCGATACCCATTGCGATCATGCGACAAGGTTGTTGACATTGATTTATCTTCCGAAATGGGTGGCTCGCGTAACAAATCCTAAATGACGACTGCTTTATGTAAGGGCGACTTGGCATCCTAACGCTTCTTGCTCGCATCGCATCGCCCGCGCATACTTAGCGTCAGCTATTTGAAAGTGTGGAAATTGTTTGTTTACTTACTTATATGACTTGGAAGAGCCATCCCAGAGTAAACATGTCGCTCACTCCCTGTATGAATTAATGCTGGCTGGTAGGCGAAATATCAGATGCTATAGAAGGCTGTTGTATGTCACACAATGATTGATTGACACAGTCACGGCTTAATTCGCTGACTACGAATCTTTTGGTCGGTTTACCATTCCATGAATCCAAGATTCCAAGAATCCAAGAATACCAGATCGATATGTTTCATGTCGGAGAAAGCTTGATCACACGAGGGCGAAGGGAAGATCTCGAATACAATAAGGCAGGCAGGTACGATACTTAAAGCGGAGCACAGACCAGACCGGCTCACGAAAGCCCGGACCTGGGGTACACCCACCCCTACAGTACGCGACCAACCAGCCATACACGGTACAGTACTATATCTGATCGGCTGTGTTTCTCGGGTTCCTCACCACCCGCGCATCCATTTTAGGAAAGACTCACTGCGAGTCTACTAGTCTGCTAGTCGCCCTTTCCTTTCAACTCTCGAGCTAGATACACATCTAGTCTCAGCTGGTAGGCTAAGTTTCTCAGCCCGGCCTTCTGACAGCTGAATGAGCTTCTTCAACATTGACCAATCACTTACTCTTCATTTCTCATCGTGCCAATTACCTTCGTCCTGGGCAGCATCCAGATGCTCCATAAGTGGCTTCAACTTCGGTACTAGTCCGAAGGATGAAAGCCATTCCGAGCTGATCAGTCTGCTTCCTAGGACATGGCACTGGCAAATCGATATTGGCCCCTTGGTTTTTTATACGGATGGGCCCTTGGATGTTATGGACTGGAGGGGATTCAGAGGAAAGTACTTGCCTAGACAGCAAGATCTACATTTCAGGTACATGAGTTGCAGTTCGGGATCGCTAGATCCGAGCCGCCACCTCACGGCCCAACAGTCAGAGAGGAAGGAAGGAGATTATCCTCATGGCCCTCGCTCGAGTTTACCTCCAGCTATTGCTAGCTACCCTTGCTGGCGTGGCTAGCCAAAATCTAGGACATCGTGCCAACATTCTTCATACCACGCTTAACCACTTCTAGACAGAAGCTTGGTGCTGGTCGTCCTCACTTGTATGGTAGCTTACGCCCCTTTGTCCTCCCTCTACCCTGCATCCGTCGTCCTGACAACTTTTTGCTATATAGCTTGCTGCTCGCCTCCTCTTGTCTTTGGAAGTTGTTGCTCTTTAAAAGTGTTGAATTTCACTGCCCAGATAACATCTGACCTACCTTCGTTCCGTTTACCATCATCATCATGCATGTCAAATCTCTCACCCTCGCGACTGTCATCAGCACTGCTGTTGCTCAGAATGTCTCCTTCTGCGACAAGTACACCACAGCTCTTTTCATGAACAACACTGCCGAAAACCAGCTCAAGCTCTTGACTGCCGTGGTCAACACTGCCGTCATTGGAAACTGTATGTATATACCTCAGTCTATATTATCCTATCAAACTGACAATCTGCAGACAGCGAATCCAAGACAGGAATGGCAGTTCCCGGTATCCTTGCCAAAGGCACATACAATGGTGTCGAGGTCAACCTTGCTCCTTACTTCAGTGGTGCTCTCAAGTCAAGCAACCGTGGTGGATCCATGGGTGTAGCAGTCAACTTCCTTGACGGAGGTGGAGCTGCTCCTCTCATGGCTGGCAAGGCTTCCAACAACACCGACTCAAACCAAGAGTTCGTCTTCACAAACACCGATGCATAAGCTTCCACTAACATATACAGGCGTTTGTTGACTCATCTATACGAGTACTTCGGGAGCCTCCTTCAGTGTTCCGAGCAAGGAAAATCCGCCTACCCTGCGTACGATGGCTTCGGATCGCAGTACGAGGTGCATAAGTAAGTCAGAATCTCCCTTGAGTACGACAATGCTGACAAGAACAGGTTCATGGACCTTGACGCCAACGAGGTCGGTTACTTTATCGCCCAAGTTGCAGGTGCTGCTGCTTCTTTCGGTGTCTCATCCGAGGACCTTGCTCCCGTCGGAATGGCTCTTAACTCCCTTTTCGGATATAAATGCTCCCCCCCTACAGCTGTCATTCCGGCTCAAGGTCCCCAACTACAGAGCATCTGTTCCGCTCAAGATTGCCCAATCGCTGCTATGAATGCATCATGCCCTGCTAGCAACATCACCGAGCCAGCCTCAGCTACCGGTGGTGCTTCGGGTGCTTCGCCATCTTCTCCATCCTCCTCATCTAAGCCATCAGGAACATCTAAGCCCTCAGGAACATCTAAGCCATCTGGTACTTCAAGCGCAAGTCCGATGCCTACCAGTGGAGCTGCTGTAGTAGGAATGAGTCTCATGGCTGTCTTTGGTGGAGCCCTTGCTTTGTGCCTGTAACTTGGTACTTATAGCCTGTGCATATGGGGCGTTAATTGGGTTTCAATAGCACTTTGCGCATTGAAAGATCATGAAAGTTCTATAAGGAACGAAAGTGGTGTTGTATCATCAAGATTTCTAGCCTTAACCTTTCATATCATATTATAAGATAATTAATATCATCGAAATCACCACCACTTTGACCAGTATCTGCCCATTATGACGAAACTGGCATAAATGACCAAAATCTATAAAGTTTGGCCAAGACAATAGATCATTAACAGAATAAAAAAAATCAACAATCAACAAACGATAAACAAGACGAAAGGGCGAGTAAAAAATTAATATATCAACTACTATTTTAGTGTCAGTGCCAACACACACACTCTCTCTCTCCCTCTTCATACAAAGGTCACTTCTGCAACCCAAGATTCGAGACACAGTCAGTCACCTCCACTATCGAACATCTATCCTTCCCTCTACCCTTCTTTCTACAATCACCTAGAACTTCTTTTTCCACTTCCCACCACACCTTCTCTCTCAATAAATATTAAAAATATCAGTAAATCTCCAAAGGCAAATTGACACGATTTACGTTCCTAGATCTAGGACGAAAAGCCGGTGGTAGAAAATGATAGAAGAAGAGGTGCTGGTACCGCTATTCATCCCGGGACCTTTTCTGCTCACTCTTTTATGTGTGAGAAAAAGGAAGGCGCTAGGGAGGGTTGAGACTTTCTGGGGGGTGGGAGGATGGTGTTCTCAGTGGGTAGATTGTAGGAGTTGATTGCGGTTGTAAGTAGTAGAAATATCCCCATCCCATCTATTTGACAGAAGAAAACCAACATATTCCAGATCAGTGCAATACTAGCCGAATTATTCGTTAGAAAGTTTGGTCAAGATAGGAATGTTGACCAAAATCCGGGTTATTTTTGGGGGGCTAGATCGGCAGGCTTTTGGTGAGTGAGTGAGTGCATCGGAGGAATTGGTCTGGCTCGTACATATTTCTGGCAGTGACGTCCGGGACTTTTGATCAGACAAGAACGTTGTTGAGATGGAAGGCTATGTTCCTTCTTGAGGTCAAGGTCATCTAGCTTGGTAGGCAAGTCAGGAAAAGGGTGGGCTACGTCGCTGCCGATTGGTCCCGTAATATTTCCAAGGTGTTTATTTACCCGCGAGCACCTGTTTAGCGAGTGTTTCGTTTGATGAAACGCATTACTTACGAGAGGGGGACTTCACTGCATGATACCGATATGTTGATATGGCGACAGTGTCTTGATGATGAGTCGGTTCTGATTATTGAGGTGTATGACGCGCTGAATCTGGCAAAACATATGGTGTATGTCCGTGTTGAGACTTTTTTGGTCAAGCTGGTGTGGCTAGCAAGGCTATAAATACCACATTTTTGCGCCGCAACGTGGCTGACTTAAACACATTCACGGATTTATAAATGTTAATTCTTTAATGATACAGTTCAATATACATCTGCAACATCGCTATTAAAATGCGTCTTGTCATTTTATATACTTAGGTTCACTAATGCGGTAACGAGGACATTAAATTATCAAACGTCTATATTCTCGAAATAATAAGTGTTTGATGGAACATTTAGCTGCGACCGAAAACAGTGATTGAGCACAGTGTTTTCAAGGTGTGTAGTCTCAGATTGTCAGAACTGAAACATTTGAGAGCCTCAGCCTCTGGCCGCAAATTAAGCCCTGAGAAATACATAATGTGTAGAGGATGTCCCTTAACAATTCGCAATCGATTTTAAAAAAAATAAAAATAGAAGATACTATCAAACTCCATGGAGATAATCTCAAGGTTTCAAATATCCAGCCTGTCCAGAATCCCAGGGTCACGACTCACGAGCAGCTCCAAGGTTGCTTCGAATTCGGTTGTAATGCTTGATTATGTTACGAAGTACTTGGCTGGAGTCAACCTGTCATATCGGAGAAGATAATTTGATCTCCAGCTATGGTACTTTCGACCTGACTTACTGGCCGTAGGTAACACCGTCACTGCTGAGAACGTCATTGATGATTTAAAGATTGTGATAGAGCCGCTGCCACAAGCTTTCGAGGCCTATAATCACAATCGGCCTGGTGATCCCAGAAAAGGAAGTAAGTCGATTGTGGAGGGGCTGACTGGAACTGGAAGGTGCGAGAGCAGGACATTGCCGTCGCGATTGGCGATGGGAAGCTAATATGTCAAGGCCGTAGAAGGGATTTTGGAGGTTGCTCAGAAGGCTTTGGAGGACTGGAAGGAGTCGAGTCTCAGCACGGACCCCTGACTACTCACTTGAAAAGAGTAGATGGTAGTACTCTCCTCACATTCATCAAGCACATGATCTATAGCCACCACCACGAGAGCAATCTTGGCCTCGCCATCCTGGGGGCGCCCGAGTTCCGGATCCGTGAGGTTTGAACTTCGACCAAGAATGTGATCCGACTGTAGAGAGTCCCAAGGCATCCCAGTGAGAACTCGGATAAGATATCACGTCTGCAGCTGATTAGTGATTTGCCGTCGTGGCTGGTCCATCCATGGACGTGTTCCAGCTAGTGTCGGCGCGGTGTGCTTCATACTATGCTGATGGCAGAAGGATTTTCTGCTACATAGCCATTTGTTTTCTGACTTGTCTCTCATATGTGCATGGGCACGTGATAATATAACGGTTGTATCATAACCGACGCCTTGGACAGACAATCCTTACTCTAGTAGTTGCAGCAGTATTTGCGACATCAGCCAGGATCCCAATGAGCGCCATCGAAGGACACAGGTTAAAGAATCTGAGCGTACGGATGAAGGCCGAATTGCAACTGAAGGGAAAGGGGGTAGACACAGGTTAGAGATTGTATAACAGCAGTAGCCAGCCACGCTGACCGAGGACAGCAGATACTAAATGATATATTCTCATATCCAGATATATTACTGTACAAAGTGGGTAACAAGAAGAGAAAAACGCGTCAGAAACCCTTCAGGCATCCTCAGTCAACCCCTTCGCATCGACACCGCCCAGCGCTTTTAAAATGTGAAGCACAGAAAGAGATGTGTGCACGGCAAGCCGCCAGAAGCGCCAAGTGATCCGACTGCGAAACTACTGCTTGTTGAAAGTCAAGAATCCCTTGCTGTCATAGTAGATCTTTCGGAACTTGGTGGATCTCAAGGCATCCACACCAGTCTGCGACGAATCGGCGAAAAACAGGTACCACTCGCCCTTGAATTTGGTAATAGAACCGTGGGTCGTCCATCCTTCAAGCGGATCAAGAAGCTTGCCAGCGTACGTGTAGGGACCCCAAACGTTCTTGCTCATCGCGTAGACCATAAGGTGGGTGTCGCCGGTAGAGTAAGAGAGGTAGTAGATGCCATTGTTCTTGTGCAAGAAGGCACCCTCGAAGAAGCGGCGTTTGTGGTCGTCAGCCATAAGCGGCTCCTTAGTATCAGGGTCTAGGATGGTAATTTCGCGGATAGCGCCACCGAATTCTTCGAACGTGTTGTCGAGTTTCGCGATACGAGGACCGAGGGCCTTTACCCCAGTGCCATTGGGTTGAAAGGCGCCTTCCCATCTCGGGTCGTAGGTGTCATGGTTCTGGTAGGCTTGGAGTTGGCCACCCCAAATGCCTCCGAAAACCATGTAACCGCTGCCGTCGTCATCGGTCAAAACGCACGGATCAATGCTGAAGCTTCCTTTGATGGGTTGTTTATTTGGTATGAAGGGGCCGCCAGGGTTCTTCGAGCTTGCAACCCCAATCTGGAAGCGGTTGTCGAGCGCCTTGGCTGGGAAGTAGAAGAGATACTTGCCATTGTGGTACGCAGCATCAGGAGCCCACATCTGTTGCTTTGCCCAAGGAACGTCTTTGAGGGTAAGTGCGACCCCATGGTCGGTGGCTTGCACATATGGATCTAGGGAAGTGGTGCTGAACGGGTGGTAGTCTACCATGGGGTACCTAGTTGGCGAGAGAATCAGCTTACGTTTGTCGGGATTCGGATTAGGAGCACTCCAGAGAGTGCTCGTCAGTTCCCCCAACCATCAATTTTGTTCACACTTCCCCGGCTTGCGCAAGCGAAGGTCGGTAACAAATGAGGTTAGAGGGTTACCAATGGATACATTCTCCGGGATGACCTAAAGACCGGAACTGGCCTGCGCTGTAGTGACTTACCCGTAGTCGCGCGTAGTGTCATTGATATCATGGGACGTGTAGAGCCAGAGCGTGTTGTTAAAGACACGAGCGGAAGGGTCCGCGAGGAAGAGGAGTTTGGTGATGAGTTGCCCTGCCATTTCAAGAGAGATAAGTATACACTAAGAGGTGTGTGCAGGTACGAAAGTGAGGTTTACTAATGAGGGTAAAAGAATGTGGTTATTCGGGCATTAATGTGGAAATATGGTTAACTTATACATCATCGACGGGGCAAATCAAAATGTGGGTCGCTTTCTGTAGTCATTATCCGTCCATCGAACAGCTGCGAGCATTAGGTGCATAATTGAGTTCCGGCATAGCCCTATGCTCATATAACCTCCAATATAACATGTTTACCCCCATGTCCCTCGAAGCACATTGGTAATCAAAGTCAAATTTTCATCAGCGAATGCTCGTGAAACCATCAATTCTTGACATTTAGCTGAGTGCTCCACAAGCTTTGACGTACTCCACTTCTGGGAAGCTTCAAGAGCAAATTCGTCTACTCTAATTGGCGAGAAAACGTCAAAAGGTTTACACAGAGTGCCAAATAGACTTCCGTACCTTTCTTAACAAGCGAACCACTCGGAAAAGAAAAGAAAACCCAATGAGGCAGAGTGCCGATTCACATTGACAGTTACAGGAGAATCTTCAAGTCATTAAACTGTCGTCAGCAATTTAATGAATCATGTTCTAACAGAGTTGGTGCCAAGTTCAAGTATAATTAAAACTCATATCATGTTCCAAGTTAGGGTTGATATGCTTGCAATCCTTACCCTTTCCCAGAACTCTGCTTAAGTAAAATGTGGATACAGGAAATGATGCTGCTAGTCCTTAACTACCCCGCACATACAACATGTCAAAGTATAATAGAATGGGCATACGGAGTGTATTACTGTCCCCCCCAGGTTAAACTCTAAAACATTCGCCCCTTCTACTTCGTACGTGGCCAAATAAACGTAGATTTAATATCCCTGCACACATTCATAAGAAACAGCGCCCTGTAATAATTATTACATCGATTGAAAAGCGGAAGATTAGCATATAGATATAGCTCTATATAAGAAGGATATACAAAATTTGAAATAGTATTCATGTAAGCTGAATTGTATAGTATTTTTGAATAAAGAAGCGCGCACGGACGCTGAATCTACATTCAATCGGGCATGCACGAAGTACAGTGGTACAGCACAGATCTTTAAGCTAGGGGGGAGGGGAGGGGTGGAGGGATAGTATATTACCTGTAAATTCATTATTTCTCCGCGCGATTCAAGAAGACAGATGACAGTTACATGATGTGGCATTTGAAGACATCAGGATTTCCTGGACTTGTCATTTTTTTCAAGTCTAGTTCCTCAATTGGCGAGGCTCACGAATTCTTTGAGGCAATCCTGGCCTGGTATGATCATCTACGGCGCAGGAGTACAGGCCTAAGAAACTACGGATAGTTAAGTAGACTTTGCCATTTCGCCCATACGGTTGACTCGCAAAAATGCTGAGCAGGTTGGCAAATTGGCAACGGCCGGGGTTGACCACGATTTACTCGGTTTCTTCGTGGATCTGAAGTCTCCAATCCACCTTTTCAAGCTTGGCTAGTAGGGGTATTTAACCCAATAGGATAGACCGAGTCCCGAGTAAGAACTCTAGAATTTACGAATTCGTCGATGGAGTAATTATTACACTAAAACAGAGTGTACCTTGATATTCAGGCTTTTAAGGCGTAGTAATCCACTTTCGAGCTTCCGAAACGTTCGAAAGAGGAGCTGCTGAGAGCACGTCCTTTAGAAATAAAGAGAAATATCGGGTTTAAGAGGAGAAACTTGTTAAAAACGATAGGGTAATTAAGTCACCACGAATAAGAGATTACAAAAGACGTCCATGGCGCTGATGTACTCTCCTCCATATAGATTATAATGGCAGTTCAGACCCACGAAGAAACCGAGTAGGAGCCGGAGGCAAAATTAGGGGTCTTCCAGATGAGAAGGAATATACTTTTCACGAAATCTTGGCTTGTATCAGGTTTATGGACTCTAAAAATGAAACGGAAATGACTCTTTCGGTAGAGCCCAGATTCCAGCCAAGCTTAAGAATTCCAAGCCCAAGAATCATGTGATTATCAGATTGTCCTCAAAACGGCCGATTGTTTCCAATGCAGCACTTTGTGTGGAACATTATTTAACATAGACCAACCACCCAAACAGACGGCCGCCTTATGTCGCGCCATGTAAATCTGTAGAATTCCACTATCAGTAACACTCCCAATGTCCAAATGCCCAAATTCAAGCTTTAATTACCTGTTATTACTATGTTGGTATACTTCTCTTTCTTTCGGACGACGCGTTACTAGCAGGCAACGAATCCTTCGTAGACCTAGGCTCTCACCTCCTCGAATCGCTCGAGAACGAAAGACCTGATCTCATAATATCTCAATCAGTACTATCCTTCTTAAAGCGTGACGAAAGATTCAGTAGTCTACCAGCCTTCAAAGATACTATCTAGCGAAGTCGAGTAAGGTAAACCTAAATCAGGAGAAGAGAAAGAAGGTTAGAGATCAGCTATTACGGTCAAATAAGTCGTAATCGCAGGAATGAAACATGCCTAGCTAAGAGACCGATTGGATAGTTTTCTGTATAAATATGTTATGATGATCAATCGCTATCCTCTTCCCATTATCATTCTTAACCTCTGTCTTTCTGTCAATTTGATTTCCCGGATTTCTATCAAAATGCTACTTCCACCTACTGTGCATCGCGTGGCATAAAGCGGCCGCCTGTTTGGTGGTTGTTGTGTGTAAAATAATGTTCCTCAAAAGGTGATTCATTGGAAACAATTGGCCCCCCAAAACTCCATTGAATTATTCGGCCGAATACCTTGAGGGGTCCCCGGATTGTCCCCGTCAGTTTTACAAGCAAATATTTGGATTGCACAGATATGAAGAGCTGTGGGGCATGAAAGTAACCTCTCGATCAGATAAAAGCACTACGAGACTTCTTACTCTCGTTGGAATATGCTGTACGCACAAGGTTTTCGTTTACGCCATCTTAAAGGGTACGAAAGGTACATTTGTCTAACTCCGCATACACGTACAACAGGCCGAATACCTTGAGGGGTCCCCGGATTGTCCCCGTCAGTTTTACAAGCAAATATTTGGATTGCACAGATATGAAGAGCTGTGGGGCATGAAAGTAACCTCTCGATCAGATAAAAGCACTACGAGACTTCTTACTCTCGTTGGAGTATGCTGTACGCACAAGGTTTTCGTTTACGCCATCTTAAAGGGTACGAAAGGTACATTTGTCTAACTCCGCATACACGTACAACTGAGGGGTATTTAGGCTGAAGGTATTGGAATCACGGTATCCTGGACTTCCGCACCTCGCCTTCCGCACATTCCGAGTCCCTGGAATCCGATAAATACAGGGTCTACTATTTGACTTTAAGTAGTCATTTAAGAACTTGCTCTGAAATCACTCGAACAGCTGCTTTAGTGTTTACACAGTATAGAAGTCCACGTTTTCCGTAAATTGGGGGCAATATATGGTCTCCGTCGAGGAAATCGTGCGGCTCGACCTCCGGGTTGCGACATCGTTCAAGTAAGTGTATTACGTGTCGGACCCCCTCCCCGCCCCCCGTCTCACATGGGCCATTTTGGAACGGAATCGATTGAACGGACAAAGGGAACTTTGGACAGACAAAACATAGGAGGGACTGAAAATGCTAATGTGCTGTCCTCTACGCGCGGTGTCTCGACGTCTCAAGTTACCCAGAGCCCTAATTTAGGCGGCGAAATTACCTACGGTGGTGTATAGCGCTTCATAAGTACCAAACATACCGCCCGCCGACAGTGGCCTGCAGGAGCTTACGGGATGACAGGAAGAGGCAAGAAGCGCTTCGAGACCTTGATCAAAATCTTCGCGAAGGTCGTCTCAGTGCTGGCTAGAACGCTGATAGTCCAAGGGTCCGGACTGAATTCTTTGTCGCGCTGCGTGCCCAAAGTACACGAGCTCCTGATTGACAATGAGAACTCCATCAACGTCCTCGAGGTTGTCTCGAGAGATTTCGTCTTTGATCACTGCTGCATTTCAACCATGACTTTACGCAACTTGCGGGTTTAAAGAAAGTCTCTTAAGGCCCAAGAACTCAAACGATAAAATATGTTCAGGTTGAAGAAGGTCGAGGGCCTAAAGCTTATACGCGGTCTTCATACAATCATCTAATCTGCTGTGCTTGGGTCGTGTTATGTTTTAGTGGTCGAATAACAGGAGATTCGACACTCCGCGTGCTTATCAACGCTTCTGAATCTTCACTAGCAACTGGAACATCTGTATTGCGAGAGGCTTTGGGCAGAATAGCACGTACAAGTCTCTACTCAACAGCAGGATCGGCAGCAATTACAGGTACGATGACCGACGTCTTTAAAAGACCTGTGTTCAATGATGGAACTGCGTTCGAGCCGGAAGATGGGTCACTCATCTTATGAGAGCCTGGACTTGGTCTCGCCGAATCCACAAAGTGTCATTTCAGTTTTCAGAAGGATCTCCTTGGGATGAACAAAAGAATCCCAATCCTGCCGGCTTGGATTTTTCGAGTTCTTCGGAAATCCAGCAAGAGTTGAAGCTACAGCAGGAAGTCGTCCTGCACGCTGAGCGGCAGTGATAGCACCTGCATGCTGTACCTGTGAGGTTTTTCCAACCACCTGGGAGAGCTGTAAATTTCGTGAGGGCCAGGTGTAACACGAGTGTCGTTGGAGACAGACGAGGTAACGTTTGTCGATTGATACACGTTTGCCAACTCGTGGGCATTCGCAGGTCGTTCCGTGGGTGACTGTCAAAACCTGCCTCGCTTGCCTCGAGTGTGCTTCCAGGTCGAGGCACACTGGAGGTTCACCCTATTGAAAATGTCAATCGCGTACTTCTGAAGGGCTTTTCCCGGAGTAGGTCTCCAGCTGAATACCGTTTATGAGCACTTAAGCACCTTGAATTGGCAGAGATAAGGAGGTCTCAGAGCTTCTCTTCATCACATTTCCTCCTCTCATCTCGCACGGTCTGATGAAGACCGCCCAGGGGCCAGAGCCACTTACAATCCTCCAACATACGTTCAGAACTGACTGTTGCAATGTCATCTCGCGAAATTGATGCGAATTATTTCTGAATGGAATATATGCGCGATAGGTCACACTTGAGGTTGTCTGGACATTTACGTCGACCCTCGGTCAGCCACATAGTTTACAAACATCCTTATGTTTCCGTCCCTTGCCATCAAAGGCGCTCTTCTTCGACAGGCAGCAGTTTCAGCTTCATTGCTCTGTGCAAGTTTCTTCTAGTAGTACTTATAAGAGTATGCACCGCTGGGTGTACCTGCGCTCAAGCTGAAAATGCGGGTATTGAAGGGAGTGTAAAGAGCGGAAAGTTGGAACGGTTGCGATAGCTAGAAACGTATGTATAATCTCTTGCTCTCCCTTCTTGTGGTAGGCTTAGGGTGAAAGAAACATTTAGATACCATACCTGTGTCTTTTGATCCTATCATGCGATCCTATCTTTCGGCAAAAAGTGATAGAGCGAGCACTAAGATCCTGGGAAGCTTTTGGAGGGTGGGTGTAGCCATCCGATATCATTTCACTTGTCAGGACATCTTCAAACTTGGGGCAGGATAGAGCTTCTTTCTATGCTTCCCTCTTGCCAAGCAGCTTTCACCAGACTCTGATGTGGTGGGCTATCTACTTCTAAGTTGAGCGGTATGATACGTCCCAAGTTCTCGATCGTCATCGATAGTCTAGTCTCTTGCTTCATGTATCTCATCTATTCTACCATGAAGGCATCCCTTCCTTAATTGTACACCTGTTCGAAAAGTCGCGGGTGGCGGCCATCCATCTCCAAGAGAAATCGCTCACCACGATCTGTTGAGGAATTTCTTATTGACCCCGCTTGATTCACATTTGAAGTGATGTTGCCCGCTGAAAGATGAATACAACAGTTGGAAATAAATGCAAAGTACTCTGACAGAGTGGGCAGAGAAGCCCATTCGATCTGTGGCATGACCTGCCTATGCTCAGTATACAATGTATGCCGGGGTATCAGGCACGCAAATCCTCGGGAAGGTTGATAATGTTGGGTCTGAGTCATTCAAACGATTAGGTGCAGCTTCTCCAAGTTTTTAATAATGCCTCCGCTGGCCCTGTCCTCCAGGTGAGCTCATCTACAGTATAGTGCGAAGTCGTGACGTGCAGGTATATTCTAAACACAATGCTATGAAAGCTTCTACCCTCGACAAGGCGCCTGGGTTCGCTGCCAGCCTGGTATAACTGGTATTTGAACGTGCTTCGTTGACAATATAGTAGAAAATGTGACTTTTGTATGATAGGCCCTGGCAGGAATCAAAAGCGGACTATATGGATGGCGAGATCCAGTCAATGGACAAATTCTTCAGTGAAGAATCGAGCGGAAGATCGAGGAAACTCCCAATAATGGCACTGAATAGAGTGAATGAGCTTGTGCACTTGTTGCAGTCGTTGACTTCTACCTATGGCTCCGGACTCAAAGTGAATCTGGAAACGTTAGTCTACGGGTTCATGCCATCCAAGGCAGGGTACTTATTGCGCACGAAGATCACAACGTATCTCGAGTATTATTCTAGGCATACCTGTCGGAGTCAAGAAACTTCAACCAGTAATTCCTGGTATTTCATCAGTTCCGTACTATCGAGATCTTGTGAGATAGTACCGCGCCGAAAAATCGAGTATATGTATCATATCACTCGAAGAATACTCGTAGTCACCTCATTAGGGAGCCCTTGACGAGGGAAGCTATCATCCGAAAACGCTGTAAGCAACGCAACGCAACGTAACCCGCCAATCTGCTGTGTTCGTAGAGGTCTGAGTCATGAGTCGTCTCTCGTTCGGCCCAGATGAGGTACTCAGGCCTAGGCTTGATGGGATCAAGCCCTGCTCTTGGAACTGTAGTATCCGAGTCATCTGGAATTAAAATATCTTGGGTGCGCAGCTCAAGTTCCAACTTGTGGAAGATGAGTTCTCTTGGGTAGCCATCTCTTGGGCAGTCGGTCTCCCTAGATCTCACTGCCAACTGAGTCAACAGTATCTCGCTTAAGCTCCAAGCCGTAGCTAGAGAATTTTTCCGGCGGTATAACACACACTACCAGTTCCTCAATGACATCCAAGAAGTTGGCAAGAAATTGGAGTTTGTTGTTATTGTGGGATTCCATGCTAGCGACTTTATCAACTTTCCCAAACTTTCACGATCCCATCTCACCACTCTTCAATTGTCCCCATCGCAAAGTCTAATATGTTATAGGACCACAGCTCATGTCCATCTATACCTTTCTCCAATCCGTCATGCAACGTCCTACACATCCCAATCCCGCAACATCAACAACTTTCTCATGCCACGAAAGAAGAACACTCATAGCCGCACCACTGCTCTCGCTCTGCGCCCCAGGTCTACCTCCCATCTGAGAGAAACCAGCACCCGTGCTCTGCGGCGTGACGGTGGAGCCACGAGTAGGTGTTTTGCTGCTTGTGGTGCTGGATGCTGCCATACCTTTGTATCTATGGACCACTCAATTAGCCTTGTATGCATTGAAAAGATATGCAGATGCCTGAGGGGAAATTCCTAAGAATTTCAAGCAGGGATGGGAACGTACAGATATTTCATCAGGACATCCAGTGCCTCACCACCGCCTTCGCTTCCGAAAATCCGCTGCAGCATTGGTGTCATCTCGCTCGCTTTGATACTTTGCAATACCTCCGTGACGGTCTGTAAATGGATATCCTGTGTTTTGCGAATGATCATCAGCAATGTGCTGGAGTTATCAATTCCTTCCCTTCCATTCTCATGGCCCACCTCCATATAAAATTCCATGTTCTCCTAGCAGCTCTCCTTGTCTTCGCCTCATCTCCCTCCCACCATCTCACACCCATTCCTCTTCACAGATCCAGCCCCAAAGAAGAACCACACGTACCTTAACCAGCGCATCCCCACCATACGGCGCACTCTCCAGCGCCCCTCTCAACGCACCCTCCGCATCGCCACCTCTCAACAGCTGCCTAACCTGCTGTCCAACACCACGAGCCTCATTCTCGGACACGGGCGCGAAAGCTGGATGCAGCGTCGAGGTGTCAAAGTTCGAGGAGGATTCTGGATCGAGGGCGTCGATGTTGATAGTGCGCCAATTGTCGGAGAGTGACGCCGTCGTGACTTGTTGGATAATGGACATCTTGAGGTTTCGAGAGGGAGGGGAGATGGCGGGGTTGTTTGTATTGATGGGAAGCTTGAATTGCTTCGTAGTCGTGCTTCGGGGTCGGTCAAATGGTTGCGTTTATCCTTTGAGGTGAAACCTCGGTCGGGTAGTCGCGGTAAGTGTGGTCAACTGATCAACTTGTGATTTCGAATGCTTGTAATCGTTTGTCTTATACTTCAAGCTGTCCTGCAGTGCTAGGTATCTTCCTAGATGAAGCTCAGCGACGTCCCCTCAACCCCGTCGTCAGCCGCCGCCGATCCACTCCCGCCAATCAGTCCCGTTCCGCCAACAGCTCGTCCGCTCCGCTCCGCCCCGTCCCTCCTACCAAGCCTTCCCCTCAATGATCCCCCATTCCGGAATTCCACTTGATCCCAAAGCAGCATCTTGCATTTCAATTTCCATTTCCACGCAACCCCCCGTCCACACACACCTTCCAGAATCCTGCATCGAACATCCACCCACTCATCCACACTCAACCAGGCTGTTGGGCCGTATCGAGGTACATGCAGCTAGATACGGAAAGCGACTAGGATCTTATCTGACATCTACCTACTGTACAGGCAGGTATTTGAGATAAACGAAACCGCCGTTGCTTTTCTTTTACTGTACTGAGTGAGATAAACGGAAAAAAACAAAAGACCCCGTCCTCCCACGTAAATATTACATCATCCGCTATCATTCTAACACCACGGATCTTTTGGATCTGGTCCGGGACCGTACCGCCATCTCGATACTCGAAAGATGCGAATCTCTTCACTAGATACGGAGTTATCTCCTATCTACTCTCTCTCAACTACAGTACAGTAAGGTAGTGATAAGATACCAGTCCTGCCAGACACCGACCGAGCACACCCTTCGACCCTCAAGTAGGTATCAGTCCGTTGGCAAGCTTCACCTCCAACCATTACATCGACATCAAGTCATATCACATCATCCGTTGAGCACTAATTTGCATTCCCTATTTCCTTCCTTCCTTCGAGGCAGATTCGTTCCTCGCCAGTCGTATCTGCCTGCCCTCCATGAATTAATGCTCCCTCACCTCCTCCTAGCCAACCCATCCATCTGGCCCATGTACGCGCTTGAATGTAATTCCACACCAAACAAACACCTATAATGAGACATCTTCCCTCCTCCCGCTGAAGAAATCCAATCCAATCAAATCCCCCAAGAGCATCGAAAACAACCCACACCCACCCATCAGATCCTCCTCCCTTTCCTCCCACTCCTCCCTCCCTCCACACGAATCAAATCCGACATATCAGAAACTCCTCGTATTCATTCAC
The DNA here is from genome assembly GCA_900074885.1 of Rhynchosporium graminicola. NCBI lineage: Eukaryota > Fungi > Ascomycota > Leotiomycetes > Helotiales > Ploettnerulaceae > Rhynchosporium > Rhynchosporium graminicola. The sequence continues at coordinate 670,757 of FJUW01000012.1, read as the reverse complement.
AGCCACCAGAGAGAGCATGCATGCACGCATGTCAGATTTCGCCAGTCCAGCTCGCACGCACGAGCACGGTATTCTCTGCTACCTTTCTTTTTTCCCATTCAATTTGCTTTCTTTTCCTTTCAATAAAAAGAAACACTTGACCAGCTGTCTAGCTAGTTGACTAGGTCGTCTTGCCTGATCTGTTAGTAGAGATCTGTAACAAATCGGATCGTGGGATCGAGAGATCGGATTCTCCGAGATCGTGATGATGCGCGTTGTGATGGGATGTGACATGTTGTGGCTGTCGTAGGGCTGATGTCACCTCACCTCACCTCACCTCAGCGGTGGCCAAGTACTTGAAAAATTGCATGCGGTTGGATTGAACGGGTGAGAATGTCCCGAGCGCAATCAAGTGGAAAGTCACTTGTGGCGGAAAACTGCCTAAAAGACCCGGCAGTACTGTCCACTGTGTCATGAAGTCCGAATTCAAAGTGTAAAATAAGTCTTTATTTATCTCTCAGTATTTCTCTATCTGAGAGTCTCGCAGACTGAGCCGCCCAACCTAGAGACGAGAACCTCTTTCTCCTTTCCTCTTTCTCATAAAAACAGGGTATATGAACATCTCCTTCTCCTCGCGCGCTTTACACCCAGCATCCAAGACAAATACTAAAATGGAGGACATGACGTTGATTGGGAACCAGCCTCAAGAAAGTGCTACAAGACAGTGCAGGCAAAAAACAACAGGCACTAAAGAAGCAAGACACGAAAGTAGTAGCATCAATTAAATAATATGGTATCTATTTCCCTTCTCTCTCATCCATTCAATTCATTCAATCCTATCCTGTACAGTATTGGCGCGTTTTTCCACCAGCGCAAGTTGCGTGTGCCGGACAAGTAGTAACCCGCGAGAGTTCTTGTCCGGCGTTCCCAAAATTGGAACTTTCTCAAAAGTGTAACGCAGGCATCGCTAGTAGCTAATTCAAATCCAAGAACAAAAGAAAACCAGTACAAAAAGCAATTGTCTATATGCGATACAAGCCGATTTTGAGCTCCCCCAAGTATCCCCAGAATGTTCTTTTTGCGCTCCTGAGAATGATAAAGGAAACCCCATTTTGTGTATTCCCCAAGGAAATGTAGGAAAAGGATGATGACAAGCCGGTGATGATACAGCAGTACACATTTTGAACACCTGAAACGCTCCTGAAGTCGAAGCAGGAAGAACGAAAAAAGCAAAAAGTAGGTACAGGTGGAAAAAGCAAACGCCGATCTAGATGCAACGCCCTGCCTGAACCTGGCAAAGCGGATGTTTATTGCGTGTTCTCCGAATCGAACTGAAACTCGTGGAGCCTTTGTAGGTGGTGCGGTCTCGAACAATTCTCCAAGACGCTGAAGCAAGGAGGTTCTGAGCGTGTCTTGCGCTGCCCCTTTGTCGGTGGGACGGATCGGTCGAGAACGAGATCAGCCAAAAAGGGGTATCGTGGAGAAGCGACGTATCGATCGTACCGATGGCTCGGGTCGAAAGATGGAATGCAGAAAAAGTGGGAATCGAAAATGAGAATCGTCGTGAGTCGTGTTACTGTAATGTACAGGATCGATACAAGAACAGGATGTATGAATTGGTTGAGCGAAAACACGATGCGTATTAAAAGGTCTTTTGGAGCCAAAAAATAATGTATCTGAGAATGGTATGATGGTGCGATCTCGGGCGCGTGTGCTTCGGCGGGCGCATGTGCTTGTTCGAGAACTGTAAGGCGTGGCAGACTTTTGGGGATGCATGGATTGCATCTGCAACTGCAACTGCGTTCGCGCTTGACGGCTTTTGTCTGTCGCTTGCGGTAGTCGACGGTGAGGAGGATCGTTCTTGGTCCTTATTTTGGTTTCGGGGGAGGTTTGGGAACGCCTGTCATATCATAGGCGCCTCGTCCCATATTGCACGCGGGTACTTCTGTGGAAATCATCATGGTAGATGTGTGAGATTGCGGGATCTGGAAAAGGAGAAGTCATGGTCAGCGACGCCTTTCCTGAAGTATTTATGCCAGCACAACACAAAAAGATACCGGGTGCTTTCATGTCAAAGCCATCCAGCAAATACATTGCCATGCGATGCAATCAATGCATTCAACTGGCGCATGACGGCAAGACGATGAACGGGGGAAGAATTGTTTGTCTGACTCACTATTGTGTTGGTAGGCAAGCTGTCTGCCTCCTGAAAGGGGGAGGAGGGTGATGTTCCGAAGCGACAAAAAAGTTGGCCCGGCGAAATATGTATGTGCAATTGGTCTCAATCGTTTGTAGATGTTGTGTCTCGTATCCTCACACGAGTTTCTCTTGATGTCCAACAAGAAGAAGGATGCGTTGGAGCAGTTTTCCAGAAGGAATGACAGAGATGAATGTGGGCCGGTCGGTGGTTATTATGTGTCTGTTAAGATTTGGTTTGAGTTGGGTTTGCTTTGACTATCCGAGACTTTGCTACAGTGTCTGCAACGGCGCGAGTGTAGCTGGGCGGGAGCTGTGACCTTAATGCCGGCTCGTACCTACAGTGCAGTGCAGTGCAGTGCTATGCGCGTAACCGAGATGCACGGTAGAGCTGTGGATGTGGATGTGGATGAGGATGTGGATGGAAGCAGGCTAGAAGGCCAAACCAACAAGGGTCCGAGGGCAGGGAGGGTTCAGGTTCGAATAAGGAGGAATTGTGTAGGGATCTTGCGTGAACTGCTGCCGGTAAGAAAAAAGTTGAAACGCGTACAGGCACGATCGGATCTGCTGGTTGAAATCGTCTGCGGTTTTACTCGTTGGCTGTTCTGGATAGGTGCGAGACAAGACGCAGGCTGGAATTTCCTGGGAAATGGATCCGGCTTTATGGGGAAGCTCGTATGGGTGTGTTCTTTCCTTTTGTGTTCAATTGCAATGCAGGGAGGCGGAATCCTGCAGTTCGTTGGTGGATGAGTCTTCCTTCCTTCTTTCTTCTTCGGTCGCTTGCTTGTAAATGGTAAGAGGATCGTGAGTAACAGGATATGCGGTGCAGTCGTAGTGCAGCAGCAGATGGTGAGATGAGATGAGATGAGACGAGACGGAACGAGGTGAATCGACAAGTACCCAGGTAGGTAGCGATCGAGTATAGTAGATGTTGGAGGTTGATGTTGATGTTGATGCTGATGTTGCCTGATCCAAATCCAAGTGGCGGGTTGATTGAGGATGGGAGAGAGGAATTGATATTAGCAGGAAGCAATGGATGGATGCACTGAGAGGTAGTCTTTCCTCCTTTGCTCCTCCGAATGAAGGGGCTTTCAAGTGTCTTATATGACCGTTGAGTGCATACCAGAGCACAAGGAGCAGATCTCCCCTTGGGCCCTGAGTGGTGACCAGGCCAGGATGCCCGTGAAAGCAGGGGTAGCCGGCGAGGTTGCAGGGTAGAGAAGTGCAAACGTTTGTGTGCAATTTGGCTGTTATTGAGCATGGACGAGTATGGACAGGGCACTCAGAAGACATACCAGGATTGCTCTCCGTATAGCTGGGAGCCATGCCATGGATGTGACCAAAGTAAAAGTACGGTACAGTGAGCTTCGTATGTAGTAGTCAGGAACGCCCCCAGCTGGGCGGGATTGGGACAGCTTTCGGGACTAGGGGAACACGGAAAGAGAAGAGACAAATCGAAATGAGCTGGAAGGGGAGCACGAGCATGATGATGACCATGAGCAGTGAGCAGTGAGTAGTGAGCACGAACGAAGAGAGAGGCCCCCAATTCTATTACTGTATTGAAGGCAAGAAATACATATCATTAGCACCGGGGCAGAGGATGAACCAATCCGGAACAACCATAGAAGCTGTAAACCATAAGGAATCATTACATCTCGCTAGCTGCCTCATCTGGCTGTTGGGAGTGGTTACAGGTCTCCAGCTGAACTCACTCCGATGCAAAGAAGCCAGTTATTGGTTTTTGAACACAAACAAGTCAATCGTCTGTTGGTTCACAAGAATTCGAAGTGGACGAGTCGCTTCAAGAAACACTTCAACTCGTCGCAGTCCGTTTCCCTTCCTTCAATCATATCACAAAAGTCCACCGACATTTTCAAAAGCAATCTGAAATGATCGAATGTGTTCAAAAGGAGGCGGGTGCGCAATCACACTTCAGGCCGACACTTTAAATTTTTCGTTTTCAAACGGCTGGCTGGGAGCTCCCAAGCAGATAAGAAAGGGGGAAGGGAAGGGAGTACGAAGTGGAGACAAATTTGAACGGGAGAGAAAAACTACCCGGAGGCCTGGGATTCACTAAGTCAGGCTCTCGGGACAAGGTCATGGTGGGCTGGCTCAACGGGTGTGCAACGTGTGTCTTGGATGCCCTTGCCATTTCTTTGCATGCCGATGGGATCGGTGATGGATGTTTGGATTCTTCGTAGTATGATGATGATATGCTTTTTATTCTCATAACTTGTTCTTCCTAGTGAGGGTATCTATCATACAATTTAATACGATGTAAAGATACGGAATATTCGTATATGTAATACAATTTCCCCGAACTTATACTCAATTACACATCACTCTTTGAACATTTTAGCTGTATTTGGAGCTGGATCGATCATTGGATCATCATCAGCGTTATCGATAAAGTAAAATGTTGACACTCCTATCGACACCAATTCGATAAGAATAAGTATGTACCCATGATCAATTGAGTGGGATTACACTGCCAATACTCGCACAAATCGTACAGCAAAAGTACCCATGTACCGCCCAGATGGATCGAGTAACCTCAAGTACGTACGATCGGGATTCTGCCAGCATGCTACACTACTCTTACCTACGTACCATTGTAGAAGACGACTCATCATGAACAGCACACTTCCTCCCGTGCACCGAGCACAGCAAAGGACTATTCAGTCCAGAGAAGACGCCGCGAATCGCAATGGACATCAACGAAAAGTCAATACCTAGCCTCAAACATTCTCATACAGCCCTGTCCTATCAACGACTCTTGCCATTCAACTTCCGCATGAAAACCCAAAGTAGGAATCATAAATCGTCCGACCGTCTGCAATACCGGTTTGCAAAGGCCGGAACCAGGGAAATTATTCAAATGAACATATTAACGGCACGAACCAACCCGACCCGTCGTCGAAAGTGCCGAAAGGGTAAGTTTCGGTAAGGGCATCCACAGTTCCACCAGTTCGGGCGCTAGTCTTCGTCATGTAAATGCTTGCTGGCAGTTCATCCTATCAGCTGAATTATTAGATCCGTATGATAACGGTTACTTGATATCCCTCTTATCCTCTCACCCTCACCCTCTTCTACAGTACTTAGAGGTTCCTTTTTGCTCTTGTTACCAGAAATAGCTCCACGAAGCTAATTTGACCTTACCTTTGAAGTAAATCATGACTGCCCTGACTAATTTTCTTAGTCTTTTTTTTTTCGTAAGACCAAACCACCGGCAACCAGTCCCTAGCTTCCAGCTGGTCCGTATGAGGTTAGCTGGTATCCGGGGAGCGGGCACAGAGGCGCTGAAAGACAGGGGTTTGCACTTTGATGTGCGAAAAGGGGATTCGTGGCGTCGGGTTGCAGGGAGTGGACTGGGATGTAGAATGTTGGAAACGGTTTGCTGGGTCGGCCGTTTGCCTTGGGTACCTAGTGTCAATAGAATCTCGCGGTCCTTACGAGGACGAGAAGAGTTGTCATGAATTCGATATGCGAGATGGTTTATTTGGCCAAATTCCAAATTCCAGTGCGCTCGCTTGTCTACGCAACGAGGCTTTGAGAATTTATTTAACAGATGTCTCAGCGCCTTTAACGGCTAGCGTATCCAACAATTCAAATAACCAACCCACCGATCGATCTAGTGAGTCCCGTACGGAAGAATAATAAAGTTCGAAACAAGACCTACCGCAACTTCAGATGAGATTTGGAGACATCATAACGACCATATTACTTACTCATTAACCACTCAGATAGTCTTTGCAGCTCCATGTCTTTCTCCAGTTAGCTGCTTTACCTTCCCGGCCCGTCGCGAGGCGTGGCGTATTGCCGAGATATGAGGTGCGAATCAAAGGATTTTGGTATCGCGATACTGATTTGTATGTGGCTTGATGACAAGAAGAATCATGGACTAGTGCTGCAAATTGATGAAAGTTGCTTCGCAGGAGGTATTCCACATTATCCCAACACCAGCTGTCTTTCAGCTGAGCTGTAAACAAGCCAACCTGATTGACCAACAGATCGAGAAGGAACGGATCCTAGAGAATTGACATCTTTGAGACGAGAGATGACAGTGTGGCTGAAAATCCCTCTCAGAACTCACCTACGGAATACAGCCCGATTCGACCTCGCAAAGGACGAGTCATACATGAGAGGCTCCGCGAACGAGCCTCTGTTCGTCCGCATCAGGTCCAACCAGCATCACGGAAACAGCGAGAAAAAAAAACGAGAGGTCAGATCTAGCCGCGCTGAGTACCACATCGAATCACCACATAGCGAGACCGTCAATTCTTACAAAGAAATACGAGATGTGCTACCAGGGTTGAAAGAATTGGCTATACAATACTGGAAAGAAGTCTCAGAGAAGAAACTTCGGCGCATTATTAGGAGCCCGTTACGACTAGCAAACGGCATGAGTACTCTCCTCTCGCGCTCGTCCCGCAAACAGGACTATCCCATCCATTTCATCCCATCCCACGCTTTCTTCTGCATTTCCACGTAACGGTCCAAGAAGCCTCATATCAAGTTCCTAACGGTCCTATTCGGAACCCAGTACGCGCAAGGAGATGCTTGGAATCTTCAAATTTCCCAAGCTATAAGAATCCCGCGTCTATCCTGGTTTTGTACGGCACGGTAAGGATGGGCTTGTATGTAGATACCTGTAAATCCGTTTTGCACCGCGACGCGCGTGGCCGGAGTGCACTTCCGGTCATCAAAGCGATCCGAAGTTCTGGTTCAGCTAAATCCAAAAAATCCCTGCTTTACTGTTAAACTGGAGATGACGGAGGACGAATGCTTTGAAATAGTCCTCCCCACAAAGTCAAGCAAGATCAGGGGGGTTGTTACCAACGTGCACTTGAGCTCTAATTAACATTCTTTGCCTACTAAGTAATTTACCTAACGGCTCCAGAGGCGGATATTCCGGTCGCGAGGCAGTCGGACGGCAGATGAAGAACTGGCTGGTTTGAGTTTGTTTAAGATTCCTTCGGTTTTTGATCCCTAGGTAGAGTTGGTGTACGGGGACCTAGCAGATCCTCGCGGATAATGGGGAACAGAGACGACTTGAAGCTATATCATGTATTGTCTCGGGAGAGGGAAGGAAAGAAGGAACCACGGGAGGGTGGAAGGGAAGTGGAAGCATTGTCTCGGCTCTCAACCGTGGGTATGGTTCCATGCCCGAAGCCGCAAGCTGAGGTTTCGTCCTCTCAGCTGCAAGATCTGTTCCACCTCAACTCAACCCTCTCGTCGGTACCAATGCCAAGTTCCACGACGGCCTACAAGCATTGGTACCACGTACCGGTGGCCGGGCTCTTGGTTGGATCTCCTAGGTTTGCTGGTTTCTCCGGTAACTTCTGATGGTAAAAGACTTGTCCAGTTACACATACTTTGGTACGGCGATCGTGTTACTTCGTACAGAGATCTCATTAAGATCCCTTGATTAGGTTCAGCGGACAAAAGGATCTACTTTTGTCAACCGACACTTTGGATATGGTACCGAGTATTATCTTTGTCACCATCATTGATAGGAGGCATCAAACGAGTCGAACCAAGGGCGCAGTCCATCTCAAATAAGTGACCATTTCCTTCAATATTCAGACCCAAACCCCGATCCAAATTCCAGAGCCTCTCTCTATACCGGATTCAGCTCGAAAGTCAACAAAAGTCCAATTGGCGTGCAGCTCCCTCAAGGCCCCTGAAGATCAAAACCATGTATGCTAACAGCCGCGGAAGTTGAACCGGATCGACGCCCAGAGCTCAAAAGAGATGGGGGAAGAATTCTTGTCTCCGTTCCACTAACCAAACAAACACTAAATAAAACGCTCATGCGGCCTGTTCTGTGACCAGATTGTGATTGCGGTACAGTTGTTGTCTTTGATAGAGAGCCATCAAGAAGTCCATGGCCAGGTAGTCCGCTTCCATACGAGACCGTCGTGACGTTGAAGCTTGCCTTCAATTCAAGGAAATGGTTAATGGTTACAACCGGCTGCTCGCCCTGTCTCGTCTCAGCTCTTTATTGAGTCTCGGAACAGGCAAGTCCGTCGTTCCTTTCCTCCCGAGGTCTCAACTACAATTCTTGCGTACCTCGGTCCGGGTTGCGAACGAAAATCTTTTGTTTTTTCTTTCCAAAAGGACAGAATACAAATGCGGGCTCACGGTATAATACGACGTCTCACAGCCACACAAACACAGTCTGCTGCTGTTCATACAGGTCCAGTAGGTACGGTGCACCGTGGTCCACTCTGGCGCAAACACTCCGTCCGGCTTGCCGACCGAGCAACAACAAAGAGCCTGTCTGCCTGCCTCTCGCGTGGAACGTCAGGGACCTGGGAAGTTGAAGGGGCCGAAACCCTGGCCTCATCTTGATTGAACTTGATGGTCTGTAAAGTCGGTACCGAGGACACGATGGCTGCGCGGAAGAACCTGGAAGAAAGATGGCTGGGGAAAAAGTGAGATGAAGGGGTGTCCTTACAATGGGGTAAGAAAAATGCGTGATATGTCAGGGATGGCAAACGGAAAGTGCAGAACTAATTAGTGGAAAATAAATATTGTTCCTTCCTGTAATTTTGTATCATCGGTATCCCTCCCTCCTGTCTTATCTTAGGGTGCTGCACTGGAAATTTGGACTTTCGGTAAAGCAACGATGATAAGGTAGTGAGTGAAGTATGCGAATACTGAAGGCGCAAGCGCTCGAGCGGCAAAACACTTCAACTCGTAAAGAAACGGCTGCTAGGTTCCTGACGTAACTACAGCTCAAGCACGACCGACAAGACGCGACCGTTTACTTCTTCATTTGGGCTCATTTCCTCATCCTTCCTCCAAGCTACAGGGATATACCAGTATCAGATATCTCACAGGAGTCAGGGATAACATCCCCGGCCGCGGCGCCGGCGGCTCACTCCGTTGTTTCCACAGCTTCTGGTGCGTTTCTACTTGTTCCAGTTGGATAAGACAGGCCTATCGGTAAAGTAGTATAGTACTGCAGAGTCCCCTGCTCCCCCAGTTCATGCAGTTATCCCAGTATGCTATAAATCCCAGGATGCAAGGATAAACTCACGGGGCCGCACTTCAATGAGCCATAGTTTGGTCTACGTTGCCACGCTGGATAATTTTCATCTCATCTTTCGGCAACGTGTTTGAGGGCAGTAAAAATGGTGATGCGATGGCTGGCTGCGATGATGCAAAGACACTTCGGTTCCTGCGTCGGGATATACTTCCGCGTCTGCATGTAGGCAAGCAGCCAGCGTACATTGCGTATGGGTCAGTATACCCATCACCTCCCTTCCCTTCCCCGGCGTGGTTTCCCGTGATAGACACTGTTTCGCTCGTATTCTGTTTCCTCAATGTGCTGATCTGTCTTTTCTTCAAACGGCGCCTTTGTCAATTTTTGAAGTCAGAGCCGAGCCAAAACCCAAAAAGAATATTAGGCTGTAATGCGAGTGGATGCGGTAGATATTACGAAATGAAGAGTTTGAGGCGAAGGAAGGCAAATTAAGATTCATTAGCCTTTGCTGTAGAAGGAATGGAGCAGCGGCGTCTTCCTTCTAGCGCCCTTCTGGAAACCTTTCCACGCCTTGTGGTCCTTTGCCTGACGTGGTCTCGCCTGTCACTTTCCTGATCTGAGTTCCGTACCAGAAACACGAATTTCGGCTTCTCAAAGGCTCCGCAACGGGCTAGCTTGTTTGGGAGGTACGGAGGAATAGCAAGGTCTTAGGTACGTCCGTAGTCAGTTTAGAGAAACATGATGTTCCGTGCCGTGAAAGTGTTCATCCGATTCATTGAAGCGTTATTCCCTATGCTTCCCAGACCTTTCTTTCATGGCATGAAACGGGCACTAAGAGCCAAATCAGCCTAGATAGTATGACGAGGGCCCTCTTTGCTGTCTTCCATGAGGACGTAGTAAACCATCGCCTGGCAATCGTAGGCATTTGGACTTCGAAGCATTATTCTGGCCGGTATCTCCGTATCAAGCGCGGTATAAGTTCCTTTCTATTATCTGGTATAAGAACACACGACCCGAAGCAGGATGAGGCTCGCTCTCAGGTTTCTCACTTCCTGCAAATCGAGAGCAATTTCCGCGTCCATGACTTCTATCCACGTCTGATTGTCTTGCCTTGCCATGTTCTGTCTTGTCTCGCGCGACGGTTGGTCTTCCCGTACCCGAGGCGATGGAAATGACCCCGTTGGTGGGTCTTTCATGGGGTTTGTCAGAAAGACACATGTGAAGACGGAGGCTGGTTGACGATCATGTCCTTTCCGTTGGGAAGTGACAAAGGATTCAAAAAGTGGAACGCGGTGGAGACATGTCACTTTCTTCTTACTCCACTTTCAAGCATCGTTGGCGTAGCGATCTCCATTACCTTTTTCCAGACGATGCCAAATATGAAGGAAGGGTTTGTGCGTGAGATCGAAAAGAGGAAGGACCTGGGAGCTTGGGCATACAGATGGGGGGGCTCTTGGGGCTGCAGTGGATAACTTTAGGTGACCAATCGAAGAATCCGTCTTTCAAATTTCTCTTTCCTCATCCTATACGTTTCTTATTCAAGGTTTTGTCTACCGTCTCGCTCTCATTTGACATTTTCCTTTGCCGCTCTGCTCTGTGCGTTGAAGTTTGCTTTGAGTTTTGTTTCATGGAATTTACTTCCTGCATCTGTCCTTCCGATTATCACTGATTTAGACGGCGAGTTCCGTTCTATTGGCAGTATGATTTTTTCGTCTTGTTCGGGAAGTCTTCAGTACTTCACAGAGGTTGATCTGCTGTTAGTCGTCCGGGACTCGCAGGCTAGGATCTGCTGTAATGTGTTCTTTGTTACGTGGGCAGAAATCAAAGTGGAGTCCATAGTAGAAGACCAGAATACGTCCCAGTTAGGAACTGTTCCAGGCTCGTCACGTGACATCAGCTTGGTTCCGATTGCCATTTGATGTTGATAGCATCCGATAACCCTATATATATGTTCTCTTCTGTTACTAGTATGAAGTTCTGAGAGGTTCGTTGAAAGCTCGACTTGCATGACTAGATCACTCGACTCGATCCATCTCCAGAGACAACCCATAAGAGGCTCACACCGAAGGGCTAGCACCACGGTGCAACGCTCGATCCCTAAATCAGATCAAAGATTCTGCCTTTGTTGCACTTCGCAAAAAGCTGAATAATTTCCGAGGTACCAAATTTCCACAATTCTGGAAGCTATTCTTTATGAAGTTTACACTTATCGCCTCAAGGGCTTATCGAGCGTAGCTCGTGGCGTGGGATACGGAGCCTTGAAACACGCAACGCAAGTTTCATTAGGACATACGTCCGTCTTTGCGTAGTGACGCTACTTGTAGATCTAGAGAAACACCACTGAGAATACGTGCTTGTACGAAGGAAGAAGGCGATGACTGCGGTCAAGACTTGAGGTCGAGCGAGGAAAGAGACATCGGGATGCGGAGCGTTTCTCTGAACAGAGATACATTCACTATACACAAATTCTTCCAGTGTATGTAGATCAAAACTCCTCCAAGTTTCCCAATATTTCTCGTTCTCCAGGTCTTGTACTTTTTGCTAGAAGCCAAGGTCGCTGGTTCGTCAATAAACCCTTGATTCTCAAACAAATACTCAACACATACGTCTTATGCTCACCACGGAAACTGTTAATAGTCGGGAATAGTAAAATCAGAACATCTGCGTTACATCTAGACTATATCTCGTCTCGTCAGTCTTGTCAATCTCGTGCACAATCTCGGTACTCATCTCGTCCGGACTCAAATAAGACGGCACGATCCCTCCACTCAGATATACTGCGAAAATAGAATCCGTTAAGCGTGCATGAGATACAATCGGCGCCGTTTGAGGACCTAGAGCAAATTCGAAACGCATCTCTCCGAATCAATTTCAAATGTAGTCGGACTAGCTCTACAGCTAATGCACATGCGAGCTGTACTAAGATCAAGGCTTCGAGCTTATCAATTAGGCTGCTTCCTAGGCCAGACTCTGCCTAATGGCCGGCTAACTCATGTGCTCTAGCTTTGGATACTTACCATTTTTCCTTACGGCGGTGAGTGGTGGCTCGCCTGTTCCTGATTCTAGGTTTTTATATAAGTAACCGAGGTATGAAAAGTCATGGGCGGGCAATTTGAAAGGTCCAACGAGATGATCATAACACCATCGCATGTCGTTCGCTGCTTCTCATGCTTCTCACTACAAATCTTCAAGTGCTCTATTGGACAATTGGGAAAACATATTTAATAACAAAACTCCTCACTAGATGGATAGAGCAAATAGTCTCGTCGAGATCTCTACATTGCACTCTTTCATACTTCAAGACGAAAGTGCTTTTCACAAGGTCCACCCACACCTCGAAATATATGTTCTAGACTACGCACGTTGCCTCCTCAAATTCGATTTACAGGTGATCGAGTGGGAACTAAGGTCCTCAAATCCCCGAATTTGGAAACGCTGGACTTCGGGGATTATACTGCTACATGCAACAAAACAATCGAATTGATGTTGTGACCTCCTGATACGGAAGATGGTAGACTTCATTGGTGCCAATTTGGCAGTCGACTGAGACATGGATGAAGGTTGATCAGCAGCTACTACTTAAGCACTCGATTCCACAAGCTTTTTATCTATTCCTCTGGGAGCCAAATATCAATCCGACCCCGCATAACGTTCAAGAGTCTCCATATATCATCGCCCGTTGACCTGCGGGTCGCGATCCACTTACTTGCGATTTGCAACAAAGTGAGAGGCAGATGGGATGGAATGCTACGCTTTGACGGGCGACGATTTGTACCTTTCACGGTCTTGCAAGATTTCAACTGGTTTATGTTATGACCTTGGTGAAAGACGCCGCATCGAAAGGCACAGAAGCACGTAGGAAGGATTTGAAAGTCGTAATGTTTGATGTCGTGGCCCTTATCAAAGACCGATTATGATCGATACAGATGGTGTTGCTTCCATAGCCAGCCAGGAATTCTCTTAGTCACCGTGCTATCACATGCTCACTATCGCTAACTGCATCTACTCATAAACCTCCAAAGCGCTACGTATTAGTTCATCCGACATTCATTATATCCACCTACAAGCTCATCACTCTTCACAATTGATATCTTTTCAAGATGCAAGTCTGTCCAAAATTGCCAGATCCCCAGGGCTCCACTTGAAATCCCTCGGCTCATTTCAGCCGTCATAAGAGAACTTTATCGGCAACCACAAGTCTTGGGAATCCCCGATCGAACTCGCAGAAGGATTGCTGGCTGAAGCCTACACCAAAACATCTCAATGACCGTTCATTTACGTCTTTGCGGGACACATATGTAGCTTATCATAGCTCCGACGTACAAACGGTACCTACAGTACAATGAGTTCTGACCTCGGCAGCCATCTACCTCCCCACAACGATAGATAGCTCCCGTCTCCATCTTCCCCTTACCGTACCCCACAAAACCACACCAAAAAGCAAGCACACTGGAGCAGAGCATCCACCTACACCATCCACAACCACCTACATCCACTTCTCATCCACACACATAGCGAGCGAGTGACTGGTGAGCCGTCCCTCGAGTGGAGATTGGGTGGGGCGCGTGCGACTTGCAACAAAGGCGGAAGTATTGTGACCCCACTGATTGCCTTGCCTTGCCTCCCGTCCTCCTTGCTTTTGCTGGTGGATTCACAGATGGACGGATTGTGGAAGGAAGGACATGAGGTGTGGGGTGGGTTGTGGGTTGTGGGTTGTGGGTTGTGGGCTGTGGGCTGTGGGCAGATGGATGGAAGGGGGGATGGATGCGATGCAATGGGCTTACTGTAGCGACTGTTTGTAAGCGAATCGATTGGGGAGAACAGGCCTTTGGAACGACGACTCTTATGGTACACTACATGAGATGTCTCCGACGACTTGCATTTGCTCGTGGCTTATGGCTGCAGGAAGGGCCGGTTTGGGTCTCCTGCTATGATAAGAGCGGAATTTGGTACGGATCCCATGGGTAATTGTAGAGAAGATGCGCGGATAGGCTGGAATCACTGGCCGATGTCTGCATTCGGGCTGAGATGGTGGAATGATACTCGTAGGGGGCATCTGGCACATTCTAGATACGATTTTGAAAAGGCACCAAAGGTGAGAGGGACATAGGGGACAACGATTCTAGAGGAAGAAAGCACGAAAGGAACTAAGAAGCGATGGTGTCGTTTCGCAAGGATTCTGGTGATATTGAATTTATTCAAGTTAATGAAGCTGGTGTTGTGAACCGGCATGGTGCACTTGATGGATGGAGCCTAGAAGATGCTGACCGTCCTCCTCAGATGTATCTAGTATATACCTGAGCTCAGCCCTTTTCATCGTTATTCCAGTGACGGTAGAAAGCATCACTTAGCTTTCGACTATGAGATGCACCTCTTACAGACAGACGTAGGTATCTTAACAGCGTCATCCAGCATACAGGACAGGGGGGTCGCTAGTCCTCGTATCCGTCAAGACAACATGCATGAGGTGATCCGTTACAGCAAGCTTATCGACACTTCATCCATTCTGTCCATATTCGTTGTCTTCCATCACAAGCTCATCGACCCTCATCATGATCGAGTGTCGGACTCCTCTCGGACTCATCAATCAGGACCTAGGACCCAAAGCCTAGCACAAACTCGGGAAAGGAACCGCCCTAGGGACTCGATGAAAAAGAAGTGCCAGCAGTCCTACTACGGAATTTGGAAGTGGCCCGGTGCATCATATCCGTGCCATGTCTCCCCGAGCCCGACACGTGTCTATATCGTACTGCATCGCAATACTGCACGCTTTCACAAGCTTGTATCATGACTTGGATAACTTGGGATGAGGTTCCGGTCTCGGTATTTTCGTGGCTCATAGTATGAGTCGTTTCAATCATACTGATCACCGCTCTTGGTTTGCATTTATAGAAGATACTTAGTTGTATCGGGCCAAATATCGATTTCACTGATAGCTACACTACTGGAGAATGGAGGGGTTGCAGGATTTGGAGAGGTTCAGGAGAAAATGCCTGGACCACGACGTGCGATCTCGAGGTGACAACATATAGCTTCTGTTTTATGAAAAGACAGAGCTCTCTGCATACGAACACGAGTATACCACAGGCCACATCTTCAAAGCCCTTTCGCTCTAGATCGTTCTCATGAGCTGGACTTGATCCTACCATCCACTGAGACAATGATCAGAGTTCTCCAAATCTAGGAGCTCTAGGAGAAAATTGAATCTGAAAAGTGGATCTAATTCTACATTGCCCAGTTGAAAATCCGGTTTGATGAGAATATCGCGTCGTAGAAATTGGGACGTCTGAAATTTGAAAAAAGCGGGGTTTTGGTTGACATGAAAAGATGTGCTCGATCGGCATCTGATGCCTCTTGGTCATGTAAGGCGTAAACTGTGTAGAGAAGCTAGATGAGAGGATTCTTCGCGGCAAGATGAAAGGCGTATGCCTGGCTAGGGGCTGGTCACACTGCAATGCTTAAGCACTTACATTCACACCTCTGGAGCATGTGCCGCAAACGTTTCGAGATCGTTCGAGAGGAAATATTCAAGTAGTGTAGTCACTATGTGGTCGGTGTCATATGGCAGAGTCTGCTACCATTCGTCATTGGGAAAGTAGATGACAAGAACGATATATACCATGCAGACGATTTCACTTACCCTTCCTCGTACACTGTGTCCCAATTGAACACTTGCGAGATATCAGGTACCTTGTGGCCGATCATGCCAGTCAGAACTCACCCCAGTAGGTCTAGGAGGCGCCTTGATAATTCTTATCGAAGTCTACCACCCATCTAGGATCTGTTGCTGCGTCAGCATCGGATTGCCATTTCCAGATATCTAACAAGGGATATTCAATCGTGTATCGAAGGGATCCTAGACTGTCGGATCTTATAGACTGGACTGGAAATACATACCATTCCATGGTCTATCTTTAGGCAGAGTGTAGGACGCTGCAGCTTGATCGTAAGGTACAATTCCGTCCTGCCAGCTTTTGGTTCCCTTTTCAAGTAAGCTCTCCACGAGATGGCAGGGCACTACCACACCGCATTCAAAGTTGGTGAGCTTCATGAGCTTCGTGTCGCCAGTAGCTTCGTTCTTCTTTTTGTCGGCTTCGAGTGCACCCCAAGCGGATTGTGAAAAGTTGGCTGAGCCGATGTAGACAAAGTACGGTGCGGCATTTGTGTCTTGAGGATTGTACGCCAGGATGAGCTTCTGATGAAAGAGTTTTCCGGTATCCTTCGAGCGATAGTGATGAAAGATCCGCTTGACTGCATTAGGTGCATTTATCCACGGGCGTAAATGACAGCCAATGTTGCTCGCGGCATCCTGGGATGAAGAATCTGCAGTCTTAACGTCTCCTACCGTCGGATAGAACAACTTCAAATCTGGCACGGGTCGCAAATCGTCACCTGCTACAAGTGCAGCTCTGCCCATAACACAATCGTTGAAGCCATTCAACCACTTCGCAGAAATATTGCCGATGCTTGCTGCACATATCTCGAGCCTGATATTTTTGCTTACCTTTTCTGACAGCTTCAAATCAAGACCGAGTATAATGCGTCGGAAACGAAGTAGACCATGGTTCTCGGCCTTGTCACCTGAGCACACACCTGGTACTGAAGTTGTGAGATGTACCTTCACGGTAGAATAGTCGTAAAGACCCTGGATCGAATCGACGAAGCACTCCGGGGTGCCAAGAGCTGTGAGATGCGACAAGAGATCAGTCTCGAAGGGGGTTAAATCCGCCTTTGTTCGCAAAGTCCGCTTCGGGAAGTCGTGGATATACCCTATATACAATGGAGATCAGTAACTAGTTATTTGACACTGTCTCAGTAGAAGAGTCAGGCAGGTGTCGATAACCCCTTCCGGATAATAAAGCTGCACACAGTACTCACAGTGATTGTCACCCAGGACCGTGTCGATGTTCATCATGTTACACGAGGTAATGACCAGTCTGAGAAATTCGGGATATACTAATACAAGGATCTTTGAATGAGAAGAGCCGGAAGACCATGCATAGAATGCGTTATAGTTTTTGCCAAGTCGTTTGGTGTATATCTCGCGTAGTTTGGGCTCTATAATTTTCATTGTCTTCTTTGCCACCTTGCCGGGTTTGCCGTCCTGCATGAGTAGTGGAACGCCAGCCTGACGACATGCTTCTTGAGTCATGGGATCTATGGTTGCGGGGCTTTAGTCAAGTCGTTGTCTAGCGGTTCACGAAGAACTCAAAAATACAAATGAAGATGAAAGGGAGTTCAATTACCCATGTTGACATCTCGGCCGATGTAGATCTGTGCAAAAGTCAGAACGTTGTCAACGAATACAGGGGAGCTCAGACTGACTGGTACTGCATTAGATGAATGAGACAGTGGGAAATGGTCATAAAACTCATTCTCACCGATGAAGAAGGAGAATGCACATGCGGAGACGAGGCTCTTTCCTTGAATTACGTCTTTGAGATTGACGCAATTCTTGGCGTTCTTTCTACCAGGAGTCCGAGTTATACGCAGGGCACCGTTGGGATATTTTACAGTAGCCACTGCTATACTGGAAGAGGAGAGGCTGGCTAGATTGTGTTCATCAGAATCGGAGAATCCTGGACCAGTCACAAACTTACAGGGAACTTGCTCGGACGAACTTTCATCCATGCTTTCCAAGCTGGAGGTAAAAACCGCCAGGCTGGTAGAAAGAGAAGGAGCAAGTTTGGATTTCGGCGCAATTTCGTCTTGAGCCTTGCGTTTCGATCCTCTTTCGCTCTTTTCTACTCGTTCCGTAGCTGGCGAAGGAGAGAGAGAAATCGCTGGTGAGCCTAGAGCACTTGGGGTACCAGACGCAGTTGAAGAGCCCCCAATTTTGGAAATTATGATGGCTCCTTGAAGATCGCGGTCCTCCTGGTGTTGTTCTGGGGATGATGAGAGTGAGGCAGAGGCTGTAGAAGAATCATGTATGTTTGAGAGTCTTATAGCCTCTTGAAGATCACGGTCTTCCTGAAGCTGTTCTGGAGATGGTGACGTAGAACCCGACACCGTTGAAGCGTCATCCATATCGGTGATCCTTAAGGCTTGTTGACCTTCGCGAATCTCGAGATATGAGACGACGCGGGATATTTCGATCGGTTGACTTCGACTAAAGTCAGCGCGTTTTATTCTTGGCACCACCAGCCCCTTGAAACATATTAGATTCTTCTTTTCCACTGCGAAGGTCTTGTCTCGGTGCTCTGGAAGAGAAGGTGACTAATTCGTGCTGACGTTGATGTGAGGCTCGAAGAAGTAGCGAGCGCAAGGGGATAACAGATGAAGTGGCGCTTCAAAGTCACGTGATCGCTTACCATTAGTAGGGAGGACCGGCTGGACATCGGTATACTCTCTTGAGCATCAATTGAGCCATGGTTGATGTTATTTACAAACCACGTCACACTGGTATAAGACCGGAGTGGTTTGGAATGTAATCATGGTTAGTTTCGTACCTTAATGGCCAATTGCACATCCGAGAACCGAAATTTAGGGCTAAATAGTTTCGGTTTCCTAGGAAGTA
Organism: Rhynchosporium graminicola; assembly: GCA_900074885.1. NCBI lineage: Eukaryota > Fungi > Ascomycota > Leotiomycetes > Helotiales > Ploettnerulaceae > Rhynchosporium > Rhynchosporium graminicola. Next base: position 652,074 of record FJUW01000012.1, on the reverse strand, counting down.
CGGCTTGTTCGAGTCGTCGTTTTCGCCGATCTTTGATTCAATGACATTCAGTCACCGTCGGTCAATATCAATCACCTCATTAATTTTCTTCTCTGGCTCCGGAACAAACTCCTGTTTTCAGTGAATGTGGATTTCAACATGATCCACGGAAAGATTAAGAAGCTACTACTAAGCGAGCTCGCTTGTGGCAAACAAAAACAAAACAAAAGAAAAAGAACAATAAATGTGGTAAAAGTTGGTTTTGTGAGGTCTGAAAGGCAACAAATGATACGTCGTTATACACAATGGGTTTCTAGTTCACGATAAGATAACAAAGTAATCCTGCTCATGTGGAACCAACCACAACAGCACTCTCTAGATGCAGCGCACAGAACAGCGTGCAAGTTGATTGTAAACAAGGACCTGTTTCAATTATAGATTGGAGATATCCAAGTTCTCTCGCAGGACTTAAAAGATTAGTTGACGTTGTTTGCGCAAGGAAAAGGCGCACCAAGGTCATCCATTCAACTCACCTACGCCCTTCTTTCATTCAACAAGTCCAGGTGTACTAAATTTCCATCCAAGACTTGCTTGTTTACCGACAGAAGTAATGTGTCAAGAGCGGCATATCAGATTGAGCTGCGGTCACGTACAAGAAAAATCGGAGGTGGCTTTTTGCCGCAGCGCACAGGGTCGGCACCGATCCTGAGAAATGGGCCAAGATTGAGGACTGCCCAAGGCACCAGAATACAGGCTTGTATCAAGACAGAGATGTGATATGTGAAGTTTGTGACCCTCCTTCCCCCTCTCGAATCTCTCCATATTCAGCCTCGGTAGCTCCCGGACCTATATTCATTCCGCAACGCACCCATGCTTCTGCAACCCTTCATTCATCGACCACTGAGCCTCCTCCGGGAAGTGAATCGTCCTCGTTCAAATGCCGGCTTCAGTGAGTCTTCCATAAAATAAGCGATCCTGCGAGCATATGTATCCGGAAATATAATGAAGTACGTGAGATAATAAGCAAAGATATCCGTGGAAGGTAGGAAGGTAAGTAAATAATGTAGATACACGAAATACAACAAACCGTCATATTCAAGAATCAAAAATAGCACCAAAAGCCGGAACACCTCTCGCCTCCATTGCATAGACAACCATTTGCGTCAGTTTCTTATTACTGATGATCGCAATTGCCTCCGCTCCACTCTCTCTCAGTAGTCGATAAGTGATTGCGACCATATCTGGCCGGCCTTGAGTCTTTGTATTGTGGATCACTGCATTGGGATCGGCATCTTTGATGGCGTCCATAATTTCTTTGCCAAAATTTTGCTCAGGGTGAGGAGTTGACCAGAAAATTCTACACGACACCTTTTTGGCGTATATAACAGGCAAACAAGGTCCGATTCCGGAACCCGATGCTACGAGCACGATCGAGCGAAACAAAGGGACGATACGAAGCACACCACAGGCTGGGATGCCACGCACCCACATTTTAGTTGGACCCTTCTGAATTTGACGCTTTGTCCAGTCCCCTGCATTGGAAACGATGACCGAAAACTCTTTGTCGCCTGGCTTTGCAATCGTAGCAAACGCGTGCCATTCTATGAGTGGACGTTCCGAGAGGCGAATCGCGGTTCCTGAGACAGGATTGGCGTAGGTAAAATATAGGCGTACCGCATGCTGAGAAAGTATGTCGGCGCGCACTGTAACTTTGCGGAGATGGAGCCAAGGGAGAATTACACTGGTTGTTGCGGTGGTTAGGAGCCAAAAACCAGGACTTGCTACTAATGCGGCGCTGAGTGACTTGATGCCTCGACCACTGTTGGTGACAACGACCGTTTGAGCCCAGAAAAGAGCAAGTGCCGTCCATCCTACAAAACGATGGACCAATTCGAATCGATCATGGTACTTTTGCCGCATTGTTGGATGCGCTGTTCCGACCATCGCAAGCATTAGAGCTATGATAAGATAAGAGACCACTAAAGCCGCTGGATCTGGACTATTGATAGTTGTGCCCACTGTGAAGATGATAAGCCAAATAAGTGAAAAGACCGCGCATCCGCTGTGTAGTCCGCCAATGTGGTATATTTTTGCACAGTTTCTTCTAATCCAGATTGGCCAAGAGGTCGGCACGGCGCAAGCGATTGTAAACAAGGCATTGATGACATATTCTTGTCTCATCAGAACTGCCAGCGTTAGATTCGTAGCAATGGCCGTGGAGATGTTCTGTAAGCCCTTTCCAGTGCGACCAAAGAAAACCATCAGACATACTGCCACTATATTGACGACAAAGACTATGGTAAACAGCCGTCGATAAAGGGATAATACCCTATGTCGTAGGGCACGTATTCCATGTCTGCCCTTCTTCTGCGGCAGCGAAAATTCCTCGGGGTTGTCGTTCTCTGAATCGCTTGATGAGTATATCGATGGAGGTCCAACGATCATCTGCATATATTGCTTTTCAGAAGCAACCAATGCAGGCTGTGGTTTCGAAAGCTCCGTCCTCTTTCGTGTTATAGTTGGTGTCCCACCAACTATTGAAGCCAGCAGTGCGCGTTTATCAATCTTACCGTTTGAAGTCATTGGCAGCGTTCCTATGAACACGAGCTTCGAAGGAACGGCGTAGTATGGCTGGCGCTGCTCGACGGCGCTTCTGACTGTGGCTTCCTCGGCACCTTGAGGGCCTGAGTAGAAACCCCAGAGTACTTTCTCGCTGAAGATTGCACAAGCCTTTGTCACAAACGGCGCAGCTTCCATAGATGCTGCGACGCTGTCTAATTCGACTCTGAAGCCTTTGATCTTGACCTGATCATCAGCCCGACCTTCGTAAGAAATCGTTCCATCCGTATTCCAGCGACACAGGTCACCGGTGTTGAACATCTCAGATCTGTACTTAATTAGCAAGTTTTTATTAGACACGATGGGAAAACCGTACTCAGAGTTGTTGAACTTGTCATTTTTGTAGCGTGTTGATGTAAATTCTGGCAAATTGAGATATCCTGTACGCAATGAGGTGTTGGCAAAGTCATCCTGGTATAAAAAGAGGATAAGACAAGTTTAGAGAAGACCTTGAGACATTGAAAGGATGAAGAATGAATGTGAGCTTTCCATGACGTACCACGTGAAACAGAAGCACCTCCAACCCACATCAAGCCAGTCTGGCCGATAGGTACAGGATTCTCATCTTCGTCCAGGATATAGACACTGGTGTTAGGTACAGGCTTCCCTATCGAAAGTTCGCTTCCTGTTCTGTGCCTGGAATCCGTGAGTGGTTTGACCCTAAAAGCCTAGAATACTCTAGGACTAACGAATCCTCTCGGCATGGACAAGAGACAACATACCTGTGCATGGTATTGACAATTGTCACTTCGGTGGGACCACAGCAATTAAAAAATTCCGCTTGCGAAACCCATTCATCTGCAAGCCTAGGCAATATGTTAGAATATCGCTCAACACTTTCTAAGCACTGATGAGAACTTACACTTTCGGGCAAGGCTCCCCAGCAACAGCTACGACTTTGATATTCGGATATGCTTTGCGGGGAAATGTGGCAAGTATTGACGGGGTAGATATTATAGTGTGAGCCTACAATAAGCTTTAGGCCGATGATGTCGTGCATCACAGATGCTCAGGGATTATAGAGTTTACCTACCCGCGACAGGACTGGTTCCCATTTGCTTGTCCGAATCAAAAGTGTTGCCCCGTTGATTAGAGTTCCCAGTATCTCCCATTGAGCTGGATTTGCACGGTTAGGATCTTCGGTAAACTCCAAATCAAACTCAGAACACACCACCTGGAGTTCTTACCCATGTCAAACGAGATGGAGAGGAGCTGAGCAACATTTGTTCCCTGCTGTATGTTCAGATTTCCTGGGTAACTGCACAACAAGTTTGTGACGTTCCCGTGTGTAACATCGACGCCTTTCGGCGGACCTGTGCTTCCTGTTTTGGGGTCAGAAATAAACCTGTACCATGACGTAAATCACTCACCTGAAGTATAAATGCAATAAGCTCCATCACTGTGGCTAACAGGTAAGTTTGGTCTGAGAGTTGACCTAGGCTTCTCGAGAGTGGAGCTATCGAGAACGACTATTCTGGCGCATGGCTCGCTGAGTTGCTGAACTTTTTCGTAGAATTTTTCAAGGCACAAAACAAATGGCGCCTGCGTATCTTTCATGATGTGTCGGAGTGCACTTTCCGCCGTCACTTGCCCGTCGAGCGGTACGTATTGACAGCCTGCCTTCAAAACGGCGAGAATTGCAATTGCCATTGGTAGAGATCGCTGCACAACTAAGCAGACACGTTGTTGAGGCTCCAGACCCATTGTTATGAGGCGATTGGCCAGGCCATTTGCTGCCCTCTCAAGTTCTTGATATGTAAGACTGCCGCCATCTTGTTCGACAGCAATTGAATTTGGCAGTTGATCGACTTTGCTCTCAATCGCGCCGTGGATGGTTCCGAATGGTGTTTCAACATTCTGCCCATGGCCAAATTCTACAATGAATACTGTGTTAGCGGCGAATTGCTTGGTGGAAAAACCTAGAGAGTTTGGCTGAGGGTAGGAATATGTTTTATAGTCTTGTCATAACCACTTACGGTTAAACAACACCTGTTCAGCAGAATTAAGACCTTCTAGTCCTTGGAACGAATCGATCATTGTGAATAAGGATAAAGCTCAGCTTCTCGAATTGAGAACAAAGGAGAATTGAATTAGAAGTAAGCAAGACGAGCAAATGTATGCTTTACTCAGGAGTCAGAGCACCAGCTTTATATGAAATTGTTCACATCATGAGCAAGGTGTAGGCTAGACTTATCTATTGGCCCAATTCAGCTTCATATTCCCTTACTATGCTTCCAGATCCTTAACAACGCCATTCTCTCCCATTCCAGTCATTGTTCCGACTTCAGACAAGGGAAGTTGCAGATTCTGAATCATGCTGCATCTCACAAGGCCCCATTACTATTAGACTTCGTTCGCCAAGATCTTCAAGCTGATTCTTGGCGGGTTTTCCCGGCTCGTCGTGAGAAAATTATGTATGTTCAAGAGAACCTCTTTTGGCTCTAGGGCGAGAGGGCCAAGCGACTACGCAGGTACAGATTTTAAGTATTGTCCCTAGTCGACTAAGAGAGTTCTGCGGGTCTCGAGACTTACTTAATCGAGGGGCAAACAGATAATCAACTTGGTACGATCAAGTCAGTGCGTTCTAATGATATTGCTCTATCTAGGTAGTCCAGAGCTTTGTGATCCTAGTCTACTAGGGACAATACTTAACCCGCTGTTCCTCTATAGCTCTATAAGTAGAGACGCAGTCGTTTCGCTTCTCTCGAAGCTAGCTTTATCGAGACACAGATTCATCCGGAAAATTTCCACAGCTACTATAAAATATTTCAGATAAACACAAGGAATATACCTCGGTAGGTAGTTCTACTTTCGCACGATTTCAGCAAGTCCATTATTGAGCGAGCAAGAGCGGCATGCGTGTTTATGGTGATATATTTGGTGTGCCGTGTGGCCTCATGACGAAATAATCGTATTCTCGAAAAATCAGAAAGAGGCCTAACAGAGCTCTTTCGGGCCTCATTTGTGAGGAGGGTGCCCTTGACTTCTTCGGTTGTTCCACGGCTCTTTTGCTACATTGACAACCAGGAGATCGGACGAAGCCGTTCTGAGTGGGCCCGGTCCACCCTCTCGAGCCTCCGCAGAAGCATCCATGGACTCCCGTGTCCGGCGGACCGTTCGTATCGTCAGTTTAAACTACATTGATACAGTACGGAGGTAGAGTCCGTTAGCAAGAATACTCAGCAGCTTCTTGGCGTACTCTGCAAGTCTAGCCATACTTCGATTTAGCCTGGCGTAGCAGGGGAGATTCATACTACTGCCAAAGTAGTAATATCAAAATCTTAGCAGCGATTTAGTAGTAGAACCGAGTTATGGTTAATTCTGGAAAGGGAGAATTTACAAGTTCCTTATGACTTTATAGAAAAAGCTCCAATTTTTAGTAGTCGAATGTTATTTCCACCACCGACCACTCTAGAAGAAGTTGCAGATATTTTCAGCAGCTAAAAATATCTGCAGCTTTATTTTGGCTCTGAGCGTAGCATACACACACAGCGCGCCGGAGCTGTTTCTCTGCTTGGTCAAAACGGTTGCAGATTCTGCTACACTCTTGCTGGAAATTCTTGCTAACAGACTCTAATGCAAGTCAGTCAAAGTATCTCGAGTCTGACTTGAACGTAATGTCCTCCGATCACTTCTTGACATGCGTCGGCTTCTAGCTGTTTTGCAGAGAAGTCTCAATTGTTCACCACTTACAAGTTGGATGCTGGCGGAGCCACCGGCACGGATTCCAAAGCATAGGGAAGTTTCTAGGAGAGTAAGAATTTATAGTAGAATAGCTATACTTCTTAAATTGTTTTCTATAGTGCAAGAGCTATCTGGATAGCAGCTTGGGGGAGGGGGTGCCGAAGGGCCCCCACGCACTTGCACCTGCAAACTGCAACTCCAAAAGAGGAAACCGTCGAACCAATCAGAGGCTTCGCGACGAACTGCCCATATCCCTTACTCCGTCAGCTAACCCGGGGTAAGCGCCTTGAGACCGACCAGTGCAGACAGATATTTTGGGTGGGGAATTTGCGGTGTTGCCTCGCGGCAGCCTCAAGCCCTCAAGTTATCGTACCTCCTTGCTTTCAGAACAAACCAGCTAGGTCTAGCCAGACATCTTGTAGTCTTTTATGCATGATCCTAACAGCAACTAAAGCGGCGGGAGTACTACTGCACCACCGGGAGCTGAACTTCTCGATATGAACACGAAACAGGAAGCACCTAGTGTTACTTCAAAAGGGACACGAGCTTTGCATGAAACTCGACAGCAGCCAGATCTTGAATAGTTTAGATCCAACCTTTTGCAGTTCAGATGAACCGATGCATACTCCTGTTATTGTACCATTGCCGGAAATGTACCGTCGATAATAGATGTCCCGAAACAGATAATCCACATCAGATACGACATCGGACTCGGGTGACTCGAAAAATGGCCTAGCCTCTTGCAGGAAAGCAGAAGGGACCGCTGTCGTGACTCGTGAAGTTAAACAGATCGGTGGTCCCCTGTCGCAGATCTGAAAGAGCTGCAGTTGAACCTGGGATGATTTACCGAGGCTGCATTTCTGAGGTCTCCTTCAACAACGAACAACAATTATCTCTTCAACCACTGACGAAACTAAACGACGGAACCAAGCACGTCTTGGTAGTAAGAGAATCAAATTTCGTCTTTGCAACAAATTTTCCTTTCTGCTTCTGCTTCTACTAGCTTTTGAGGCGCTACTCAACTAGGAATGTGGTCACCCAAAGCAATCGAGCATCGAAGCTCTTTCCCCACCGGATCCTCCGTGACAGCAACGGATTTTTCGAGCGAAACTTCACTCGTTCAAGTAACGGTAGACGAGCATGGGGTGGCAATCCTACAAATCAACCGCCCCGAGAAGAAAAATGCCCTTTCACAGAAAGTCATCAACAGCCTCGTGTCAGCAATAGCTCTGGTCGAGCGAGACAGCAAGATCAGAGTTGCAATTTTGACCGGCAGCAGAACAGCGGGGCCGTTCTCCGGTACTGCAGACCCATTTCTTTGGACGATAGTGACAACTTTGACCAGATTCCGGGTCCTCTCCCGCTTTTTCCCCTGTGCCTTGGTTTTGGTCATTGCTGACATCCATTTGTTTAGCGGGGGCGGACCTTGGCGAGTTGCAGCATATCTCAACGTCCGAAGCGTACAGGATCGGTTATCTGAAAGACTTATCAGATGCTGTAGCGTCTATGAGAAAACCTATCATAGCATCCGTTGCTGGATTTGCTCTTGGTGGTGGCTTCGAGCTGGCGATGATGTGTGATATAATCTACGCGGCAGAAGACAGCAAATTCGGTTTGCCGGAACTGACTGTTGGGACGATACCAGGAGCTGGAGGAACACAACGATTGACGAGGGTGGTAGGCAAGCAGAAGGCTATGCATATGATCCTTACTTCTTCAACCATAACCGGGAAGCAGCTGGAGCAATTAGGATTAGTCGCTCAGGCGTTCCCTCCGAATGAGCTCTACGGCGCGACTGTGGCCGCTGCACGGAAAATTGCTTCACGATCCATGCCGGTGATTCAATTAGCAAAACAAGCAGTACTGAATGGTAGGTCGCCCGTGAGTCCTTTGTGGTAGAGAGTATCCATGTCGCTAATGTGCCGCAGCTGATGAGATGGGGTTGGAAGGCGGGCTCAAGATGGAGCGAAGCTTGTATTATGGCTCCTTCGCACTTAAAGACCGGACAGAAGGTATGGTAGCTTTCGTGGAGAAACGACAGCCTGTGTTTATGGACCAGTGATTACTGCAAAACACACCAATCTTTATTCTTAGTGTGTTGACTAGCGGCTATTAGGCGAAACATCTCGTCTCCTAGCAAAAGCCTGTCGAGCAAATTGCAGCTGGTCATTGGATTACTGCTTTCCCAAGATCTGTCCACTTCTTCTGTTAGTATCTCGATTGGTTAGAGAAAGTGCCTTTTGCTCCGGATGTTATGCCGTTCTTGGCCACTTGGCCCGAGTACATGCATGAACTGCCTGCCCAAGTGTGGATGTGATGGGAAGCACTGTGACCATATAACTTCAAATCAGTTAAAAGTGACGACAAATCCTGGCATGATGGTACAGAACGGTAGCAGGTTCAGGAAGGTGTTATTGAGTGGCAGTATACATGGGTACTTCTAGCAACCGCGTATGAATCTTGCCTCCGACCATTGGAGCATTTTAAACTTGCAGTTCTCCCAGCTCCTATGTGCTCTAGGCTCACTTGAGCAAGGTCTAAATGGGTTTGAATCTTAGACAACGCAGTTTGCGTGAAATATCTCCGGCTTCAGGATGCTGACTAATGACAAACTGGCCAGCTTGATGGAAGATCGAAACAGGATTTTCCAATTGTATAACTGGACATATCAAAACTCCACTGCTACTTCGTTGAAATGCTTACAGCCTATGTACCACTTTGACATCCCCCTAAACCTATCCTAGCACAATAGAACACACCTCGAACTAGGACACAAGCACACTGCCAAACGCATCTGATATATCCCGCCGGCTTGGCGGTTCAATGGTCGGCCCGTGGATAGAGACACCGACTTCAAGGCGCTCTTGCATCGTCTGAATCATTATTGGAGGAACACTTTCATCCGTAGCCCGAATCGTCAACCGAACCATCTAAAAGGATCGTCAATATTTTGGTCCATATGAAGGTCAAAATTAACTTACTCCTGTTGTATAGTTCGGCTCCAGTCGGAGCAGGCATCCGAATTTACCGCCATCACTAGTATGTAGAACACTAGCGCCGACAAAATTCTTTTTGTTCGGATCCACACCATCAAGTACGCCCCATCTGAAGCCATTGATAATTCTCCTGATGAAGTTGTCATTGATCTCATACTCGCCTCCTTTACCGCCTCTAACGCCAAAAATGCGTTGAGCTTCACGGGGAGCACCTCCAATCTGCTTCCAGCGCTTGAAGAAATCGTCCGCTGATAATTCTGCTGGGTCCATGAATTTGTGAATCGTGACAGGAAGCTTGAGGGTCAGAGCCTGCAATGCTCCAGCCAAGTAGCTGATTCTAATGGTTGGACTCTTCTCGAACACTTTTTTAGCCTCGAACATGACCATCTGTTGACTTTGAGCACCCTCAATAATTGTACTCTCTGGCAAACCTTTAACCTCCCAAGTCAGGTTTTCCTTCTCAGTGGGATCTAGATCGAGCGTTGTGGTGAAAGAACTAACTGCTATCGGAGCTTTGTTGGAGAAGTACAAGATGACGCAGGCCATCTGTCCGCGATACTCTGAGCGTACTCCAATCTGAATCTGGCCGTCCTCGTAGAGGACACCTTCCGCCTTGAGGAGGAGTTTGTTATAGCCCAACTCCCAATCAGGTGAAAGATGAGCTGCGCTTGCAAGATTGGGCGCTTTCAAGGTCTTGGGCTCTGACGGACCAGAATCCATCATATTCAGACCAGCAAGATCATTCTGACCTCTCCCGTGGCCATTAGCACCGTTGGAACCCATTCCAGTCGATGCACCATTTGCTCTACCTGCAAGATTATTTGCACTGAAGGCTCGTTTGAGACCAGGGTTCTTGGTCAAGTTGAAGTCCTTCTCGTTGGCATTGGCGTCCTTGCCTCCAACCACCCATGTTCGTTTATCACTGGAATTGGCATGCTTCTGGTGTAGTCTCGATAGGAGCGCAGACTGTCGTTCGGGAAACGGAGGCATTTCATCACAAACCGTCCGAAGGAGGTCATCTGAGGGCAAGCTTGCAAGTGCAAAGTACTCGCACGCACGCTGTTGTAACTCGGAGTCCAGAGTATGGCTATAAGCTTCGAAAACATACATGAGTCTTGGCTTGATCTCAGGGAAAAGGTTGACAAATTTGATGAAACACGAGAGGATAATTGCTCGAGTCGGGGATGAACAACCCTGCAATTTTCCTTGAAGGGCGATGAACTGTTCAATGGGACTACAGCCCTTGTCTTCGGCGATGAGATGTCCGAATTCACCAAGAATATAGCCGCCAATCTTCACTAGTGTCTCGTGACAGTGATCTGCCTTGAGGTACTGTAGAATATTCTGTGCGGCATAGACTTGCAACTCTTCGTTATTTGTAACAATTTGAATTACTCGGTGCCAGACCTCATCACTGACATGGTCTCCGGCCATTGCGATAAGCCGAAGTGAGATGTCCACGTACCATTGTATATCAGTTGCGTACTTCTCCGTGAGTATGGCAATTTTCAGTACCATCTCCTCTCGGATGGCAAAATCCGCGTTCTGTAGGTATTGAAGCAATTCCCCAACGATTGGCTGCGCATTTGTCTGGTCACACATGCTGTAAAGTAGATCAAGGCCTTTTCGCCGGACACTAATGTCTCTGTCTTTGAGCGAGCCGATGATAATGCCTTGGTGCTGCTTGATTGGATCCAGTGCTTCTGCTCTCGCTGCCAAGTGCGTCATGGCCTCTAGTCCCAGATACCGGACGTTTGTTTCCCTTGACTGGATGAACTTGCCAAGCCTGTGTGAGATCTGCTGCATCAATGCTTGCTCCGTATCTAGGTGAATGATCAGATTTATAGCTTCGAACAGCACAGCATTCTGCGCGTTGTTCTGCTGAACGTTCTTGGGCATTTCCAATGCTAGATTGAGGATTTTTTGTAGTGATTCTCGAATCAAACTTCGCACGTGGGTATCATCTGGAGAGGAATGTCAGCATTTCGTAAATCATGAATTGGAGACAATTTGTACCTGACGGCGGATAGTGTTGCAATAAACGCAACAACTTTACCTGTATCCAAGGACAAGGCACCTTGTAGTACAGATAGTCGGCCGCGTACTCCCCGTCCACCAATATCCTTTTCATTTTTGAGGCTGCCTTTACATAGCTACCTTTGTATTGATCGGGTTGGTCCTGTGCAAGTGCCATGACAAGAGAGGTCACAGAAAGAGCTACACCCATGTCTGCATCGTCCATCAGAGATATTATCCTTTCTGCCCATTGTGGCTGCACGATATCTGGGTGCTTGCGGTACAGTCGTAGGAGCGTTAGAGCAGCTTTCTTTTTCACAAAGGACTTCGAATTGCTACAGACATGTCAGATGATGTACAGAATTCTGTTTGATCTCCGGAACCTTACGGTGATATGAGGAGCCTGTGAACCTCTCCGCTGAGTGCTTCTCCCATCTCCCTGCTCCCGACATTGGCGATCGCATGTAGTGCTAAGCAGTTGTACAACTCATTGTGGTCTGTGAGATCTTTCCGGATACTATTGACGACCAAATGTAAAAGTTCGTGTTGCTCGTGGAGGAAAAGTGTCATAGCAAGGTATCCGATTTGCTTTTCCGAGTATTTATTCGCAGATATTAGGTTGACGGCTTCTAGATGTCCAAAGTCGACATTCCATCCTAAAATGTAAATGTAGAGAAGCTAGAGCTGATATCAGAAACTGGACCACGCAAGTTTACTAGGGTATGCATACTTTGCAGACGTATTTCTTCTTATGATAGCCATTCAGGTTTCCATCTGAGCTGAAAATTAGCAAGTGATTTCGTGCAACTCCTATTACGTCTTCCTGAACTCCTACATCGGCATACCTCTGAATTTTGTCCTTTAAACTGATGTTAGCTTAATTCCTAACTCCGAACTGAGGAATTAGGTGGCTCCAGACCTGATGTTTGCCAGCTCCTTATTGATCCTCTTTTCCTCCAATTCTCTTGCCCTTGCATTTCTTAAATCTGCAATGAATTGTACTAGTCCACGCATGTTCGCATTGTTCCCTGATGAGCCGCGGCTCAGGAAGCCCGCTGCTGCTGAAGAGGCCATTGTGGATTTTACGGTATCTTGCTAATGTACGTGCAGCGGTGTTGGTCGTGGGAATACAGCTGATCAGTTGACAGGGTCGAGGCTTTGAAGTCGCAATTCGCAAGCCGACGCTCGATCGCGTGGGCGGGACAGGTGAAGGAGGCCTCGAAGGTTTTAGCCTTGTTCATGGAACTCCATCCGATGTAGTGACAGCGGCGTGAGAGCCAGCAATCCTCGGAAATACGGCGCGATCTGGTCAGAGGGGTATGTGTGATAGTAAGTGTTGTGCTTGTTCTCGAGAGATCTACGGTGATATGTACCCCTCCGCGATCGAAATAAAGCCGTGATGGTTTGCAAGGATGCACTGATTGTTTAGCCTCGTCAAAGTCCTGGACGTCACCGCAGCCTTCTCGCCATTCGTAATTTCATTCAATAACGACAACTTTGTGCTTTGCTAGATCATGAAGCCTGCAACATTAAGACCGTTCCTACCACGTCCTGCCATTCGGAGGAGAATGATCCATTCTAGAAGCTATGCTGTTCAAGCTCCAGGATCACCAACGCTGCAGGTCTTCAATCGACATACCAAATACCTACAAAAAGAAAGAGCAGCAGCAAATACCGAAAGGAGCAGACAGGTTGATTATTTGAAGGATGAAGTTGCTATGAGACTATCAGAAAGACTTCTAGTGAGTATCGATATCAATTGAAAAATTACCAGAACTAATATTCACAGGATATCAACAGACACTTCGACCATGTACTTGACCTCGGCGCAAATTCATGCAACCTTGCCCGAGCTCTTACATTTCCAGATCCATATCCCGACTCAACAAAAGAATCTGAACCGATATCCAGCCGACTCTCGAAGCTCACTGCCGTAGATTCATCACGAAGTACGCTTTACCGAGATTCGGATTTGCCTTTCAATCAAGAGATCAACCTTACACGCGAAGTGCTCGATGATGAGGAAAGATTACCCTTCGAGGCAAACACATTCGATGCAGTGCTAAGCTCGCTGAGCATGCACTGGATCAATGACTTACCCTCATTACTGGCACAAATCAATCATATTTTGAAACCTGATGCTCCATTTGTAGCGGCGATGTTCGGTGGAGATACTTTGTACGAATTGCGAACGTCACTGCAATTGGCGGATCAAGAACGGCGAGGAGGAGTTTCGCCGCATGTGTCTCCCCTTGCTGATGTGAGAGATATGGGGGGGCTCCTGCAAAAGGCAGGGTTCAAAATGTTGACGGTGGATGTCGATGACATAGTTGTAGACTACCCAGATAGTTTCGCGCTGATGCAGGATCTGCAAGCAATGGGGGAGAGTAATGCTGTTCTGCAAAGAGAGGCTGGACCAATCAAGAGAGATGTTTTGCTCGCAAATGAGGGAATATACAGAGAGCTTCACGGCAACAAAGATGGGTCGTTACCAGCTACGTTCAGGATGATCTATATGATCGGCTGGAAAGAAGGTCCGAACCAGTCCAAGCCATTGGCAAGGGGGAGTGGAGACATCAACATTACAAACATACTGGGCGGAGGTGATATCAAGTAACGATGCCAACTACATTAAACGCCGTCCAGAAGCCTACACTTCATAGTCCCGCTTTTCGAAACAGGTGGTACTATTGAAGTAATACATGTCAATGAAGCATTCACTAGCAGACTTACAACAAGCTGGGTACCTGCATGTCAAGCTCCAGAAATTTGGGTTTAGCTCATTTCCAGGTCTCACTTACTCAACTCTCATAATTCTTGTGACTGGATTCGACATATGAAAATTCTCCTGGGTATCCTTTCAAACAAACTATCCAGAAACGCCCACGCATTACTTGACCCGGCTGCTATGTCTCTTTGGTTTCATACAGAGGCCATTCCAGTAATCTCTGACAGGCCACAGGAGTCACATCCATCAGACGAACTATATCCCTTTTGGAAAACGTGTGTACGCTATCCTCAACTCAACCAAGCCCAAGAACCCACCACTCTGCCAAGCCCCTCGTCCGCAAGGGCAGTGAACATTGCAATGCTCAGGTCCAAGTCCGTCGGCTTACAACCCATACACTTATCCACAATTTTCACATCTACACTTCGATTTCCTCCAACTGCCTCGTTATATCTCGTGATCCGGATCATTTTCCCGCAAAGCGGGTTCTCATTCGGATTCGTGCTTGTCGACTGGGAATCCCACAGTGCATACGCCACAGCGCAAATCGCTTCCGAAGGCCTATTCTCAAATCCACATGCGCCATAGCCAGGTCCCGGACTGTAGTATGTCAGATCCCCACTGAATATGCCGCTGTTTGTTGGTAAAGGTAGATTCTGTGTTGTCTTATTTCTGAGGAGGGCGAGGATTAGTCGCTTCTTTCATAGGTAGGTAGAAAGAGAAGGTATACGAGGAGTTAAGAGACCAGAATCGGTCAGAGAGATAAGGAAATCGAGCGCAAGTGCCCTGACGTATGAAGAGAAAGAGCGAAAGTCCTAGGTAGAGTCTGCAGGACGCCATCCATCGAGAGTCAAAACTAACTTGTGGGAGAGACCTAGTCCAAGTCCTAGGCCGAGGATGAGGACTAGTATGAGTATAACTACGCCAATGCTGATGAGCATGTGCTTTCGGCTTGATTTGACCCATCGAGGCACAAACCGATTTGGCATTAAGCGTGTATTGGATGTCGTAGGCTCCTCGCTAGCCTCTTCTTCCTTTATGACGGTGGCTTTTGAATGAGAACTGAATTTGCTGAAGATACTCTTCCTCTTGGGCGATGCCGCTTCCTCCCAATCAGGGAGTTGATGTCCGTTTTCCGCCATAGAGACGTGTTATATAGAGAATAGAATGGTTATTTACTGAGCATTACGCGTTGAAGGATGTACAAACGAGTGTGAGTGCAACAATGTGCGAGGAGTTGAAAAGGATGAGAGTCTGCACGTAGTTCGGGTTCCTGATGGAATCGGAAGGATCCCTGGAACTTCCTGGGGCTCAACTAGTACAGTATTAGCGCCTTCAAACCTTAATCCTGGTGGTTGCGAGAGCATGGGCCGGCGCTTATTTTGACTTCATCTTGTACAACCCTCGATCCTAATGGATAACGAATGCCAAATATCACCCATCTGTGCGAAAGTGAACCGGAATGTCGCACATTCCAGCGGGTATTTCGCGCTTTATGGCTAGTGCTTGGTATGTACACTGCAGAATCTCTCTATACCCAGGTGCCGAAAATCTGTATCTCCCGAGGCAAACACACTTCATTGATGACTTGTTAACCATGTCCAATATATATGCATGCCTACTAATTTCAAAAGAAGTGCCAAACTTTGATTCCCAGCATATGATGTCCTGGCGATTGCCTTCCCAGCTGAAATTGAATCAATTGATTGAGTACTTTCGGTACATTTCGCAAAATGCCTTCCTGTTTGCTTTGTTTTTCTTTAGTGCTCCATTTTCTAACGCAATTTATTGTTCAAACTGTCAACATGACATCCGCGAGCCTTAAATTGCAAGCGTATAGCGCGTAGTAACTGACTTGACTTTGATCCATAGTGCTGGTCAACTCCGGGGACACTCGACAGAGTAGCTGGAGAACCTGACAGTCCGCTTGTACTTGGTTCAATCCCTATGTCAAGTCGCATCGAATTGACGCTTCCATGATGCTTTGTTGTCATTTTTGACCTCCGCTTGAGGATTTGATATAGGCATTGTATTTTGGGCTTCCCTTGTTCGACTACTGGATTCCCTCATTCAGAAGGCTCCTCCGACTAGATATGGTCGAGAGACATTTTGCACAAAAGCTGTAGCTGAGCTCTGATGACAATGGATTACAATTTTGCGAAGCTGGAAAATGTCGTCTCGGGGTCTTGCGATTGAGTAACGTTCCTTTTCGGGAGTAACAGAATATGCACACGACTTTGCTAAGGTAGGGAGCTGAGGAGCTGAATTCGTAAGACTTGAAGTCACGAAAATGCTTCAAGACCTTCCAGAGATTTTATCAAACCGAGAAACAGCCTTTGTTCCACTGGACCTGAATCAGGCTAGCCTCGTTGTGATGCTCATGTTTTCACCCAGCCGCGCATGATAGCGGTATTAGTCGCAACTCGTAACACGTGATGTTTACCGGAGTGCGCCAACGCAAATTGATATTCCTTTGGCGAGCTATTTATTCGACGAACTCATCTTCCATTTTACCGACATATGGCAGTATTGTCTTCCATCGCACTTCCTCACACAGTGCAAGGATCTAACATGTTGTCACCAGACAAAAACACAGGCAACAATCAGCAGGATGACCCAGACGCCTGGTACAATCCCATCCGAAATGGACGACCATTGCTCGCCATTCGAAGACCACTTCATCCCCCAAAGGCAACGGAACAGCGTGTTGTCGACAACATCCTCCTTGCTTTGAAAGACTTCAACTTCCAGAAGATTACTGATACTTCCATCAAAGACTTGGTAGGACAGCTTATGCCTGAGAGATTGGCAGTGTCCAGCGATATCTTGATCCCTATTGGTTGTAAGTTCAGCTTTGAAATATCCTGGCTTGTCCCTCCCAGCACGAGATCTCAATCCATGATCTCGGTCTCGTGTGGCTCATGAGAAGGAGCTCTACATCCTAGCTCAACTCAACATTGACTCTGACACCGTCTAGGCTGTGGTATTATCGACTACGACATCAGACTCCAACGTCTTCGACCAGGATCACTGAATATTGAAGATACCGACGAGTCGTCAACTGATGCTTCTCCTTACTCTCCAGTCGTTAACCTGCGGTTCACCAATACGAATGGTGTCAAGGGAACTGGCGCTTCTGTCCGTCGCGCGGTTCTGCTTGGCCGGATCGTAGCACCGCACCAGCACAAGGAACGCCTCGTTCAGTCTCGTTGGATTGTTGTTCTCGACCAGACACGCCTCCTGTGGGTTCTGTATGCTAACGGTATTGACGAAAAGGACGTTGCTACGAGCAAAAATGGGGGCCGGGTTCCATACAGTGTAGCCTGGGATACTGCCTTCGGAGCTCGTAAGCAATTCGGTCAGAAAGTTGTCCTCCTTGGATCTCTTAACAACATCCTATTCAAAGTCCATAAGGAGCTACCCGACCCCGAGGTTTACGCAACTGATTGGTCTACCACCTCCGTACCCATTGACAGATCTCTGCTATCAAAGTCAAAGCTACTGGTATCGCCTACGACTGTCAAGCGTCTTTTTGATATCGATACGTCTTTCTTCAATTTCCCTCAATACCGCAATAAAAACATGGCCTGGCTCAAAAACTTCTTGCGCTACGACCAATTCTGTATCGACCTTGATGAGGCAAACAAGGCGGAGCATCTAGTTATTGGACGCACGCTTACAGAAGCTGCTTGGTGTAAGGTTGTGATCCAGGGTTACAAGGCCATGGACGAGATTCTTGAGCAGCGAGATGGTGCAACCTTCCAGACAGACCTAGAGTGTTTGAGTGAATGTTTGGCTCAGGTTAATATGGCCTCTCTGCACTTGGGATTTTCGCTAACATTTTTCAGCGTCGCAGCCCATCGATGTCCAAGTACTGGCTGGATAAATCAACTAAACACCCTGGTCTTGACTTGATTGTAAGTATATTTTTGGTGAGATTTATTGGATGGTAAACTAATACAGAGTCAGAACACTCCTGACGAGCATACCATGGGAGATCACTTTACAGGGCTCGCGGAATGGGCACTCGCTATGCTGAGGGATAACAAAAGCCCTGGCAATGAGTCGCTTGCTCATCGCAGGGCTGTATCATCGAAGGTCGAGGATATGGTCACTCCTAAATCGGAACCAAACACGATGAGCCCCGTTAATGGAGAGGAAATTTCCAGCAATACTCCCGCCGGTGACATAATTTTCTTGCGCACGAAGGCAAAAGCACAGGGCTTGATTAGAATTATCAAGGAGTCCCACGGCAGCAATGTAGCTTAGATGCAGAATATGTTGTGGTGCTACTTCGCTTTGATTCATTGGTTGTTTCGGAGGACTCGATATATGATTGCAGCTAGGGCGGACTCGAGAACTTTGTGGAGATCCGAGAAACTTGTATGTACCGGGAACTCGTACACTAGAGATATCTCCATAGATTTCCCAAGGTGAAGACTACTCGCAAGCCCAGCCCGAACACAGTTATGGCGAAAATTAATTGCAAAGTTAGTAGTCTTAACCAATGCAATATCGCCACTGAAGTCGCATTTGCCGATTCCAACTTTTTTTCGATGCCTCGCCGACTTCTTTTTCAGTTTTGGTGTCTGTAAAGGACCATTTGCAAGCAATTACCTCTTCAAAAGCATCCGAGATTTCTTCCTGTGTAGTCTCGATTGAGGCGATGTATAAGTCTTATTTGCTATCAACGCAAGACGATCGAGACTGTTAGATCTGCCCGTCTGAGCTATTCATCATCGGCTAGTGTGCACTCACTTCTGCCTCCGTCAAAGATATTTGTGGTTTCATTCGCAAATCAATTTCGAGAGCTCCGCTCTTGTGGCCCTGAATACTGGTGTAAGGCCTTCGACAAATATCTGAACTAGAGAAAGATGCAATGCTTACGGAGCCAAAAGGTAGCCCAGGCTATTTTAAGTCCCAAGTCAAATCAGATTCCTTTTTCTTGCGAAGATAGTCGAGAACCCCCTTCTTCCGCGCGAACACGGGCAGTAGTTCCAAAACCGCCGGATACAAGTTGTTCAACGAGAACTTGGTATTTGTTTGATGGCTTTATATGATTGATGATCTTGAAATATAAGTTAACAACAACTCTCCTGAATTTCTTCATCGGCGCTGAATCGATCCAGCCATTATTCGTGCGTTTTGTGCTTCAAGTGCTTGGCAGCTTGACTGTTTCAAGCGCCTCGAGATGCCTGGAAGTATTCCATTTACATTTAGGAACGCAGTAAGAGTAGGCAAGATTACCTATTATTAGACCAGGGAATGATTTGCATATACGAGATTTGAGGCTGTGAATTATGGATGGACGTTAATTACCTAGGACCAGTTTGCTACTTTCGGCTCGCTTCGGCTAATTTGTAAAGTTCGGTTCGGGGACTTTCTTGGAGCCCAAACAACATTACAACAGCTGACTTTGTAAATCAATCACTTAAGAAACAAGGCTTTTCTTAGTCTCATCTAAGACTTTGAAATCGAGGTTCGATAATTTGTGTTATTTATACTCTGTCGCCGTTCCCCTTTTAGTTTTAAAGCAAGACGGGCCCTGAAGATAACGCAAAGAGGTCGGACTGAACAGTGCTAAAAAAAGAGTCGCCGAAAACACTCTTTTAGAATGTTTCTTGATCATTCTTCTCAATACGATATAATCAGACCTAATCTGAAAATTTATCATATCCCTATGAGTGCAAGTAAACCTTCTGTTGAAACATCGCAAGATCAAAGTTGAACATTCGGACATTGCTTTAATTCGGCAATACCAAAGTGTTAGCTTTTCACTTAAGTAAATTCATGTAAGTCCGAGACAATCTGGGCTACCAGTCTTGATCATTAGGGCCCCAATAGCCCGCCGACATAAAAAACTTCCATATATCCAAAGGAGCCCGAATACCACGGCCACTAGCAACAGGTTTCCAACAGGACAGTATCAGTACCCAGGTATCGGTACCCAGATCCTATCGGCATCTACCATATATATTCGGATCCGATACTTTCTCGATATAGGAGCCGAATCTTTCATAAAAACATGAGTATATCGCAGCCAATTTCAATCTTTCAAGCTCAAAGACTCATACAAAGCACAGCAAAGTTATCAGGATAGAACACACATTAGACCCAAAATATCTAATCACATCCAAACACCTCCCATAATGGTCCACGCAAGATCCTCAAGACGGTCACGTCCCTCCTTCAGGCCCTCACAGCCACGAACTCGAGCCTCCTCACTATCATCATCCTCATCCCGCAACTCCAGCTCCTCCTCATCCAGCACCAACACCAATACCACACACTCCACAAACTACATCGACACAACCTACATCGATACAATCGGGGGCGTAACCATCCACCTCAGCAAACTCGGCTTCTCAAATTCGAAAAACGCACACTATCCGCGCTCCTCAGCCTGGCAAGCCGACAGTGAGTATTCTCCGCCCGCCTCTTCACTTTCCGGCGGGTCTGGAGAAGAAATAAAAGACCCCGCCCTCCACCTGAATCAAAGTCTCGACTTTGATTTTTTCTGATGTACTCGCTCTTCGCAATCTCCTGACCAGGCCATCCATACTAACTCCGCATTTCTTTCACAGTGAAAGTCTACCTCGACGCCAAAGGAATGGGCGACTGCATTCGCCCCTCACACGAAACAGACAACTTTACCTATATCGAAGACGAAGTACATGCGAAGATGGATCGCGAAAGGAAAGCCATGATCTGGTTTTCGGTCGCGGAGGGTTTAAGGAGAGAGCATTTGCTGGATTTGTGTGAGAGGAATAAGACGAGTGAGGATGTGTGGAGGAGAATCCATGAGAGGTTAGGTGCAGGCAAGGTGTATGTGCCGTTGCCGGAGTTGTGTGTTGATGAGGAGTTTTGAGTTTTGAGGGAAAAGGGGTTGGGGAGGGATTCTAGGTGGGAATGGAGGGCTGGAGGAGTGGGTTTTTCGATGAGATGTTCGCGGGGAGGAGGAGTCGTGGAGTTTAGGCGGTATATTAGTTAGGTTGGTAATCTTAGGATGGATGAATCGTTTATTTTGATTTTTAATTTTTTGCGAAATAACAAGCGAGAAATACTCCTTTGCCCTTAAAGCAGAATTCTCAATGGTCAGTCCATCTT
The DNA here is from genome assembly GCA_900074885.1 of Rhynchosporium graminicola. NCBI lineage: Eukaryota > Fungi > Ascomycota > Leotiomycetes > Helotiales > Ploettnerulaceae > Rhynchosporium > Rhynchosporium graminicola. Next base: position 630,945 of record FJUW01000012.1, on the reverse strand, counting down.
CGTAATACTTCGCACGGATGAAATTTCGAGGCAACACCAGAAATAAACTTGACCAGCGAAGCGAAATCCATTTACCTGATAAAGTTATCCTTAATTGTAGGACAATAGGGTATTACTTTGCAAAAGTCCAGAATCTCGAAATCTCGATTATTCTTCAGGAAATCTCTTATGAAAGGAATCTTTTTATCGTCATAGAAAAATGTTCGCTGGCTTTACAAGATCCCGATTCTTGGAGACGTGTTTACTTCACCAGCGACGGCTTTGCATTGCCTCGATTTGGGATTCTACCTTCCTTCTCTAAACTTACCTTTTTAACTCAAACAAATTGCCGTTGCGAAAAAAAGACTCATTTACAAAAGAGCCCTGACACGGAAATATCAGAACGAATAATGATGTGTAGCGACACGATTTCGCGAAAATGTAGCTGTAATGATAAAGGCATATCGCTATCACAGAGATCTAAGCTTTATTCGGAGTAGGTGATGAATATCCATCTTTGGTAATAGAAAAAAATGCAAGTGTATCTAACGTGGGTGGGTAAATGACTTTTAGATAGTAAGTCGCTATAAAAGTATATTTAAACTCTTAAGCTAATATAGATATATATATATATATATATAAAGGAAGCGATCTATCTTAATGTAAAGCCTTGGTTTGTATTCTCCTCCTACTGTTTAAGGAGCAACAGGGACCGCTATATTGCGATCTATCTAAGAATATGAGTAGTAACTATCATTCTCGTGCTCGTCTTCGTCCTCGTCCACTTCCACGGGAGTTGTACGGTATCCATGGACACGAAGCGTGTATTACTAGGCTTTCCGACGTGTGAACCGTAGCAGAGCATGTATAATCGTGCATCTCATCCTCCTTCCTTGATCCGATAATCGCTTCCTCATCCTTCCTCAATACCTCTCGCCTTCTACAATTCCAACTTCTAAAATGCCTTTTTACCTCTTCTTCCCCGTATCGATTACCTGAAATAACTATTTCGCCGTCAAGACTCTTGTCTAATATATAAGCTTCAGCTTCCGCTACTACTCCTGCTCCTTGCTCTCTTCGAAATATAGACAGGTATCAGAGTAGAAGCTTGATTTCTACCGATACCGATCAGATGTAATATAGATTCCGAAAACATATCGTACGTGGAACCGGATGGATGGGAAAGGGGGTTATTTGAGAACTGATAGGCTTTTCGTGATGAAATCGAGGATGGATTGTGACCTCAGACTCGAGATACGTTTGGGCGTGAGATGGACATTGGATATTGTATGTAGATCCATCGGCAAAGCAATTTGGTGGCAGTTTGAGAAGATTGGAGAAGGCAGCTAGCAGGTAAGTATATATAGGGTATTGGATATGATTGTACGGACTGGTATATAGATCCACCATTCTCTCTACGTACGGCGTTTAAAAGCAATAAAAACGCCCTGCTTCTCGTGGAAACTTGTGCTCAAAATAGAGCTGAGCACAATCGAGCGAGTAATTGTACTTCGCAGTTTCCTGAGAGATGCCCGGGTTTGACTATCAGGCAATGAGAGCTGGGCGAAAAACGTTCATTAGGACACTTGTCACATCCCATCGGGCGCAAGCCGTGCTTTTTCTTGTACTGTATCATGCGCAAGCTCGTCACAGCAGCATTTGAACAACTCTAGAGTATACGGGCGAAGTTGCTTGTATTCACTGCATATCGAGATGGGATTGAAGTGAGGCGGTCCAAGAAATGAATTCTGTTTTCAAGTCAAGTATCAGAAGGATTTCTCTTGCTCGTGGTGCCTAAATGGATAGGACAGTGAGGAAAGGGTAAAAGAGGGAAAGAGGTGGGGTGAAGGACAGGGAGATAAGCAGGACGATGCTATAGAGGCTTGGTAGCGGCTGAAGATTGACGATAGGCTCGCCAGGCTGGCCGAAATGGGATGGAATGATTGAGATGGCATTGTGATTTGAAGTGGAATTACCAGAAGTATAAGGAGGCTGAATATGGAACAGATGGCAACGATTCAACAGGAAGCAGATGCAAAAGCAGGAGGACAAAGTTCATTCCCAAGATAGGAGATAGAAATTGAAAGCAGGGTTGAGTAAGTCGAGGAGCGTTGCAGAAAATAATTCAGCGTTTTCGCTCTCGAGTATATTCTATTATTATTAACCCCAACTCCATTCATTCGATATCCCATAAACTCCTTAACTGTAACCCATGTCGATCATCCAGCAGCCTCCTTGACCTGGCCAGTCGTCTGCGGGGGCTCATCAATGAACTGTGGCACCTCATCGACCATAAAGCTCGGCGTACTCTCCGCCCCAAAATTCTCAAACTCGGCCTCTTCACCCAAAGCCTCCAACTCAGCATCCAGCTCAGCCTCATCAACATCCTCAGGAATGTCATAGCTCCGACTTATGCTCTCCTGAATATCATTACCAATATCCATCAGATCCGCCATCTCGTCCTGCATGCGCTCGATTTTGTCGATATCGATTTTGCCATATTGCTGTTTTAGGCTCTTGTTGGTCTGCTTCATGGCATCTACAGTCGTCATGACGTTCTTTAGATTGTCCTGCATCATGCCTGCCTGCTCCATGTTCCAGGACTGCTGTTGTAGTTGATCTCGCTGTGCCTCGTACATCTTCCTTCTTTGAAGTACCTTCAGTGCTTTCTGCTTGATAGCTGTTTTGCCTGGACCGTCGCGCATCTTGGAGAGCTTGGTTTGATAGCCTTGAAGCTCGGCATTGATGGCGGCGAGCTTGACATCGATAGAGGATACTCTTTCGTCGACCTGAGCAGTCAGCTGGGTTGTCATGAATGGGCACATGAAAGTAGACGTACATTTGAGATAGCAGAATTCAGAGTCGGTTTGGGAGCCGAGCTCTTTGCGCCAAATAGTCTGTTCATCTTGTGTATGTCTTATTCCTTTTCTGAAATCCGCGCGCTGTAGGTATTACCCCTCGAGTGATTGCCGGTTGGTATCACGTATACAAGGACGGCGGGCTGCTCCGGGAACAACGCTATGCCCGGAATGGGGTCTTGTTGTACTTGTATTTCTGGTGATACTGTGCCGGCGTGCGTGATCCCTGGACGTTTGTCCTGAGTATTCGAGGCTATGGCTCCGGAGATGGTTGGCGCTGCGACTATAGGAGTGGGTAACAGACTGAAATATGATCACTCTTTCCGAGGTATGTTTTTTGCTTGGTTGCAGATGCCTTCCCTAATGATCAGCCAGAATAAGGGTGTTTTCTCGTTTGTTAGTATGAACGCGGATGGTATATAAGTAATAGAGTTATGCTTGAGCAGGGCTGTCAGGTCAGGGCAGGTCAGGGCAGGTCATAAGGCTGTGTCGCAATGATGAGTCCAGCTTCAAGATGGTCCAGGTTGCGAGCAGAAAATCGATTGTGATTGGTTCATTACCAGCGCAGGTAGCTCGGGAAGACCCGTATATCACGTGGCAGCAGCATTTTCCCATCCATGTGCAGGAAGGAGAATTGTGCACATGTGAACTTGGTCTAATGTGACAATGATAACAATGATAACAACCGAGACCCTGATAAATACATACCTAGGTAGTTTAGAATGCCATCATTTACGAAGTATGCTTCACCAAATCCCGTCTGCAGGGATCCGCGGGTAGATCGCCACCGTCCAAATGATTTCCGTATTACTTCATAGTATCCTGAAAATACCTATCTATCTACCTACAGTACCTACCTACCCTGCTGCCTTACCTGCCACCTCGCCTGCCTACCCAGTAAGGCACCTTTTCAGGCCACACTACGTAAGCCCCAGGCACCTCAAACCATCACAGCTGAATTGACTCGCTCCATCCTCACCTCACCCCCCGTTCCCAAACCAAACAATTACGATCTGCATATTCTTCTCGACTCCTCACCACGACCTCTATTGTACTTCTACGCATCCTTTCACTTCATGCCATCTCGATTGACTTATTTTCTTGTTGTTCTTTGATACCCGCGCATGTTCTTCACCATACCACACCACTCCAGACCATACCCTTTTAATCATCAGCAGCATCGAGCCTTCGGAACGTACCTACGTAGCGCGGTTTCTTCCTTGCCAACTCACCATTTGAGCCTCAGTCAATCCCGACGTCCATCACACCTGGTCCAGTGACCCAGCCCAGCACACGATCCTCCACTGGCCTTCAGCCTGTACATTACAATCCTATCGGCTTTGTCATTCAGACCTCTGCTTGTATGGCCCTTCCCCTCCTTGTCCCTTGTCCCTCTTTCCCCACACTGCGACCTCGCGCAGAGGCTTCGCGAAAGGCTGAATCGCGCCTGGTTAGTCTAAGGCATCGTTCCCACAGACAACCTTCGGCCATGTCAAGCTTAAGCTACTCTTTCAGGATACCAAGCTGACAGGCTTTCCTGCTGATAGTCAATCCTCCAAGGCCTCATCCGACCGCCCTGCGATTGATAGACAGCACTCACGCATCGGAACAACACACGCCCCAGCTCCGTTCTGTGGCCCTCATCCTAGCGAATCCCGAGATACTCGCATGATCACTTTCCAGAGATTTTCTGTCTGTAAAATCATATCGTACCTCGACACACCGCCCAAATACCGACGGTGGCAGACGAGCGCCGTCACATAAGACAAAATGTTTTGGCGATTTGGCGGATACGCCAATATCTCCGCTATCGATACAATTCTCGATAGACAAGAATTCACTCTTGAGGAACTTCTAGATGAGAGCGATCTGATACAGGAACTCAAACAGCACAACACGAAGCTTATCGAATTTCTACGCGAGGACAAGATCTTAGAGAGATTGCTGGAATATGTGGTCACTCCAAAATTAGAGCCCGTTGTAGTTGAAGTAAACGAGGCTACGGCAGAGAAGGAGGAAGACGCCGAGTTGAAGGGCAAAGATCGTTCCTTTTCTCAAACCCGCGGGCCTGCCGAGGACGATGAGGATGAGAAGGAGAAGAAGCGGAACCGCTATGCATACGTTTCTGCCGAGGTTCTGTCTTCGGACAACTGGTCAATATGCGAATCATTGATTGAAAACGAACCACTGCTACGGAAGTTTTGGGACTTCTTAAAGCTACCGCCGCCGTTGGATCCTCTTCAAGCTAGCTACTTTACCAAGGTGAATGAAGCTTTGCTTGACAAGAAAACCGAGGAAATGCTCGACCTTTTCAAGTCTCTTGACGGAGCGGTGAAGAACATGCTTCAACATGTGGACTCTCCAATGGTCATGGATCTTCTTCTAAAGATTATAAGCTTGGAAAAGGCAGAAGGTGGTCAAGGAATAGTTGACGTAGGGTTTTCATGTCAAACTCTCGACATGCGCTGACTATAGATCGCAGTGGCTACATTCACAGGATTTGATGCCAATCCTTCTTTCGTTTCTGTCCTCCGAACACTCTTGGGCAACCCAGACATCCGCTGGCGATTTCCTGAAGGCTATCATCACAATTTCTGCGAACGCATCTCAGAACGAACAGTCTTGCATAGGTCCGAACGAATTAACGAGACAGTTGGTCTCCCAACCGTGTATTGAGAAACTGATATCAGATATGCTCAAGGGTGGCAACCCACTCACAGTTGGTGTAGGTATTGTCATCGAGGTGATTCGGAAGAACAATTCGGACTACGATCCCGATGTTGGCGCGGAAGCAAATGCGGTTCCATCGAGTCGAGATCCCATCTATCTCGGTACTTTGTTACGAATGTTTGCTCAACGAGTTCCAGACTTCATGGAGCTCATTCTCAGTCCTAATCACACCATTGGAGGTGGTGACGGACCTGTGACTATTCGAAGAAAGGAACTAAGCGCCGCTTTCGGGGGCAAGATTGAGCCTCTGGGCTTTGACAGGTTCAAAACATGCGAACTGATGGCGGAGCTTCTCCACTGTAGTAATATGGGCTTATTGAACGAAGTCGGCAGCGAGGAATTCATCAAGCACCGAGACACTGAAAGAGAGAAGCTGAAAGCCGAAGGAAAGCTATCAGTCTCTTCAGACCAAGCTGGCAACTCAAATGACGACTTGACAATGAAATCCTCTACTCAGACTCGTTTAGGCTCACCTGATGGATCACGAAAACTGGAGGTGCAAAACGCCTCTGATGATGAAGGATTCGAAGAAGTTACGCATGCTTCAGATCTCGGAGACGACGCCAAAGACGACTTTGACGAGAAACCAGAATCAGAAGAGGATCTACTCAACCATCCGATACTTCCTGCTATTTCATTTATGCCCAAGGATGACGAGGAATTTGTTGATGAGCCATTGACTTCTCCACATCTAAAATTTACAGAAGATCACCACCTTGAGCAACCCGAACTGGCGGTAATGCCACTCTCACCGACTAGGGAAATATCTCAGCAAGTTGAGATTCTGGATATCAAAGAGGATATACATATGCCTTCTCCCCCACCTTCGATCGATACTGCTACTGAAGGCAGCGATGGGTCTGCTAGTGATAGCAAACATTCGCCTGAATCTTCAGAAGAATCTGCCGATAGTCCGAAGGAAGACGAAGACCCGTCTGCGCGAGTGGTTCAAGCGGGAGGAGTGCCGGCCCCGGCATCTCTGGAGACTGTTGCCCATCCAGAAGATAAACCAGCCCCATTATTCGCGAAAAAGGTTGAACCGGTCCAAGAGCTTGTACTACCACCTGTACCTGAGGTTGCTCAAAGCACGGGGTGTCTTGATACCACGATGGGTGAAGCAGGCGACAGCTCAAATTCGATCATGATGACCAATACAGACGAACATAATCAACAGGCATTGGAGGAGTCACAAAGCAGCCCCGTCGTGGGTGACTTCCTCAAGATGCAGTTCGTCGAACACAAGGTTGTTCCAACAATACTAGTAAGTCACTGCACTCATCTGAGAAGTGCGATTCTAATTCAACTCCTAGGATTTCTTTTTTCGATTTCCGTGGAACAACTTCCTACATAATGTCGTCTATGATGTTGTACAACAGGTATTCAATGGTCCTATGGATCGGGGCTTCAACCGATCTCTTGCCATTGATTTGTTTGAGACGGGGAACATCACTATGCGCATTGTTGATGGACAGAAGAAGAGCGACGAGACCCAGGAGAAGAGCAAGATGCGACTGGGCTACATGGGTCACTTGACCCTTATTGCTGAAGAGGTTGTGAAGTTCACCGAAAGGCATCCACCCGAGTTGTTATCAGACTCGGTTCTAGATAAGGTCATGAATGGCGAATGGGTCACATACGTGGAAGTTACTCTTGCCGAGACGAGGGAACGGGATAACGCAATTCTCGGAGGCGTACGCCCCGATACATCTGTGGGACCACGACAAGCGGTCATGAATGCAGTCAATGCCGCAACGAACTTCAGCGGCACATCATCTGCTCTTGCAGATGCTGGGCTCAATGGTGCAATAGGTCTCGATAGCATCGATCTTGCGAACGGCAATGGTACTTCGGCATTTACTCTTAGTGGTGGAACCTTGAGCGGATTTGGGAGTTCAAGCGACGAAGAAGATGATGAGATGGACGAGGACAATGATGAAGATGGAACCAGGAATAATAGTGGCGCAGCTGAAGTGGGTCATTCTGTTCCTCCAGCTCCCAACCTTGATAAATTCGACGACGAAGAAGTCGATTACGAATATTTGGAGCAGCTCGATTGCGAGAACCCCTTGTTTTCCGAGGGTACCGTACGCGATTAATGAGATCTGCTTGCATATTTCTTGTACATTATTGCTGCCTGGTTGATGGGTGTTTTTCTTGGCTTTTGGTTCTGGCGATCTTGTCAATATCGGGAGACCAGTTCCAAAATTTACCATTTTCGGACCAGTCTCTCCTTGACGATTGATTGCCGAGGATCATCTGACTTGTCGCTTCTATCAATCTTTCTCGCCCTCTTGAGAGTTGATTCCGACTCGAGTGCCCTTCATATTATCATGTGTGTGATTTCTAGGACGTAGCATTTACTAACAGCTTTGATCCGTTTCTTAGTTCTCACGCTATATCTCGACGCCATCAACAACCACAGCCACGAGCTCCGATCTCGAACCACCGTCTCTACCACCTCCCCCACCCCCACTCGCCCTTCCTTCACGAGCTCGTCGCCAGCTTGCTGCCAGGTTAGCGTTGCACTCCAAGCAGAACGAGCAGAGTGCTATTTCGCCCACCGGCGACGAGAGGGCCGAAGAAGCAGAACACCAAAAGAATCTGAATCCATTCGCGGCAGAAGAGGACGACGACGAAGATTCCGACAACGATGCCGATTTCAGTATCGGTGATCTCGATGGCGAGGACGAGAGCCTTGGTATTGTCGGTACCGGCAGGGCGGGCTTCAGTAGTGAGGAGCGACAGCTGCGCAAATTGGCGAGGGAAGGTCGTGGGAAGAATGTGGGTATCCCTAGTTTTGATGACTTCAACTGCACCTCTATTTCCAATAATACCGACGGTGGACATGGACTCAGCAACGAAAATGGCAATAGCAACTCCTCCCTTCCTGTCCTTCTACAACACCCGATCATCTTGCCCCCTGCACCCCGCTCTCCCCTCAACCTTGGGATAGGGAGGGCGAGTTTCCCTTCGCTGTGGCCATTCCATAACTCCAGCACGTCAAACAGCAAGGGATCAGGCTCGAGTTCCGGCTCCGGGTCTCCCTCAAGCCCTCCTATCTCCTCCGAAAGCCATTTCAGAGGTCACGTACACAGATACAGAAGCAAGAATAGTGCTAACGAAGACGATGTACAGAGCGATGACGATGATGATGATGACGATATCGATATCGACTCCGATGACTCAGATGGTGGATACGGTCATGCACTTGCTTCAAGGTCGAGCTTTGGGGATGAGGAGGGCGAAGGGGAGGGTATCCAAGTTGGTGTGGAGAGGGGAAATAGGAGAAGGAGTCCGCGGAGAAGGATGAGTGTGACGACCGAGGCGAAGAGGAGGACTAGTCTTGAAGATGATGACGATGATGAGGGGGAGGACGAGGTCGTACACGTGAAGATGGCCGAGACGGAAGTGGAAGACGCGCATAGGGGTGCGAAAACCGACATTCAGCTTCCTAATGCTGCCGCAGTGGGAGGAAGCGACGATGGGGAATTAGTTGAGATTCAGCATTCCGAGACGCTAGATGTCGATATCGAAGGGGGCAAGTGAATGATTGAACACGGCATCAATCTTTCTTTCGAAGAGTGGAGAGAAGGAAGGGGGGGGGGAGGGGATGAGGAGGAGAGACTCCAAGTGTAAGATATTTGTGGGGAATTATGAGCGATGACGATGGATGGACGGATGGATGGACGGGGCCTTTGTACAGTACGGATGTAGCTTGTAGATGTGTGCATGCGTGAACGTGCGTATATCGAGAATCGAATGAAGTTTTTTGGAACATGAAATATGTCGCATTTACTCCTCCCCATAGAGTAAGCGTTTTTCCCTCTGGAATGCAATAAGTCACTCATTTATGCACCGGGGTGAAGCGGACTTTCAACATCTCTGTCTTTATATAGCACCTTCGGACTGATAAGTATGCGACTGTAACTTAGGACTTGAGTAAAGAAGACCCGCCTTGGTAATAACATACTTCGAAGTGTCTGCCTACCCAAGCAGGCATTTTTCGGTGTTTACTCTGATCGTCTCGGTTGGAAGGGGGCTCGCGTATTTATCTAGCGAGTGAGACTGTATCATTGAAGCTGCGCCATCATGGCACCTGCCCTTGAAAACGCTTTGTGGAACCTTTAAAGCTCCCGTTCACGAGATCTCTTTGGGCTCGTACTTACCAGAGCCCAATCCATTCGTTTGTACGAGCCTCACCCATATGCGGCGAGCAGATCGAGCTTTAGGCAGTAAGTACGATGAGCCAGCTTACCTGTGGATAATAAAGAGATTCGAGTACTATTCTAATCCTATTCCTGATCCCAAGATAAGAAGCTCTTGTGCTCACGCCACTGAAGCTGCAATGCGGTGTGCCAGTATATAGGGCTGCGGGAGGTAAACATGCGGCAGAGCCTCATGCTCCCTTGAAAATTCGTGTTCTGTGGTTGCATGTATTTTATGGAGTAGTGGTCGTGGAGGCTGAGTAGCTTGAGAAGTGACGTTGGAGTGTTGGCAGAGATTGATGAAGCCGTCAACGACTGTATATCGTATCCGCTTGAAGCCTGTATCGCTGAACCTGTGATCTTTCGTGACTTGGTAGAAACGTGCCTCACTATTGTCAAACTGCCTTTTACTTCTCTCCTAAGCATGTGAGACGTCGAAAGAAAGTTCATAGACGGTTTACGCGGTGCTACAGAGCGGCCGGCATTATCTCGACTATCAATGAGCAGCTTTGCCTTTGTAATTAAGTCCAATTCGAAAGGAAATTTAGTCGGTTCGAATTCCCATAGATTCTGCTTGAAATCGGATTAATATGGCTGTGCCTCAGCTATTGCGGAGTGTGAGATTGTATCTATTTGGCGGTAGCAAGTAGTATAATGCTTGATACGTCTCGGGACGTTCTTCTTCTTCCTTCCAACCCTAATCTACTTCGAGATGCATTCATCAATCAATAGAACGATTGTATGATTGAAGAAATTGGCATGGAAATCACTCCACGTGATGACGGGTAACCTTCAATCATATTACTTATGCCTTGCCCGGGTGATTATGGCTATGGATTTGCGAGGACAGCTGCCTATCGCGAGGACTACGACAAGAAAATCTGGTCAACACTCGAGAAATCGTGGAAAATATCAATACATACCATATCGACATGACTTGTCATCTCGTATCATGGTCAGAGTAGTTTCGTCTTCTAAGAGGTCTTCGGAGAATAGGTCAATACCGGACTTAACTAGCGCAAGCTCGGGACAGGGGGGAGCAGCTTCTCGACCCCCGCATATCTTGATACTGTATCAGAGTAACCTCGACATCCACCTAAGCCGGACTTCACCTACGTCTTCAAGCTATACTGACGGTATACAAAAATGTGATCACTGCATACTCTTGAAACCATCGGATAATCGCCCGCCATCAACTTTCGAATATCACATACGGCGCAAAGCCCTCAAGCAACATTATGACATCCACGGAGCACTCTACCGATACCCAACTCATACTCCCAACGGGGACCCAGAACGGACGCCAACCTCCTGGGACAAGCACAAGGCACTCGCAGCGAGAAGCAGATTCCAGTGAGGCACTCGATGTCACCACCAATGTAGGTTCGCCGATCAAGAACAGTATTGCAAGAGTGGCAGGGTACATTTTCGGTCTCGCTCGCGCCGCGCCAGCTCAAGAGTTGAGAACACATGAGGAGGACGGTACGTCTGGAAATAAAGCTGTGGAGGAACCTGCGCATGAGGAAGGGGAAGTAGTGAGATCGCCATACATACCGCGCAAACGCCCTCCCCCACGAGATATCTACCAGCATCCCTCTACGCCCGATGGAAGTGGTGAAGAGAAGGAATTGAGGGCGAACAGTCCAAGAAAGCGAGCTCGGAAAACTGTGAAAGCGAAGGAACCCATTACAGAACCTCATCGGACCTTGCGCAGTCGCACGATATTGGCTAATGGTTCGCCTCGCGCTGTACCAGAACAAATGATCGAACCTAACGCGATGTCTTTCCCTGTTCCTTCGAGTCCTCACAAAGCTGCCGAAGATGTCGCAGCGCAGCCAGCAAAACGAGGTAGGGGCCGCCCACGAAAGAACCCTCCCCCACCTCCTCGCACCATGCCTACTAGGAGTGTGTCGACCGGGAAGGATACTGTTACCTCACCATGCGCTGCGCGAAAAGTGTCACAAATGTCCACGGTATCGAGTCCAAGACCTGTACGTGAAGAAGCTACAGTTCCAAGTGAAGTCGAAGGTGAGCCAGAGGAGCAAGTGGAGCAGCATCAGCACGGAGAGCAGGAGGCGGACGACGAGGAAGATGACGGTGGCGTATCTTCCATTCTCTTAAATCCAAGTCCAATCAAAGTATCTCGAGATACTACTGGGCAGTCTACCGGCAATCCACATATGAAGACCAAGAATACAGAAGATAATGAGCAGAGAGAAGTTGAAGGGTCACCTATGATATCCGAGGACGAGGGGAGGCTAGTTGACGAAAGCGAAGAAGAGGGTTCAGAAGTAGGCGCGGGGGTAGGACTGGAAAAGAGCCCCGGGGAGCACTTGGTCGACATGCGTGTGATTGATGACATGATAATTACCGCGGGTCGTGTGGGTTATAGTTACAACAAAGAGAACCAAGAATGGACACTGAAGACTTCACACAAGGTGTGTAGTAGCAATGGGAAGCGGATGATTCGTCGACTCCGGAAAACTCTTGGAGCGTATCATATTCTACAGAAGGCTATCGATACTGGAGATTCTCATGCAGCAAAGAAGACTAGAAAGTCAATTGACGAGCAGATGGAAAATATTCAGACAGAATCTCATTCGATTTTGACCACCAGGTTGGGAAATCCTTTGCGCGGCATAGACTTCTTCGACGCCGACAAGACGAGGATCATGCTAATGGATCTTTACTTCCTTATAATTCCTGATTTACTTGAGATCCTCAAGCTGGCCGCCCAAGTCTATCCGCTCCAAAGATCTACGGACCGATGGGCACTTCAACAAAGCTTGGCCATAACGACGATCCTGAAAGATCTCGCAAGCACGGCGGCTTTACAGCCTAAGGCATCCAAGCCAAGAGCGAGTTCAAAGTCGGGTACATATCAAATGAGCAAGCCATCTTCGCTGATTTTGCCAGCTATTCGTAAAATCAGAAATTCTTTGTCGAGTGAGCTTGCCAAAAGGGCAGCTGATCAAAAGGCTTCAGAACTAAAGGCATCGCAGGCTGAGCGGAGTACGCAGATCGAAGAGGAAGAGAGACTACAAAAAGAAGAACACCGTAGACTAAGGAAGGAGAACCGTCGGCAGCAAACGGAAGCGTACAATTCGCTCTGCTCGGAGCCCCTCTGGGGCCGACTACTTAGATACAAGATGGAGGCAACAGGCCCATTTGTCTCTTCGCGGGATCTAAACTCGGCAGACCTGATAGGCTGTGATGATGACGCACAAGACCAAAATCAACATCAAGATGTTGAAGATGATGATGATCCGTTCACAGAGAGACAGGACGAGGATGACGATGGTCCACGTTTGTCTGTGTTTGGGAAGAATAACAAGAATGACAGCACCCGCTCTAGACCTCTTTCTGAGACAGAAAAGGGAATCTTTATCGAGTGCATGATGAACGAGCGCGGTAAGCCTATAGCCCTTCCAAATTCATAACTGACCAGTTGCTCACGCTGTCAAGGGGAGGATCGCTACGAGAAGGCCGCAAAACGTCTGGAACGAAGCATTGAAGAAATCTTCACTTTCGCTCAAGATTTGCAAGAAGCCATCGATCAGAAGCGCGAAACCGGCCACTTTATGAGTCAAAAAGACGCATGGACATATGTCATATGGGTTGAGAAGGAAGTAAAATGATTTTGGTGTGCAAGAGGCGTGGAGTTTTCCTTGATTTGCTTAATTTATTCTTTGTACTGATACCCAGACTCCCTTATGTACTATGAGATGTTCCACGAATCAATACCTCGCTTGTCTGCTCCTGTCATCAACAAGTAAATTGTAGGCTATTTCCCCCCTTAGCGTCGACTCGGAATCGCTGAGGTTAGTATTTTTTTTCGCGCTGATCCTTTGATGCATGCTGACATGGCACACTGATTTGTACGAAGAGGGCTTGAAGCATAGCCACATTAGATCGCCTGATTTCTCATACGAGGAGTTCTATCTCCCGGTATCTATAATCTAGTTGCAGCAACAGGGTTGTTCGCAGTACGTTTGTCAAGTGATACCGATTCTCGCTCGACTACAATATTTAGATATCTTGCGAATCTCTCCACTCCCTCGCCACATCCTCAAATCGACAAAAATGTACTTCCTTCCCCCTCGACTTCAGCCACGCAATCATAGAATCTATCATACCAATAACATGTGCCATGCCACTCGTATCGGGATGCAGGACTAGCGGAAACACGAAATCCCCTCCCTCGCCTGCTTTTCTCTCCTCCTCATCATACTCACTGTAGAGGTAATCAAAACGGGATTTCCACATTTCCATGATACTGCTTGCTGGAACATAGCCGTGCGAGTTTGGGGCTGACGGGAGAAATTGCATTGGTGTCACTGGTTGTTTTAGATGGTGCAGAAAAAGGTGGATGGGATTTGAGGCGGTGCTTACTATCTTCCATGTACCAGTTACATGGGAGCTCAACTAACGTTTCTGAATTTGGTGGAGATGGTGCCTGGAGTGGTTTCATCCATGTTGAAGCTGAGAGGTGGGGGGAGAAATCAATGGGCTGGATGGGCGGTGCTTGGGGAAGGAAGTATGGCTGCGAGTCGTGGTGTGTCAAAGATGTATCTGCACCATCAATTAGCTCTTCATCTGATGAACCGAAGTGGCAACGAGTATTTGAGGCAGTCTTGACTTACCATATAGAAAGCCTTGCTCTTGCAATACCTTAACAGTGTGTTCGCGGAGCTGGTAAAGAGGCGCTCTCCAACCTCTCGGCCTCCTACCAGTAAGGGACGTAGCGAGGTGTACACATTTCTCAATAACCTCTCTTTCTTGCTCCTCGCTTAGCTGGGAACTACCTTCGTGCGCGTATCCGTGACAGCCAATCTCAGCACCGCTCTCCAAGATCTTCTTCGTCTGCTCTGGGAATGTCTCCATCGAATGGCCAGGAATGAACCAGGTTACATCAGATGAGATTCCATGTTTCTTGAAAAGCTTTAAGAGGCGCGGCACGCCGACTTGTCCGGCGAAGAACCCAGATGAGAAGTCAGCCATGTTATTGGTTGGGGAGGCGCCTGTTCCTAGGAATCCTGACACGGCGTCAAAATCTACGGAGAGAAGGACTTGGATCTTGCGTTTGGTGGGTGCGGCGAGTGCTTGGGGGATTGAAGATACAGGAAGGATGGATTCGACTTTCTCCTTCAATGACATGGTGACTAACGAAGTCTGGAGCACCTCTTCGGCCTTCCAAACCACCCTCCCTTCCATCCCGCCATCAACACTCAGACATTCTCCAGAGATATGACCTGCTGCTCGATGACTAGCGAGGAAAGCCATTGCTCTTGCAACATCTTCCGGCTGTGCAATTTTGCGAAGAGGGACTGTTGCTTGAGCTTCAGTCCACATCTCCGTTGGATCAACGAGTCGTCCGTCGATCAATGGTGTGTCTACCCATCCTGGTGCAACAGCGTTGATCCTCGCCTTGCTATTCAGCCTCACGATCTCATTCTTAACTCCACGTACGAGTCCGTATTGTAAAGCTGCTTTTCCTGAGGCATAGTCTGTATGGCCTGCCTGGCCAAATTTGCCACACTCGGATCTACTCACAAGTCAGCCATTACAGCCATTGCCAATCTCGATGCCTTGCTTGAGACAAAAAGATATGGCAACATCCCCGTTTCTTACCTTAGAACACGCGGAGATAATACGCACCCTGTAACTACAATGGACAGATTTTCAATCTCGTTACCCCCAGCAGATTTTTGTGTCTCCTCAGCAGAGCGAAGAAAGTGCTTAACTGTAAGAAATGTGCCGCGGATATTGGTGTTGTAAGTCTTTTCCCAAAGCTCTAGAGGTAGATCCCAGATTGGGTAAGATCTAGATTCATCAGTAATGCCGGCATTGGCAATCAAGATGTTAATGGGTCCGAAGTGGGCTTTGGCTTGCGCAATACTCCTCTCGATGGATTCCTCAACGGAGATGTCTCCGGTGACCGTGAAGAGATTTTTGGAGGGTTCCTGGTTGTTGATGGGTCTGAGGTCGTGAGCGGTGACTTTACATCCTTGCCCTTGAAGCTGTGTTAGCTACGGGTATGATTAAACTTCGGGCTCAAAACCGCGGTAATGGAGTCGTGGGATATAGCGACTTTTTTCTTCACAATCACTCCACCGGCAAGGAAGAATTTGAAGATACGAGTCAGAAAGGTTCCTAGAAGAACAGGATTTGGAAAGTGGCCACAGTGGCCTGATGTTGGGCAGAAAGTCACCAATTCACATCCGTTCAATCGGAGAGAAGTTTGGGGACAACTACGGTCCACTCCATCCCGACTTTGTCAGGTTCGACAGGATTCAGGAGTGGGGTACACCTCCACGAACTTCGTCCTTGAAGCAAAACAAGATTGACTTTGTAGGAACACTATCAAGAAATGGCATATCTCAAGGTAAAGCAGATGAAAATAGTAACAATTCTCGGAAACTGCCACGTACCTAAAAATTCCCTGACTGCTTGGGATCCAATCCCCCCTGCTGCACCAGTGATGAAAACGTGTAAACCTTCGAGGCCGAGGAAAGACATGATGGAAACGCTATCAGGGTCTGAGATTGAGTCCTGAATTTTGCTTTAAGGATCAAAGTCGATATGGAAGATGTTCAGGTAGTGGAGCAGATTTGTGTTGGACGACTATTGGATGTTGACAATACCTACCTACTTGCAGGTGCGCTGGTTGTGCCAATCAACTCTAATTTTTTGATTGAATACTTACTTTCATACCTCCGCACCAGGAAAACAAGGGGACCATTATGGTGGAGCTGATTGCAATCTGACATGAGGTGCCAAACTCATCTCGTGACTTTGAGACTTGGCCTAAGTCAAAGTCATGTAAGAATTTCGTGACATTGCCATGAGAAGCAAGTAAAGTCCTGGAATCGATCCGTGAAGTTGACTTCTGCCTTGAAGCAACATCTTGTAAGAGGTCAATGACATTGCTGTGAGAATCAAATGAAGTCTTGGCATCGATTTGTGACCGCGCTTGATTCTTGCCTGGCGAGGTTTTCTTGGTTCCCCTAACTAACTACTGTTTTCTGTTATCGTTGGCCATTAGGTGTGTAGATAGATATTCTGGCATCAAGTAAACACGAACTTAGTGGTTTCAGATCTTCTTGCTGAAATAGTTAATTGATCTGCTAAATGGGTATGGTTAGTAGTTCTTGTAGCTCGTCGTTTGTCTAACCAATCTCGCCAATATATGTTCGCAGTCTCTTTGGTATGGAGAGGGTCAACCTCGGCGCTCCGTTATTTGAGGAAGCGTTTTAATCATTATCTTGCTCTACGATTCGAAATATTGCAGTGGCTACCTGATCCAGAATATCTGAAAGATCGATAGGCTTTTTTTGTTAGATTAGTCGCCTGCAATTGCAGCAATTGATCTCTTCGCCGGACATGAGTTCGAGTGTGCGTCGTATGTATAGTATGACCTACTGTTTGTTGACGGACAGTTCGGATATCCAGAGCTGTCTCTATGCGAACACGAAATGCTTCTCCGCGCCATCAACCGGAGCTGATCCCCCATAGGTGTGTGTCTCTCATCTCGTTTCATCCCGTTTTGCGCTGCTGTAAACCTTAAAAAATTTAAGTAATGTACGACATTATTGTGGCGAAAAGACGTACAATCAATTGAAGGATGACAGAGTACAAGAGAGCATTATCTGACAACTACTATATATCGTTAGACGTGGTAGGTTCAAATTGTGCAGCATTTCTAGAAGCCCATCTTGGAAAGAAAGATCGATCTACATACCTCGATAGGGTTCAGACCGTCGGGCGAAGTCTAAACGGAATTACAGTAGTATGGGGTTTCTCCGATCCGGTGGCGGAAAGTCGGCGATGCTTTTTCGAGCAGTAATTGCACACGAGATTGTGGAAGAGCTGATCTTTATTCTCTGCTCTGATGTCTCTATAATGGCGATGCCAGGAGTGCATTGGAACTATTTTGTTTTATGAAACGACTTTTTGAACACGATCCAGTCGCAATAATGCCTTTCTACCTCTTTTATTTCATATTCGGGAGACTGTAGCCAAAGTCAAGGAAGCTGATGAAATTGGTTTGGTGTGTGTGATCGCAAATTCTCGGTTCATAGTCCTCGGAGCGGGCTGAGTGGAAGTCATCGTTCGATTGATTGATAGATCAATTGATACATTCATTCTTCGTATCTGAGATATTCTTCGTATCTGAGATATACATACAAGAAAAGAAAAGGATCTCCTCTCGTTGAATGTGGCTGTGCTATTACAATAACTTGTCACATCACCGACAGGAATCTACCCTGCACCTGCCCTCTGATCCCCATCCCTATCAAGGACCCTGCTCGTTCTGTTTAATTTAACCATTGCCGTCCCCATCCCAGTCCATGGGGATTGGGATTGCGAATGGGATTGTGACATCGCAGGGACCGCATTCCCATCTCAGCGCCGACCTCCGTGCACCTCTGCATGTATCTCGCCACCATGCAGCGTCTGCCACTGGTAATCCCATCTGTACGAAAGTACTGTGCTTAGTATAGTGTAGGTTATGCATTGTGCGGAACTGCACTCACTCGGCAGGAGGGAAGAGGGGAAGGGTACCAGGACCACGTTGATACAGGAGAGAAAGAAGTAAGCCGGATAATATGCTGCGCATAGGTATAGTATCTATCTATCTACCTAGGTAAAAGCTCCGGCAAGGTAGGTAGGTAGGTAGGTACTTTGGTACTGTCCCGTTGACGGGTGGCAAAAGCAAAGCATAGAATCGATGACAGCTCGACAACAACATCGTGTCCATGGACATCATCCCATTGCAACGACTACTGCAACTACAACTACAACGAAAACAAAGCCAATATTCCGTAAATGTGCTGAACCGAACCTCTGCGTCTCTTACTATAATCCTTCTTCTACCAAAATCTTGGCTCGGAACAGGAATGTACGAATGCGCACGGGAAAAGCCAAGCCACTACTAAACTCCAAAAAGAGGACTCTCTCAATGATAGGAAGGCTCCTACAAAGGAAGATACTCAATCCCAAGTGCGTAGGCTAACCACCAAGCTTTCCATTATTTGCCTTCAACTGCGCACAACGAACCTTTACAACGCAGCTTGAAGATAGCAGAGGAAAAAGATAGCTCTTCAGTCACGCGTTTTTGAGCTCATTTGCCTTGCTCCGCTCCGTACGCAAATACCTACCACACCAACTGCTCGCCACCTGCTTCCCGATCAACCTTCCTTCTTTCGATCAGGAACTCCTCAGAAAATCAACGCCGGCCGAGATAATCAATACAGTACGACGCAACGAAGAATGGCTACACACAAAATAGCAATTCGACCAATCAAGGCAAGTTGCTGCGTGAATGCTTCCCTACTTTGCCCATGCCATGCCATGCCATGCCCCAGTTCTTCTACTTCGGAAGAGGAGCGCGACTACTAGGGCATTTTGAAAACTACTACCACGCCCACGCCACACTACACTCCCCTCCTGTCCATCCATCTACAGACTAGATCCACGACTAAGACCAAATGCAGTAGGACGACTACACGACCCTATCTACCTAGGTACCTACCTACGTACGGTGCCAGACCGAGTTGCCGACCGTCCTCGAAGAACAAGTCCAGTTTGAGACCCTACAAACTCATCCAAAGATTGAAAGTCCTGTCTCGCTGTTTTCGCCTTCGAAAGGCAAGGCAAGCACTCGCCCAGACCGATCCTACTCCAGCTCGCGTTGATTTCGACGACAACAAATCTTTCGCCTGCCTGGCTCCCTGCCCAGTTGTTTCTCACAGTACTCCGCATGTCAACATCACCCCGAGCCGGTTCCCTATCATTAAGCCTTTCCCCTATAAAGTGTCGGTCAATACTCAGTCAACGCTTATGTATGACACGCCGCGCGTAGTTACATACAGTTGAGCGTCGTCGGCATTGCTACGACCACAAAACTGGGAGGGCAATTTCACAGGCTACCCGTTGGGAAAGTCTATGGGCGATACAAATTTTGGGCTTCAACAATCATGAAGTTGTCTGGAGAGGGCCTGTCAGATTCAGCCGCGCTCAGCAAAGAAATTCCGTCGTCTCTTGCGACCAACATACCAACCCCGGGGATAGATGAGAGCCCCTCTGGCGTCCAATCTGGTTCAAGCCAGACTCCGCCAGCCACTGAACACACAACAGAGCATGGTCAAGGGAAACCGCGGCTTGCTGCCTCCGACGTGCGAAGAAGCTATTTTCCAGTCCCTGCAACCGACGGTACTTCATCATGGAGTACAAGTTCGGAAAGGCAGCTAGCAAGTCCGGGCTCTGCTACAGGCGACCGTGTATATCCAATCAGAAGTGTAGTCAGCGTAGACTCGTCTCAAACTCCGTACATATTGCCAGGTCGGAAGTCTTCAGAGCATCAAAGTTATTTCCCGCCTGGCGCCACTGGTGTTGATATCGCTACTAGAGTTGGGTCGCAGCATCAACACAGGCAGTCTATTTCCGAGAAGGAGCAATCAAAACAGAGTCGTCGGTCGTCCCGCGAGGCAGGCTATCGAAAAGATTCGACCTCGAATACACATAGCGATGCGGATAGGCTCGACAGGGCCCGGATGCAGATTTTCAGTGATGCAACTTCTGACAAGTCGAACGAAAAGTCCAATGTGGGAAGTCTTCCGGGGACATATAAGAGGACAAAATCTAGTGTATGTTGGCGAGGGGCCCTGGATGCTTCACTCTTACGTGTCTTTTCCTTCCAGCTCAAGATTATCTTCTACTTGCAGCTTTTACGGCGAGCTATTGCTAATTCGTCGTTGATCAGGTAGGTAATGCCTCGGATGTGGACTCGCTGTCTGGTCTGATGACTGCAAGGTTCAAGCATGTCATCACTGCAGAGGGTAAGTCTCTATCTGGTTGAAATTCTTACTTTGTAATTTCTAAGAGCGACTGGAAATCATTCCAAGATCGATACTTACTTGCTTGGATAGGGCATGCGGTCATTACGGGTCGCGACGGGGAAACGCTACAGCGATGTGAAGACGAACCGTATGTTTACCACAGTGTCTCTTGCACTTATCCATGAAATCTAACACTGACCGCACGTCAGTATACATATTCCCGGCGCCATTCAGAGCTTCGGTCTCTTAATTGCTTTGGAAGAGCTTGAGGAGGGCGAGCTGCTTGTACGCGTAGTCAGTGAAAACTCACTGCGAATCATTGGGTATACACCTCAGGAGCTTTTCAAGCTTAAGAGTTTCACGGATATTCTAAGTGAAGAGCAAACCGATAATGTTCTGGACCACGTTGACTTCATTCGAGACGACGAGGCAGATCCAGCAACCAATGGACCCGAGGTCTTCACCGTCTCGATACGTTCGCCACTGGGCACAAGGAAGAATCAAAAGTTATGGTGTGCAATGCACATAAATCCCGCCAATTCCGACCTGATAATTTGCGAATTTGAGCTGGACGACGATCAAATGCACCCACTTGTCCCTCCGAACGACAAAACGCCCGAACCGCCAGAAGATACACTAGACAGTCATCCAACCAAAGAGGAATATGACGAAAGTACGCACATATCGAGCAAGCCTTTACGGATTCTCCGTAGTGCAAGGAAACGGAAAGGCGAAGCAGCGGCCATGGAGGTATTCAACATCATGTCTCAGGTCCAAGAACAACTAGCAACTGCCTCAAATCTCGACACTTTCTTGAAAGTTCTGGTTGGTGTGGTGAAGGAATTGACTGGCTTCCATCGTGTTATGATATATCAATTCGACAACACGTTCAATGGTCGCGTGGTCACAGAATTGGTAGACCCTCGAGCAACTAAGGATCTTTATAAAGGTGCGTCCTTTGGACTTCTAACAATTGCAAATTCGATGGCTGGTCCCACAGTGACGAGGGCGACGCTTCAAACGCCACTCACATGTTTTGCGATGCCCTGATATCTACCAAGGGTACTGTACTAAACAGTGGGACAGGTTTAAATTTTCCGGCATCAGACATTCCCAGGCAAGCACGAGATATGTACAAGGTTAACAAAGTTCGACTACTTTACGATCGAGATCTGGAAACTGCCCGGCTTGTTTGTCGAGAGGTGCAAGATCTCGAAACACCTCTTGATCTGACTTTCAGCTACCTACGGGCAATGTCACCCATACACATCAAGTATCTTACGAATATGGCTGTACGGTCGAGCATGAGCATATCTATAAACGCGTTCGGTGAATTGTGGGGATTAATTGCCTGTCATACCTATGGTAGCAAGGGAATGCGGGTGTCATTTCCCATTCGTAAAATGTGCCGATTAGTTGGCGATACTGCATCCAGAAATATCGAAAAGTTGTCCTACGCTTCTAGACTGCAAGCTCGAAAACTTATAAATACGGTTCCTACAGAGACCAACCCCTCCGGATTCATCATTGCTTCTTCCGAAGATCTACTGAACCTTTTTGATGCCGACTTTGGACTTCTTTCAATTCGTGGGGAAACCAAAATAATGGGTCAGGTTGATCAGACCCAAGAAGCATTAGCCATGTTAGAATATCTTCGTCTTCGAAAATTCACATCTGTCATAACATCACAAGATATTCGGTACGTCTGCTTTGCTTTGCTTCAACATCCGTATCGAGGTTTAAGCTTGCGAATTTCTCAAATCGATAACTTGGTTGTCCAGCGCTGATCACCCGCTAGAACCGACTTTCCGGATCTTCTTTACGCCCCGGGATTTGACGTCATTGCCGGTCTATTGCTTGTGCCACTCAGTGTTGGGGGCAGCGATTTCATTGGTAAGAGCATGATGTCCCTAATGATTACACACTCTGGAGATTCAATCGTATCATCTGACAAGATGACTTCTGAAGTCTGTCGTTTGTTTTGTGACATTTGCGTCATTCAAAGATGGTGTTACAATTCTGACCGGGCTCTAGTTTTCTTTCGCAGAGGCCAAGCTAAAGAGGTTAAATGGGTAGGTACTCTTGTTTCTTATGCGACTTCAATTACTGCCTTCAGTGGTCGGCTATGTCTAAGGCCTCACTTCTTGCGTCTTGCGTCTTGCGAACGATATTGTGTCTTTTCCAGGATAATATCATGTCATGTTGCGGGAGTGCACCGTAAGCATAAGCACGTGTATCGTTTGCTGACTCTAATCCTAGGCCGGGAATCCATACGAAAAGTTCCTTGCTGAAGGGACTGAGGGCTACCTTGAGCCCAGAAAAAGCTTCAAGGTTTGGAGTGAAACCGTGGTTGGCAAATGTCGCGAATGGACTGAAGAGCACGTCGAAACTGCAGCTGTCCTTTGCTTGGTATATGGCAAGTTTATCGAGGTTAGCACCACTCCTCGTTCCTATTCAACTTGGTTTGACCCCTTTGAAATAGGTCTGGCGCCAGAAGGAAGTTGCTATGCAAAACAGCCAATTGACTAAGTTATTGCTCGCCAATTCGGCACATGAAGTCCGCACCCCGCTTAACGCAATCATCAACTACCTCGAAATTGCACTCGAAGGGTCTTTGGACCAGGAAACCAGAGATAATCTATCAAAATCTCATTCCGCCTCAAAATCTCTCATTTACGTTATCAATGATCTTCTGGACCTGACAAACACAGAGGAAGGGCAAGCTTTGATCAAAGATGAAGTTTTTGATCTTCCGGCTACCATCCGGGAAGCAACCGACTCTTTCACAGGAGATGCGAAGAGAAAAGGACTCGTCTATGAAGTCATTGAATATCCTGGGGTTCCGAAACTTGTTCTCGGTGACCAACGTCGAGTGAGAATGTTGGTTGCCAACATTATAGCGAACGCGGTGCAACAAACGACAGAAGGCTCGATTCGGGTAGAGATTTGGCTTCATCATATTACGGAAGACTGCGCGACAATTGAGATCGTAGTGCAAGATACGGGGGTTGGTATGTCGAATGCCACGTTGGACAGTCTGTTCCGTGATCTTGAGCAAGTATCAACCGAAGGCGAAGATGGACAGCCTTTTAATGACCAGTCTGAAAGTTCCCGCGCCATTTTGCAGGGACGGGAAACCAAAACTTTAGGTCTTGGGCTCGCGATGGTAGCCAGAACGATTCGTAACATGGATGGGCAGCTTCGCTTGAAGTCCGAAGAGGGCAAGGGCTCTCGATTCGTCATGCAAGTACCCTTCTCACTACCTGATAATGCGAACAGTGAGATGGGCACTTCGGATATAGAAAAGACGTCAACGCCAACGTCAGGAAGCCTCCAGCCTGTCGCACCTGATACAAAAGGCGAAGTGACACTCGTCAAAAAACTAAGCTCTCTAAATTTGGATCAAAGCGTAACCCGTAGACGCAGTCTTGAGGAACCAAGTTTACGCAGCTTCAGAAGTGGTTCCAGCGCTAAAAGCAATAAGAGCGATGGTAGTAAGAAGAGCGACGTAGACCGCTTGATAGACGCAATATCTGGGCCACTCGACATTGGAGAGGCCGAATCTGAAGAGCAGACTTTACAGCGATCAGCCAGTAAGGGAAGTGGACACAGTCGTAGAAGTTCGGCTAGTGTGGGATCGGTACAGAACAGGTTAACAGATTCTCATCAGAGACCAGGGCAGCTCTCACGTTCAACATCATATGGAGCCCCAGAGCATCTGCGCAGTATTCACGAAGGACCAGCCGGATCTGAGTTTGTGACAGACAGTAAGACCTTGCTTCGAGCTATCAGGATGCCCGAGGAGTCCGACAGTCCAGCCACACCACAGAGAAGTTCGAAGGTTTTGTTCGAGATACCTGACAAAGGGAATCCGGAAGAGCTTGGTGAGCAGAACACAGCGCCTGGGAAGCAGGATGCAGAGCATCTGCAGGTTCTGGTAGCCGAGGACGATCCTGTGAACAGTCGTATCATTCGAAAGAGATTAGAAAAAAGTGGGCACCAGGTGCACCACACTATCAACGGAGAAGACTGTGCCAGTGTCTACGGAGACCATCCAGCCTTCTTTGACGTCCTTCTTATGGACATGCAGGTAAGGAATATGCCCCCAGGTCCAGGTGCACTATCTCAAATCGAAGTCGAAAGTCCTCTACTAGACACGCGAACCGTCTTCCTAACAAAATCCGAACCCCAATATGATCCGGGGCCAATTGGCTAATGACGCGATAGATGCCAATTGTTGACGGGCTAACATCGACTAAGATGATCAGGTCTTACGAAAAGTCTCATCCAGAAAGCAAGTTCTCTTCCCGTGCGATGAGGAATGGTCGGGTACCGATCTTCGCTGTATCTGCGTCTCTTCTTGAACGTGATCGTCAGACATACATCAACGCTGGTTTCGACGGGTGGATCTTGAAGCCTATCAACTTCAGTCGTCTCAATATCCTGCTATCAGGTATCGTTGACGACCTTGCACGTGACTCGTGTCTGTATAAACCTGGTGGGTGGGAGCAGGGAGGCTGGTTTCAACGAAGGGGGTCGACTTCGCCTCTTCAGATTTCAACGGCTCCTACAAGCCAGAAGTCTGCCTCCGAGTACGATGGCAACCGCGACAAGGCATCAAGTCACAACAGCAGCGAGTCAGGATCTATCACACCAACAGAAATGAGACGACCTCTGATTCATGATGAGCGCCTCGACATCCCGGAAGTTGTGAAAGAGGAGACTCCCAACGAGCACGATACTCCGAGGAGCCCTGTTCAGTCGGATGGAAAATCTGACGCCGAGTCTTGAAATAACATGAAACAATAGGCCACCTAGAAGCAGGATACTATTTCTGTACATACATACCTGCGATTCATTTTGGGCCGGGCGCATTCTACTGATGCATTCGAGAGCGGGTGTCATTTCCGGCGTTATTGTTAGCATCAAGCGTGAACGTGAACGGACGCTTGCACTGTACAAAGTTGGAGTCTGGGGAATTTCAGTGGGGCTTGCATAACTAGCGAGCGGGTTCACTGCCAGCAGCCAGCTGTAGAATCGATGAGACGGAGTAGGATCTAATGAAACGAACTTGACAAGACCCCTCTCTTGTCACTTCCATGCTGGAACTCGGAGGAGCACATAAGCAAGAACAGAGGCTCTTCTGTACATTTATCTCAGCGGAATGATCGTTCCATGCAAGATTATTTCACTGGACAGGTTGTACACTTCTAACGTTCTAGTCCGCCTTTTGAGATGGTTTCAAAATTCTCGCTCATGTGATCTACTCCGGAGAGATAATTCGTCCCTATTGTATCCTCGTAGGATGAGGTTTGCAAGTTCATCTCAGGCGAAGCAATGCTAAGGATTTCATAACAACCGCTTTTTTCTTCTTCAAACTCCGTTTCTTTAAATATCATCAGAAATCTACACCACTTGCAAATCCTACTCTGTAAAGTTCTTTGGTGACTTTAGTGGTGAGTTGCGTGCCGAATCGATACGCCTGACAAATTTTCGTTTACACGAGACGAGTTAGCCCAGCCTCGGTAGGACGCCGTTGATAAGATCCGATCTGAATTAGTCTTTCGTACCAAGTCCTCCAGAGTTTCCGCAAGAGGGGATGGGATGCTTACGAGGACAAGCGAGATTTTCAATATGTCAACACACTCTATGATTGGCTACCTGACCTAGAATAAGCGGTTGATACCAGCACCCTGTCGAATTTGATAGCTTCTCCGTTTTGATGATGGACGTCAGGGTTGAGTGATTGGGAGAAGGCGAGGGCAGGACGGCGTTATCATAATACCCCACCTTGTCTGTACCTCCCTCCCCTCTGCAGGATTTCGACAACCCCCAGCTCTTTCCTCGATTCTGTCTTCTATGAACTTCATTACCTTGTGACGAGTTATTCCTTGTCAGTTTTTGGCGAGGTTGTCTGGGGTATTGTGTGCAAATTGGTAGGAGCAGCTTTATTTGGATCCGCGATTGCGCGCGCTATGGCTCCTGTGTATAAGGTTGCTGTGATACAGCTGCATCCCAAGGTACGTGAAGATCAATTTGCGTGTTCATTCGCCCGGAAATCCTTTTCTGCTTTTCTGCCTTGCGAACATGTGAGAGATTTGATAGGTGATTTTTGTAAGATTGGATATTTCCGGCATTTGGTGTTGTTGCTTGGTTTACTTTGCGTGTTATACTTCGCTTCTCACTGCTCATGCCTTCCACCCCCTCATGAAACTTCTGGAAGTTTTCTTCTGCTAGAGGCTTAGATCGAGACCGAATATTATAGGAAAGTGAACAAGGAATCACTATTACTCAGCATGCATTCTTGACCAGCCGTCGAGCCTGTACCTCCGCATATGAAGGCTGACTCTGCACCTCAATAGCCTCTGGATATAGAACGAAATCATGCTTCAGCTATCAGCTACATTAGGCAAGCAGCAGCAAAATCCTGCCATCTAGCTGTTCTTCCAGAGTATCATCTTACATCATGTAGGTCACCAACATAGCATTCCAACCATCGAAAGAAGAAACAACTCATTCGTATCCTCCTTCACCTGCATCACTGACATATCTTCTAGGGGTTCCCGACTCTCCCGACTTCATCCCCCTCTGTGCACGATACCAAAAATACCTAGATGCCTACTGCGCCCTAGCCTCCGAACTAGAAATCTGCATCGTCCCCGGAACCATCGTCGAGAAACACGGCCCTGACCTCCTCAACATCGCCTACTTCATCTCCTCCAACGGTACCATCCTCGGCCGCTACCAAAAGAAGAATCTCTGGCACCCCGAACGTCCACACCTAACATCCTCCACGCACGAACCACACATGGCCTTCGACACGCCTCTAGGAAAGATCGGCATGCTGATCTGCTGGGATCTCGCTTTCCCCGAAGCTTTTCGCGAACTCATCGCGCAAGGCGCGAAGATCATTATCGTCCCGACTTTCTGGACGTTGGCGGATTGTAGTGAGGAGGGATTGAAGCACAATCCGCTTTCAGAGCAGCTTTTTTTGGAGAGCGTGTTGGTGGCGAGGACGTTTGAGAATACGTGCGCGGTTGTGTTTGCTAACGCGGGAGGGCCGAAGGACGAGGACGGAAGGGAGAGGGGGAGTTGGGCGGGTGGGAGTCAGGTTGCTTTGCCGTTTAGGGGGGCGGTGGGGAAATTGGGATGGGAAGAGGGAATGAGTGTTGTGGATGTTGATATGGAGATCTGTAAGCTTTTTTCATCGTCAGGCTACTTTAATCATCTTTACTATCATCTAAGGTCCGGTTTTGAGAGCGGGTTTGTATCTCACTAGTCGACGTTCACTGGGTTGAAGAGAGGGTTTGAATGCTGCTGACCTCGTGGTGTATAGTGGAGCAAGCAGAGGATAACTACAAAGTCAGGCAGGATCTCGCAAGCGAAGGCTGGCATTACGAGTATTTTTTAACAAGGAATCAAGCACAAGAGGAGGGCTCCTAAGTACACCTATGCAACATCACATATGTCAGAAAAAGCGGTCGAATTCTGCCGAGCTCATGGAATATCAACCCGAAGTGCCAAGGCGAATCCGCAAATTGAGATTTCCCTCAAGTAGTCACTGTCCTGTGAGTGCATCGTCGCTTTACTACAAATACTATGTAAAATCCTAGAATTGTTTTTGTGACTTTGATAATCTCGCGACGTAAGACCCTCGTTGCCGTGATCAGCCACGTGTTTTTTTTATTTTTTACTCCGACAGTAGGCCATCATCTCGCGATGCTTGCCACGACCGGGGATCAAGTGGAAATTCACTACTTCCTTCCATACCTACGCCCACCGAGCCTTCACAATCTCGACATAATCCAACTCGTCCTCGACACTTGTGTCGTAATCGTGTCTGAGCAAGAGAATCCGCAAAAATGAAGTGAAGTGTTCCGGAAACTCCTTTGCTCGATGTAATGAGCCGGGCAGAGCATGAGGCATGACGAGCAGTCACCAGTTACTGCCACTAGAGAATTGGTCGTCAAAATTGAGAAGGGGTGAAATCTTGCTTTCGGTCAGATCGTGTTGGCTTTATGGATGGGATGGGATGGGATGGGATGGCAATGTGATTGTTTCGAACCTGATTTGGGTGAAAATGGGCCGGGGCTGCGTTCGAACCGAGTTCGGTAACTTGTTCCATGAGAAAGCTAAAAGGCGCGATGAGTGATGACGGTGAGAATTAAGGAAAAGAAAGAGCAAGCTGAAGGAGATGGTACGGATGGATAGGCCAGATCCGAATCGGGTCACTGTCAGATGTAACGGTACCTGATCGAAGGAGTGCATGGCCATCACCAGGCCTCATAGAAGACTGTTCTAAAAAAAAATAGATATGATATCTACGATCAGAACTCAATCCTCCAAAACGCAAGGGCAATAGAATCATCGACGTACTCTCCACTCAACCTCCCAAGCCCTCATTCCTCCTTCCTAGCATCCCAAAAGCCTCTTCCATACGACACTAAAATCTCCTCTCCTTTCCTAATCCCCTTCCCCTTCCCACTCTTCCCCTCCGGTAAAACCCAAACGCCCATCCCCCTCTCCTTCCTCCCCAAATCCCACACATCCTTAAACTCCGCATTAGGTTTCGCGCCCACGCCGCGATAATCGTTGATGAATCGCGCTTCGTTGCCGCGTTTATCGGCATCGATCCCGAGACCCGTTTCCCGGTCTAGACTCAAGTCGTAGTTGGACGAGGCGTGGGGATCTAGCATTTTCGCTCGCACTTCTGTTTCCACCCTTGGATGAAGCTGGGCTTTTGCTGGAGGATCGGGATCCGGGTGTCCTGGTGCTGGAAGTGGAGAAGCGTGTATTTCTCCGAGATACTGTAGGATGAAGGTGCCGGGCTTCAGATCTTTGGCTGCGAAGAGGCCGCTTTGCCCATAGGCTGGGTGCGATGGTGTCGTGATGGGGGTTATTTTGACGAGGTTACTGGGTCCTTTTGGTGTTTGGGGTGGGATCTCTGGGACGTTGTTTGGGCGCGTACGGAGGGCTGTGAGGTGCGTTGGGGTGAGGGTTGGTGTGTAGACGGGATTTATAAGGTAGGGAAGGTTTGCTGGCCAATTTTTGGGTAGCATGACTGTTCTGGTCCTGAGTGGAGGAAGCTTCTGTAAATCAAGGAGAGATGTGAGGAGCGGAATCCGGTTTGGGGAATGAAATGTGGAATCTTGAGGTTGCTTCTACGTATTTTGTTAGGAACGGAATGAGAATGACACACTTGAAGATGCGAACTTGCTACTGGGGTACGAGTTATCTACAATAATGATAAAAACAAGTAACTCAGTGGTCTGCCACCGCAGGCAAGCGCCACATGAGGTTCATGTAGGAATTCAAATTCAGTGCTTGTGTGTGTGACAACTAGGAGTGACGACTATCGTAGCGTACTGGAGCCCTGGATCCGTTTGAAAATGCAAATCCTGAGAGAGAAAAAAATCCCGGAGTTCGAATATTGGATCCTGTTGTCCTGTTGAGAGCTGGTAGAACAAAAATGAGGCTATTCTGAGAAATGCTCCGAGACCCCTGTCATGTCATCTCGACCAAGGTCACAGCCGCCAAGCCACTTGTGCGAAGCGAGCTGTACTTCCGAGGTGCATACATCATCCCTGTCTATCAGAAGCAAATGCCAAGCCACGCAATGACGCAACTCGTGCTTCTCATGAGAGAATAAACATGGTATTCTGATTATCCGGTTACAATTTGCAAAACTCTCGGTATGTGATTTCCAATCCATGTTATCTATCCCCCCCCATCTTCTTCTGTGTGAGCGAACTCTTCTCACGCGAGCGGCAAGGATAGTACCACATCGAGGGAGGCAATGACGTAATGCTATTTCCACCAGCCTGGAAATGCCAGGAACAGGTTGGATGTCACACCAAAGAGTGACACCAAAACACTTGGTAGGTTGAAAGAGGACGATCTCCCTTCTCCCTTCTTTCGACGAATGGGATCCATGTTGAGGTCATATTATTGAATGGCTATGATGCGCCACAATCCCAGATCTTGTTTGCGGGGGGGGGAGACTTGAAAGGAAGCTCCCCCCCCCCCCTAATAAATCTGACAAGTCAGCCAGCCACACAACTCATGCGTGCCTTCTTTTCCTAGAAACTTGTTACCAATCCAAAGTGAACTTCTGTCTACTAAGAATCTCGCGATCCCTGAACCACAATAAACAGTAAGTCACCATCCCCGTCCTCACGAAATACATACAACCCCTCAACTTGCTTCCAACCCTCACGATATCTCACTGTACAGGATATACCAATCAACAATACCAATCAACAATAGCAATAGCAACAATGCCTTCCCTCCTCGACAACCTCGGATCTCTGATCTCCTCCATCGTCAGCGGTATCACAGCGATCATAGGTTCTATCTTCGCAGTCATCCAGTCAATCATCAACACCATTCTCGGCGTCATCGGCACGGCTTTCTCTGCTGTGGGTACCATGATCTCTGGTCTAGCGCACACCTTCGAAGGTCTCTTGAAGTTCTTCTTGAGTAAGTTAGGTCCTATACATGTCCCCATCTCTGCCTGTTTCAAGGCTATGGGGGAAGGTGAGAAGCTGTGCTGACAATGTGGTAAATAGGCAACATCTTGGTCATTGGAGCTCTGGTTGGAGCACTCTTCCTCTATGGTGTTTATCAACAGCGCAATGGAAGAGCTGTTACGCAACGACCGGCTGGTGCGAAGAAGATCAACTGAAGGCTGGCGAACAGACACATTTAGGGGACCATGGGAGGGGGGCGAGATTGGCGACTGGGCTTCGAGTGAGCGTTCGCGACGGGATTTTCGTTCTGACACTGGAATTCGGACCATAGTGATTTTTCTTCTTGTGGTCTGGAGTGGAGAGCAGCCGACTTCTTGAGATCAGGGATTGCATGGAGAAAGGAAGGTGTAGATAGATACCATCAAATCGATCAAAGACCGATTCTGAAACGAACGATTGAAGTATCTCGTTATCTTGTGTTCTGGACTTGGAAAGTGGAAGCTCGTTCTGAGAGGACGTAGACCTGGGATGTGTGGATCGGACATTGAGGGAAATACTCCAAAGCCCTGTCCAGTAATGGAGTGATAACTTTGCTAGCTTCGCTAAGAAGATATATATCCTCATTTCTCAGTCCCGAATTCCGTTTCCCCAGACCTGTAAAGTAGTAATTGACCCTCCTCTACGTCCTAGGAGATGAGAATGGAGTAATAGGGTGTGCTTTCAACTTGCCCATTACCGAAAACTGGCAATAGCTGCTCAGATCGCGACCAAAGGCACAGATCTCAAACTCGAGTCAAGCTCATTCCAAAGAACCGGAGATGTCTCAACCATCCCCTCCACTATTCATCATAAAATACATCCTCATGATGGCGTGCTCTTAGCACTTAAGCCACCAGCGTGGCTCATGATGGCTGCCGGACTACAAGTGCCTTCGTACTTCTGCCTTAAACGGTATGTAAATCGGCTGGTTGAGTGGGCGCGGTACACAAAGACGGCTCAAGTACCGATGCGGTGCGCAAACCACGAACTTGTTGGACGGCACTACTGTAGTATACCTAGTACCAGGCTAAGTAGCTGGGGAACGCGAGATCTCCGGAGTAGCCTAGTAGGTAGTGCACATACATGTGTCTGCAAAGCTTGTTTTGAACGCTAGGAGTTTAGGACGTGTGAGATGCACCTACACCGCTGGGCGCTCGGCCTTGCGCTACACTGGGTTTGCTTAGTTTAGTAGGTAAGTAAGGTCTTGCCGGGGTCCGGACAGTCTCGGACATATTTCTGGATTGTTTGGGGATATCAAATGTGAGTGAGTCTGTGGGTTTTTGCGATTGTGAATTGGCTGACTACTGAGACGCTAGGATTCGGAGACTTGTTCTCCGAGATGAAACAGATTGAGCGTTGACGGGTTCTCGATGGGTGTGATGACTTGGATCCGGAAGATCGGGTTTGATATGTTGAAAGTGTGTGTGTGTTAGACGAAGTAGGGCAGAGCTAAATGGCGATTTGAAGGATCGATCCGCACGCGACCTTGAAGCATTGCAGTAGAGATCGCATCGCGCAAGGCACCTAATATAGTCTACCCTCCAGGTTACCCTCCTTTGAGATCTGGGGAAGCCGTTTAAGGTAGTACTAAAAGGATGGGCATGACTAACTATAAATCGGAGAGGGGAAGTATTACGGAACTGAAGAACTAGAATTGAATTTCAGTGGTGAGAGGATCAATCGTGAGGGAATGGGATACCTACAAGCATAGTAGCCTTTCCAAACCTGCTTCATTTCTGTACTTTCTGATGTCGTCAAGCTGATAGGTGACATGTAAAGTACAACATAATACAGTATTGTAGTGCTCGGGTTGTACAAATGAATAATGGTTGGCATTCGATTCTCACCCGTCGAGGTGGCTGGCAGATCTCGCTTCGCTTGACCTCGGTAGCAAAATAGGGGTCCAAAACATGGATATGATAAGATGTCTTGATCAATCAATCAATCATTCAATCAAAGCCAGAACGTAATGGATCTTCACTCTGTAGGCCGGCAGACGATTCCCGACTCTGAACTAGGAGGACACTATCTCATGTTCATGCTGTATTCTCCGCGATTGTCGTTGTCGTCGTCGTCGTCCTGTTTCAAGATGGGGTCCAACACGTGAATCTGAGGGATAAATGCCATTCGTCCTGTAGAGAGAGCAGTGCAGCGCGTGGAAATTTTTCTCCTCTGGCGGTGTGAACGCGCGTCATCAAGCGTGGGGAGACGGTCTCTTTGTAACTTCTTTAGCGCAGCGTGCAGGACATTGCAGGAGATGATGTACTATGGGCGGTTCGTGTTCGCAATGAAAAGTGTGAATCGCAGAACAGCGCGTGGGTTAATTTCGGCCGCTCTGCTGTACGAGATCGAGACATGGAGGTGCAACAGCTGTCTCACAGGTAAGTGATCGGTTTATTTGCAACTTGACGCGTCAATATAGAGTTAGGTTACTTCGATACATCGCTGCTGGCGGATATCGCGATTGTGTGTTGTTAGTAGTCATGGACACGTCTTGCATAGGTATCTGGCGGGCTATTCGTGCATCTGAGGTGGGACGCCCATGGAGGATTTTGTGGCATAGCGCGGCTCAGTAACCTGGGTCACCGTAGTATGGTAACCTCGTCGCAGTAACCCGATGCCTCTTTGTCACTGCAGCCCGGCCTGTTTCGAGATAGGTATTGCGGACTAGCATTGTAGGCATGGTCAGATGTCGGGCTTCCTTGAAGCTTGAAGTATCGAGCTAGCTCATGGCAGCCTATCATTTGATGATGAGGACGCAAAGAAGCAGCAGGAGGAGGAGGACTCGAGGAGGCGCAGTTATTGCGACTCTTGGGATGCCGCTTTCACAACTTAGGACGCTTGGGATCACATAGATCCAGTATATTTGAGGTCTCCTGTGCGAAATAGCGGTAACAGGACGAAAGACGATCTAAATGTTATCTAGGGTCAATGATGGATGGAGCCCGCAAAGGATGTCTTCCCAAGGTCTCCGAACGTGCATCGAATCTAGTAAATGCAAGACGCTCGAAATAGGTCAGCCTCGCAATGCATCCTGCAACAGCTTTCAATGTCTTACGGAACGTTGAGAATGGGGGTTAGCGGTACGGGCAAGTTTCTAGTTGACCATTTAAGAGATAGAGACGGGAGTAGACTGGCACCGAGAGTTTGTGGAGTGGAGTGGATTGTCGTCGTAGGGTAGGTAGATCTTGCTTCCGGAGATGGCGGCTTCTGCGAGGTTTGAGATTTGATAGACCATGGATATATGACCGCGAATCTTACTTAATCAAGGCTGACTAAGGTAGAGACTTCTTACCTGTCTCCTCTCATGTTCACTTGTCGAGATCGATGCGTTTACGAAGACCGTTGCAGATTTTCTGATTCGGTTAGGTAGCAGCCGGAATATGGCTGCTCTTGTAGGCTCGCCATCTCTCATCATCGTTCTATCATCCTGGCATTCTATTCTGTAGAAGATGAACATTGACATTGGCATGCGACATTACGTTGGATCGTCGATCGGGCCATGACTTGGGGCTGAGTACCCTAGTCTTGGCGATGGATGTCCAAGGGTTCATAGTTTGCTATACGCGGGATGAAGATGCTTCGTTTCACAGTTTTGCATTTTGATATCGTGGCTGCCCAATAGGCAATTGGCCTACCATACGTGAAGTTACTTTATTACAAGGCTATAACACAATTGTAGAGAGCTAAAACCTTCATTTTCCTAGGTAAGATGGCCTCGTGGATATCCTCTACAGCTTATTCTTTTTTTTTTTTACCGAAAATGCTTTCTTCAACTCAGCGTGCGGAGGATTGTATGCTGGCAATTGCTCCTGTGGAGCGCCATCGTTGTTGCATTCTTCAATCATGTGCTCCCAAACGGCCAGTGTTTGTGCATTTGCAGGTACAGATACAGAGGGCCCGGGCAGCTAGCCTCGGATCTCGAACCGAGAACAATATCAAATCTTGCTGGCGCCCTTTTGTCCACTACAGGCTATCTTAGGTACCTAGGTATCTTTACTACTCTTGGGCACGTCAAGTTGATATTTG
Source organism: Rhynchosporium graminicola (assembly GCA_900074885.1). NCBI lineage: Eukaryota > Fungi > Ascomycota > Leotiomycetes > Helotiales > Ploettnerulaceae > Rhynchosporium > Rhynchosporium graminicola. The sequence goes on along the minus strand of FJUW01000012.1, from coordinate 595,795 downwards.
TAGTTTACAGCTATCTGTAATTGTTTGGTCCAATTCAAGGCATTATCATTAGGTTTTTCCGAGCAAAAGACAGACAGAGCACACCTGACTTGGATTGCCCGCCTACAATACCACACGCGGATAATAGGGTAGTTTTGACGTCCGAACTCCGAAAGAAGAGGCAGAGAGGTAAACCCCCTTGGAAGTAAATCAATCATAGTCAAATTCACTAGGTACCTAGACATTGCGCCTGCGTAGGTACTCCCCACAAGTACCTGTAACTTCGCAAGTACCTTGGGAAGGGAAAGGAGATTGAATATTGTCAGTCCCATCCCACAACCGAATCACTACTCACACACATCAGCTCAGACAATGTCCTAGGATATCACCTACCTACCTACCTACCTAGGCAATATAGTCACTAGGTACCTTCCAATCTCTGGTCCTGCAGGTGCTCGTGCTTGTCGAGTTCGAGGTTGCCAGCCAGCCAGTCACGTCCACCGAAAAAGCACCAACACCAACACCAACCCCAACACCGAACCGTGCTACATTCAGCCACCAGCGATCTTCCACCAGGCCGACTCGTGCCCTATCCGCCCTGCACTGGAACTGCACTGCAACTGCACTTTTGGTTACACCCACTCTCCTCGACCACCGTACTCCCACTACATCAACCTCCACAGCCCCCACCATCTTCTCGCTCCTGGTTTTTCTACAGCTCACCCATCATCTTGTGATAGCCAGCTAGCCGCCTCCTATTTTGGTCGCCCTAACCGACAGTCGGTGTCCTGCTGCTTCAGCCGGCGCCGTGCGGTGCAAGGCTTTGCCATTTGTTAATTTCACTCTCCCCTCAGCCTTTTCTCGCATCTGTCAGGCGTTGGAACCAACTCGGAGTCTTTGATTGAATTGGATTGATTAAATTGGACGGAATATACCACGGGGGCTACATTTTTCACGACCGACCGACCGAACGAACGAACGAACGAACGCACGACCGTATAGACATCTCCTTAAATTCGCATTAAGACTCGACGATTCGACTCTGCAATCGTTCGCGATTGCCTACAATCACACCCCTCCCTTTCGACGCTTCTTTATTCTTTCGACTCTTTGTCGTCCTGTTACGAAATTCCGCACGCCATCTACTAGCTATCCTCATCCAAATCAAAAATCAACATCGCTACTTCGCCATGCTGATCAAAGGCGAGAAATGGGCCTGCGAGGCATGCGTTCGCGGCCATCGTGTCAGCAACTGCCAGCACGCTGATCGACCATTGCAACACATCAATAAGAAGGTACGCATCGTCGGAGATCAATACAATGTCAGTACTAACAGAGCCACACTTCAGGGTCGTCCAGTCTCACAATGTACCCATTGTCGCACCCTCCGCAAATCTCGTTCCGCGCATGTTCGGTGTGAGTGTGGCGAGAAGGCGCACAGCAAGGGCGCCTGTAGCCATGATACCGATCCTCAGGGTGAGTATTCCATGGGCTTTTCAAAGAAACATCAACAGCAGTTTCTGATATTCGATAGCGGACAGCTGCTGTTGTAGTCACACAGGCCGATGCACTTGTGCTCTGAAGAAAGAGTACCTGGATCCTGTGCCTGAATCCGACTCGGACGAGCCTTCATTATCCTCAGCACCGAAAGAGGAGAATCGCAGACCAAGAGCTCTCACTGCGCAATCGGATGGAGGATTGACCATCTTTACTAATGGTCATCACAAACCGGTTCACAGGCATAACAACATGGCCTCTAAATGTGGCTTACCATATGTTGTGCCAAGGAATAATTCAATCCATGGCCCGTCCCCTGCTGGTCTAGCCAATAGATCTGTTGATAATTTACCTCACACCAATACCATCGATGCGTTACACAGCGACTCTCACATCAGGGACTCGATGGTCAGCGCCCAACAAGAACAGCGAATGGTAAAATCTGAACACGGGTCACCTGACATGATGCCTCAGTCCGTCCTGGATCAACGGAACGCTCAGCTTCCGCCTCTCGACTTGTCAACCGTTCCTGGGGACTTCAATTTCCTACAATCTCTCGATGGCTTTGCTAGCGCTCCGGATCACGAAGCTCCCATGTTTTCTGCAGGCTTGAGCTCGGCATCTATCGACTGGTCACACTATGATGGACTTGACTTCAACAATGACAATTTCGCTACCTCGTCATACAGCCAAGCTCCTTCTTTTACCGGATTCGATTTCAGCAGTACCGATCATCCAGCCTTGACGACGACTTCAACCTCTGGTGAAATCTCCGAAGTCGAGGATTTCATTCCTCTGAATGAACACAGCAGTACTCGTCCTCCTCTGCTCAGCAACCAATATGGTTCCGATTTTGACACTTCTGATCTTGGCGAAATCGATACTTACCGATTGAGCACCGCATCGTCTTACATTGGCATGCCTCAAGCCCAGATGTTGGCAAGCAACAATTTCGAATCCATTGATATGGATGCGTTCCTTAAGGGCGTACAAGCACAAACAACTGGAGCTTATGTTAGCAACCACGGTCTTTCAACCGCCAGTTACCTCGATGATGGCAAATCTGGACAAAACATGTCCCCTTTCGATGACACCGCAAACTTTCAGCTCCTACCTACTGAAGATGATAACGATTGGATGCAATCGTTTGTCCCGACGGGAGGGCCATATAACAATGGCCATTGTGAAGTTCCTGAGAACAGCAACTGGGCTCAATAACCCTCGGGGAAAGGCAGCAGGCCTTCGACCGATTATTCCCATGGATACATCTGCCGACGACTCGACGAATCATCCTTAGGCGCATAGTGTGGCAGGTTGGGGTGTTCAGTACAGAATGCTTGATGTCCATAGATTTCAATATTATATATTACCATATACGCATATATGCATACGCGTGAAAGAATCTGGCATCGAGCATGGGCAGTCTTGTATTCCAATGTTGTTCAGGATATTCCTTCACCACCAGTCAAATATTTATCCGCCACTAGTTTGTGGAATACTTCTCACAGGCATCATCTGCCGTGTAGTCAGAAGCCCATACCGGATATTTCTGTCCCAACTCGCTGATAAAAAAACCCGCAGGCTTGGATGTATGGCCAATATATCAAAACAGCTTAAACGTTGAAGCGCTTTCAACCCGAGCTACCCCGCATTGTCTGTCTATGAGGAGAGGAGCACCCCTGTTTTGTTGTTAATGGTGGTTGTCGATGGTGCAGGGAAAATGGAGCCTGAGAAAAATATCGATCACTGGAATCCCCGCTTACTGCAGGTCATACTTACAGCAGGCAGACCCCACCCCACTATACCCGCCCGTTTGTGGTATTTGCCGTCAGCTCACATATTTAGAGATGTATATGCCGATGCTTCATCTAAAGCTGGCTGGATAGAGAGACTTCGACATCATATGACATGTAATAGCAGCCGCCCAAAACTTTCGGAATGTAGGTGAGGTCACTTTCCATGGAAGAACTAAAGTTGCCGGCCGATGTTCAGGGCTATCAGGAGTCATAGGTAGGTATTTGTCATAGTCCTTTTCCGCCGCATTAATACCAAGTGCCTGTGGTCAGGCCAATTGGAGTCAATCTTCAACATTCTGAAAATGTGAAACTCCCCACTCCCATCTCTTCTCATCTCATCTCATCCCATGGATGGAACTCTTGATCTGACAAGATATCCTTGGAAGAGCTTGATTGTTAAGTTGGTAACGAAAAGTTTTGAGGCGTACGAGCAAATCGAAGATGCATCGAAACCCTGGCCACAGCCACGATCGTTCCGTTCCTTCGGCCGCTGTCAAAAAGAATCATCCGATCGTATTGATTCAATGCCAATTTCTCCCTCCAGTTGCAGATAGCCAAACCCCGCACTTGGCAGGTTGATATTGAGGAAATATATTTCCCCACTGGAACTAAAACATTGAAACGATCAGGGCCCCTGCCAGGCAAGGGCGGTTTTGTGTCGCATGATGTCTCCGTAATCTGTCTGTCCAGTCCGTCCGGCTTTCAATTCGGGCCTAGTAGCTGACCGACTGAGTAACTAACGAGTGTTGGTTCTGTGGCGGAAGATTCAGTGCTGCATCCGCCTGAACAGGCAGCTTCGTGCGGCAGAAATGCTTGCTGAGCTGAATGGGCAGGAAGGTGCAGTGCCTGAAGCAAGGTCGAGTTGGCGCACTGCACTGCACTGCACTGCACTGTATCTTCCATGTCCTCTACCTGATGTTGGGTGGCTTTAGGCTCATCCCAGCCGGTGGATGACCGCGGCCAAATCAACTCCTGCGATAATTGCTGTTGAAGATGCCTCGTTCCTAGGTGAATTCAGGTGATGTGCTCGTCTCCAGCTGTTGATGATGATGAGGATGCACCGCACCGCACCAGTGATAGACTGACAGCCTGCTCTCGGGCAAGCATTAACAGTTACGCCCAATTAAGGAGGTTCAAACGGCCCGGGTCGAAATGCAAGGGGAGCCGAGTATTGTACCCTTGTGTTGTCTCATGCGTACGGGCTGGCATGCTGCATTGCCATCAAACATGCAGAAAAGCTCCGAAGTTTCAAGGCTCAAAGCCCTCCGTGATTCTATCCCCTGTCATGTTTTCTCAACCTCGAACGGGACGACTTCGCTTCTGCCAGCCTTACCCACCCTTCTGTCCCCGATCCCCCCCTCAGCCATTGAGTTTCGTGAGTCTCACTCTTCTGCGTCTAGAGCTTGACTGATGTAAGTTGTGCTCACATAGGAAACCTCTCGCTCGTAAATTATGCTTGTCCCCTTCCTGCTCGAGGTGCTAGACTTGAGTTGATGCGTTTCTCATGGGCAGGTTGGCCAGAACTTGGATATGAATACCTACAAGAAACACCATCAGCGATAGGAAGGCAAACAAAGCAGCCGAGGCGAGGGTCAAAGCTACATGGAGGAACCCGTCTAGCCAATTCAAGTTAGCGCTGTTTCCACATACGTCGAGCCGTGTCCCTAGCTGAATGTTGTTCCGGACTGCGAGTTCACGACAGACAACGACGACCAGGAATTCCCCAACATCTCACAACGTACCGACCACAGCATTGCATCCGCTTCGCGTGCGCCGTGCCGCTTGTTAGGCACATCTTGGTCGCGTAACTTTTCCACTTTCGTCTGGCCAACAAGTAAGTTCATTGAGGCAGACTCCCTGGCGTGATTCTGCTTGTCGCGCCGTGCTGGGTTGGTCTCTTCTACTGAGACCAGACCAGACCTGACCTCCGCAACGAAGTGCAGTGTAACAAAGGACAGTACATTAGCACGGGATCGCAATTGCAATATCAATATTCACTCACTGACACATTTCTACAGCTGCAGGACCCCGCTCACCCGTATCCATGTCCATGTCCATGTCGAATTGCTAGCAGCTTGCCTTGCCATTGCCTTTATTCAACGCGCCGAACATGTCCTACCCCTCCCCCAACGCAGTCGCTGCTGACCAAGGCGGCCCATTCTACTCAGCGACGTCGAGTCAACACCAGCAGCAGCAGCAGCAACAACAACAACAACATGCCGACCTCCCAAACACAGATGAACTAGAGATTGCAGCACACTTGTCATCGCATGCTCTTGCCTCCGCTATGAGCTCTGGCCCAGGAGGAAATATGGCTGATGGTCAGGACATGAGAAGCCAAGGACAACCCATTGCGAATCACCATTACGAGCAAGATCAAGCTCACGACCCTCAAATACAAGGTGATCACGGTTCTATGGAGCAGATGGGAGGGCAATATGGTGCCCTAGATGGCTCAATGGCAAGCAGGAAGCGATCCAAAGTCTCTAGAGCGTGTGACGAATGCCGGCGCAAGAAGATAAAATGCGACGCGACAGGAGAATCTGGGGAAGAGCAATGTTCGAGCTGCAAACGTGTCGGGACAACTTGTCAGTTCAGCAGGGTGCCGATGAAGAGAGGACCTAGCAAAGGGTATGCTCCGTGACACTGGGCAGTTAATGCCTCCGCGACCGTGCTAATGTCAGAATCAGATACATCAAGGAGCTCGCGGATCGCTTGAATACTCTCGAGGGTGCCATTCATGGACAAGGTGGTGAGATGGTGCCGCAGTATAATCCACATCAAGAAAGTTCAGCGCAGCATCGCCCTTCAGTGGAATTTTCACCTCCTCCGCCCGGAGATACCCCAAGAAAGAGGACTTATTCGACTGCGTCAGGGGGTGAATTTGGTTCGCCGTTCCTAGCACAGAGACAGCTAGGCTCATGGGGTCAATCGCAGGACCCACTGAGAAATATGGCACATGGGTACCCGATGACTTCCAATCAGAATGCTCCCACTGGGCAAATGTTTAGAGATCCAAATTACTCCCCTAATGGTCTTCAAACGCAACCTTCTTGGAAACAGCCACCCCCGGACGTAACACGGCCTCAAACGAGTGCCTATGAAAATGTTCCGCAAGATCACAACTACAGTGAGCGGAAATTGGAACCAAATGATGCTATCTTTGATGGGTATAGAGATTGTGTCTTGTTGCTCAGTCTAATACTAATACCTCGCCCAGATATTACGGAATCATACATCCTTCTTATCCAATCCTTGAAACAACCAGAGGCAAAGTACTTGCACGACTTATGGGATGCCCAGTGTCATTGCGAGAAGCTTTTCATGAGGCTTTGCTTGCTGCTGTTCGCTCTCATCCTTCTCCAACCCCGTACGACAGCGAGGCGCCGAACCCCCGAAAAGCAGCTCAGCTGCTTGCTCTCACAGATTTAGAGTCACTAGCAACTCAATCATTCACAATAAACATCGTCTACCTCCAAACGATGCTGCTCTTAGCTACCGAGGCCGAAAACCGACCCCCATATACGCCTGGACATGATGGCCGATCTCGATCCCGATCCTCATGGCTTGGAGGTGCCGTGGGAATAGCTTATTCAATGAGGTTGCATTTTCATAAGCCATCGCACCTAATGGGGGAAGACGATCCCGACACAGATGACAGACTTGCAAGAAGGCTTTGGTGGAGTTTGGTGATAATGGACAGGTGGCATGCGTCAAGCACAGCTAGTCCGTCACTGATTCCTGATAGTAGCGTGGTTGTATACCCCGAAGACCAAGCTCTGTTGGGAGACAATCTCTACCAACTAGCTCGTAAGAATGTTCGATGCTTGGGGGTTAACATCATTGCTAACTTTTGTAGGCCTATCAATAATATTAGGTCACACCGCTGCTGTCACACTGGCTCCTACAGATCTTCCTAATCTAAGTATCCCTCGAGACGCAGTATACGGGACGCTCCTCCGAGGAGAGCTCGAACGTTTTCGAGAATCTCTCCCTGCTTCAGCATTGCAGCCATCAAATGCACCCCTTCTTCACATGTGCTACTGGCACTTGCGCATACTAGTGGGCCTGACTCTCGCCACTTTGGAGCCAATCGAGCTCAAGGGAATCGCACTGAACAACCTCTCGCAAATCATTAGCAATTCGGGCCTTGTTTCGCCATTGACCTACCAATGCACGACCCTGGTTGCATTAGCTCTCCTGGACCTTACAGAATACGAGGTTACACGAGATGAGGCCGAAGAGGCTTTGAGGACTCTGATTCTGGAGGCTCGAAACGCACCTTCGACTTGGGACGCGGCTGTCCGGGTATTAATTGCCCAGAGATACCAACCAGCTAGTAAATCTGCACCACCGTTCAATCTTAGTACTGCCGAGACTAAACATGCTTCTGTCGCGAGCCAAAGTCTGCAACGCTTAGCTGATCTGGCTACCGCGACCGAAGAAGGTAGGAATGTCACAGTCAGCGAGGAGGTGAAGGAAGGGGAGACAGCACAGAATATCCCGAATCCGAATCCGAAGCCGAGTCCAGCGGGATCTTCTTTCGACACTTTTCACAAGCTGCGAGAGCTTGTAAAGAGTGGATATCTGAGCGTTTTTAACTGCAGGTGATGCGGCCCGATAACCCCGGATCGAGAATCAGCCACTTGTGGCGTAGAAACCAAAAAAGCATTTCAAAACATCTATCTACCTACTTATCTGATTTGGTGGCACGAGAATGCTGATTCAGTCCTCCCGATTATCGTTACAGTATGCCCTGATTTTAATGTCTCGTAATGAGGTTTCGCTGTTTTCTGATGTCATCTTCCGGGATAAAAAATTTGAAAGGAAAAGTCGCATGCACGGAGAAAGGATCATTTGGCATGGGTTATAATGCTGGCTTGGCTGGAGTTGTATACGGGTTTGGTTGAATTGGGTTTGCTCGGGCTGAATTAGAAGGGTTCTTTTCGGCTATCTCGTTTCACTAGGCGCGATACCCGGATTGGGAAGCATGCGAGCAGAGCATTGCCGACGGGATCGAGTGCATTACCGACCTACCTAGGGACGGATCCTATTTTTGATCTCGCCCTCGTCTGGTCGGATCTGGTGGCTTGTGCGTCTCTGTCGTCTGCCGGATGAGGCTCGTCTCGCCTCGCCTTACCTCACCTCGTCTGTTTCGATTGTGCATAGGTATGTATACGTACAGGCAAGCAAGCAGGAATAGGTCGCGAGGATGGTGAATTTGCGCGCGTATGGAGCAAGGACACACCTAAGTCCTCCTCCCCTTGTAAGATTTAAACCATGATGAAGAAGAATAGACGAGAACAGAGGAGAAGTGAAGAAAAGGAAAGCTAAGCTAAGCTGTTTGAAATCCTATGATCAAGTCAACCAACATGTGCGATTTATCTGGTTTTGCTACCGGCCTGGGGAAGCGAAACCCTATGCATGCCTTCGCTATGTCTTGAGGAACTCCTATGAAGACGATTTCCCAAGTTCCTTCCACATTTTACCAAGCCACAACCTCTGTAGCTTAGGTCGTTTTCATGATTTGTAGTCTATCACTGCTTGTTCCTGACAACGATTTTGTACATTGTCATGTTTCATGACTAGGAAAAATTGATAGTAGTTCAACCTTTGGGTTGCGAGGTATGCAAGGCTGTTGTCTCATCGAAATGAACTCGCCCAGCTTCAATTCTAAAGAACTTTGAGGTGAAGAAAGCTCGGTTTCTATAAATTCAATCTGATATGTATGTGACCCAAAGGCTACACGTCATCCAAGATCATTTTCCTACACAGCGTCTGCTTTATCGAAAGTGTAATTTGTAGTTGTTCTGAACGCCAGCAGCATCTCAATCATATGCGGAGCATTGCTGCAATCCTCTAACCAGAACGCCTCTCGAACCCTCCTAGGAATACGTATGTACAAGAAATTAATCATCACGATGGCCCCGCTGCTTTTCCCGAGCCACCTCTTCCTCTGCCTCGCGACGGAGTGTCGTCACCTCCAGCTCCAGCTCCACCTCTCCCTCTGCCACCTCGTCCTATTGAGCCGCCTTTACCACGGCTACTGCCACTTTTACTATTCTTAGCAAACTGGTTGTTTTTCGACCTGGCAACTTCCTGCTCCTGAGCTCTTTTACTCTCCTGATCCCACCACTCCTGAAAAGCTTGTTCCTCTTGAATCTCTTGGAGACTTCGCTTCGCGACGGCTTCTTTAATCACCTCCTGTTCTCGCCTCTGCTGCCCAATAATATCCGACATTGATAGCTGCAATGAAGGCTCGGCTTTGCCTACAAGCGTTGTGTAAGATTTCGAGTGAGGCACGATTGGGGAAGACTTCGCAAATCGGGTATCTATACTTGGCCGCAAGGAACCAGCAGATGAACTTTGCCCTTTCTTTGCATTGCTGCTGTTATTTCCACTCCGACTTTGACCTGCGAATCGAGTATCGGGTGACGCTGTTCGTCTTGGTGCGGAAGAATGCGAAGGACTTGGAGAAGCTAAAGATTTTGCAGCTAAATCAGCCGAAGGCTTCGGTTCGCTCAAGACGTCTTTCAATGAAGTCTTTGAGCCCAAGCCGGCCACTTGCCAAGGTGAGGCTGGCTTTCCATCTTCCTTGTTAAGTGAGATCTGGGGCTTCTCATTGCTCTGCTGCATCATCAGCTGCTGTCTCTTGCGCTCCTTCTGAGACAATTTCAATCGGGCTTGCTTATTGGCTGCTTCGTCTTCGGCCTTCTGAGCCGATAGGCTCTGTGATAGCGCGGAGGTGCGGCTTGAGGAAGCTTGGGCCATGATCTCTTTCATATCAAGTTTTGACGACGGAAGTGCAGGAGACAACCATGTCTTGGTACCAATTGGTTGACCCTCGACCGGGTATTGCACGCCCAGCCCAGCTGAAGTAGCGAGCAAGTTTTCGCCATCCGGAGCATATCGAGGTTCGGCCCACGATAATTTACGAATCTCTGAACCGCCAGCATTGCTCTCTTTCGAATCTGTTGATGGCTTCAAAGTCAGCGGGCTCTCAGCTGCTAGTACCTCATCATCGTCCATGTCAAACATCAAGTCTGCTGTAGAGTCTTTGGGTCGAATGCTTGGACTGAAAGGTGCATTTCTGGCAACCTTTAATTTTCGCCGCAGTTTTTCTTGACTTGGCGATCCTGGGGCGTGATCATCGAGACTCCCAATTCGTCCTCGATACGAAGTTGACAGTCTATGGTCGTCGTCTTTGGGGGTTACACGATAAGCCATTTCCTTGACTCTCCGCTGACGTTCTTCGTGGATGTCTTCGGCTAGATCCGGGTGTCTCTCATGCAAGAGAAGTTCTGCCCTTCCACTCTTCGCGAATGGAAGACAATTGAGCTGATTTGCTCGAACGACTTCATCCAGTTCAAGGAGGAGGTCACTGTCAAGGTCGTTTAGGAGGTGGCTCTCAAGCATAGACTCAAGTTGTAGGCAAAGATACTCGAGGGCAGAATCTTTGAATGCTGTCACAGCGCAGGGGGCGACGGCGTTTAGCAGATTACAGACATTGCGGGTGTTTACTACGGAATGTTAGGCTTTCCATGCTCAAACTTTGCTTGAAACCACTACTTACCAAAGCGACCCATGACCCGTTGGCAGATCTGAGAAAGCCGATCGAGCATCAGCTCATCACTAATAGCGAGGACATCCATCAAGAGTTCCGAAAATTCATCAATGTCGGAAGCAATAATGTCATCGAAGAGCTCATCACCGGCATCGGCGTAGATGTAACGCAGAACGAGATGGAAAGCTTCAGGTTGAACATGCTTCAAGTCGATTCGGACAGCATCGGAGTTAAAATTCCGTCTCTCGGCTAGCCACTGTCCCCCAGCACGACCATTAAAGAGACCTTCGAAGAAAGGACATCGTTGACACAATATTGCACTATGAACACGCACCTCGGAACCGGCCAGCTCGATGATTGTGTCCCCATCATTGAAAAAGGTTGCGTCCTGGAGAGCTCCAGCCATGTCGATGTTCATCTGTCTATCAGGCTCGGACATGAGACGTACGGCAGCCTCGAGTTTAGAGATCTTCAGGTGGCCTGCAATTTTCATGACTTCTACCCGCACTTGTCGATATCTGTAAGCCATTTTTGGGGAATGGCGGGTAAAATGCCAAACATCGATCACTGTGTCGGTGTACAGGTATACAGCGAGATTAATAAGAGTGATGAAGTCAATTCCTTGGAACAAGATTTCCGGTTTGGCAATATCGGCTGCATTCATCGGGTCACCTGTGGTGCCTAGGCTATTCCGAATAACAAGCACATCAGGTACTGAAGCCGAACTCGTTAGTCGGAAGTCTTTCATAAGTTTCCGAATTACAGGGCTTCGGGATAGTATGAATCCATGCATGGGAATCCGTACTTCCGAACTAGACGTTGCAATATTGACATCGTAACTATCATCTGGAGGCTGGCCAGCAAAAAGGCGACAAACATCGCCTTCAAGATCAGGCGAAATGAGAACTGCACGTTTTAGAGGCTCAAATAAATCCTTGGGCAAAGCTGGCGCCCAGAAGCGAGGTGTGTCTGTATCTTCCTCGTCGTGAGGCACTTCAGATGCTTGAATGTCTCGAATACTAAGCAGTCGAGCTAAATCAGACCAAAGACCTTGTTCATTCACTGCTATCTGAGTCCTCGTCACATCACAGTCCTTTCGAATAGCTGCGTAGACACCAAAAGTTGTGCTCCGGACGGACGCCACTTTGGTCAAACCTGGAACTCGTTGAAATTTGAAGTCCTTGCGTCTGAAGGTTTTGGTCTCAAGAAACGCATCTTTGATGTTGGCCCGCTTGACTCGACGCCACACTGCACCAGCCTGGGTACACACGATTACCGAGCCATTTTCAGTAATGCCCACGGATTTGACTCCGTCCCAGTGTCCCTTACGCAAGGACCAGACTCGTTCAGGAGCGGACAGTGAGTCCTTGATCTTTGCTGGATTGGTGGTACTTGTAGTAGCGTTGGTAGGAGTGCTTCGAACGCTGACGGTGAACAGATCGCCACGACTCGAAACAGCTCCTAGAAATCCATATTAGTTACTGTTATGGAAAGTAAAGATCAAGGTGGAAGATAACTGAAACACGTGGAAGTACTGAGTCTCATAATCCAAACCCAAAGTTTGAGTAGAGCTGCTGTGATTTCATAGACTTACCAATCGTGTCTCCGCCGGCAGTGATATGCGAAATATGGTTCGTCGTCGACTCATACCGTGTCGTAAGGGCGTTAGATTTCAAATGATAATTCGCGAAACTTTCAGATAACGGGAACTTGACGATGTTGTATCCGTAATTCGTGAACACACAGACGGTGTGATTTGCCAGCAACACGACGGTTGCGGAATTAATCGCTGATACCATGGTAATGGCTGCTTTGAACAGAGAAGCCGCAACTTTACGAGGCACTGGCTGCGTTTCGAGACTGCGGGAATCGGAATCCATCAAGCCCAATTGACCTTCATTCTTACCCCATGTGAATAGAGACGTGGAAGTATGTGCCACGGAATGGATGGCTGAAGCCGTAATGCCAACGATGGCTTCTCGCTTCAAAGGTCCAAAGATTTGCCGTGGTGTAGAGCAGACAGGTTCTTCATCCTTCATCGCTGGACGAGGCAAGGTGTACCCCAGCTGACCATATGTGTTGGTTCCCCAGGACATCAGAGACCCGTCTGAAGTGACAGCTAAAGAATGGTTTTGGCCAAGAGCAATCTTACTAACCTTCCTCCCGGCGAGAGCACCTTCTTCTATTGGAACGTATGAGAACCGGGTGATCTCATCCCCAGTTCCTAGCCTACCACCTGGACCAAAACCACACATGTAAAGATTGGATTCGGGATCAGTCGTGAGGATAGCACTATGTAGCTTGGAAAGCTCCATGTCCTGTATCGTGATAGGACGATTGGTGATCAAAGTGGGAAGCTCCAAAACAGATTTGGGCAGCGACGAAGGCTTTATGAAAGCCGAATCCTTAGCTTCAGACGATTCTACATACTCCCGGTAGAATCGAAATAGCAAATGGTCGGGCCTTTTCAGAACAATCTTTTCGGGATGTTGACGGTCATCTTGGTCTTTAAAACCTAGTCCATGGTTGCGGCTGCTTCCCCAGGCAAAGACTTCGTCGCCATCGATTGAATATGTGAATGGATTAAATTCTACTGATCCGGCCTCTACCAACGCGGCATCATCTGTTTCGTCATCTGAGCCATCGCCATGATTATCGACTAGGAGAGATCGTCGAGCAATGGTAGCGTTGTAGACATCGAAAGGGCTGTTTCCTTCATAGTCCTTGACTTTGATTACAGAACTTGCTGCCCTTTGTACGGCGATCCCAACATGACTACCTAGATCTTGGTTGTCCTTCTCCACGATAGCTCTCGCGACGGTAATGTTTCCAAAATACAAAGCTCTGTGCAACGCTGTCCATCCATTCTCGGTATCTTGCACGTATATATCAATAGCAGGATGTTCGAGAAGCGCCAGTGCGAAGCTCGTTGTGACCTTCGAGTTTGATGACGCAGCTCGATGTAAAATCGTGAGTCCAGCATGGTCTCTGCCATTGACATCCGCTCTATTGAGACTCGTATTCAGGCCTTTAGAACCAGCAGCAACCTGTTGCCCAGATACCTTTCGATGCTTTGTGACATTTCTCGGGGATGTCGCAAATCCCCCCTGGCTCCCAGTTATGCTTCCCCAACTTTGCGTATTTCCAAGAGCTCCGTTTTTCGGCGTATACTGGGTGGCTTGGCTGCCACTGGACAGGAGGTGTCGAAATTTCTCGACATCCTCGTTATGGTAGAATTTCCAGAGAAGGTTGCTCATCGGTTGGAATGTGGCAAAGAGAATATCTCCTTCACTTCAAATACCTCGCTGTGACCTCTATGGGACACGGCGTTTTTAAAGGCGATGAAGTAGAGGAGAATCCCGAAGAAGGAGGAAGGGGCAAAAGGCTGCTCTGAATCTGCCAGACGATTTGCGCGGTGGTATATATTTATTGCGATTCCGGGTTGGTGAGGTTTGGTGGCGGACGAAGAGCACTGTAAATGCACAAATTGCGCGAGGATGTTGGATTGAGACGTGTCTAATTGTGTATGAAAAGCTGGTGTTCAAAGGGGATATGCGATCGATCCTGCTAATTAGTTTCGTACAGACGTGTTCTTGGAAAGAATCTATAGCAATCAAGACTCATTGATGACAGAGGCAGAAGGAACATTGGAAGGCTGTTTGTGGAAGCCCCCCCTGACCAATCAGGGTGGCCACATGGTCGTGGTAATTGGACATCGAATCGACTCCGCCGTCTGGATTCCAACCAACCTGCCGGCCTTACCTACCTATCTTAACGGTGGTACTCAGTCAAAATTCTACCATCAGACGCATCAAGCAGCAACAAGAAAGAGTCATACCAAGCGAGGAAGATGGAAGCGGAGGATAATCTATTTATACAATGATGTGCTTTGCTATCTGTATTGTATAAGGTGTCCATGTTTATCGAGCGGTGAAGCTTGCGCTAATCCTCCTGCACATGCAAAGCCAGCCTCCCCCAGTCCGCGAAGGAGTGGAAACACCATGCATGCATGGCTGGTCTTGCAAGACATACAAATAAGAAGAAGATCTTTTGATTTGATTGTTCCAAGACTCTAAAGCTCTTCTATTCCTGCTCTCGTTCGTCCGATTTCTTCTCCTGTGTTTACCTTGGCCTGAATACTTTTCTCATTTGCCGGATTGTGTCACAATTTCACGTTGCATTTGTTGCTCAAGTTCTTCAAAGTAAGGGTCAAAAGGAATTTCGTTTCATTCGTTTGTATTTGGACCGTCACATCCATTCTCCAAGTTCAGGAGGAGAAGTTATGCAGACACGGGGAGAATATGGAGGGAGAGATTTCTGGTCGGTGCGCTTGAGCGGCTCGAATTGAGCAAGTCTATCAACCTCCTCCTTTTCCGCCCGCTGCCTCTGTCCCTTGAGTGCCATCTTGATGAGTACCCTTCTGTTCTGTATTGTTCGCTTAGAGTTAATGCCTGCACCCTTTCCCCATCCTCTCAATGGTTTCCGCACGGAGCAAGACCTGTGTGGATCGACTTGCCATGTTCTCGACTCTGGTAGTTGTGGACCAAGATGAGGTGAGGGAATTGCCTTCCTTTGCAGGTCAGCCCAAAGTTGTCCAAGAAGCTTTCCTTGGGCAAACGCAAAAACGCAGTCAGATTCTGTTTGTTCCGTTCTGAAGAGATACTCCAGGTCTTCCATGCGCTTTGGTAGAAGCTCTTCTGCCACAGCCATCTTACGGTTTGAAATGATGGCCCGCTGCTGAGCAGACCAGTTCATGAACGCGTTGTGGTTATGGTTTTGGTAGACGATGCTGTGAACCGGCGGTGCCATAGCGCCTTCCAAAATGCCTTCAATGTAACTGTTATCTAAGGAATACTGGACTACGTCGATTGCTGACAGAATCCGTGCCTTGTCTGAACGCTTTTCGTCGATGTACAGATGGTAGTGGTGTGCACGCTTCAATCTGCCCTCGGTCAATTGAGTCCGAAGAGTGAGTGGTTCGAAGGAGGGATCCTTACAGTAAATGCATTGCTCGTCACCTGTACTCAGTAGAACCTCGAGAGTCCTGTCAACAGGCAAAAGCTCTTCTGGTTTTGATTCTATGTGAACCAGGTGCCCACAGTCTCGACAGAGCATCCAGGTATCTCTTTTCTCTCTTCTCTTCGTCGCTTGACTGATCTTCTTGGCTTTACTCATCTCCTTCATGGGTTGGCTTATCTTCTTCATAGCTTGGCTATTGCTGAGGTATATTGCGGTAGTCATGATGCGTGGTGGGTGGGTGGTCTTTTGAGGTAAGAGTGGATGTCTCCAAGGAGAAATTGACTTTTTCGAATCGCTCTCCAGCCGGTATTTAACACCCATCGGGGTTCCTCCGTTTGTGCCTGTTCTGGCATTGTTTTGCAATCCAGAAAGGATTATCTTGGACACGGTCAAGCGACAATGCCCTTTAAATATTTAATGACATTTGCAATAATGGACAACGGTACACCTTTATCGTCATTTCGTTCATGTCTTGTACCTGTTGACAAAGCGTGTCAACACCCCAAGAAGGATCTTTGTTATGACTACAAAGGATGGAAGTCAAACAATCCCCTTGTTTCATCAGAACAGCAGAATACAATGAACTTGATAAGTGGTCATACCGCCCTTCAATATCCAAGTCTCGACAGATCTTCCGCTCTACAATTCCACAACCAATCAACTATCAAATTCAGCACACGTAAACAACATCCATAGAGAAACATAAGCAACATGTCTTCCATCTACTCAAGCTTCGCCTCGTCCAGCTCAAGCTTCCACTCAGACGCCACTGCAGATCTTCCCAAGCCTTGCAACGACATTGACTGTTTGTATCCTTACGGATCTATCTGTGATAATTGCGCACTTGATGCGGAGGAGCATGCAAATCGCCGAGCCATTACTGACGAGTGGGTCGAAGAGAGCCAAATCAACAGAGATATCGTACTCAACGCCGGCGAAGAGTTCACCGGTGGAGCCGATGAGACAGACGAATCCGAGTCCGGTATCGAGGATGACGAAGCAAACGAGGTAAGCTACGAGGAGAATAGTGACAGTTATCTCTCCAACATCAGATCCGAGTACATCATCTCTTCACCATATCATCTTTCTCCTGAACAGACTTCGCCCACTCCCTCCTCTATCTCAAGCATAGCAAATTGCTCGTCCATCTCTATCATCTCGGCACCAGAACCAGAGCTCTTAGCCTCCTGGCTCGACACCCTTTTCGACCATACTCATCACGGCCACGCCACCAACGTCCCTTTCGCTGGCGGCGCAGACGTTGAGCAAGATCCCAACGTGGACAATTGTGAACTTTGTGGTAGGGCCATTGGTGAGGCTACCGATCAACATTATCTAAAGTGTAAGTATGCTCATGAGGAGCGCGAGAGGGTTAGGAAGTGGGGATCGGCGTGGACCGATGCCTTCTGATGACCTGAGAGGTGAGTCGAGCATTCTCTATAACAGTTCTTCGGATGATCTGTACAGTAGTATACAACTTTTGTCACAAATAATTAAAGATGCCCATTTCCAAGCCTGTCTAGTCAGATGATTGCCTGTGATCCAAAATTGTCATAAATTAGTGAGAGGAAGAAAGAAGATGCTCCTCTAAGGAAGGGAATAGGGAAGCAACAAACACTCGTCTTTGAGTGTTGGGGATTCCTGCTGGTTGATTATTTGATACAACAGAAAAAGACCCACCTGGTGTACATGTCGTGCGGGCTTTCATGATCTTCTTAGGCGGCTTGACATTCTCCTTACTGTACCTTAGATATTCCCAAAATTGAACAATATCAAGCTCTCGAAAGTTGGAGACCTCCTTGCCACCTGGTAACATCAGCGATGTGCTCCGTGATGTGCATTCCATAGTGCATAAGCGCGCTAGGAGAATCCAATTGAGTGGGACTTGGAATTTCGAGGTAACTTAACGATGAGGATCCAAGATCATCTCCCACGAATGCGCAATCGCTGTACCATGAAAGTCGATGAGCTCATGCCAACATGGTTTCAGTGGAGCAGCGCTTAGGTGTCTGCTTGCCCGCCCCCATCCATGATTGATTGCAAGAGACCCACGATCTCAACATCTAATGGCTATTACCACGAGTAATCCCGACTCATGGATAGGCTCTAACAGGATGGACCAATTGATAGACTCCGTTCCTGAAGCAGAAAACTAGTCCCGACGACGGACTTGACATGCACGTAGAGTGGGGAATCTTTATGTACGGAGATAGGCAGACGCGAGTAAGAAGACTCCATGGTGGCTACAGTAGGCACACTTGTTTCACGCCTCTCAGATGTGATATGATATGCCACTAGGTACAAGCACTTTCTGAAAGATGGAATGGAATCTCGATTCGATAATACTCAACCAGTCAGTCTCGCCGTAATCGGCGAGGCGAAATGACAAGGCCAAGGCAAGGCCAGGCAAGGAAACATCAGTTGGTGTCTGATCCTGTCGAGGCGGAATAGTTCGCTCGAATGGCGACAATGGACAGGGTAGGCAGGTGAGTATGGGAGAGCCGTATGAGTCGTCGGGACTGCAAATCCAACGCTGCTGCTGTCGTGCTGCTGCTGCACTGCAGTCCTGTCGATATGCAAGCCAGGATGCAGCATGACTGACATGTCTGACATGTCTGACATGACTAGACCGGACATCCACTACCGTAGAATAGTACGGAGAACTCCTACTGTAGGACCAAGGGAGGGCATCACATGCATGTGTACGAGTGAGTATGCGAGGTATCCCAGCTATCCCAGTATCCTCCTCTCCTCTGTTGTGAGGGTGCTGATGGGAGGGTGTGTAGTGTAGCTGTAGCTGCAGGTAGTCGTCTGGATTGGTGTATTGTACTGCCTCCTCCATACTGTACTGTACTGAAGAGTGGAGGTGGATCGGCATTCTAGCGGGCGATAGATAACGACTCGATTCACTAGCACAGTACTGGCTAGTACAAGAAAGATACAATATACCGTTTGACGTACAAAACAAAACAAAACAAAACAAAACAAAGACTCTTGATTCGAGCTTATACTCAAGTACTTCAAGATCATTATTTCACTTTGACTATTGTATCCCAACGGAGGGCTCGAGGGGCACCTTCATATACTGCTTGAATTGTATCATATCAGTATCATCAGCTTCCCATTCATGTAGCCTCCCATTCAAAAGTCCCTTGGCCAACCTGTAAGCGCTGTGATCCAATCACGAGATAAGAATACGGGTCCAGGTCCAGGTCCAGGTCCAGGTCTAGGTCCGGTCCCCTGTTGACATTGACTGACTCCCGTCCTCGCCTCGATCCCGTCATAACCTCTAGTCTTTAGCTTCACCGTCCATCAACATCTTCGATCTCCAAAGGAAGAGAGGAGAACTGCCCAAACTGCTCGGTGTCGCCCAGCCGTGACTCCCTCGTTGACGTTACCACCAAAGGAGCCTTTTCAACAAAGATGCGCGCCACTGCCTGAGCTGTACGGAGGCCCCAGCTACCCCTGCTATCAACTTGATTGGGCTCACCGGAACCATTCCAATACGTCCAGATTTAGGTCCAGTCCAACGTTTCCTCGAATACTTACACTCTGGCCCGCCAATCCCTCATACCCATATTCACTCACTCAAGATCAGACTACGATGGATGCCCAGATCATGAGGTATCTAGGTTCTGCTTCACTCGACATCTAGCCCTTCTAGAGCTGCCGGGAGCCTTGCCTGCGGAAGCAAGACAGGTTCATACTTATACGCGAAGTCCACACACGATAGTAGTATCAGATTCCACTTTTTTCGTCGAGCAGAAAGACTTCAAGATGCATCAACATCCACGCCCTCCACCGATCACGACTTCGCCTGCCTCCTCCCCTCGAACGAACCCGACTCGGACGAATAACGCTAGAGAAGAAGGCTCGAGTTCGAGTTCCAGGTTAGCAACAGATACGCCGGCATACAGCAATGCTGATGAGACCAGTGGGGATAGTGGTGTAATAGCTACAAGCGGCCCAAGTCGAGATGTGGTAAAGAAACTGGACCAGATTATACAGGTGAGCTCAGTCAATCATAAGATTCCAATAGATTGCCCAACTAAGAACTTGCGTATTAGAACTTCCATACTAAGGCTGCCTACCTTGTCTTACAATCGCGAATGCCGCTGCCTGTGGTGTTTACCAAAGATGGGACGAAGAAGCTTAATAAATGGGTATGTCTTGAGAGCATCTTTCTACTTTGTCCTCAGTAAAGTAACAACCGGCAATTGTAGTTCCAGATTGAGACCGACGACACAAGCGCCTTTAAGAACGATCTCGGTTTGTGGAAGACCTGTGGAGGATACCAAAATCGTCCTTTACCACTCATAATCGAAACATTTATCGATACATCGAGTTTAACAAGTAGTCAGAGCCTGGTTATTGTTGACGACCAAGGGAAGAGGTGGGATGTGATCGAGGCACTTAATAGGTCTAGCGGATCAAGAGAAAATAGCGAGGTCATACTGGAGAGGTGGAGGATCGAACTTAAAGATAGTCCAGGAGAAAGGACACACGACTTTGGCTCTACATTACCCACAGTCTACAAGAAGTGCATTGTCTTCTTTCGCTCGTTATATGCGACAACCAAATTTGTCCCAGCTTGGAGATTTGTAAAGACCCTGGCGAAAAGCGGAACAGCAAATGGTTCGCTGCGCGTCAGTTGCCGTATATTGTCCGGTGATGTTCAACAATGTCGATTCGATGCGCTTACTCATCCTTTATATGAGTTTGGAGGCCCGGTTACCACGGACTATCTTCTCGGAACCACTGAAACCCCAGTAGGACAGTTCTCAGCCGAAGTCTCGTACCGAAATGATTGTAGTTTTCGTGTTGATGATTCGGAAGCTCTCCTGAGCTCGAGGTTTATGGGCGCCGATGAGCACTACTTCCAGCCATCATTAGGTGCGAAAGACATTCGTCGTGGAACCTCGCGAACTGTTGAGGTTGGGTCTTTACCTGCGCATAGGCACCAACGAAATGAAGCTTCTGAGCCAATACAAGCATATGGAAGTATGTCTACCTTTCATGGCAATGCACCGCCGGGAGCTTCAAGCCCCATATCTGCTCTACGAGCCGCGAAAACCATGGGCTCGGAAACGAGCTCTCCACCCGTTGGATCAGGATCGGCTCAAGAAACTAGGCCCCTACAAACATCAAGGGCTTCAATACTATCATCGGGAGGGGTTTCGCTTGCGAGGAGGCCTTCACTATCATTTCAACCTTTCAAAGCAGGCTCATTATCGTCTTCACCCGGCCTCAACAATCCTTTTCAGAATCCGGGAGAAATACCACCGCAGTCGCCACAGTCACTACCGCGAAATTCGGGAATCAGTGCCTTGACGCAAGCTCGTAATCGATCCTCTCTTACGGCTGGCATGCCCGCTTCTCTCAGAGGCGGGCCAATTGCACCAGATACCGTACCTATACCATCAACATCGAGCTCTCCAAAACCTACACCTATGAGTAGGTATAGCAGCAGCTTCACTCATCGTCGTGGCAGATCGTCTTTTGGTGGTACTAGTAGGACAGTTGACGAGGATCAAGGAAGCAGCGGCAAACAAAGCCTGTCATCTTCTGCCCAGCCAGGCTCCGGGCTTCTTGCTGACCTGGGAGTCGGTGCTAGCTCAGACTCCTTACAGACCGATGATGACAACATTTCTGACTTCCTAAAGCTGTTGGATAGTAAAAAGACTCTACAGAGTTTCGAACCTTCAGGAGAGGCATCGAGGAAGCGAACAAGCGTTCAGCTTTCAAAATTCCAGTCGATGCGGGAGTCTAATAACGCACTAACCGAGTCGATGTCTTCCTCGACCATGCTGCACCGATCATCCAGCTCTTCAAGTAGACAGTTGTCCAGCATTCCCCCAATGGTGGCAGCTACATCCATGTCGGTTTCTTCATCGCCTGGCAAGCCAGTTTCACCACATACTCCGCATACTCCGGCCATTCCATCACGTTTAAGTGCCAATTCTGTAGCAGAATATTCAGCTGAACCTCGAAGGACGAGTCGCCACACTAGAGCCGCACCTGAGGCACATCTAGAGGGTGTTGCCGACGGTGACCTAACAAACGAGCGAGGCACAAATGCAATCAACATACCAACATCACCACGAACTTATTATCCACATGCTAGAAGATCGAGCTCCGTTGCACAGCAGCAACGGTCTATGGCGGTAGATGAGGATTTGGGCGATCTTCCATTTGGTGTTCATCGGAGCATCAGCCTGGGTGCCGATGAGAGGGAGCCGCCTAGTTTCAGAGCCCTTCGTGGGCCTAGTCAAGCAATTGACCCTGTTGCATCAGCTTCTTCCCCATCTCCGTCACGTCTGCTGCAACCGGCGCCTCGATTGAAAGAGTCTTCTGCAATGTCTCGCCAGCCATCATCGTCTCTTGATGCCAATGATTCTGAACCTCCCCAAATGCCCCGAGGTCAGGCAGCTGGGTCTATGAACTCTCCTTATCGCCCGAGACTAGGTCAAAGTGGTGGACGTGGTGTCACCCCTCCCACGGGATCTTCCTCCAGTCTGATAGACCGAGCAAGTGGAAGTGGTACAAGCGAGCGAGGTGGTGGCAGACTCAGCTTTACTAGGACAGTTGGGGCGTATGATCATGACGATGAACCATTACTTTTCGACATGAGTGAAATTGGAAGAGAAATTTCAAGAAAGAGTCTTGAGGAGACCAGAGGTAGCAGTATGACAGGGACTCACGAACGACATGGCTATGATTCACGAGGCGGAGGAGACTCTAGCTCAAGCAGCCGCAGAGGTAGCCGCAGAGGATGGCACGGGGAGTGATACTCTGATCTTAGGTTTGAAACATAGAGGGCCGTGGTCGCTGAGGACCTATATCTGAATCATGGATGCATGCCATCTTTGAACGCTTTTCACATACTGCACTACGCAGCGCAGCGCAAGCGACGACTGACTCCACGCATAGCTGGAGTACGGACTGGGCATTTTACGGGTACTTTGCACCACGCTAGGGGCGCATTAGTTGGGTCAGAGCAGGTTTGCTTTCTCACGTATTACATGTTTCCCCGGCGCATCGAGATGGTTATTCGACCGATGCATATCTTTGGGGACGATTGGACCAGGAACGGGAAGGGAAAGGGGAACACTTTATTTTCCAGATTGATATTGGATGGGTACGATTTGATACCTTGGATAGGAGCCTAGAAGAGGCTGTGTATAAGCGTACGATTTCGATCGTGATAAATTTGATGATGAGGTTTAAACGAATCATCTTTCGTGGTGTTCTGATGTCGTGATTTGACTTTGTGACATTGGGGAGAGGCTGATCTACACACGTATAGTTACCTAGGCACTTTGGTGTGCCGGAGAAGACTCGATAGTAAATGCAAGCAGTTTTGGTTATGACCTTTGACCATCAATATCGATGCAGTTATCGAGGCTCTGGCTACCTGGATATCGTCAAGCATATCGAAATACAGCTCTTATTGTTGTTATTGTTTTCGTTTGAGTTAGCCGAGGCCTCAAATATTCGGGAGGAGGGAGCACTAGTGGAGGAAGCTTTCAACACACCAACAAAAAGACCATGTAGTTAACGACCAATGACTAGATAGGTAGTTGTTTGCAGACTCTATCTCAACACCTCTTATTCTGGTTCTGCAGTACTTATTATACTTGATTCGAAAGATAGATCCGAAAGTAGAACGCAGGCACATCCTTGTATCACCTCCCCTGCACCCCTGTCGGGATTGTGAAGCCGAGGATGCGGGGAAACCTGGAGCTCGAGCTCTACTCTAGTCTCTAACACTGTTCCGACTCTCACTCCGTCCCTCTCCTCTCCTCTTCTCTTATTCAATTCAGATTCTCTTTACTTATCAGCTACTGAACCTGATTGAAAAGTCTCTTCCTCATATTAATATTATAAATACAGGTCCAGCTTCTCAGACTTCTTTCTGAAAGAGGATTTTGGCGACCCCATTCCTGCTCAAGATGGCTTCCGCAGTGCGAATTGCTCCTACAGTAAGAAATTCAAGAGCGCCACCTTTTTTAAACTCCCATGATCCTGAATATCTATAGAGAGCGGCACGAGCCATGAATCTCCTTCGAACAGTGCAATACACCCATCCACCCAGCTGTCCCTGCCATGGCAATCCATCACATCACCACCATCACCAACCATCATCCGGGCTCCTCTCCCACGCCAAGCGGAACCTGCAGCGCAATTATGCCACACCGGTCGACCTCTCGCGACAGAAGGAATATGCTTTCGAGATGGCCGCGTCGTCCATTAGATTCGGGCCGGGTGTGACAAAAGAAGTTGGCATGGATTTCAAGAATATGGGTGCGAAGCGCGTTTGTGTGGTTACGGACAGTGTGGTAAGGAATTTGGATGCTATGAAACAAGTTGTGGAGGGCTTGTCGAGGGAAGGTGTGGAGTTTACTGTCTATGATAAGTGTAGAGTTGAGCCAAAGGATAGCTCGTAAGTCATTCCCGCTTTAAGCTTTCGGCTATTTATATTATCATGTCTAATTGGGAGAAACAGAATCCGGGAAGCAATTGACTTTGCTAAGCCATACCAGCCGGATGCTTTCCTGGCTGTAGGTGGTGGATCTGTAATTGATACAGCCAAACTCATGAATCTCTATATCTGCTACCCTGACGCGGATTTTCTCGACTTCGTCAACGCACCACTAGGCAAGGGATTACCAATCGACAAGCCACTGAAACCTCTCATTGCCGTTCCCACAACGGCAGGCACCGGTTCCGAGACAACCGGAACCGCGATCTTCGACCTAGTATCTAAACGTGCGAAGACAGGAATAGCGCACAGGAACTTGAAGCCAACTCTAGGAATATGTGATCCTTTAAACACTCGCACAATGCCTTCTGCTGTCCACGCGAGCTCGGGATTAGATGTTCTGTGCCACAGTCTAGAAAGTTGGACTGCTATCCCGTACTTTGAACGTATACCACGACCCACGAACCCGATCAACAGACCAGCATATCAGGGCGCCAATCCCATTAGTGATATTTTTTCTCTCCAAGCTCTCAGGAGCACGGTCAAGTATCTACCCAGAGCTGTCAAAGATCCAGAAGATCACGAAGCGCAAAGTCAAATGTTACTAGCCGCTACCCTTGCCGGCGTCGGCTTCGGGAACGCAGGAGTGCATCTATGCCACGGTCGGTCGCTGCTGGTAACCAACGAGGCGAAAGTAACTCTCTAACATAAGACAGGCATGTCCTATCCTATCTCCGGACAAAATCCCGGCTACAAACACGCCGGCTACCAAATCGACACGCCCATCATCCCTCACGGTGTCAGCGTCGCCGTCTCCGCCCCCGCTGTCTTCCGCTTCACCGGACCCTCCAACCCCGAACGCCATCTCGCAGCCGCTGAAGCCTTCGGCGTCGATATATCTAACGTCAAGAAAGAGAGCGCAGGTGAAGTACTTGGTGAAGCTCTCGAAAAATTCTTAGCTGAGTTAGGCGATCAGCCGAGAGGGCTGAAGGATTTAGGCTTCAAGAGAGAACATTTAGATGATCTTGTCGAGGGCACGCTGCCGCAGAAGAGAGTCTTGATGTTGGCTCCTGGGCTTGCGGAGGAGGTTGGCGAGGAGAGGGAGCAGTTGCGGAAGCTGTTTGAGGACGCTATGGAGCATTGATGAAAATTAAGCGAGGTTTGAGTATCAAAAAATTGACTGTATATATGTACAAGCATATTGAAGAAATGATAAATTCACATTCAGTTTAAGGCTGGTATGCGCAAATCGCAATGCTCAACGAAGTTCTTTCCGATGGATAATTATACCCGAGAATCCTTTCTCGCTCGAACCCGAAGTGTCTCATGCTGTCCTCAACTATTATTGTGTGCATATATCTGCCCTCGGTATCAGAAATTCACAGTCGCTACTTATTACTCACAAAGAACCATAGTAACAAGCCAGTAAAGAGGAAAGCTGTAATAGCGTCGATCAATGCGCCGCGCTCTGCCTGTAGAAATCCGCCGGTCCGCCTGGAGAAGCACTAGGTGCTGCCATATGTCCTTCCGCTGAGCCAGGTCGCTGGTAAGGCTTGTATTGGGATTGAGACGGTGTGCCCTGACTTGGAAGTGTTTGCCTGGCATCGAGAGGTTGGCCAATATTTGGATATCCTGAGTTCATATCACCTGTCAGTGGCGGAGGAGCGCTTGCGTTAGGTGGAGGTGGGGCATCATAGCTGGGCTGACTTTGTGGTGGGTATTGCTGCTGTGGAGGAGCATAGGCATTGTATTGTTGTTGAGCGGGCAGCGGTTGAGCATTTGAGGGCGCCCCCGCACTGTAGGGATCTTCTTGAGAGTAAAGAGATGCGCTGTAAGCTGAGTTCGGCTGTTGACCAACTGGTGAGTCGTAGACCGAGGTAGCTAGTTCTTGGGGATTGGAGTAAGTGCTTTGTGGTCGGTGGCCAGACTGGGCGTGTGGTTGTGGGTACTGGTTGGGAGGCGGCGAACTCGTCTGCAAGGGTGCGGGCATCGGGTTTGATGGTATGCGAGCAGGGGGATCTCTCTGGGGATATTGGTGTTGTACTTGACCAGGTTGGGGTTCCTGGGGAAGTTGCTGCTGCTGTTGCTGCGCGACAACATAGAACGGGGCAGGCCCAGACCGGAGAGGTTGCGGAGGATAACCCTGTGGGGACGTTGTTTGTGGTGGGTATGGTTGTTCTGAAAATGTTAGAATTTCCACTAAACTTCTATATGTTCTTCTTACCTGTAGGTTGATTAGGTGTGTAATATCTCTGTGTATCTTGTTGTGGCGGAGCTGCTTGAGGTGGATATCCACCGCCGTAGCCTTGCTGATGACGACCATACTGGTATGCAGGCTGTGCCTGGGTCATGGAAGCATCCAACAAATTCTCATAATCACGACAAGACTTTATGAATCTCTCGTTGAGTTGCGTGAAATCATCTTACAAAGGTTAGAAATTGGCTTGAAACATGGATAGGGTGAATACCTTTACGCTGGGAATACTTTCCAATCAGTTCGATAAGCTTCGGACGAATAGCGAGAGTTGAGTGATACAGTTTCTGATAACTCTGTCAGTAAGGTGGCGGGGTAAGCATGGCATGTACGTACGGTAATCTCCTCGTTATCCTTGACGTTCAAGTCTGACGATGAAGTACTCAGTAGTGTAAGTAGTTTCTCCACGTTCTTGATCTCCGCAAAGACCTCGGCCTCCATTTGAGCTTCTCGTTGCAGTTCATCCGAAGTTGGATCTGCCAGCTTCTCAACATAGTTCAGAGGAAAGATACCCGTCTGTCCTCTCAAAAGACCTTTCCACCAGTCCTTGTACACTGATTCCAGTACCGCAATTACGTCGCCTTTCCGGAAAGTCAACTCGTCCGGATCGGTAGCATGAAAATCGAAAAGGGCTCTGACTCGGGATACCGTGGCTGCTGTCGTTCCGGACGGGACTGTCTGTGGTTGCGAGGCTGGCTGGGATTGCGAAGGCCCGCCTGCTGATCCAGATTGTTGAGCTGGTTTGTTGCTCTGAGGCTGGGGAGACTTGTCCTGAATGGATAACTTCAACGCCATTTGAAGCTCCTCTTCCTCTTTTTGTCGGTCCACATCGGTGAGTCGACTTTTCTGCGGGGCGGATGGTGGGTGGAGGTTTGGGTTCTGGCTCTTTAGTTTGTGGTACTGGTCCTTCATTATGCCTAGATCGGGATCTTTGAACATTTCTGCCCATTCTTGCATTCGTTCTAGGATCTTGGCCTTGACCTGCTGATGTGTGTTCCGGTCATTAGCTAATCGCAGCATGGCATCTGTGAAAGCTCTCGAGGCAAGTTCGCGGTGCATCTTTGAGCCGCAGTTTTGACTGAGCGCATTTGCAAGCTATGGAAGACATTAGAGTACGTTTGCAGTAGCCAGCTTGGAGCCATTTCTTACCTCCAGAGTATACAATTGTACGTTGGCATTTCTATGTGCCAGCCTCTTAATCATGGCCGCCACAGCATCCTTGGCACCACTGTCTTCTGTTGTCACTTTGTCGCAGACATCCATAATGTACTCCCAATTCTCCGAAGTAAGGTTCTCATCGGTAGCCTTGGCTGCGATGAGTTAGCAATAGGTACATGGGCTTGTTTGTTGAAGCTCTCCAAGCTCCAGTTTGAAAAAGGCCCGGTTAAACTTACCGATGACATCGTCGAAGGCGTTCTGCTGGGCGCGAAACATGTTTGTCGTTGTTGTCTTCAGTATTGCAAGTGGGTTTTACGTTCGGCGCTGGATAAAACGGAGATCGAGGTGTAGTGTAGTGTGGTGAGAGGATGTAGTAGGTAGGTTGGAGGAGGAGAGCTTCTGCTTCAAGACGGTTCAGGCTGAGGTCAGGCTGGCGAGGCTCGAGCCGCCTCACTGGTTGCGTCACCTATGGGTCACCGAGCCTTCGTTCAGTCAATTTTTCAGGCTACCATTTCCACAAGTTGAGTCGATGAGTTTGCATTGTACAGAGAATATGATGCTCAGGTATTGTGTTTGTAAGAACGTATCCTGATTTCAATGCATTCTGATTTTAGATATCATCCTAGGCTGACCTGGCTCCTCTGAAACTCATGTATGTCGTAGTAGTTCTGCATCAATCCGTCACTTTGTATCCCGTGATTTTGCATCGGGTACTAAAATGCTATACGCAAGGGTATATGATACTTCTATATTCCGAAATTAAGTAGTTCAGGGTTGTCTCAGTAGTATGAGCCATGCCCTAGTAATGTTCAAACTTCGTTCAGAGGATGTTTACCGATCTCCAATCCACCACATCCCCACCCGAAAGGTAGATTTAATATACATACGAATAGGCAGTCCCATTCCACGCCTTGCCTAGCCTTGCCTTACTTTGCAGGTGCGACCGACACTGTGAATGTCCCAAACCCAGAGACGTAATGTTCCATGCAAAAACAAACTGCCCCCCTGACGCTATGCTTTCGAACGATTAATTACCCCCCAAGACAATCGGCAGTCGGACATCGGTTCGACTGCGACAAAATGCATCCTGGTTTTGATGAACGCCGATAACTCCATCATATATGCATAAAAACAAGGATAAAGCTTCACCAGCTATGGTCTTCTCACCACATGTCATCATCGTCATCACCGGGTTTCTGCTTTTGCCGTTTCTCTGTCCGATCAAAGGAGTAATAGTCCTTGCCATTCCGTTCATACTGGCCTTGATTCCCATACCCATGTTCTTGATCATGCTGAGAAGCTCGAGATTCAGGTCGACTTGATTGTTGCCCTTGAGAGGAGCTGGAATCTTGATGGTCGTAGTCATAGATCTGAGAGTCATCGACATACTCAACGCCATCGGTTTTGGCATTGGCTGGCTCTTCCGTAGATTCGGCATATTGGGTGATCCCCTGTACAGTGTTAGTCCAAAATTTATTGTTAGCTACGTATCCACTGACCTGATGATAATCGTATCGGTATTGCTCCCCACCCTCCTGTTGCTGGCGTTGCTGTTCTTGCTCCTTTTGCTTTCGGTCTGCTTCCTGTTTCTTCTGCAGTGCTGATTGGGGAATCTGCATTTGCGGATGCATTTGTTGTACCTTGGCCAGGTAAGAATACATGAAGTTACTGAGAAGGACCTGGCTGTACAAGGCCCGACGAGGGTTTGCCAACTTGATATGTGCCATTCTATAAATAGCCCTCTCTTCCAAAATGGAGAATCTTGTCCAATTGTAGTCAATATCGGGCTTGAGTTGACGAGGTGGGGGCTCTGGAGAGAGGGTTCTCAAGGAACTGCCTTTCTTGCCACCAGAGTCACGGTCACTTTTTTTCCTTCCCCCACCGAAAAAAGAGGAGAAAAGACTGTCTTTTTCTTTCTTATTTTCCGTGCCAGATTTGCGGCTGCTATCCTTTTTCTTCTCATCGTACGACTTATAGTCGGCATTGTCACGATCCATGAGGAGACTTTCCCTCCCTCTAGGAGCTCCAGTGTCCAGGGTCGCTTGGAGGACATCTAAGCGAGCAGTGTCATGGGCCTTGTCCACTACCGCCTTTCCCTTACCTCTCTTACTATCTTTGTGATCTTCCTCCTTTTTCTTCTCCTTCTTGTCTTTCTCGTCGCCGCCCTTGAACCAGCCCCAGCTCGTCTTCCTGGTCCCAGACGTCTCTGGCTCATCCTTGTCCTTTTTCGACTTCTTTTCAGACTTTCGATCATCAGCGGCGGGAATGAAAGTCAGAGTGTCAGTCCTCGCATTACTTCCAGGCAGGGGTGATGGATTTTGGGCCATGTCGTTCAGTGTCTGTGATGAGGTCCGTTTCTGGAGCACATTAGAGCTTGGCGTTTGTCGATCCACCATAGGCCGTCTACTCGAGCGTGCTGGAGGTTCCGGGCTGGATGAATTTTTCTGTTGTAATGGAGGAGATCCTTGTGAGGAGGATCGCTCAGGGAACTGTACAATGGGTTTGACGGGTGTTTGTGAGCCCTCCTCGGCTGGTGGAGGTGTTTCTATAATACGTGGCACGGGTGTGTCATTTCTGGATAACGCCTCGTCTCCCGAATACGATGCGATCTGGGTTTCGTTTTGACCTGGCTCAGCAGTGTCCATGGAGATGAAATCAAATTTCCCGCTGTCCGCAGTGTTGATTTCCGGGCTGTCATGGTGAGAGCTAGGCTGAGCTATATTTTGCAATCGTCGTGCGCCGCGATTGGGTCGAGAGAAGTTTTCTGCAGTGGTTGGTTCGGATTGAACCTTGGTCAATGGAACTCCAATTGGCGATGATGCTATTGGGGACTCTTCCGCATCCGCATCAGCTCGCATGGTACCAGCCCTTCGAGGCCCCAGCCCTTCTTTCCTCAGACTGCCTCTCCTGTAGGTTGTCCTGGTAGATCTCCTCAGTCCAATTCCTGGTGCTTGCGGTAATATAGGCATATCTTCGACTTCAACCACTTCTCCGTTGCTATCACGTCGCAAGTTGGTCTCTAGAGAGAGTTTCCGCATGGCTTTCGAAGGATCCCTAACAAGTGCATCCAATTCCTGCAGATCAGCAATCTTCAACTCGGGGATCTGGTGTTCGGAAAGCGATTTCATCCGTTCCAACTGATCTGCACCATCTTTGTAACCTAGCGCTCCTCGACCGCCATCGGTATCAATCTGCTTCGATAGCATGGATTTCTTCCTTCTGAGACCACCTACAGACCCAGCTCGCACCATGCCGCTTGGTGATAATGAGGTCTGCTCTCCAGACCGATGTTTAATAGAATGGACCCTGTTCTCAAGGAATGTCTTGAATTCCATAGGTGCGAGCTCTGGGTGCACTCTGGCTGGAACCCAGAAAAGTCGTGAGGGATCATCTTCATCATCGTCTCCTGTCGGGGCGATTGATGGCATGAGAGAGCTCTGAAAGGAAGGTAGGTCTGGATCGCTTGTATTTCCAACATCCATGGACATTCGTCGTAAAGCTTGTAGATTGCTCATCTCTTGAGCCACGGCAGCTGGATCTGACTCATAGTCTATATTGCTGAGTGGAAATTGGGAATTTGCATCGGAACCGCTATGATCTCGAAGGGATAATGAAGGCGATAGATCCCCCTTATTAAAGGAGGTGCTTTTTGGAGACTTTAACATAGCCGGGATGGTGTACGCTTTCCCCCCGATATTCCCATTTATATGGGCTGATAGCCTCGTCCTTGGGCCATCATTCCCTTCGAAATATGTGTTTCCCACCTCGACAGACTCGTGAAGTGGTGAGGTGACAAAGCCGCTGGATTCAATCGAATCGTGTAGTGGAGAGGCCACGAAGCTTAAAGGTCGCGAATCGCGTTTCGAATAATCGTCATCTCCATACATATCTCCAATTGCTTCAGTGACGTGATGACTAGAATCACTTATGGAGATTTGAGGGGCATGCCCGCGGCGACTGGCGAAGCTTTCGCCAATATCTCGGGGTCTCGAAGTGGTCTGAAGGAAGTTAAATGTGGTCAGCGAAGGTCCAAGTGAGTTCAGATATGTATGTTGCTGGATAATGCTATGCAACGTCCTGGTCCTCGCGTGCGAAAGCAGACAAGCAGGCAGATTGCAGGGTTAGTTCGGGAACATCAGAGTATATGGTCTCGAAATACACAAGGCTACATACCTTCATCGGAAACTAAGGTGGAGAATCTCGAGGAATGTCCCCGTGGCCGTGTTGGAACTAGCACCTAGATGCTCGCTCTGGTTCACTACCAGCACCAGCACGCTGGGCATCGGGTGCGTCGACCAGCAGATGGCGTAACGATGCTATTTGGTTAAGAGTCGTCAACAGGCGATGAAGCACAATCGCATAGTCGAGGGCAAGGAGTTCGAGTGAGTATTGGGCAATTATGTTTGGAGGGTTAGTATCCGAGGTTGTGAACTGGCCGCCTTAGGTAAGGTAGACAGACTGGAGGTAGCTGGTGGTAGATGTGGATGTTCTGGAAGGGCTTCAACTCCAAGGTTCAAGTCACTATTCCCGACGCCCCTCTTTAAATCAGACGCTAAGCGACCCTGCGAAGGGTGAAAAGGCTGAATCTAGCCGTAGGTATGATTTATATATAGCAAATGTGTCTAGGCGGTATTGAAGTCAATAAATTTATTCAATATAGTTGAAGATAGTTTCGAGAACAGATTCAGACAAGCACGACAAACAGTACGGCACGAACAAAAGAAACGGAATTACGCCTCTAAGTTGCACGGATGACAGCGGGTATATAGTGTGCAGGTGGTTTCTTTTGAGAGGCGCCTAACCACTAATTAAAAGGTGAGAGGACTTCCAGACGGTCCCTACGAACATGCACTCTCTCTTGCATTATCATTGTAATTCTCATTGCCTATAATCAATTCACGCAAAATCTATCTCCATGGAAGGCCAGTGTTTTATTCAGATTAGATACCTTCCTAGGCTCGCACTGTCTGCTACCAGTATTTCCTCTTCAGCCTGTTCCCCCTATTCCAAGACCCACTGGCGCGTAAAGCCTAGTACTATATCATTTCTTCTGGGTCTCCAGATCTATCAATACATCATGGCCACAGCTAAATCGCAGTGCGCAAATAGCTAAATCGCAGTACACTAACTAAGTGAGCTGAAAGTGCAGAGTGCATTTATTACTACCAAGATTTGTATATATAAATAACTATATACAGTGCATCGCTAGCCCCCTCCTTTATGCAAAATAATCAAAATCATCTTTACCCTCTGCATCCTAGGTATATACCTTTATCCCTCCAATTACATCCCTTATAATTAACGTTTCATTAGCTATAGTTATATCTAGAGTACTATCTGAATGATCGATCGATAATATGCTATGTATATAACCTCTCTCCCTCCGTGTACCGGGTTCAGAGCTATTTAGGTGCCTGTCCTAGAGCCAGGTAAATATAACACAGAAAATTTTACTGTCTTAGTGCTTGAACGCTACCTATCAGCTTTTGCATATGCCTGGCTTCCGCCTAGTATGCAGCAAATCCAGAGGAAATATCACTATAAATTGCTGCGGGGGTCGGAGGGCCATAGGTTTAAGAGGCGTCAGAAGTCATAGTATTATAAAGTGTAATAGAAGTAGTAGTAGAATATTGAGGAGAGTCTGAATAGCTTCATTTGGGATCTTTAGCCTCAGGGGTAATCAAGTAATTATGAATATTTGCATTATGCATTAATAGGTACTTCGTATAACCCTACTATACTAATTAGTACTAGTAGGAAGGTTTTTATATCTAGTCGCCAAGTTGATAGAATTTTAGCGTACTGCGATTTAGCTATGGGCTACATCATACATCATGCCGTGAGAAACGAGAGAAGATCTTGACGAATATGCATTCATATAATAGCTGATTGCAACAACCATAGGAAGATCTCACTCACCAAATTCCACGTCACGACCCTTTCCTAGTCTTGGCCATTCTTGGCGCCTGTCGCTACATACCTAAAAAGTGAAAGCAAGAGCGAATCGCCGCAATTTCAACCAGTTACAATAGAATCAGGATCCTACAACACCAGTACCTCCCAGCCAAGATCTTCTTAAAGCCAAATCTTAGCTTCTTTCACTGTCCATCCATCTTCCGCTCCTACTTGCAGTCGATCACTAGAAGTGTTACAGTTGAGATATCCGACAGATCAATGAAACTTCGTATGGTTGATCTAAGCCCTGTATCTTGACAATCATCCACGCGGCTAGCTTTTCTGTGCCTGGTATGTTGTATAAAAACGACGAAGAGCTTAGATGCATGCTGTCTTGGTCCTCAGTGAATGTACTCCTCAAAAGTATATTAGGTATATAACCCCGCAACCAAGATCAAGCCACCTTACAGATATCGATATTATATCATGGAACTGAGTACGTGAACGATCAACCACCAGAATTACTCCCACCTTCAGAAGTCCGCTATATTACAAACACTTGATTCTTCCCAATATTTACCAAACCTGCTTACACAGCAGACCGCGGTCCAACAAATGAGGTTAAAACTTCGACCCGCGTGGTATGCGTGGCAAGCTGTCCAATGCTTCGTTGGATTGGACGGGGCCAAAACGATGCGGTGGCGGCAATCGTTTCCAGCGGAAAAACGTACAGTACTACAAGTAAGTAAATTTCAGCCTTGAAACTGCAATATTTCGTGGAGTTGAAACGCTGCATAAGTAAGTGGGGGACCCCGCATGCAATGCAGAAGAGTGGCTGAAGGTTGATCAGCCATGATGTCGGCACTCAAGGCTGGTCAAACTGCTCTGGTGAAGCGAGTAATTTGTATTCCTGGATCATCGTTACTTTTCCTTGCAAGATATTCCTCGAGGACAATGCCAAATCATACCTAGTGTAAAGTCACGAAATCCGACTAAGAAATTCGAGAAGAAGTTTGAGTCTAAATTTACCATGAGCCACTGGGTTATTGCAGCACATGTAGTATGGACAGGATAGTCTCACACATGCCAATTATGTTTGGGAAGGAGGAGTACTGTCAGAAGGAGACATGTGCAAATATTTTTGGGAATTTTTGAGCCAGAGAAAGGACCTTCGGATGCATGGTATCTCCCTAGGTAGTTTCCCTGAGCAACAAGCATCTACTGACATCTACGTGGTAAGGGAAAAGCAACCAATATGAATACTATGATACCACTCACTGCTTGGCAGATACCTGCACAGTAACAAGTGCTTTCAGGTTACCAAGCTGTAGTAATGACTGCTACTTCATCGGCCGTTACTAGAGTCCAAAAACACAGTCAATTTATGAGGCTTCTGAGTGGGACAAATTAAAGCCTATCATTCTTGTGATCAACGCACCAAGGAAAAGAAGAAGCTTAAATTGTCAGGATCGACATACGGCTGTATTACAGATCTCAACATCTGCAACATCCTATCGCTGATCTGTGTGCATGACAAACACAGAACTTCTTTCCATGGAAGAGTGTGCCAGCTCGACGGCTCCCAATACGTTGAAGCCATCCAATCCAAGGATGATCTGTGAAGAGCACACTACTACTACCCAGGTATAAATGTACTAGGGCAACCCTAGATTGGGCAAACAAGGAAAACAGTCCTTTACAAGTAAGTGATTTAACGGAGCCCATCTGGCGCGCGGACATTGAGATCACCGTGTCGAGCTTCATGAAGCATTCCAGCCAGGCCTTGGGCCTACAGATCGCGGCTCACGAGAAAAGCCTCCATCCATCTCAGCGAACGAGGAAGAGAAGCCGTGACCGAGGCCCTAAGGAGATGAGGAGGACACCTCCGTTGTCCTCAGTGGCAGTTACATATTTGTTGGTGAACTCTTAGACTGAGGCTGTGCAGCTTTTACTACTCCACGTTTCTGTTAGTATCATTACCTCGATGATCCCTGAGCGGAACGACACAGTAGTCAAACAGAAAAGGAAGTGAGTTGTTCAGAAAGTCCCCTCATACGTCATTAAAGGGGTATCTACCGTCCAACCTAAGGTAGCGCTAGTATGGCCCAATGCCGAGAGGTCAACATCGCGGTCTGAACATACCTATGTATTCAGAACCTCCATCTTCTCGAATATCACATTTCATCTCCATTCAAACATTACGGGAAACAAGCACCGATTGCATTTCGCATTTTAAAATACCAAGTCGGCCCGGAGATTAACGTGATTGGCACCAGCATTCATCCCAGGTCTACCCCACGCGCACCCAAAATGTAAGCTTGCATATTGACAGCATGGCGAGATCTCAGCTGTTCTCCTCCTTACGCTGTAGCCACGACTAATCCAAGATGCTTAGAACAAACTCCAAGATGTCTGCTCATCAAGCAGGTCTTCCTGGCTCTCACCCTGTTACTATGCCCCTGCGCCAGACTTCAACCTCAAGCGCCTTGAGCGACGACGCTGTTCCTGTTACGAACCCCAAGGATGTCAGTACACCTACAAGTCTTGGACTCAGAAATAAATTTGACAAGCTAACGTGTTGACTAGACTTCTGAGTTGTTGGCGGAGCGTCTGCAAGCATGGAAACACGCTGTTGGCCATCTCGAGGCCTACGTTGAGGCTACAGAGAAGATACAGAAAGCCCACGCTAAGGAATACGAGAAAGTGTTGAAGGTATGGACAAGCCAACTGAAATTAAATCGGGAGTAGTGTTCACAGATGGGTACAGACGATCTCGGATCCATTGAAGGAAGGCCACCATTTTGACCAATCCCTCGGTGGTATCGCAGGTCTCTTTGAAAACATGAGACAAAACACACAGGTATTAACTCGTCCACAAACCTTTGTGCCAAATCTGACGGTATCAAGGGTATGGTCAATACGCACATCGAGACCGAGAAGAATATCAAGGGCTCTGTGATGCCAATTCTCGACCGACTTCACAAGGAAATCAAGAATAAGTCGAAGGAGCTTTCTGGGGGTGCTGGCAAGAGTGCTAAGGAGGTTGAGAAGGCACGAAATACTACTCAGAAGCATATCGAGCTATTGGGGCAACACACTGCTGGCTTTGGATCAAGCGGAGGAAAGGTGACTGCCAATGATGATCCATATGTCCTCCAAAGAGGTGTTTACCACCGCCTCGGCAAGCAAGTTCTTGAGGGTATGTCACATTTCTGATTGCTCATTATGATCTTTTATTTCGACATGCCTGCGACCTCTAATCCGTCGAAGATCCTTCCTGCTGCATAGAAAAGACTTGCTAACTTTGGAATGTAGAAAACAACAACAAGCATGACTTGATTGCAGTTCAGCAAAACTTCGCTCAATTTGAAACCCATATTGTCGAGGTTGTCCAGCAAGCGCTTATGGCCTTCAACCAGTTCGTGAGCGGACAGGCTCAGAAGATCGAACAACTTTACGGCGGTAAGTATTCGGGAAGCTTGTTCTTTTGTCTTTATTCCTGTGTCTCCAGACCTCTTTGTCTAGATTACGTCCAACAGCTGATCCTTATCATGTACAGATATGCTCGGCACCGCTCAAGCTGTTCCCCTCAACTTCGAGTGGACTGGGTTTGTGGAGCGAAACAAGGCCATGCTCATCGATCCCAATTCAGCAGATCGCACAATTGACGGTATTGCCTTCCCGAATCAAAACCACGCTTCGACCCAAGCCGTGATTGAAGGTAGCTTGGAGAGAAAATCTCGTAACAAGCTCAGCATGAGTGGTTACTCAACTGCTTACTACGTGGTTACGCCATCAAAATTCCTCCACGAGTTTAAGGACAGCGACAACTTGCGCAAGGATCCTGTTCCTGAAATTTCTATCTACCTTCCTGATGCTGTCATTGGATCCACGAGTGGGGAGAAGTTCAATATCAAAGGGAAGGACGTCAGCAAGGGTATTGGCAGCAAGTTATCTGGCTCATCAGAGTTTCAATTCAAGGCACACTCTGCTAGTGATGCCAGCAAGTGGTACGAAGCTATCAGATCTGTGGTAGGCAGCGGCCCAGCAACTGAGGCCGTGAGCCCTATCAGCCCAGCCAGCCCTATTGACAATACAGCTGCTCACCCTCCTGCGTATGCTGACGAGAAGCAAGCCACTCCGGCTCCTCTCCAGACATCTGGCATGACCGGCCAACAGACTGTTACCAGCCCAACTGTAGTCTCTCCAACAAGTGCTATCACGCCAGCTGCGCATGACAAGATCTAATCTCGACAAAGGCAACCTTGGCAGACGAGAAGCGTATGGATTAGGTAATGTTTAATATGTGTTGATTGCGCAGATTGGCAAACAGAGCTATGCGAGACTTATCGGCAACCAAAGCATGTTCATACTTGCAATGGCGAGTTCTTTACTTCGTGATATCGTAACTGGCGTGGTCAGCGTTCTGACTTTTGATAAAAAGTGGAATTTGTAGTAATCTTTCAGCCAGCTTTTGCATTTTTTATGTCATTTTCAGTGCCAAGTCTAGTACATCTTGAAACGTACCTGATATGCTCCAACTTCTGTCTTTTAAATTCGAATATTTCAGCCATCCTTTCCAAATTGTACCGCCTAGTACCAAGTCGCCAGTAGACACGGGTGGAGTCGGCTGACGGACTAGAGTTATACTTAGGCAAATCTAAGTCGATCCTCACGTCAGAAACTCCACTCCCTAATTGTTCAATGCCGAGCCTCTGCCTTCAAGCAATCGCTTTCACTTTTGCCAATTATGTACAAGTACACCCTCATCCCGCATTCCCTGCCGCGAAGCGAAGTATTGATCAGGCGAAGTGACCTATGAGAGTGAAGCTCTTCTACGTGTCAGCCACACCAACACTTCGCGCCTTCGCGATGGAAGGCGCAGTTTGCTCCACTCTGAGTACTCAAGCAATCAGAAGCCTTCGCTTCTTACCTTAGCATCTCTAAATTGGTATCTTATACGAATCCAGACGAAACGTTGGCTGGTAGGCTTGTCTGGTTGGGTCGATGGCACATGCTGGACCCGTTTGATCGTCTGCCAGCTTACTAGAGGTCTTACCCAAGAGACGGGCTGTGGAGATTCCTTTCCTGAAATGTCTTTCTTTAGATTAGGCTTTCTCGTAAGGCTGCCTGGAGATTGACGTGGTATATCAGAGCTGTTCTCCCAGGGGAAAAGCTCCTCTAATTTATATTAAAACCACTTCGCGAATCAGTACGCTTCCCAACCCAATTTCATCCAATCCGAAGTAAGGAAGCTAATTCCTTAATTCAAGAAATACTTGAGAAATGCTTGAGAGCACTCAATATCTACTCTACTGTAACATTATCAAAATGTCATACCCTCAGTCCGTCGCCGACCCTAATGCTCAACACTATGGAGTTCAGCAACCCATGACCACGAATCAACCAACTACCGACCCTAACGCTCACCAATATGCCGTCCAGCAACCAATGACTATGCACTCGCCGGACATCGAAAACGCTCCACCAAGCTACCCGATCGCAGGCGGACCCAACGGTGAAAAAAATGAGTTCTATGGAGTTGACCAGCCGCAGCCCCAACCACAAGAACAAACTTTCAAAGCTGGTGCCGCACCTGCAAACAACACAAAGTACCAGATGGCTACGCCTCTGGCTTCGCTCCAGCAGGGTCCAGCACCTGTGGATTGTCCAGTCTGTGGTGTACGGGAGTTGACTAGGACGGAGTTTGTATCGGGTGGGACGACACAGTATGTTTCTTGCATTCACTTCTCCATAATGAGAAATAAAACTAGCCATTTCCCATGCTGCCATAAACTGACTCAACCTCTCTAGCCTCTCCGCCCTGCTTTGCTGCTGCTGTCTCTGCTTAGGATGTATCCCCTACATGGCGTCATGGTTCAAAGACTGCGAGCATAAATGCGGTTCTTGTGGTGCTTTCCTAGCTTGCTGGCATAGAAGTGGACGGACGGAGGTTATTGCCCATGCCAAAGTTCCAGCTCCAACAGCTCCCGCGGGTTCGGCACCTCCAGCCGTTTGATGTTTTTCAAAAAGAATTTGACGAGATGAGTTTCGGGGATACGAACTCGAATTGGTACAGCTGTTTCGTGTTGGAGTTGCACTGCTGGAAGACGCTCGCTTGAGATGATACGTTTTTCGCTTGGTTGATAGGTTGTTATAGTTGGAGATTTGCGGTGATACCTAGATATTGGTTTGTATTGCATGCTTTTCACGACTTTGTAATTGGTGTAATTCGCGCCATCTTTACAGTCTCAATGATCCTTACTCGCTATCTTTCTGTCTGCGTTTTGGTCGTGAGTAACGATCTTCCTCGTGATCGTGATTACTAATTTGTGTATCCGTTCTTCTATCACCAGATCCCGTAGCCTATCAACCTATGATTGAATACCTAGCGTCTGAAAATGTCTAGCAATAGGGAATGGAACACGTAATATCAAGATTCCCAAAGAGTGAAAGAAAATTACTGCCGACGTGCAGATTACATGGAGAGGTCATGTGAGCCCAGGCTCTATTGTTCTTTTACAGAACTCCCCCACTCGACTCGACTCGACTCGACTTAAATCCAGACAGATATATCGTGCCGCACGCTCCGTATTGCCTGTTTTGATTCCGTGTAACTTCATGCATGCCGCGAGTAGTTTACCTGGGGTGGAGTATATCAAACAGGGCTCATTACATACTTACGCACTTGAGAGCTTGATCGGGATATGTACAGTAGTCTCGTGATTCTAGTCCATCGATTAAATAGATTCCTACCATTAGTCTTGCGACTTGGATCACTTTGCGAGTAAAGTTTTGTAGCAATCGTTGACTTTGAAGTACTGTGTTGTTTGGTGATCAACAGTATCTATACCCTTGGTATGAGACCTTTCCCGTGTACAAGACCAGATTCCATCATTCCAAGCTGTTATCCTAGAAATTAGTTTTAGTAGAAGACTATGCGTCTTAGAAGCCTGGTGCCTTGAAATAGCTACCTACTTGAAATGGCTGCTAGCGAGATGCTCGGTTGTAAAGTTGATAGTGGTGTGTGGTTCGTTTGAGATCAATAGCTCTATAAACTACAGGATATAAATTGCTTGCCCAGGAAGCAAGGGATTAGTGGTTGAGGGTTAAAACTGGGAGCATTTCAATCAATTTCTAAGACCCGAAAGCCCAAGGGAATTCGATTGTTCAACGAGTAGGATTAAATGAGGTACAGCAGTCGGGTATTGGTAGCACGATTAGCAGGGCATCCAGTGGCTTTCCTACAAGTGACAGTATCGAGGTCTGTAAGCAGGGCATAATCTATTCACTTGATACGGTAGTCAGTGAGTGAGAAGTCAGTACGCTCTAAGGACTATACCTTTTACAGGACAGTCATCTACCCCCTGCTAACTGTACTTTTAATACCTGATCGCTGTTCCTCCGAAAGCATCAAACATTAAAGCTACTGCTACATTCAGAATAATACCGAGGTTTTCGTGGCAAATTACGATCGTCGGCGCTCCTGTGAGACTATCCCACCCTAAAAGACAAGGCCCAAAACTGGCACGAGAGGCACGAATTCG
The DNA here is from genome assembly GCA_900074885.1 of Rhynchosporium graminicola. Classification (NCBI taxonomy): domain Eukaryota; kingdom Fungi; phylum Ascomycota; class Leotiomycetes; order Helotiales; family Ploettnerulaceae; genus Rhynchosporium; species Rhynchosporium graminicola. The sequence continues at coordinate 554,604 of FJUW01000012.1, read as the reverse complement.
TTGCTGGACCAGTCATGTCCGTCTACTACTACGGTATCACTGGGTAAACGCGATGATACTTACAAGTAGTATGTTTTGGACTTTGATGGAGGGTTGGATAGGGATTGGCAAAACCAGCTCGACCTACACTGTGAACTTCACCGGAGACGAAAGCGGTTGGCCTCTTAAGTCGCATAACGTCGTACAGGGGAGAAAGATCAAAGATTATTCGTCCATGCCCGGTGACCCAGATTTTGCTGTTTCCGGATTGACATTGAGACGACTCAGCGAAGTCAGATGATTTGTTGAATTTTCTTGTAATGTGGAATCTTCTAGTTCTACCTATGCACTGATGCCAAATCTCTTGTCGTTCTACAGTAGCATGTATGTATATAGTAGGTAGTACGATAGGTAAGAGGTACGGAAGTACTCTTCCGTACGTGCTTTATACTGCAGTTGAAGCTTTAGGTGAAACTTGGTTGGAGTTCTGAACAACGTTCACTAGAGAAGTGTTTTTACAGTATTTTGCTCAACTCAATCGTAACCAGGGTTGCCCGAAACTCTTCCCCGCATCTCGACAGTTTATGCTTTATCATGTGCTAAAGTCTAATCTCTTACCCTTCTTCTTGGAGTCGCATCAGATGGGGTCACTCTTTCTCAAAAGGAGTGCGGAGCGGTGCGGAGCCCCCAGCCGATATTTCTGTGTTCTCAAAAGGGGGTATCTGTCTGAACATATCAAAATTAACCATGCACCTCAAGTCCCTCGTAATCGTAACAATCATATTCCAATGTCGCGCCAATCTAGTATCTCCGTTCTGTAGATGCTCGCCCAGTGCCAAACTCCAAAAGTGCAAAAACGCCTTTGTGTGCGGTGACTATGTCACTCCTTGACCCGTGTCCTTAGGACCGGTCCGTCGAAGTGTCGCCGACTTGGAGCCAGATGTGTTTCCTGTTGTGACGAGACTCCTAGGTTTCTGTTCACTGAGCACCTTTCCTTCCGAGGGAATCTGAGACCCGAACGTCAGAACGGAAACATGAGAGACATTGGCTCGACTTACACTTTGAAGCGACGAATTCTCAGATGAAGTCTGAGATCCATGCCTGTGGTACATCAAGTCCGCTTGCGCAGGAGCAGATGTTTGGGACTCTGACTCCGGAAAATCCGATCCTTCTGGAGTGTGGATTTCCTCCACTAACCAGTCGCGTATCCGTTGGTTGAGATCCGGACCGCGCGGTAATGGTGTGTTTTCTGGCCATAATCGCCCACTCGCGATGGCTCTCTGAAGACGTCTACGATGTCCTAGCCGTACATCAAGTGACGAGAGCTGGGTTCGCGGGCTAGTTAGCCTCTTGTTCGCTGTCACATCTGTGAATCGGGTATTGCATGAGCGAGGCAGAGAATCTCCATCGTAAAAAATCAACGGCATCAACGAGTGGCAGAGAAATGATATGTGACTTGACGGGGAAAGAGACAATTATTTGTTTGATTCACTTCACATGCTGAAAATGCTTACCTGTGACTCGGCGATCTTCGAAAGAGATTCCCAATCCTTAAAGCCCGATTCCTGAAATCGTTCCAGATACTCCTCCAGACCAAGGCTCATGAGAGCCGCTTCAAGTTCTGCGGTCATGATGCGACGAACGACGTATAGAGTATTCCCAGTGACCCGGATGGTGGTAATGAGATGTAGCAAGATAAAAGACATTCAAAGCAGAATTGAGGCATGGGTCTTCCAAACCGACTGATCCGAGGCGATCTCTATATATACGAAGCTTCTCGGTCTTTACTTCCACTATTTGAGATTCAAATCTAGAGCCGGGATGCATCTAGAAAGTCCCAGTCGATACCCAGCTCGCCCGGGTATAGAAAGACCCTGAATTCTATCCCTTTTCGCTTATCCTGCATAAAGACGTCATGTTGGTTATTTGGACAGCCATTATTGGACCCCGGCCCCACTTCTACTCCTTGAGATTCTCGCTAAATCCTGATCCCTGTTACGGGTGGGCATGTCGAATTCGACGCTAACCTTGATGAAGACTCGATCCACAGCTCGGATTGATGGTCTCGGAATCGAGCAAGTCGAAGCTCGTCGGCGCCGTCTCCTGCTCCGTGAATGGCTCCCGAACAATACATCTCCAGCAAAACTTAGACTTTGAGCAGTTGGACCCTGATTTTCGGGAACCTTATTTCTGTTCTGGTGTTGAAGATCTTGCCATGTGAAATGCGGAGAGATAGATACCCGACGCGATAGGTGTTCGGGTGTGGCATCCCTCGTCTTTTCATCAAACTGGCGCTGGCAGGACGTCTTTTCCTCTCGATCAACGGCATCAATGACGACGAGCAGTATTACGCTGTTCGCACCGCATGCAACAATCAAGCTTACGAGCTTACGATCGGATCCGCTCTTTAATGTCAGGATAAAGGCATATTCCGTCTACAGGTTGAGGGTTGGCTCGCCCGAAATAGAGGTCGAGACCTTTGAATGACAGGAATGTCAGAAGTGGCACGACAAAAGAAAGATCTGAGTTGAAAGAGGAAGGTGCTGAATCGAGGATGGTGTTGCTTTTTTCTAGGAGCTCTGAAATTGTCACCACAACATCGTCCAGTTCCGCGGAAAAGTGGCTTCATTGGGAGAATCAAGTAGATTTATATCATGTAATCATCGGGTCCCTTCTGTTGCGCTCGATTGCTTACTCTGGGGATCTCTGCATATCCCATTGTGCAAAAATCTAGGTACATACAAATATCTTGGACATCGGAGCAGATCGTACTCCTTCGGTATCTAGATCTCTCATGGCGAAACTCGCAGGATTCGGCCCTCTACCCGCCTCCGCCGTGGATTTCATGATTTTAGTCAATATTCTTCCTTCAGGTTCATTTCCATCCTGACTGTGTCCCGTCGATTCGACCTTGGCGCCTCCTCATATCTCCTTCTTCCTTCATTCTTATTCCTCATCCCTCCTACCCATTCAATCCTTCGGGCGCGCGAAAGTGTGCTATAAAAAGCACAACAATGTATAACTATAGGGTATCGCAACATGTCAAATACGTGTCCTGCAAGAAACATAGCTTGCATCCAGACTTGACAGAAAAGACGCTCTAACAAGCGAAAATGGATCAATCATACAAACTCTAAACAGTTACAATCCGCTCATCATCTTGGATCTCGTTGGAAGAATCGATGGTACGCTTTTTCCTTCATAGACTCCTTTCATTCCCCGGGTGGTGTGCTGGCTCGTCTTCGGTCTACCTCGGGGCTTCGTTGTTGTCCTGGCTCTCTTCTGTCGTCTCCTTAGGTTCCTCGATAAAATTCCGCCTTTTGTTTTCGAGCTCCTCAGGAGCCTTACTCTCATTCTGGCACACTTCTGGTATCTTGTCCAATCGCTCAAAGCTATGCTCAGCCTGTGTCGGCGTATCGTGCTTAAACTGGAACCACCCTCCATCTGTCCATTTCACAGAACCATACATCATCAAATTCCTCTTCTCCTCGTCCTCAATAGCAGCAATAATAGCTAAAAGTCTCGAGAAATCGATAGGTTTGAGGATCCAGCCGTCAAATCCATTGTTCATATACTCCATGCAGCACGACTCCGACAACGATGCAGAGACTGCAATGATGGGGATTCGCCCGTGCGACTTGGCCATTTTGGAGAGAGTGGGCGATTCTTTCTTTTCAAATGTCCGGATTAGTCGTGTAGAGCCATTGCCATCGACTAACGGCATCTGAATATCCATCAATATGACGTCAAAAGCCGCAGGCGTTTTCATGTACGCATCTGCGCAAGCTTGTCCATCGACTGTGACTTTGACCGTGTGGCCTCGTTTGCTAAGACGGGTTTCCAACAATCGGCTGTTCAAAGGGTTGTCTTCTGCAACCAAAATATTGACTTTCGTGCAATTGGTGTTTGAGGACGGGAACGGAAACCGCCCAGTGGGTGGATCAAATGATGGTCTTCTGGACATCGATAAAGCATGAGCAATTGATGCTAAAGATTCTGGTCCAGGAGTCATTTGTAGCTCCTCTCTGGTCATGCCCAGTCTGTTTGATAAAGTTGACTCGGAAAAAGACCGCTCAAACGTCCCCGGACCAGGACCTTGGCCTGAACTGGGCCTTGGAGTCCCAGCTGAGATATTGCTGATAACGCTCGACAACATGACATCGTGAGTTAGCATCGGCGGAGTAGGCAAAGAGTATACACTCTGTGATCTCGTATCTCTAGGCTTCTCTGGGCGAGCCAGCCTGAACGGGATCTTGATCGATACCCTAGTTCCTTTCCCTAACTCCGAGTCAATTGCTATCTGACCCGCGTTCAGCCGAACGAATCTTGCAGTCATCGCCAGGCCCAGGCCTAGCGTGATAGGTCCTGTATGGTCCTTTCCCACAGTTTCGTATACACCGGTATTGCCTTGCGTGTCACTCTGATCGTCATCGTCGTCCAGAACCTGTTCGAAGTCTTGGAACAGACAATCAAGGCCTTGTTCAGATAGCCCACAACCGTTGTCTCGAAATGATATCTCTACTAAGTTGTTCGTATCACTAGAAACAATTTGGTCCACTGAAGAAGTCAGTACTGAGCAAGCATCGGAACAGAAGCTCAAAAGACGTAGTGCTCCTTGCTGGCAAATGTACAAATCGATCTCTGGAGCTTTAAATGCTTGTCACATAACGGCTATTGAACAAGCGACTTACACTCGATAGATACATGACCGGCCCCTGAATGTTGGATTGCATTGGCCAGCAAATTTGATATCACGGACCGCAACATAGATGGATCACACCGGACCATAGTTGGAACATTGAAGTCGTCTCGGAGCTCGATTTGTAGGCCCGGGCGCAGAGACCTATCTCTGTAAGAATCCATGACTTCTTGAAGCATAGATCTGAGGTCGATGTTTTCTTCGTGATTCTATGACATCGTTAGTAAAGCATTCCCATTGCATTTAGATCATAAAGGGTCAGTATAAGAACGACGAGCAAGACTACGAACATTGAATTCCGAATCTTCAGCTTCGGTGAGGCTCAGTAGGTCGTTGACCTGAAAGACGAGGGATTTTGATGCTTGAAGTGACCGTTGTAGATGTTGCCGAGCTCCTTCATCCAGATCTTCTTCCAGGGCAACTTCCAAATAGTTGATGATGCTGTTCAGTGGTGTGCGAACTAGGTCAAGTGTCAGTAACGCTCAGAACAACAGGATGCTCACGGACCTTCATGACCAGTATTTCGTATGAGGACGCGAGTTAATCTATTCCGTTGCACAATGGCCTCCTTTTGACGCCATACTTCGATGAAACGCCCGTACAAGGTGCTTAGAACTGCGGCGGAATCGAGTATGCAGTATCAGCACCCCAATTATTCATCCATAATCCGGAGTGAATTAAACTTACCCTCATCTTCAGTCCATTTCCGACTTCTTCCCACCACACGTTCACTCCATCGACGAAAACTCGATCTCGGTTCTAGATAGTTGCCAACAATTTTCTTCTTCTCGTGTGGGTTGCCGGCCCACTTAACCTCCTCCGTCTGACCCTTCCTGAAGAAGATAAGGAAATCTGAGCCAGACAGTGCAAGCGGGATGACCAGAATTCCTGATATCATTTTAAACCCTGGAGAGAAGTCGATTTCTGGCAAGTCTCTGGTAATACATTCCGAAGCATAAGTATTGGTGAAAGATCTTGACCGAATATACTGTAGAAGCACAATGGCTTCGTTGTACGCAAACAGGCGACCGATAGTCCTCGCTTCGCCCTTGATGGCAAGGAATCCAAAATCGGCTCCAAACATATTCAGCAGTTCCCCAGATGAAGCTGCAATGTACGCTGAGGGAGCACGCTGCTGGGGATATGTAGTCAATGGTTTTCGAGCCTTGATGCGGGTGGCATATATTATCTTTTCGATGTTGGTACTAGCAAGGTCTCCGAGAGCTCTGCAAAGTTCTCGAACAGGCAGTGGAACTCTCTTGCCGGACCCATACCCGTGACAGCTGACCAGCCCCCACAGCTTGTTGTCCACGGTCAAAGATATCGACATAGTTGCTCTAACTCCTAAATTCTCTAGGTACTTGATGTGGATAGGAGACATTGCTCGCAGGTAAGAGTGTCTAAGATCGAGAGGAGTTGCTGCGTCCTCCATACTTCGACAAATGAGTCTTGCACTTGGTTCATCTCGATCGTATAGAACGCGAATCTTGTTGATCATATACAAATCTCGAGCTTGTTTAGGAATGTCCGAACTCGGGAATTTGAGACCTGATTCTTGTTAACGCTGACTCATCTGCGGTGTACGTGCTCGATGGAGTTGGTCGAACCGGTCTAGTGAAGAAACGCATGAGCCAGCTCCGCGTCTGGTTCCGAAGCTGAGCAAGTCGTGCTGATATAGAACTGACCTCTGTAGACTTGCGGTAACATTAGCTTCCTGTGCTGTAACGCCTTAATGATGTCCATTGAAAGCTTGAAAATCGGTATCTGCACAAAACACAGGGAAAAATAGCTATGCAAAGTCGCAGGACGAGAATGGTGACATACTATCTGTAGATGCCCTGGAATCGACTATTTCACTCACGACTGTGCCAGCAGTGGTTTCGTCAAATCGATAGACTAACGCTCGGTGAAAGCTGGTCAACTGATAGACTAGTCCAACAATGATATCCAATAGTTCAGGGAGCGTCGAAGCGCTTGAAAGTTGACCCTGTATCTCACACAGTACATTGAAGAGTTCCATTGGGCCCATGTAGCGTCCAGTTTCTCTCGCAACTTGCACGGCACGCAGAGGTTGGCTCAGACACGTTGTTGACAGTCTCACCTCCTCCTCGCTTGGCTGATTATCGGTCACCTGGATAGGCTTGTCTGGTAAGCCAGTGTCGGAAGGATGTTGAGGATCGAACAGATCTCCTTTTGGCTCAAATTCGCATATGATTACGTCTGATTCGGGATTGTAATGCATTGCTATATAGCAGGCCATAGGCGCACCTCGGAGAGATGTCAAGGAGAGTGAAAAGACATCCGGGACGACAGTGAGCCCAAATCGTTGGGTTTGCATGTTTCGCACCCTGGACAGAAAATCCTTCTTGTCATTCGTAAAGAAAAGATCGGTAAAACATCGAAGATCAAATAGCTGTTCTGGCTCAAGACCGGTGATGTCCTCAGTATTTTCACTGACAATACGGACTACAAAATATCCTGCCTCGTCTTCTCGGATTGCGATCAAAGCTCCAAATCTTTGTATCGCACCAGGCATATGAATGCTGTATCAGAGGGGGTCAGAACAATGCTATCGCCCACTGTGAGCTATTGACTTACGGCTCATCCTCACATCTATAGACCTTTACAGTTTTCTGGACTTTATTCGCTGCTCGAGCACTTGGGGCCGTTTTATGTCCAGCCGTGACGAAGCTGTACGTCTTCGAAACAAATCGCTCACTTGTTGACGTTCTTTCACCCGGTTCTTCTGAGGTAACGACTTGTGATGCGCTATCGGTGAGAATCTGGTCATTGGATGTCTGTCCAAGACGTTCACCTGTGGGAGTAGCATCGTTTGAGAGCTCGAGGTCTGGCTCTTTCGGTGGTGGTATTCGAACTAGTGACTTCGGCACAGGTGGCTTTTCTTGATCTGAGCCTTCGTTATCGGTGGCTGGTGTAGGCTGGTAAACTGACAGACCAAGAGCATCTGGAACATTATCAATAGTTGTCAAGAGGTTGTTGATGCTGTACACCCACCCAAGGCCGATTCTGCTGTGCTATCAGGAGCTTTTATCAGGATAGGGAAGACCCGTCGGATTCCAAAAGAGTTGGAGGCCATGTTCGACACAAAACTGGATGTAGTGTGCATATAGCTGGTTCACCCGGTGGCTAAGATAACTCAACTACCCCTACGATTCCTATCATGTTAGGATACATGAATTGTTCGGCATAAGTGTGGTCCCTACTGTTCGATAAATCCTGGTTAGTGATGAATTTTGCGTTTTTCACCAAGCTAAATTATTCCAACGGATGTTGCGAGAGACGTTCGGTTTCAAGGCGATATTCTTTTTACCATGTGGGCAGCAACAAGTACAGAGTCTCAACGGCTACTTTCATGGGTCCCGGATCAGGGTCCTCGACGCTAGAAGAGCCCGATCGCCACTTTTGGAAACCAGATGGGCTTTGCTGAAAAAGGGATGCCTATCGAGAAAGAGCATCTCCCTGGCTGTGGCTGGGCAAAAAGCAGGGAGCATGCTCCGAGAGTGCACCTTGAGAGGCTATGATAGAAGTTAGACCTCCCCCCTCATCATAGCGTGAACCCTAAAGGAAGTCAGTCAATACATATCGCTGCCCCATGCACAAGTGGGGAGCCCTTGAACTACAAATCCTGCTACTGCCCAGTGCTGAGTGCATAGTATTTGTAGTGCGAAGGCAAAGGCTACGACTGGCTCACCCACTTGTTGTTATGTGAACAATACTGATGGTACTCTCCGAGGCTAGGCAAATTCGTCTCTGGGGAGGCGGGTCGTCGTTCCAGACATATCATTCTAGCAAAGTCATCAAACTGTTATGTGAGTTTGAGTCATGGTCGGATGCAACTATTAAGCCACTCAACAAACAGGCACAGTCCTATGATACCTTATATTGTGGTAAGTGATTTGTTCGCACCCTCAAATTGCAATTGGCCAATGCTCACCTCACCTCATAAGGATTTGTCTTGATAGGCAAAACTCGAACGACTTGTTATCATGTCGGAAGGACATAGCAGGTTATGCATATCTCGAAGGAATTCTGGTACGGATGACAGTTCTTCGGTTTTAAAAATCTTGCGAAGACGGTTCAATAGTCTGGCAAGTTAAGAGCTCGCGAAATGAAGGTTCAGATCGATAAGATGGCTAGCCCTTTCCGGAAACATATATCTGGGCAATGAGTTTTACATGCGGGTTTTAGAAGGAAGCCGTGTGACATGTTTTGCAGCATCCGAAGGTTCTTCGCACATAAGGCCTGTGCCGTCGGCCATACGCCAGATCAAGAAAAAGGATGAGTAGAAAGTAGTCGAAGTGGTGCATCCCTGACTTGAAGAGCTCTCCCACCAAATCCCACTGCAACACAACCCCGAATTTGCGTGGTTCTTTCACGAAGGATGTATATGTATACGTCTAGACTCCCATATAGGATGGCAGAAGTTGCATCGAGGGCAGACGTTTTCTCGATAAAACATGTATAGCTAGAGAATCGCCGACCCCGGACACCGCCTTGAAATCTGGAGAAATGCCGGGACTAATCATCGCAAACACCCCAACTTCCTGCTGGTCAAGAGGTCCAAACGCTACCAGGGAAGATCTACCGAAGCAGTCTAGGCAGTGAACGTCCCTTCGAACACTGACTGACCACTTGCCGTCGAAATCCACTTATAAAAATCCTTTTCAAGGATTAACACTCAAGCCTGTACTTAGCAAATGGCTCATGACTTTCACAAAGGCGTGTAATAAAACCTGTTGCATGAAGCATAAACCGAGTAGGTGATAACTAGATACACTAGGAACAAGCGCGCTAATGAGCCATCACGTTTCCCTGGCGACGGTTTCGAGGATTCTGGCAACATAGATGCCGTTCATTAGTTTAGGAAGCCGTACCTGACTGATCGATAGGCGTGTCTGCTGTTTCTCACAGCAGATCGAGAAGCCGAGCACCTCCGGGTCGGGACGCTACTTTTACGTACTAATGATTTTACCTGGGACGGCTATTGATCTAGAAATTGGTTCAACGGCACTGCATTGACACCCGGGACGGACTACCTGGGAGCATCGAGGTCAGTGAGCTCCGGAAGATGAGACGAGAACTCGCTACCACGCCACTACCATAGGAGCACCTACGGAGGTCCAGCGGTTAAGTATTGTTAGTACAATTAGCAAGGGCAAAGAACACTTTACTGCAAAAGGTATGATCCATAAGAGCTCACCGGCTTGTCAATTATTACTTGAGTAGTCATGTCCTGCTTACAGACTTGGTTACTGCCACTTGTAGTAGAGTCACCGAACCCCCTGCGAATCGTACTAACAATACTTAACCCCTGTACCTCTGTAAAGGAAGGCCAGGGCAAGAAACCCAGGAAGGCAGCTCCTTGCAGAGATTAGACGCCTTGAGAGGTCAACTTTACCAGGTCAGGACAAGATAGTTGTAAAGCTGGAATGAGCAAGTACTAAGTTGAATCAAGGTCATAACAAACGACGTGGTAGTGAGAGGTATTGCTTGATTTCATACACAGGTCAAAATACATTTGATTGTCAAGTGATTGATCCAGGTAATTGTTCTAGTGTTCGCCGTGGCTTTTGCAGAGCCTCAGCCTCTTGCCCCCGAGCTTTGCTTCGAGCATCTTGACATGTCGCATTTGGCGAATGAAGAAGAATCGGTTGTGACTGCGAGGGCCCATAGTCCTCCTTACAGTGCAACGTAGGCCTCAAGTCTACCCAGACCATGATGCAGCGATTATCGCTTCGTCAATGGGGCCCAAATTTCGAGCAAGTCTTATCAGATATCCTGCCAAGGGACAACAGTCATCATACATAGTTCATGACAGATTCTATTGCTCAGTCGTCATTGTCTGCGCAGATGGAAATGTGTGGCACAAGTCGGTTTCCGGCTTCGTGTCTGCATAGTTCCAGGAAGATCTATTCGAGCGCGGTGCCTTTCACTTTGATGGTCCTGTAGGTGTTGAACCAGGAAGCTTTCCCGGCTCAGAGGTACCAGCGCCTCCCCTTGCACCACCTCTCCCGCCACGTCTGCCAACAGTTCCACTACCACCTCTTCCTCCACGTCCACCCCTTGAAGGAGCAGTTGGAACCTGACTGGCGGTCTTCTTCTCTGGTGGTAGAGATGTACCCTTACGCTGCATGACTTGGACAGTCCCTTGAGCCACCGAGATTGGGTTCGCAGCCATGGCTTTCCTCAAACCTTCAGCATCAGCAAAGTCAACATAAGCAAATCCCTTCCTTCTATCAATTTCGACAGTTTTGACTGCCCCAAATTTCTCCATAGCTTCTTTCAAGAGTGTTTCCGTGACACCTTGTGAAGGATTTGCGTGTTTAACAAAAGCTTGGGTAGCACCATCTAGAGGAGCAGATGGCTGAGGTTTTCGGGTAGCTGCCGGTGCAGGCGAAGCAGCGGGTTTCGTGACGGCTGCAGGATACGAATTGGAAGCTGCGGCAGATTGGATTTCGGGCTTTTTTAACAGAACCTTTGGAGTGATTGGGTTGCTCGCCACCACAGGTTTGCCAGCCTCCGAATCCGTTGACGACCCCTTGCCGCGAGCTTTCCTATTAGCATTTTGGCTCAACGTGGATTTTGGAGCGGTTGGGACAGATGTTGGTTGTATTGGTCGGGTTGATTTCGCTTCACCATTTTCCTTGCTTTGTTCCCCAGCAGCGGCTCTTTCGGCCTTCTGTGCATCTGCAGTGTCACGTCTAACCTGACGGTGTGCTTGCGCTGGACTCAAGCCAAGGTCTCGCTGCAACATGCGAATGTGAGCTGCTAGGACAGCTTGTCTCTGTCGACCGGGCACTTTGCCTATGTCAAGCTTAGGAGCGGTAGAGCTCTCCAAACTAGATACTTCTGCTGCAGTAGAAGAACCTGCAGCTAATTTCGAAGCAGCCTCTCTGTTCAAGATCTTCACAGCCTCCTTGGTAGCTTTGTCGACCAGGCGATCTGTTTTCGCGTCCTTGCCCTTCTTCACGTCTGCAGCAGATTCTTTTGCACCCTTGCCTTTTGTGATGTTGGCTTCCTGTTTCTTGGCTGCCTTGGCCGCAGCATCTTTGTTCTTAATCGCCTTTTTGTCCTTAAGAGCCTGAACCAAAGGTGTCATGGTAACCTTGTCACGCTTTGAGGGTCCTGAATCAAGTAGAGTGTCCGCATTGAGGTCCTTCCCCGTCGTAGGATTTGCCAGATCCTCCAGGAACGCCATAAACTCGGGATCTTGGTCTATGGTACCTGCACGAGCATCTACACGGCGTCGACCAGCTGGTATTCGGCCATAAGGCGCAAATTCTACGGTTGGAGGCCCGACAAGACATGGACTGTTGTATGTGTTGGTAGCATCCTCGAATACTGCAATCCGAACGGCTTCGGAGAGAGTGAGAAGGTGGCTTTCATTTGTTAAATGGAGATAGGCACGAGAGGGCTTGGATGGTTTGGAAGCACTGGACCAATCAGTATACATCTTATTGAATCATAGAGAACTTAACTCCTTTGAATCCTTGCCCGGCTTGTACCGAAACCAGTCGACTTTGCCATGACCCAACTTCCACTCATCCCCCAGAATCGTGGTAAACTCTTCTTGGGTGAGTCCTGGAGCCAGCCTTCTAACTATGGTCTTCAATTTAGCAGCAGCAGGTTTAGCTGCAGCTTGCGCTGGTCGATTTCCATTTCCATTGCTTGTCGTTTGATTAGAGCGAATCGAGAGAACGCCATTTGGCTGTGCGCGTGTAGCCATTGCGGTATCAATATGTAAGGTACCTATAGACACTGGGCAGAATCTCCCTTGATCCAGTCATCCCGCGATGACGGTGAGGCTCTCCAAAAGGTAAAGTGGCGCTAATGCACTTCAGGACAAGCGCGCACAGGTCAAAAATTATTTTGTCCGCCTGCGATTGCGGAGAAGCTGCAAAGTTTCCTCCTTGTAAATGTCCTCAGTCTTTTGCCCAACAACGACCTACTTTGTCGCAATCTTTGTCGCAATCTTTGTCGCAATATCACTCGCAACCTCAAGGGTCAAGCACGATCAACCGCTGCGTCATTAGTGTCGGCCGCCGGTTAAACTTCGAGACAACACGTCCAGACCCTAGCAGCGGCGCTCGAGCCACTATACGACCATGGCGTCCGAAGACAGCCGCAAGGCTTTGGACCGAAACCTCAGTATTAAGGTAATTCAAGTAGAAGGTGACAGCGAGAACAACGATTCGGAAACCGTCATCTCTCCAACATTCCACCTGCAAGATATTATTGACTACGAATACGAGTCACCCGACGACCCTCTCGCTGATATCAACGACGACAACGACGACGACGACGAGGACGAGGACGAGGACGGTGATCAAGCCGAGTACGTGAGCATCATCCACGCCTCGCGCCAGCTCCCAGAAATTCCCCAGACTCTGTCGCGTCCCCTTCCTGCTCTTCCCAAACTACCTTATAGAGGCCGTCCGCAAGGAGAATCGCTACTACCAGAAAGACGCGCTCTTGTACCCCCTCGAGTGTTCATCATGCCAGGTCCAAAGGTGCCCCAGCCAGGTGCGGCCAAGTTGAAGCCGAATTCTCAACTACCGGAATGGCTGGAGGAAGCAAAGCTATGCCATCACCTCCCCGAGTCAATTATGAAGCAGCTCTGTGAGAAGGTTAAGGAGTGTTTGATGGAAGGTGAGCTCGTGTTAGATGGTTATATGAAATGGCATTTGCTGATCAATCTATGTAGAATCTAACATTCAACCTGTCGAGACTCCAGTTACGATTTGTGGTGATATTCATGGACAATTCTACGATCTTCTTGAGCTGTTCCGCATTGCAGGTGGTATGCCGGGTGAAAACGACGTTCAAAAGCCTACCACTGTGATCACCTCAGACGACATTGAACCCCCAACCGTAATTACCGACCCCAAGCTCAGAAAGAAGATTCGCTCCGCTGACAGTGGAATCGAGAGCGCTAGTGGTGAAGATGATGATGAGGGAGAGCGCGGTCGCCCACGTACTGCAGGCCAATCAAGTCGTGGTGGCAGCGCTGGAGGCGATTCCGCAATTGGTGTCAACGAGGTTTCTGGCAACGGCAACCAGAGATTCATTTTCCTTGGTGATTTCGTTGATCGTGGCTACTTCAGTTTGGAGACGTTCACCCTCTTGATGTGCCTCAAGGCTATGTGAGTACAGCGAGTTTGACAACATTGCGTTATTAATTCTTTATAGGTATCCTGACAAGATTACTCTCGTCCGTGGCAATCATGAGTCCCGTCAAATCACCCAAGTCTACGGATTCTACGAGGAGTGTCAGCAGAAGTATGGCAATGCTTCCGTGTGGAAGTCTTGCTGCCAGGTCTTCGACTTTCTCGTCCTTGCTGCCATTGTTGATGGTGAAGTTCTCTGCGTTCACGGTGGTCTAAGCCCGGAAATTCGCACCGTTGACCAAATCCGCGTGGTTGCTCGTGCTCAGGAAATTCCTCATGAGGGTGCGTTCTGTGATTTGGTTTGGAGTGATCCTGAAGATATCGAGACATGGTCTGTTTCTCCCCGTGGTGCTGGCTGGCTCTTTGGCAACAAGGTTGCGAGCGAATTCAATCACGTCAACAAATTGAAGTTGATCGCTCGTGCCCACCAGCTTGTCAATGAGGGCTACAAGGTATGTCTATCTTGATTTTAGATCCTTAAGAATTTCCGTACTGATACGTCCTAGTACCATTTCGCCGAGAAGTCCGTTGTCACAGTTTGGTCCGCACCCAACTACTGCTACCGCTGCGGTAATGTTGCATCCATCATGAACATCGGCAAGGACTTGGTTCCCAAATTCAGCATCTTCAGCGCCGTTCCCGAGGACCAACGTGCTGTCCCGCCAGGTCGTCGAGGAGCCGGCGAATACTTCTTGTAAACCATCCTTACTTTTTCACAGTTTGAACTAGCCTTTCTTGTGGAGCCGCTGCAGGATATCACGATGGCGTTTGAAGGTTTTTGCATTTGGAGGAGGCGTTTAATTACCCTGTATAACAATTGTCTGATTATAAGGTTCGATTTCGATTTTGCGTTCGGTTCAGGTGTGCTGCAAAGCGCACAGTGGTAAATACATACCGATTTTAAGGGGCGAGCTACGGATTTCTCGGTTTGAGCTTCTCAATGTTCATATTTGAAGATGGGTGGGGAAGGGATTTGATTGAATTGATCGACTGGAGAAGGAGCGCAATGTAAGAGTAACTTTGAGATGAGATAACGACAGAATTAAGAGATTCAAGTGGAAACGGCTAAACTCAAAACGTTTCGTTGTAATGGTAGGTACCTGGCCATCTGCCTAACTGCTTTTTCTACATCTCTATTTCCCTAGGTATGTAGGTACGGTACCTTCTCGTAGTATTTATCTAACCTGTCACCCAGAAGAGACTTATGAATAAGATCGAGGACTCACACCGTTTCAAATCCGGTTGCTACGACTGCAAATTCCAGACCATCTTCTTCCTTCCCTTTTCCATTGCCATTTCAATCCAAATCCAAATCCCTCTCACAGTATCTTAATTCACGACGTGAACTTTGACTTCAAGCTTGCTCGATATATTTATATATATACTTAGGAATGTAGGAATGTAGGTAGGTAAGAGAATACCACCGCGTCGTAACATCTGTCACCTCTTCCTTGCGGTCCTGTCCTCCTTCCCTTTCACTTCACTCCATTGATTCACCGGACCTAGCTTCCAATCAACCAATCAACCAACCAATCAATCAATCAGTTCTTCATCCACTCACTCACGAATATCCTTCCTGACCCAGCCCAACCCACGCACATCAGATCTTTGACTCTTCCTTGACCTCTTCATCTAGACAGGAAAGGGAAAGCTTTTTCACGGTCGACGGTGAGAATAAGAGAGGACTTGGGAGAAAAGGCACTGCTCGAGGGACTTTCGCGGTCGTTGCGCGTTTCCCTAGATGGGTAGCTGGGTATTTGAGAAGGGGAAGCGAAACGTGGTGGAGATTGTAGGTGGGTAGGTAGGTATGTAGGTGGCTGAAGCAAGCGCTTTACAAAGCCTACCTACCTAGGTACCTATCCAGCTTAGGGTTCTTTTATCATTCAACGCGATATAGGGCAAGTCCTTATAACATATCGAGGGGAGTTGTGTGCTACTCGGTGCTAGGTGTTGGGATCGAAGCTAACGCTCTGCTCCTCTTTTTGGTTTAGTTTCAACGATCGATATGCTAGCAGATTTCGATTCCTTTTCACGAGGGGGATCGTGTAGTAGCTTATTAGATCTCTGATTATCTCTCACAACTGGACTTGTCCTCAAGTTACAAGTCCTGAGCTTGTATGTGTTCGTCTGATGCCTCTGTTACCCAATTATTGTCCTTATCGTCTTCCTCAAGGTCATGAGTTAAGAATGTTCTCCGAAGGAATACAGGGCCTTGGGCTACGCTCATAGTCAGTGGCATTTATCCCCACCTCTCGGAGAACTCAATTGGATTGATTTCCTTACTCTAGCATCGCTCGATTATACAAGCCGCTCTGCTCCAAGGACCCGTTGTTTTATGACGTCCCTGAAATTAGCTCTCCCTGTCTCGGGCTACCATATTTTAAAGTTTGATGCAAAGGAGTAAGACAAGAAGTCTTTCCAGAAACACCATACTGCAGCTTGGTATAGCACTTTCCATCTCGTACCCCTTACTTGCGGCTTTTAGCCTAGGGCTAAAGGCCATAAAGATAGTGAGTTCCTCTATTGATCTTAGTAGAATTATGTTTACACAGTATGTTGTCTGCTCGAGTTGTTCTAGCATTTCTCTTAGTTCCTGCCACACGGACAGTGCTACTGTACACTTCAGCCAGACGTGTCTTATGGACAGGTTAGTTCGGTAAACAGGGCAATTTGGTCGAACCTCTGGCAGCCAGTTAAGGTCTTGACCTGTTTTGATCCTTTGATGGAGGATCCTCCACATGGGGTCCCCAGCCTTCAAAATCTTAAACTCTCTTGAGGCTGCCGCCCCATGATTGTGATGCGTTCTTATGCCAGCCTGTTCGTCTTCTCAGCGCCATAAGCGGCTGCCTAGGTACCTATCCATCATCTACTCACACAAATCCAGCTCCAGCTAGAAATCGCCTCGTCTCTACCTACTACCTACCTACCTACCTACCTACCTACCTACCTACAGGAACAACACCGCACACCTAGCAATCCAATCCAATCCAATCCAATCCAATCCAATCCAATCCAATCCAATCCAATCCCAAAACCGAAACCCCGTCCCTCGATTACCCAATCGTGTATCATCATTCATCACCTACCTGGATATGGTAGAAACTTACACTGCGAGTCTACGCAATATTGTGTACTGAATTAATGGATGTCTCGTGATGTGTGTCGGGACTTGTCAGAAAGTGGGGGCGCGAGGTGATTTGAGTGAGGTTGCGATATGGGTCATGTGAGCGAGGGAACGTGTAGCTGGACATTCTAGTTTTTGCTGATGATGGATGGAGGGAGGGGATTTGCTTGGATCTAAGAGAGGA
This sequence comes from Rhynchosporium graminicola, assembly GCA_900074885.1. Lineage (NCBI taxonomy): Eukaryota > Fungi > Ascomycota > Leotiomycetes > Helotiales > Ploettnerulaceae > Rhynchosporium > Rhynchosporium graminicola. The sequence goes on along the minus strand of FJUW01000012.1, from coordinate 537,430 downwards.
GAGGAGAGGAGAGGAGAGGAATATCATCTGTGTTGTCACTGTTGTGGGGACCTAGAGCTACCCCTATGCTTCAGAGCACGCGCTTTCAAACCTTCAACTTGAACCTTGCGCCAAAAACTCAAAGTCCATGCGACAGCTTCATGCGTATAGGTAGGTACTGTGCCTAGGCACCAGGTAGGTAATCTAGCTAGCTAGCTACCCTACCCTTGCAGACAAGTCGAGCCCAACTAGTCAAATCCACAACTCCTATGAAACCGCGTGTGAACAAAAGAACAGAAAAATATTTGGTATCTAGGCAAACCCGAAAAGAGGGATGCCTTTCGTTGCATGCTAATTTCCGAGTTCATGATATTGTCTAGGTATTTGGGTATTTCTAACTAAACGCCAACCTAAAGGCAGCACACCTGCCTCACTCTTTCTTCCGATAGTGCATACAAATAAGCCATACTCGACTCGTAGAATCATGGCGTATCTAACAGGCTGGCATGAAATACACTTTCTCTGCACCGTATCGACGAGGGAGCTGGACTGGATTATAGCTCTCGTCATCTCTCACTCAGTGTCGCTTTCGCATTCCGCCAAATGCCTATCGTAGAGTGCTGAACCCTTTCAAGCCGTCACACCCTGCGAGCTCGTTTCCATGTGGAGAACTTTTTGAACATGGGTTTGCGGGATCTATTGTCGTCATCTACATATTGACTTTGATCCTTGCGCTTTTGGGGCCGGCATGTTCGATGAATGGTCTTTCCGTGGAGAGAAGGTCGTTTGTCTTCTGAAATTCGAGGAATTGACTAGACTGGCGTAGCCGTGATGCTCGGTATCGGTGATGGCTGATTACCAGATATCATCTCACCTCATTTTGAACTACCAGATGTGGTAGCTCCAAGAGGCCGGGCTCGTGTACGTTACAGTGTTTCCCTGACACCGACCGTCCCTTTCATGATTCGACCGCTCTGATTTCATCTAAAATCATCACCGTACTTTCATAGAGGCGAAAGATGATATCGTCCATCACCAGCACTAGCCCCAGAGCTCCCATGTCGACTCCTAGATTGCAGTGGTGCAGGTGCATGCGTATAACCCGAGCTCGGCGCCGAAGAATAAGACGACACGCTCGGTACCGCATAAGAAGAAGAAGACAGCGGAACTCTTTCCGGCGAAAAGATCACGCTCGGGACACCAGAGCTCGAATGCCTTGGCGAGGGTAGGAAGGAATTCGGTGCCGAATTTGCGGGTGCTGGAGGAACTGCTGGGTACATCTGTGCTTGCTGTTGCTGCGACTGGTAGATCGGAGATCTCCTCGAGGAACCGCGCTGGTATGATGATATCGCAGCTGCTTCAAGTTCTCGAGAGTTCCTTGGTGATGAACGAGGTGGGCTTTTCCTCTCTGAAGATCCCCGTCTCAACCTCTCGACCCGTTTTTTCTCATCCTCTAGATCATCGAGTAATTCCTCGACACGGTTACATAGATCTGATTTCTCTTTCTTTAGCAATCGATTCTCCTTGTTGCTCTCTGAGAGCATGGCGCTCAGATTCGCCTTTTCGACTTCGCATTCTCGGATCCTCTCGTGCGCGGAATCGAGAGCTTCTTGGACAGCGCGGAGATTGTGACGCTGGGCTGCAATCTCGGATGCGTTGAGAGAAGAGCTGTTGTGTGCTATTCCTGTTCCTAACGAGGCGCGAACACTTGCGTTGGAGGATCCGATACCTGAGTCCCTTTCGTCGCGGCTTGAGCGATGGTGGTGAGAGGAGGACGAGGATCCTTTGGTTCCGGACTCATAGCGGACCTTCTTCCCTTTAGAGGTTGAGGCTGACATTGCGGTTGGCTTGTTTTGCTTGGCTTGGATGTGATGTGAGGCGAGATGAGGCTAGCGAGCAGACGTAGGTAGGAGGTGTAGCTGCCCAACGTTGGAGAGATATGAGCTGGCAAATACTCAAGATAGGTAGTGCCAATGAATAGGCGTATGGTGTACTACGGGGCGTGCAAGCAGTGAAGAATGCAGGATTGGGTCTCAAAGTTGATGCAAGGCTGAGTTGGGTTGCAGTTGAGGTGGAGGTGGGTTGGTCGAAGTATATAAACAGTAGAGAGGGAGGGACGGACCCCTTTGATAGATGACTGAAGTATAGTACAAGTTTGGTAATCGGAGTCTGGATCTGAAAGAGAGAGAAAGAGAACTCAGCCCAATTGCTGCCTATTGTCCTTACCTACATATAGAATGTTTTCGACCGGTCTTGCCCTGCCCTGCCCTGCCCTGCCCTGCCCTGCCTCCTGCCTAGCGATCTGGCAAAGATCTATCTATCTGGTCAAGGGCATACATCCCACATCATATCACATCACATCCCACCCCTCCCTACCCCTTACGACTCACACTCACTCTCACATACCTTTCTACCTACAATCATTGTTCGCTGGGGGAAGGGACCGGACACTATTCGCTGCGACTCAGTCCCCTAGGTACGATACGCGGCGGGGTTTGCTCACCGAGTACCATACATACTATTAACCACCCAGCGCATCGCCAAGAAACACCCGCATTCCCTCCCTCTCATTCGGCATGAGAGAGAGAACAGAAGAGAAGAGTCATCGCAGCCAGCATGACCAGCCAGCCAGCCAGCCAGCCAGCCAACCGGGCACACACCAATGGCAGTACCGTGGCACTGACTGCTATTGGTGAATGGTCGAGAATCCGGCGCAAGGTCGCAGGTTGCCTTGTTCAGAACAGGCAGGAAACAGCACTGCCTGGAATTCCTGAACGCCAGACACCACCGGAGACTCGATCGGGGAATGCCACAGCATAGCGGAACGCCAAGGGGCACAGCATTCTCGTGGAAATCCGCCTTGTCGCCTGCAGGGCAGAAAGAAGAAGATTGAAGGGAGGGAGGCAGAGCGTGAAGAGCCTCTCAATCCTGCCTTGCATGTTCGTCTGTATTGTCCCTGGTGGTGCGTGATTACTACAGTACCGGCTGCTGCCTGCCTATTGTACCCTGGGTCATTGAGGATTGATGCACCCAATCGTCCTGGCGAACACTCCAGTCTTGCAATTGGCAATTTGCATTCAATCTTGCAGTTACGGATCCCATCTCAGATGCAAGAGCAAGTGCGAGTGCAAGTGCAAATGCAAATGCAAATGTAACTTCGAAGCAACATGCCAACGTAGCTTCAAAAAGCAACATGCAAATTGTGGATCGCGATCCACTCCGACCGTGTGGAATGAATTGGAATGCAACGGTTGCCGTGCCTTGTACTCGGTTACATACTAGTCATGTACGTGATGCCATGCTAGATGCAGCCAGCCACATCTGCAGGCAGCCGACGACAGGGAAAAGAAAAACGACGGATATGACTTTCACGTGCAGAGAGACATGCCGAAGAATGCTATCACGAGAAGAAAGAGTCTCTTGCAACAACAGAAAGCGTAACTCGGACGAATTAATTCCCTGTCTATTTATCGGATGGGCAAGATACTCAATTACGTTGGTAGGACAAAGTGGTCGGCTATTCATTTTCATTTACATTGATAGGTGGGATGAGTTGAACGGTTCCGATCGATTTCGGGAGGTGGATATCCAGTGATATATCGCATGGTACACGATAATCTGCTATTTGTCTCATGCGATTCGAATCAAGAAATCTAGCTAGCTGTTGGCCGACCATCAATGCAAGGTACTTCTAGACTATTCTTCTCCTTCCTCTATCCTTGTTCCTATTCGTGTCGAGCCTTACGATATCCAAACTTCCGATTCAGACGATGTGTTCTCAATCCTAAAGGATTCAAACATGACCTGCGCCAAGGTGTATTAGCAGAAGCCTAAACCGGAAGATTGAGTAAAATATACTTACGGGTATGATCTGAAATTCTGCAAGGACTTATTAAGATCCAGCGTTTCGAAGGGGATTACAGAATTCCGTTTCGATATCCAGCTGTCGGTATTGCGCATGCGATCACGTCAGGTCGTCGTTGCTATTGCTGTATTGGGTGCGACGTTATTCGCCTCGGTTGCGTCGTTCGTCCTCCCGAAGACCTCGCTCGCTCGATTTTGTTTAGAAATTCCAAAGGGCCTATGCTCTCGCTTCTACATTTCCTCCCCTCTTCCCACCTACCTCTCAGTCCACCCAAAATCCACGATCTCTCAAGTAGTTCTTGAGATACGCAATCCTCGAGTCCCTTTGTGCGACCCTTGTCTCCGCCTGCCTGAGCAACTCGTCTCGTTCTAGTATCCCCCTTCTTAATAGTTCCACCTCCGCCGACTTCTCCTCATACCTCCTCTGATACTCCTCCCTAGTTGCGCTCCCCCGTTTCAGCAATCTGATCTTCTCCTTCAACTCCTCATTCTTATCCTCCAACCTCACATTCCGCTGCTCCTCCTCCACATAAAGATCCTCAAACCTCCTAACCTCTCTAGCCTGCGCATCAAGCTGTGCTCCCAAATTCCTGCAATGGTAATGCTCATTGATGACACGTTGGTGTTCGGCGCGTAAGTTCTGAAGGTGCCATTGGTCTCTTTGCGCGACACTGAGGCTGTTTTGCAAAGACGAGACTTCGGTCATGAGGGACTGTACTCGAGATTCCGCTTCGTCGAGGAGCTCTTGAATCGCGTGTGAGGATTCACGGTCATGAGGGCGAGACGATGGGCGTCCTATAACGAAACGATCGTGGCCACGGCTATTCCGTTCGGCGTATACTTTTCTGCCACCGGAAAACATGGTGCTCTTTGCGATTCCTATCTTGAATCAATGTTTATGTCTTTGGTAGATAAGCCCAGAGCAGGAGTAGTGGACAGTGAAGACTCTGCAATGAAGTGAAGTAATGATTGGTATTGGCAGTGTTGATCCTGCGTGATGTTGTGCAGAAAGTTATGTTTATTGGATAGGAAAGCAGGAAAACTGATCAATGAGAGGGAGAGCATAGTGGATATATATGTACGGGTGCCTAAGTACCAATGTCTTTTTATCCTAGCAATCGTTTCGAAGGACAGAGAATGGGAAAGAGAGAGGGCCTCGTTCCACATGGTGTTTCCCGCCCACACCTTCTCGGTGAACGTGCTCTCACAAGGCTGAGTAGTTCCATGTAGTGGGTTGCAACGAGGGTTCAAAGAGAAGCCCTACGTGACTGACACCCTCTCGCATAGCGACGAGAAGTCATAGGATGTGGTTGAGTAGTTGAGACAGACAACCTGGCAAACACTATCCGAACAAAGAAGTGTCAAAATCCGCAACGCATTGTGTTTCCGTGCCGCAAAGTCTACAGTGCCTACCTACTTTGTGACTGTATATGGCAGGCCTGCTTATGTTCGCTCAGCTGTCCAAGGTTTCGTGGAGCTAGGCGGAGGCTCCTCCTGCAGAAACTGGCGGGGTCTTGCAACTAGGGCGATTCCAATTATTGCGCACTCGCGAAAGGGACCAAGTCGTCATTTCCTGGGGATTGTCCTGGCTATGCTCGTGATGATGGGAGGGGTCATGATTCCCCAATAGCCCTTTCAGCCTAGTGGGGTCCGAAAAGAGGCTGGATACACAGCCACTCGGCGTTCAGTGCTGAACCACCATACTGAATTTGTAGACCGGTATTTATGATAAGGGTTACACAATTTGGCCAGAAAGGGTCTCCAATTCTTATGTGAGATTCTTAATGGTATTCGTAACTGTGAGTGTGGCTGAGATACAGCAAGGTGTGGCTTTTGAACGGTGGCTTCATGCGGCAAATTCAACACGAGGGAAGAGAGACAACTGGTTGGAGAAAACGCAGGATAGGAAACGAGAGTGGTATAGCAGATGGAGTCCAATACAAATAGACGGTACGGCGTGCCTCTTCTGACGTGTTGTGAGATCTTGCCAAGACCATCTAGCTAACTTGTCGGGGTAAGTTGGGTTTGCAACCCTTGGCGTCAGCACCAGCAGAGGCTAAAGGGTTGGGGATCAAGATCGATAAGAGCTCGGTGCTTGACGAGCTCTTCCGCATTGTGCTTACCTCATTTAGTTTTCTGGGGTGCAGTGTTGCTGACGATCCGATGCGCCGGACACTTAACCCGCGACGATGAGCTTTTCCTTGGTGCCCAAGAGTGAATGAAGCCTTTTGCTTTCGATCTGTCTGCAAAGGCGGCCGGCCGGCCTCCTTCCCTTGTCCTGCCCCAAAGCATACTGTATTGCCGCTAGCACTCTGCCGGATTGTGTATGAGGTTCGACTTGCGCTGATCGAGGGAGACGCTGTGTGGATATTTGACTGCGATCAATCGTGGGCGTGGGGGGCTGACCCCAAGATGTGATCAGTCGTGAAAGAACAAGGCGCGGAAGCACCAGATTGTGGAAACGGCATTGGGTTGAGCACGCCGTCCTCAATCCAGGCCGGTCATGATCGGTAGTTCTCATCGTCATGGTCAAGCCGCACGCATCCTTTCCAATCCGTACTGTGAATCCTTATGTGTGCTATTATCGGTGCCGGGGGTGTAGTGCCGCCAGTACATTCGTTCAGATCAATTGGTGAGGATGCTATCCTGCTGGGAGATGCCGGGGCTGGGGTCGGCAAAAAAAATGTGATGCTTGAAGATTCTTCTCCGCGACCTTGAGAATCAAAGTTCGCAATGAAAAAAAAAGGGCACCGCTCAGATATCCATCAGCACCCACCCAATTCCCATGGCCGAAGCGCAAAAGAAAAGGGTCGAGATCATCACCACTTTCTATACAGCATCCGCTAGCGCAGTTGCCGCCATCTTTGCAGACAGTTCGAAAGTAAAAGGCTTCACTCTTGGGCACCGAGGAAAAGCTCATCGTCGCGGGTGAAGTTCTGTGGCTTGTTTGAGAAGCTCAGAAGAGGACGTTTACTTTAGAAATGATTCTATGACTGTGGAGAGAGAGGTCAGTATGAGAGGGATTGAAGCTGTAGATGGGGTGGTTTGAGCTTACAGTATTGTCGTAATTTTCAGAAGAGAGAGTGAGCGAGAATCTTTTTTATACACAATTGTGGTGGCCCGTGCACTAGCGTCGCGCGAAGAGTTTTTGTCCGCTAAGGCCCAACACGGCATGGCTCCCGCCCATGTTTGAATGTGTTTGCTCAAACCCCGGTAGAAGCCCGGATCGTTACAGTGGGTTCTCCAAAGTCCAAGGGATCCAATATTGCGGCACTCTACTAGTAAAGCCCTGCAATGTTTCCATGACATCAACTGTTGCTTGCAGCAAATTCCTAGAACTGTTTCGGGACATTGGATATTGCCGAATCGAAATTGGCAGGATAACTTTGATATACCTTGTAACCTAGGTACTATAGCTTTCATGATGGTCTGAAAGCCCCGAAATTTGTCATGATATAGAAAATCCCTTCCAGTGAAGTCCTGCATACATTTCGAGACATCGGAACTTCGCAAAGGTAATATCCTGGAATTGTTCATGACTTTGTAAAGCAGCTTTATAAAGCCCGTGTTTATTTCAGGACTTTGAAATCATTCGTAAAGTAGAAGTCCTGGAATCCTACGACCATTACACGTATTGCTTTCAGGTATTGCTTTCAGCAAAATCTGTAGTTCCAAGACATCGCCTCTTACTCAAGCAAAAGTCGTGCAATATCCCCATGACTTCACGAATCGATTAGTCTTAGACTTATTCCTATTTTTCTGTCTGTAATCATTATTACAGTCATAGAAAGTCTAGCGTCAGATATATATGCTAGCGCAGGCCACCACGATTATACACAAACAGATTCTCGCTCCCACTCGTCAAAAAACAAGACACATACTGTAAGCTTAGCCCCCCCCCTCTACAGCTCGAATGATGCAGGGACAAGTCCCGGCATCTGCTTTACAGTCAACAGGCGAATTTACGTGGGGATGAGCAAAGACCGAGCAAGATGTGCCCGTCCCTAGTAAATCTTAGGATTAGGAGTCTAAAACCTTTTCCTTTTATACCTCTTCAAGCATCGTCTCATCTGTCTTTCTCCTTCAGGTAAGCAATGAAATTCAATCGTCTAGTTTAATCCGGGTACACGCAACCAGGATCTCTATTATACACAGGAACGCATAGTCCGAAGAATATCGCAATAAGAGAGGGCATCAAAAGTAGTAATAAAATCCTCTAAAGCGATTTTAATATATCGTAGAATATCTAAAATGTCTAGATATTGTACGACTTTAATAGCCTTTCACGTAGCGTGACTAGTCGAGAATGGGACTAAAAACACCTGAATATAAGTCATAAGGTGATCTGAAGGCAAGCATCATGCAGAGCTCATCTCCTAGTCTACATCCTATATAATTTGGCGATCTTGAAAGTTTGGATATAGTAAGCTTCCTAATAATTATAATCTCTATTCACAGAGCTTAGATGTACTTATCTTTCAATTCCTAGTACATGTCCTCTAATGATTTGGTAAGTTTGTAAACCGCCAGAAACTCCAGATCCCGCTAAAACCAGAGACGGTTCTCCAGCTTCGGGTGCACAAAACCATCTCGAATTTAAAGCTGCTTCAAATACTGACAATAATTTCTGAATATACAAATCGTACATCGGCAGTTGAAGGAATCACGGTAGCAATATCCCGGATCGAGTAGGTGGTTTGAAGTAACTGGGTTTTGTCCCTAGCATACCAAGCCTTCGCGACGCCCGTCGAATATCTGAAACAATAATATGTATCTCTTTCCTGATGACAAGTACTCTTGACTTCATGGACTTGTATGGCTCAGTTACATGTTCTTATTGCGTCGTTGTATTTGGTTCTATGAAAGTTAAATCTGTAATGTTGGTCTAGAGACGTTGGTTCACTAAACTCTCCGTCTACAGATATAAATAGAAACACCTTGCCACACCTGAGATGAGGATGCAGAATCGCTGATAACTGACTTCGAATAAGGCTTGTCGGTGGCTTGAACCTATATACTACTCTTGCTTAGGAAAGTATTAATTTTGTCTACCTATTATGATTTGTAATATTAAAACATGTGTCGTGCGTGTAGATTTCTCAGGAAACGAGGCCTAATATGGGTGTGAAAGGCTAGAGCTCGAAAAAAAAATATGATTACGAATGAAGGAATGTTGATAAAGTCATGGGAGAGTTGACGACCCACGCGGTCAGGCAAACTCGTCTTCGGCGGACGAGAATTGACCAAAAACTTTTGGAAGCCAAAAAATCGCTAACCGATACTGATGTCACATAAATTCGAGCGGACATCATCAAAAGTGAATCTTTAAAGTCACCTGGCTTTTTTGTGACATACTACGAAAATAATAGTAAGACCACACCACTTCAGGAGCGCTTCCCTCGGAACACAACTTGGTCGGAATATTTCAGACCTGGTTATGTCTCGATATACTCCGGCGTCCTACATCCTGCGGAGCCATAGCCACTAGACTGGGCCGTACAACAATTTAATGTTTCCCCATCAAGATACAGACAAGCTAAAGAAACACCTCGCACAACGCAACGAGCAGTCCTATTCTCATGAAGCAAACCCACGTTCCATTTCCCACCGAATATCCTACAATCTGCACTCCCATCTACAAGCGTCCTTGGACAGCCTTCCAGTTGATGACATCCCAGATAGCATTGAAGTATTCTGCCTTTCTGTTCTGGTATTGCAAATAGTACGCATGTTCCCAAGCATCCACACCTAACAGTGGTGTGTACTTTCCTACGACCGGATCCTGGTTGGCATATGTGCGGATCTGAACCTGTCCAGTCTCGTTATCCTTGACAAGCCATGCCCAGCCACTACCTTGGATGCCAGCGAGGGCAGCGTTGAATTTAGTCTTGAAAGAGGAGAAGTCGCCGTAGCTGGACTCGATTGCTGTCTGTATTCCCACATTAGTACTGTCCTGTATGATAACGTGAACTGCTATTTATGTACCTTCAAAGCTCCAGTGGGCTCACCACCTCCTCCATTCTTGCTAGGTGCAAGATTCTCCCAGAACAAGCTATGGTTGAGATGTCCACCACCGTGGAAGTTGATCAATGGCTGCAGGGCAATCTGTGCCGCGATATCTGACTTCTGTACAGCAGTCTGGAGCTGCTCGGTTGCGGTATTGAAGCCGTTGACGTAGGTTTGGTGGTGGTTCTTATGGTGAAGCTCCATGATCTTGCCAGAGATGGAAGGTTCTAGCGCACCATAATCATCTGCGAACGAAAGTTAGTACGGGGCTATGAATAGTTGGAAGAGAGGCGTACACTGGAGATCTGGAAGAGTGGCTTTGCCCCGGATGAAACTAGTGCTGGCCATAGCTGTAGCTCTTTTGGAAGCTCCAGCTCGAATAGCGGAGCGAGCTGCTGTGCTTGTGCGGAGAAGTGTTGCAGACATGATGATGATTGTCGATTGGATTTGGTTCGATACAGCTTCAACTGTTTTATTGTAAAGAAAAGGTGTTCTTGTAATGAAGATTTGAGGTGGGGAAGATTCAAGATATGCTGGGTGATGTCTTCAGCCGAGAGCTTGAATCGTCAGCCGAGGATTCGGTATCCACAAAAACAACATCGGCAGTCGCGTCCTTTCCCCGCGTCGCGTCTCACAACCATGACTTCATTTATACATGTCTGGCAATTTCATTTTACAAGAACCACGTAGTCGCTCAGTACTACAGACAAAATGTCATACTATGACATCGACGCAATTCTCACAGATGCGCAGGTATATTCTCAGACAACTCTCCATGACCCCGCTAACATTCCCCAGAAAGTGCCCTGCACATTCGAGCTCGACGTCCCCAATCTAGGCTACCTAGACAATAATGCTGGCCACGCACTGAAATCCGGCACACGCGTCGAGCTTCCCCTCTGGCTTGCAGAAATGCTTGCCGTCTCCTCTCCCAACTCGAACAAATCCCTCGTAACTCTCGACCTACCACCCAGTCTCGCACCACGTGTCATGAACGCCCTCAAAGCAGACCCCAAAAGCGTAGACCTGCGAGCTTTGGCACAGAACTTCTATGGACTTGGATCGAGAATATTGGAGTTATTTGAAGAGGAGGAAGTGTGTGATGTGCTGATGGACACGTTTAGGAGTAGGGCGGCGGAGATCGCGGATCATGCTAGTAATGCGGGTGCGAGCCAGAGGAGTGGTGGTGGAAGGGTCGGAAACGATGGGGTGGAGTTCTTGAGGGGGTTGGATGAGATGGAGCGGGGACTGTTCCGGGCTGCGCACGACAGTTCGAAGGCAATGCGGACCTGGATGGGAGATGTGAAAAAATGTTGAGGAGATATATGCTCTGGGGTCCTAGGGGCAACTGTTAAGTATATCAGGCTCTGCTGTATCAGGTTTGGTCACAGTGAGGCATTGGATGTGGAGTCGGCGATTGGAGACTTGGAAAAATACTCAGACTTCAGATGATGCGATGAAGTACACGAGTTTACGACCTCACGCCTTACTCTCAATTATGTCCTCTGACGAGCTTCCAGGAAAGCTATTTCCATCGTCATCAATTAGCCATAACAAGACCATATGGCTATCGTCTCTAGTAAGACCAATGAACGCTTCCGTGGCAGACGGTGAGATTGTCCTGGAGAGGCGACATGATCGAAGGAGAGGGAGGCAAAGGAAAGGCATACTTGAACAGGCACGGAGGGGTAATACTAGGGCCATATCAAGATGGTTAGAAGACCTAGAATTTCTTCACCTGAATGCTATCTGCTTCAAAGATCAACGGGAATCGAATGCCACATATCCAGGCCTTGAACCTATGACCCTCCGCATCGCGCCCATCGTGTTGCCTGAAAGCCCAGGGAAATCGACTGTCGAGGCACGCAAGATTAGCGATCAGTAAGATTACAGGTATTGGGAGGCATATAAACAGCCATTCTGATACTGGAATAGGAAGGAATAAGTTTGAGGTGGGTCTCTTTTATCTACCATTAACAAGAAATGCAAAGTCATACGAGTGAAGTGCGCAGGAGAGAACTTTGGACTTTTCAGCTTCAACCTTCGAATTCCATCTGCTTCCGTTGTCTCTTTATACATCAGATCTCTTACTCTTACACGACGATATAGCCTCGCGTCACCTCAGTCCAGCATAAAAAGATTGCGCTCCGACCTTCTTTACACCTTGGTTTTCGGGTTGCATGCACCTCCACGGCACTTGTTTCTAGATCAGCCTGTGCCATTTTTCGGGCATTCGGAAGGAAGTAAGTCTAGACTTCGCGCAGTCCTGTACGACAGCCACCGGCTGGCTGTCGCTATCATGTTACGATACAGCCAATCAACGTTAAGGGTTAAGAATATTTGTCCCCATGCTTGTTAGCTATTGCTTCTCTGCTGCAAGGCTGGGTAAACGCCCGGGAACAGAGGCATTTGGTGTCACAGTATGCTATAAGAAACTATAGCGAGTAGTTCTCGAAGCCTGGGGCACATCCGTAGCAAATTGTTTGCGATTTGTACCTTGATCAATTTCATGATGTTGTTTTTCAAGAACATTTTGTCAGAAAGGGTGCTTACGAAGATGCGTACTTGATGCCTCTGACTGGTCAAATTGATTACACATGTTTCCAAGAATTGCGAAGTGATATGTCTGGGTCCTTGGTTCTGACCTCAGTATTACCCGTTCAACCCTTACGAGGCTGTGCGCTTGCCATCTAAGTACTGCGCCGTTGGTCACATAGTCTTTTCTATAAGGGGTGTGCCTACGGCCGTACATTTCAAGCTCTTCAAATCTTCAACATCGTCCCGGCTTTATAAGTCGTCAACGGTTTCTCCGAAGATTTTTCCGAGAGACAGGAGAATCACGATGGCGAACTTTGATAGTCACCACTGGCATTATATCTATCAAGAAAGCGCCCAATTTGATCTACAAACTCAATTCTTCGCAGGAACGAGTCTTTACAGCAACGGCACAACGGGCGCAGTTTCCTTCAGCCAACCAGATTTCAAACCCAGATGAGATGATGAAGCACTCATGGCAAATTTTCCCCTTCAATTCGACCTATGTCGTTCTCCGAACTAGAAATTCTGGGCCGCTAGGCTACACCACAGCCTCCTTAACCGCAGATGATTCGGCGCTAGGTAGGACAAGAGTTCGAACGACAAATGCGAGTATTGCAGATGATTCAATGTTGGCAGGTCAAGCCCTGGGGAGACGGGACGTTTTGGTTCGAAAATGCTGTGAATAGATCGGCGTGGCATCTACAGCAAGACCCTAACTCATTGATCGTGATGAGTTCGAACATCACAACTCCGCCGAGGGATGGACAGCGGTTTTCATTCAAGCAGCAGTCGGAGCAGATAAACAACACGGCCTTTTCTATGGTTGTTGTAGGTGATTGTATGACTTGACTCTATTTCTGTCGCTGACGGAATTAGATTCCTGCTGCAACCTCACTTCCTCCTTCAAAACCATCAACTTCTACAGCAACATCACCCACTACGACATCCCCTCCTTCTACAACATCTACCAGTTGCTCTGGCTCTGGTGGCCTTTCGGCTGGAGCAAAAGCAGGCATTGGCGCAGGAGTAGCCGTAGTCGCACTGATCGCTCTCCTCATCCTAAATTTCTGTCTCGTTGAACGGAGAAAACGTGCATCGCAGTTGCCCTCTACTTCCGATCCAAAATATGAAATTTACGAGACGGAAGCAAGTCAAACGAAAGTTCCTTTGGGAGAATTGGACGTCCCGCCTGCGGAGCTGAATGCTGGAGATAAGGACCATGCTGCTGAATTACTGGCTTGGAACAGCCGGTGACTGGATTGTAGGTTCCTTGAAACATGCCTAGGCATTTTCAAACGGGATTTTGAGAAGCCAGGGAAAGAGATAGTCTTGAGGGAGACTGAAGACTAAAGACTGAGAGGACGAGGTGGTCCCTACAGCATACACATCAGCCTTTGGCCAAGCATTAACCCAGATCCACTTGAAGGGTAACTAATTGCTGCAAGCAGCTAATGTTGGCAGTATCTCTGCCCACAGGCATCCACATCCACGACATAGTACATTGTGGTGCTCCTGGCGGCACTGAGGATGACTGGATAAACATCGCAGTAGAAACTTGCGCTGCTAAAGAGATTGGACAAGAGTCGACATAACTGCAAACTTCTTCACTTCTTCGCCTACCTTTCATATGTTACTGTTCACTTTAGAAGGAAGCAGTCCAATTGGACGCCTTGTTCGTTGACCCCGGGCTTCCATTGCTTGTCTCTTACTTGCCTTTTAGCATGTCGTTCTTCTTGCGCCCAAGCTCTCCTTTCGCCAGAAAAAACATTACCAACCGAGCGCCTTTGATCCACAAGAAGAACAAGATCACACTAGTTTGGCTCAAGTCCTGGGAGGTTCGCTACTTTCGCCCTGTTCCCCAGATCTGTTCAACCTTAAGCTCGGAAGACATAAGCTCACCGGTTCTCTGGCTGGAATGCTAAGACCTAGGTGCCGGTAAATTAGCCATGGAGTTACGGCATTGTCCATGATTTGGAGGTGTGTCCCCGAGCAAGGCGCTACACGGTGATGTGAAGTGGATTCGAGGTTAAATTTCGTCTAAATTCAGGGCGGTTTGATTCTTTCGATTTCATTTAAAGCGAGTGGACCCAATGCATTATCTTTTGTCTTTGTTGACACGATCCACCACTTGGCGAGACTACATCTGATCCTGGTGAGCTGAGAAATTATCAGCTTTCTGAGGCTCATAGACAGTTGAAATGAGACATGAAATTCGAGCAAGTATAGTCTAGATCCGTCTTTAGATTCCGACATTAGCTGATCTACTTTTGTATTCTGATATTACCCTCAAATATACAGATTCTCAAAATTCAAATCTTCGCTTTAAAGTCTAAGAAACAATTAGGAAAGATCATTGGTCCTGATCAAGTATGTTTTGATGTGGCATCGGTTGCTGAACGTGCCGTAGGTTTCAGCTAAAGGTAGCTATGAGCTCTTAATGTAAGGCCAAGCAAATTTCATTGCTGGCGAAGTAGACTCGTCACCTAGAATTACCACTAAAATCATCAAAAATATGACTTCGGTCTATGAAATTTACTAGTATCTGGAAACTTCCTCGCGACGTTGAGACTCGAATTGAATTATTCCGCAATTTAACGTCACGTAAAATCTGATAACTTTATTAGCGTAATAGTTGGAGGTCTTCGCTTCGCCGAAGACAAGTCTGCCCAGCCTTGGAAGGGTCAGAAGTCTAAGAAAAGTTACCATGAGAGAGAGCACATTTTACACACATTTTACCAGTGTATTGATTAGAGCATAACCTGGAGTATGTGCTATCTAGTCATTGAGAGATACAGTGATACCAAATTTGTCAACTACAAGCACTACGCAGACCTGTGTGCGGCCCATGAGACTCAGGGGCAGTGTTTACAGGAGCGCACGATGCTGGTCGAAAATGCTTGCGAAAGGCACGTAGAACACAACGACGAGGAGACGCCGCTCTGGACGGACTCAGCGGTGCCAATTGCGAACTGCGCAAATGTCCTGTCATTAAATAGCTGGGTGACAGGAGACATTCCGATAACAAGTTCGACCGCGGTGGCCGCAATGCAAGAGGCGTACCTGGTGGAGGATAATTACACATCAACGGAAGAAGCGCCAGATGAATCTGCTATGGACACAGCAAGTACGCAAACGACAGTTGAGGATGAAACTTGTTACGAAGCCAAGTTCCAATCCGTAACAAGTCAAACAGCCAACCTGGATGACCTTCGCTCGAGGCTTCTCCACCCTAGTCGATACGTCTCATCATTTCAGGTACTCAAGGAGAGTGTATGGAGAAGTTGATATACTTCCATATACACCGGTTGGCGTCTGGATAGCCCTGCGTCGAATGTGAAGCCTTACGGCATCGAGGATTACATTTCTTACCCAATCATTCCTCCAAAACCTGCAGGACATCTTGCAAAGCGGGCTTTCTGGTGACCCTTTCGCTATGGATCCTACAAATGCCTCTGACGACGAGATAACAACCATTTGTCGAGCAGCAAAAGATCGATCTATGTCTTCGCATCTTGACGCCATTAGAATGTGCCGGAACGTGATCGTGAAGACATTCCTGAACCTGAAGTCGCTTCTACAATTCAACTTCTGCGCCGGTTTTTTTTCTGCCACAAGCGCAGACAATAACCGTCCAAATGTGGCTATGCTTCTGTGCGTTGAGGCACAAACTTCATTGTATTACGAGAGAAGCGATGCGAACCTGGAGCACTGGGAGCTTTTACCAAAAATACTTGGGAGCAGTCGATTTCTGACTGTTAGAGCATTCAGGTGAACATACTCAAACTTCTGGTCACAATTCTAGATTTAGCTGTTCAAGTTATGCTGGCGCTTATTGCAGCGACTTTCCAAACTATATTTCACCGGCCGTTGATGGGCTCTGTCTGCTCGCCCAATTCGATAACTGCTCGGCTAAGATTAGAGAGAACTCAATTCGACTTCGGCGATGTCAACTAAAGTGTCGAGATGCTTTTCATCATGGAAAAGCTGTCTGGGCCTTTTGCCCACCAGACCTCGAGCCATCTTTGCCGCTGTACATCTCGGCAACTATTAATGGATTCGGTGAAAATTCGGAGTACGCTTTGGAAGCTCGGAGACCAAATTCAGCATGATATGTACTCGCCGTATGTTGTCGGGGGTGGTTCAATTTCCAATCGAAGCTTGCGTCGACCACACGTCCTGAATTGTTTACTGAGCAATTGTTTTGTCATTGGATCTCCGATAAAGAATTAGAAGACAGCACACGCGAAAAATCTTGCATTACCTACAAGCCTTTTGATGGCTCGAATGTTCCGTTTCAATCAGCTTGGCCAGAACTCGGCTAAGAGAAGCTGGAAGACTGTGTATTGTTGGTGTATTAAAGCTGTACCACTACAACGACTCCGATCAGTATCAACTTCATGTGGGATACAGCGGAGTCAACGCGAGCGCAATGCGGCAATACAAGCGCGTTCCTAGACAGAGCCCCAAGGAAATTCTCGTTGAACTGTGAGCTATGGAGCCCGATATCAGAGATCTTGCTCTCCTCGATGATCTACATGGCGTAGAGATATCTGTTTGCACATCGAATGCGCAGCGTATTTGTTGCGAGGATATGGGTCTTGGTGTGGATCAGGTGACTATGGTCACCTGAGTATAAAAGCAAGATTGGGCGGCGACTGAATGGTGGTGGGATGGAGCTCAAATTTCGCGAAGATGGTGTTCAAAAGCAGACTGAGTCGAGAGCTGGTTCATCGCGAGTATACAGAGGTCGATCACAGCGAAGATGGTTTAATGCCTCATCCACTTCCTATTATTGTGGTCTCAGAAAGGTCGAGGGAGCCTGTGTGACAAACGAGCTGGAGCACGTCAGGAACAAATTTCATCACGGGAGACTATGAGGTCGAGTTTCGGTGTCCTCTCCCGCGCTCAATTGCGATATTTCCAGGTCATGATGAGTAATTCCAAAGAATCCAAAAGCCTATTACTGCATGTCAAAGAAGAAAAAGGAGAGGAAAACATTCTCTAACAATCTGTAGCACACCAAATCCAGCTAGAAGGGGTATCAGATGATCTCGTATACTTGCTTTTAAATATAGTTATCACAAGTAGTCTTCACTGACGATTTATGGGAGTCCGACACACGATAGCTTCGAAATGTTAATCAAAGAAAGAAGAGAAAGCGCATTCACACGAAACGATTCTTTCCAAACCACTACACCCATTCTGAGGATTTCTCCGGCGAAGATAGGGAGGAGCATGTACTCTTCGCGCGTAACAGTGAGTCGGAAATTGTGTTTGATTTGGCATCTTCGTCAAGGGGGTTTCGTCAAGGTAGTTCATAAAACTTATAATGATAAGAATTATAGAAAGAGGGCGATTCAAAATCATGATTTCGATCATTCCTAGTAAGTAACCGAGTAAAATTATGATTCATGCTAAGGCCTGGACGTATAGAATAGTTTATTAATATATATACATATATATATAAGATTACTTTACGAAAATGAGATCTACTATTTATAGAACCTAGAGCCCGGGCTATTATCAAGAATCAGCTACGTATAGCTCATAGAATTAGTTATCCTCAAAATATCTATTTAGACTGAAGATACATTTCACGATATTTAAAAAATTCACTATACACTTTAACTAATAAACATAGAAATTATACACTAGGAAGCTTTATCATACCTCGTGTTATATTTATTCTCTATAACACTTATTAAATCAAGTTTATATCTATACTTCAAGTACCATTAAAGATAATTCCTAAATAGAAATAAACAATATTCATAACAACAATCGGCAGTCTAATAATCACCAGATAATCGCGAAGAAATAATCGCCCAGGCGAACTCTAAATCAATAGATGATCGACTTGATTATAAGAAATCCTTTTTCTTTTAAATCAAATCAAATCAAATCAAATCAAATCCGATCGTTCAATATGTATCATATATGAGTAGGTTTTTCGATCGACACACTACGCGTAACTCGGACTCAGAGTTATCGAAATACAATAGGACTTTTACCTAAGGTGGTTATTCACGATATCAATTGAGTATTTGATGACTTTACTGACGTGGCAATCTCCGAAGACAAGGTCAAATCGAGTTTCGGATCATGTGTACCCCTAGGGGCAAATCAGCGCAGCTTCGATTGACACTTGAAAATTGGGCTTTGCAGCGAACTGCGGGTCTATCGAAGGGCAAAAGCTTGACAGAAGTGACCATTATAAGATTTGAGGATATGATACACCTGGATTCGGAACTCAGGATATGCATAAGCACAAATTGCGATATGATCGAATAATGTCCAGCCTAAGCTCAATCATTCATTTTTAGAATGGTAGACGTCAGGACCAGAGTCTATTACAACGCCAAAGTTGGACATAGCCATAGTCGAATACAGCAATAGCGCGAATAATTGGTTGCCAGTTCGACATTTACTGAATAAAAATATAAGACTAGGGGTCAAAATATGCATAGAATCTTCATAGCCTTTTGGCAAAGTCCGAGATCAGATAGGATTTACAGCGGGAACGAGGTGGAACTCGAGATCAACACTATCAACCACCCCATGTTCCACCTCAGCAGCTCCGGGGAGCTTACTCACTACCTCTGCAGGTTTCTCAAGTTGTAGTCTAACTCGTTTATGACCGTCATTGTCAGTCTTCCACGAGACAGTCGCAACATTGTCTTTACCCAATGCCACCTTCGCTTCAATCTCTCGACTCAAAGTCAGGCGAGGCTTGAAAGAGATCTTGGCGGAGCCTGCTTTCAAAGGGAAAATCCCCGCCAGCTCAGTACAGTACTCGTATATCGGAACACTTCCCCACGCATGACAGTCAGATCTTTGCCGCACATCATCCTCCGCCCACGTCGTAAGATTATCCGCTAACATATCCCGCCATGGATCCCACATCTGCGTCCAGACGGATTCGTAGACTCCATCTCCTGCAATGGCAAAGGCTCTTAGCGCGTAAAAACGCATCATGTAGGAGCATTTCGAGAATCTCACGTTCTGGAACGACGTTGCAAGAAGACGTGCGGCATCCTCAGGGTCCGCGGCACCTGATAGCACTGCCCAGACTTGTGAATGCTCAGAATATGCTAAATCATCCGCAATATCAGCTGTCGAATCCGTGAAGTATTTACCATCGTAGCAGTGTTTTCGGATCGCTCTGAGGAGAGGAGAGATCCGTGATTCGTATTCGTCGGCATGACCTGGCCGGCCCACTTCTCGCAAGAGATTCGCGGCTTGCTTGAGTGTGTAGGCATAAAGCATGCTGAAGTGTGTATGCCGATTTGACTTCCTCCCTGATGTGGGAACTCCTTTATCCGGGTGAGAGTCTGTCGCGCCCCATGTGGTGACCCAGTCGACGAATTGCCATGCATCGTATGGTAGGTCGCTGACAAGCCCCAAGTCATCAATTTGGGAGTTGAAAAACTCAAGAACACCATCTATTCGCGGCAGAAAGGAACGGCTATATGCAGTGTCACCAAAGAACAGGTGGTGATCACATACTTGAAGAACCCAGTAGAGCGAGAATCCGGCAATTATTTGCGGGACATGTGAGGGAAATCGAGACTGCGTGAGACCTTCGTAGGTTACTGAGGCTGCGAAATTGCTAATGGCTTGTCGCATGAGCCGATCGTCTCCAGAGATGAGATAGTGGAATAACCCAACTTGGCGACTATCGCCTGAGTATCTGGAAATGTTTAATTCAAATTTTTTTCACTGGGATAACTGTTATGGATTTGCTTACTGAAGTTGCTCATAGAATGGGCAGTCTGAGTATCCATCAAACATGCAATTCCGCATGGTTCTGATTGATACTTCCCAAATCTTCTCACTGTGATCATCGCCTGGCTCTATCCAGCTAGACTTCAGTGCGAGCGGATAATTTATTTGCGTAGCTTCGAAAGACTCGAATTCAATTGCTCCAGAACCAACAGAGATCTCTAATCGCAACACCCGGAAAGTACGAAACCAAAAGGGCTCGTAGGTAATCGACTGTGATTCGACGAGATCAAGTTCAACCTCATCAAAAGGGCCGATTATCATTCCTCCAGCATTCAAGCGGTCTTTCTTATTTCTAAAGAAAGGGTAAGAACGAGGTTCGAGCTCGTACCCCTCAGAATACGTAACCTTGATCTTGATACTTGATTTCTCGCTCGACTTGAACTTCCAGCGAACGAAAGCTGTCGAGTGAACGTCTGCCTGTAAATCAAGTTTATGGTAGGAACCACTGGGGAGATTCAAAGGTATGTTGGAGCCGAAAAGATCGTTCCATCTCTCCAATTCAATGTCACTCTTGCAAGCCCGGATTGTGTTTATTACACAAATACTCTCCTCATACACGGGAATCGAACGCTTCCGCAGCCGCCAGGGGAGTAGATCCCCATTTAGTGTTCCCATGCCGTATGCTCGTGGGGTCACAACTTTACTCCTGCTGATGGGAGAGATACGCTCATTTATCTATGCAAATTCTGTTAGGAGCTTGAAATGGACAAGATTTTGATTCGGTGGTTACTTGCATGTAGGAAGACATCGTCTATCAAGCCTGATGGAAAGGCAATACTTTCATCTATCTGCGCCTCCCACCCAGTACCAGAAGCCAGATCCACGTTCGCATCGCCTGCACGTACACTGCCGTATACAGTCAAACCAGGAAATGCCGTCCTCTCAAACGGCGATGCAGTTCGAGTAGCCACATAGTATCGTAGAACTAGGAAAACAATCTCGTTCTCGCCAGGCTTCAAAAATGGTGCTATGTCTAAGGAGTCATAGTACCAGATCAAAAGACTGCTCCTCGATGGTCCAATAGCGACATGAGTCCCATTCACATAAAGCTTGTATCGAGTATCTGCGGAGAAATGTAGCAAAGCTTCATTGGGCTGAGAAGAAAGAACGAAATGCCGTGAGAATCTAACGATTCGTCCAGCTGTATTGTCCGTGGAGCTGTCGACCCAATCTGGATGCCACACCCAGTTAGCATTGAGGCGATTGATGGTCTGTAGAAATTGTGAGTTTGTGTTGACTCCTATATAGCTTCAAGAAAATGGAGATGGTATCATACCTCTTGCTCACTTGCTGGGACCTTTGACGTCATGATCACGGTTACTGGGTACCTTTTAGGTGAAACACAGACTGCGGTACGTACAAAGGAACCGACAAAAGATTATGTGTAACCAAAAATACTATTTGAAGATACCTCATCAGTCATCAGAAGGGGTAGGAGCAGATCTTGGCGCTGAATGAGGTACAGCGCTCGCTGATGGTTACACCGAAGCGGGTGGCTTCGAGCTTGCAGTACTACTACAGTATTAGACCGCGATGCATAATGATGTACATACTCCGATTCAGTGCATCTTTTCCAAGGATCCCCTGTCCGCAGCATGAAGCTGCCGAGGCTGCGCGACACGTGCCAGTTGTACGAAAGCATCCCATGGTTGGCGTGTCTCGCTTACTTCAGACGAACATATTCGTTTCCGGCCAATGTTTACAGTTTGAGTCAATCCCTTACGCGAAGTCGCTCCAGCGGCCCGCTCCCTCGACCTTTGGGCCTTCGCCTGGCGAGAACATACCCAGGAGTTCATACTCAGTACATTATAAGATAAGAGAAGTTCTGTAAGATAGAGAGCAAATCATACATGATCTAGGCTATGTAGGCTTAACACTGGCTTTATCGTGCCTAAATATATACATAGAAATAAAAGATTGACATTTGCTTCCTAGTTATACTTGAATCTCGACAATGAATTGTTAAGGACTATACTTAGGAGCAAGAGCCTCATATCATCAAACAGGTGTAGCTTTGCGAAGTCGTCTTCCTGCCTTTCGTAGAATATCCAATTGCTTCAATAGTGACTAGACCTCGATGAGCAAAGCTTCAGAAGCCTTGAGCACAACCGTTGCACTCCCTCCAGCTACTGTTATGGCTTCATTTACGGCAGTGCCTTTTATCTCACACGTCCCGTCTTCGAACGTCTGCCCACCCACCGTAGGAGATTGACCCTGATCTTGCCTAGACGTTGCGCTCGGAGCTGTGAGTCGCTTTGCTGTAGCTGAAGTGGCGCTCAAGCCTGTGAGCGTGAAGGATTGTGAAGTTCTCGTTCCCGAGGCGTAGTAGTCGGAATTGTAGAGCAGGATTCTGACCAGCTTACCCCCTTTGTAGATGCCATAACCTGCATATGCCGTGGTTGCACTATCTAGAGGTGCTATTTGGTCGGCACCGGCAAGAGCGAGCGTAGCGAAATATGCGCCATAGTATGGTGCTCCCATGCTGTAACGTCCCCACCAACAGTATTGACCTAGTTCCAAATTAGGCTTCTCCCTTCAACTGCTTATTGTTTCCGTATGCGAAAGGCTCATAATGCAAAAAAGAACTCACAGTTTCCCACAGTGCCCTGATGGAAGTAAATCGCCTGCACAGTCGGTCAGTAAGCTAAAGGTGTTTGCGTGACAAGACAACCTACCTTGGTACCAAGGAGCAGGAGTTGCATGGAGTAATCCATCAGCCAAAGAGCAGAACCAAATGTGGGACTTATTCCTCCGCCACCTTGAGTTGCTAGAGTGCCATGTTAATGATCGGATATTGGATATTAAGGCCGGTCGACCTACCGGAGTTCGTTTCTCCCATAACATAATCTTTTCCGGCGGACTTAGCAGCAGAATATTCCGACCTGTATGGCGCCACCTGACTAGCAATACCACTGTGACTCATCAGAGCCGCGAGGTTTGCGGTGCTCTGTGATTGCGGATAGTTGTGGGAGCTGAAGTCCTTTACATATCCGAGAGCGCTGCCTTCGACAGCAGCCAAAGCTTTGTTGTTCATGGGGGAGACGCCGAAGTAGACACCTGCCGAGAAGATGTTTGTGGTGGAGAGAGCGGAGCCGATTGCAGATTGCCATGAAACTAGGCTGGCGTATTCCCTGGTAGCCGTCCAAGCCGATCCGCCTGCAATTGGATCTGAGGCAGTAAAGACTGTTGCCAGCATTAGTGTCTGCCGAGATGATATTATTCTATGAAATCAAGCGCCTTACAGTTTGGCTCATTCCCAAGTTCGATGGCCTCTAGATTGCTCATCGAGCTGGTGGCTTTTGCTGCTGCCGCGAGTGTATTTTTCTGATCGTTCAAACGGCGATTTAAGCCTAGTTATTCCTTACTTAGAACCATCGTTGAAACGTTTTGTGAGGACAGATGTATACCTAAGGTAACTTTTCCACCATATGTATTTGCAAGAGACATGAAAGATGGACCAAATGTCAGGGATGCAGGGGCATCACCGGGTTTTGAAACTGTGTACGTCACTGGTGCTGAAGAAGAGGCATCGTACGTTGCGCGATCTCTATATCACAACGTAAGTCAGAAGTTGAACGTACGATATGTGGAGGATATTGGAGCAATCTACCCTGTTGTACCTCCAATTCTCATTGGTGGCCATACTCCTGTATGTTGCTGCATATTCCTGAGGCATTGCTTTGTTGAGGGAACATCATTCATGTATGCGGGAAACGCAAAGAATTCAAGCCTATGAACATATTAGAATTGTGTTATACGAATTGTACAATGTCAAAGATTTTGGGGTGGAACATACGAGACGCCGATGGGTGCCAGATTCAATCGAGGACTCGCATTTGATGGTGGTGTGGCTGAGACACTGAAAGTGACTGCATTAGCAATTCCCAACAGAGAAAGCTGCCACAGCTGAAGAAAATGGTAGCCCATGTTCGCGAGCCTGTGTTTGGTGTCGTGATATACGGCAAGAAAAGAGCGGGATATATCAAAATGCGGACTCAATGGGTACAGTAATCACATTCTTGAGAGACAGAAGCCGTAAATAGGGGATGGTGTTCAAGGTTCATCTCATGTTTTATACTTTTGAAACTACGTAATAAGCCGCCAGTTACCCAAAAAGCTTCCCTTTTTTGCTCTTGGTGTCCTATTAATAGTATGTTAATGTCAACGGCAGTTCAATGCTTCCTTTGTACCAGTGGTATTGTATCAGATAGGATACCAAGTATCAAGCTCGAGGCGATGATTATCCTCCAATTGTTTTTGTGGTCGCTCTGAGATGCCCCGTCACGAACCTTATACCTTGCTAGACAGACGTTGCTTGTCATGCACGGAAGTACCCCGCATTGCATCCTGGGAGTCTGCCATTCTGCTCCGTTCGCAAGTTAGTCAGATCATCAGATGATGAAAAGCTCCCTAGGCTTGGACTCATCGCCGAGATTGAGATCAGGCGTATGGATTCAACGGGAAGCGAGGCCGCTAACCGAGCGAATGGAGAATCTGGGGTCCGGGGATGGCGGACAGAAGTATTTGGCAGACGCGCCACTAACATCAAGCCTCGGGGCTGATTGCTTAACTCGGGCAGGTTCCTATGCATCCCAGACCCATATCTGCATCCTTCGAACTTCGAAGACAATATCACAAGCTGGCCAAATCCTAGAGGCTTGCTTCTTCTATGCAAGAGGCGTGCCTGCGATTCTGAACCGGGGAAATGAGAGCTGAGGATAGTTCACACACATTCCATACTGTCCCATACTGGTTGTACCCCATATTTCCCCCGCAGCCTCAATCCCAAAATTTTACAAGTAACAGAATGAGGACCCCTACAGTAATGGTGCTCTCAATATTTCACCTGGCAGATACCCACCGAGCCAATCACATGGCTCCGCCGGCAAGAAACTCAATTTTGAATATCCGAATCAGATGGATCCCGCCCCTATCAGGTTGAACAACTCCTGGTACCCTGGTATCTGTTGGAGCCAAGACCTGAATGTAGGTAGTGTATCTAGGCAAGTACTTAACATCCCCATGTCCCAACCGTGATCGAGGTGGTAGCAGGTATCAGCAGTCTCTCCTCGATCAAGATCTAAGGCAACGCTTGGCATTCTTCCGGGACTGTCACATTTCTTCCACGATTGCCTCCTCCTTCGCATTCAGCCTAGATCATCCTTGCGCTGTCAATGGCCGCTTCGACAATGGAAGATGGTAACCAAATCGCCAAGAGCCACGCCGAAGTCGAGAAGGTGGAGTCTGTTACCCACCAGGAGGTGCCAGAAAAGACTCGACACGATGGCAACCACCACCAGATGCGATCGGAAATTGACGATCTCTCCGGGTGGCAGAGCGTGAAGAAACAAAAGCTCATTACCATCGTGGCTATGGCAGCTGCGTTCAGCGCATCACTCGATGGATACCGTAAGTAACTTCTGACATTATGAGCATGAGATGCGGGGATTAGTTTTCTTTCTTCGAATTACTCATGCTCATTTAAACGAATAGAGATTACTCTCAACGGCGGTATTGTGTCTAATAAGGGATTCATTAAACAAATGGCATCTCCTGGGACAAAAATCATCGATGGCAAATACATTTCTGCGTGGGGTGGAATTCAATCGGCTGGCCAAACGATAGGTCAGATCGTAAAGTTTCCAGCAGCAAAACTACTTTGGTATCTTAACTAATTCTCACAGTTCCTTCAATTTGCAACGGAGGCGTATGGACGCAAAGCCGCAATGTACATTCTTTGGGCTTTCCTGACTGCAGTAAGTACAATTACTCCATGAGTCTGCGTCCGAAGTCATAGTGCCTGGTAGGGTCAATATAGATATTGAAATCTAATGATCGATCAGAGCATCTTCGCGGAAACGTTTGCAACATCTTGGGAGCACTGGCTCATAGCGAAGTTACTTTCCGGTTGTGGTGTGGGCATGCTTCAAGCCACTTTGCCTGTCTACCTGTCTGAGATTGCCCCGACGAATCTGAAAGGACTTTTTATCAATGCCTACAGCTTGTAAGCATTCTCCTGGGTATTACCTGCTAGTGCTTTTCCTGTTCTCAATAGCTTCTCGAAGCAAGACTAACAATATTTCTTAGTTGGTTTGTTGTTGGGCAGCTTTGCGGAGCTGTAGCCCTCAATTCTCTACATAACATCAAGCCTCTCGATTTCCGGACGCCTATCTATACTCAAGTAAGTTCTAACATATCCAGGCTGTCCATACGAAATGAAATAATGCTGACTTGTTGAAGTGGGCAATGGTCGGCGGGATGTTGCTCATCTTTCTATGCGTTCCAGAGAGTCCTTGGTGGCTTGTCAGTAAAGGCAAGGTCGACAAGGCAGCAAAAGTACTTCAAAAATACAACGGACACCTTGAAGGTTATAATGTTGATGAAATGATTGTGAGTCTCTTTTCCAATCCCCAGTCCCACAACCTTTCAATCCATCTGGTCATTTGAGGACCTCTTAATTGACTTATTCATTTCAGAGCATTATGAGTGCTACCATCGAGGAAGAACGCCAGCTTGCCGAACAAAATGCCGAACTCGGACCAATGGCGGTCTTCCAAGGCCGCAACCTGATCCGTTTCATAATTGCTTCATGGCCCAAGATCACGCAGCAGCTTGTCGGTTTGAGCGTCTTCAACACTTATGCCACATACTTTTGTAAGTGAAGTCATTCAAAAATCAATACCTGTCTCAGCTTACACTTCCTGTTTGTAGTCCAGTACGCGGGAAACAAAAACCCCTTCCTCGTCACCGTCATCCTGACATGTGTGCAACTGCTCTCTCTCATCATCACGGCCAGCTCAACTGATCAGTTTGGTCGTCGACCCTTGACGGTGTATCCTTATGCGATTACCGTCCTCTCCGTCCTGTCTCTTGGAATCACTGGTTGCTTCAACTACAAGACCAAAGAGACAAGTTCTTTACTTGTTCGTCCTACTCCTTATCGAATCCTCCAACAGACCAAAACCTAACAATTCTACCAGATCTTCTTTGCCTGTCTAGCGACATTTTCGACAACCGGAGCATCAGCTATCGGATACGCATACGCGGCTGAAATTCCACAGCAGCGCTTGCGCGCGAGAACTGCTGGTTGGGCGCTCGCGCTGTCCAATATGGTGGCCATCATATTCAGTTTCTGTACACCACTGATGATTAACGGAACAGTGAAATGGGGCGTCAAAACTGGGTTTTTGTAAGTAGTGAACTCCGTGGATCTCTTGGTCACGAGGCGAAGGAAGAGATTTGAACTGTCACTAATTCGAGATATAGTTTCGCTGCGACTGGCTTCGTTGCTGTGGTTATCGCCTGGTTTATTCTTCCTGAAGTTGCACGACGCACACCAGCTGAGATTGATGAATTGTAAGTCCTGTTTCCTCTCGACAGGGGAATCTATCCAGAGGACTTGTGAGACTGATTGTATGTTGTAGGTTTGAGAAGAAGGTTCCTCTCCGCCACTTTAAGAAGCACGTCACGGATGTTGAACTATATGCCAATGTGTCGAATGAGAAAGAAGAGAAGATTCATGCGCACGATGAAGTCTGAGCGTCCTATCTCGAGATGGGGCAATTTCATCTGTGGCGATGTAATTTGGGAATCTTTTAGTAATCTCGATATCTTAGACCATCAACTAAGAAAGTTGGCAAAAAGTAAGACTGACCGTATATCGCGAAGTGATAAGTTCCAGAGCTTGTTCCTACCTAAGATACAGCATACGGCACTTTGAACCAGACACACCGGGCAAATAAGTAGTGGTGTTTATGAGACTTTCGCATGATCTATCAGCCTAGACTAAGTAAGAATCATACTCGAGGTTGGGGAAAACTCGTCTCTAGCAAAGCGATTCTCTGTTCACCTTGATAAAGTCATCAATTCGTGATAGGGCTTAAGCTTTGGAGAATCACTTTACCAAGTAGCCTGTGATTCAGAGTCAAAGCCAATAAGGCATTGCAGGACATTACTTAAGTAATCCTTCAAAATCATGTGAATATTTAATGCCTTTCCTTCATTGAGGCATCTGCTTTGCCGGAGATGGACTTGCTTGCCTTGCCTTGCCTCGCCTCGACTTCGTAAATGCTCTCTCGCTGTAGATAGAGAGCTAGCTTCCGCCACGTGTAAATCGGCTTAGGGAGAGAGAGACTCGTTGATTTTGATTGGATATACTACCCATGATTGGTCGGGTTAAGAAAAGAGAACGGTCTCTGGAGTACTGACGTATGTGCTTGTACTACGTACAGCACGAGCCTCAACGCAAGACGTACGATAGAAACAGAGTACTTCCGTAGGTATAATGTCTCCATGAGCATATCTGCTGAAGGAGAGGTAGGAGGGCTATGACAACAGAGATCTCGAGAACTCGGTTAATTGTCCGTTTGGTTACTTGCCCACCTTGCACTCCTTCACACGCATAGCTAGCTTGGCAATAAGTTGATTGATTCCTGAGGAGCAATTCTCTTCACGTGATTTGGTCATCTGATCACACGCGAGGTCTCAAAAGCCGACGACTACCTCGTTAGTATAGACAGACAGATACAAATCTAGTGTGATTTTGATAGGGTAGGTTGTCTTGCTACAGGCGGCGTCAATTCAAGCCCGACAGACCCCTTTCCAGTCATTCATTCAGTCATTCATTCAGTCATTCATTCTTGATCGCTTTCTGAATCTTACTTTTTGTTTGCCTTCAAAGCCCGATCTTGAATCTTTACCCATCTATCTACCTACGGAAGTGTAGAGTGTGTAAACAGTTTACCAAGTGAATCAACAAGCAATCCACATCTATCTTGGCAACGACTTTCTCGCCTGCCAAAAACTAACTTACTTCTCATATGCTATGCTATGCCAGGCCACGCACGAAGGAAAGAGGAAAAGAAACGAAAAAGCCCGAGAATCCTCGAAACAGAATTTCACCCAATCATCATCTCCGCCCTATCCCATGCCGCTGCCAGTGTGCCGCAGGGGATCAGAATCAAGCTACCCCTACCAAGACACTTATCCAAGGAGAGTCTAGCGAGCCGCGTCGCCCTGCCAAAGCAAGGCCCGAGCCAAACGCTTGGTTGAGATTCGAGCGGCCCGATAGTACAGTATAGTATAGTAGATGCGGCTGTGCCTTGGAAGGATGAGAAAGTCGTGGGTTTTAGTGGGAGTGAGTGGAAGTGAGAGGGGAGGCTAGAGAGCTCTTATCGCTCGCCCATTATCGGTACTGTAGTACGAAAGCGTACGTACTTTGTTGTGTGGTGTTGAGGGTGAGGGTGAGGGTAGGCGAAGAGAAGGGCGTGAGAAATAACATGTGATGATATGGGGATTGGAATGCACGGCAATGCAATGTTTGGTTTCGTGGAAGCATACAAGCAATCGATTGGCGGTAAGATACCAGATAAATGGATAGAAGTGCGGTACTTCGTATTATAAACGGATGCAAATTTCATCTCGCGAAAGCTCTGTTTATCGGATAAAACACACAACCCTGCCTGCACCAAAAACATCCTGAGCCAATGCTGTTGATACCCAACCAAGGTACGGTATTTAGTTGAGGTTGTGCTGGGATTACTTATTGTATGTCCTTGGTATCGTCACTGCACTCTGTGATTAGCATCATTTACTAGTACTTTGTTTGTACTTACGGAGGGAATACAGTATTATGGGCTTGTTTACTGGTATCCATCCATACGCGAATCATCTCTTGCGTGTCCTGTACCGTCAACACCTTTCTCCTGGATATCGGTATCGCAGCCTCAGCCCTCCCCTTCGTACAGTAGGAGGAGAATCGACATATGCACGACTAGTCCTTCGCGACTCCACATCCATTCATTGCATTAGGACCAGATAACGTTATCTTTCTATCGCCGAAAACCAAGGCACCAGTCATTACCTACCTAGTACCTACCTGAGGCTAAAGGTATATTTGCTTACCTTCCAAGGGGCTACCCACGAGCACCCCCGTCCGTCCAAACAAAAGCTTGGTCCTGGTGCCCCTTCGCCTTCGCCTTCGCCCAGTCTCGACCTCTCACCCAATCTTCAATATCAACATTCTCTCAATTGCACTTTTCCTCTCGAACAGAAACGCGTCAAGAGCCGCAATTAACCCTTGCAGGATACTCAATTGCTGCGCAGAGCTGTTCTTGTTTTGTTGACGCTCACCATGTTCGCCAAATCCCTCACCCAAGCTGTGTTGCTTGCCTGCTTAGCTGTCAGCTCCGTCCATGCAGCTGTACCACAAATCTCGATCAAAGGCACGAAATTCTTCTACAGCAATGGCACACAGTACTACATGAAGGGTGAGTTCGCCACAAGCTCTGCGAGTGTTTAATTAATCGTTGCTAAGGGATCGCATATCAATTGACTCCTGCCGATCCATTAATCGACACTGAACAATGTCAACGAGATGCCAGCCTGATGGGACAATTGGGCGCCAATGCTATTCGTGTATACCACGTTGATCCTGAGGGAGACCATACCGGTTGTATGACTGCTTTCGCGAATGCTGGTATCTACCTGTTGGTTGACTTGGACACTTTCGAGACCGATATCGATCCAGTACGCACCAATCTTCCATAGCAGAGATTCAAGCTAATCTTCCGCAAAGGGAAATGCATCATGGAATAAAACGCAATTCGACGCCTTTGCGGCTGTTATGGACGCCTTCCACACCTACGATAACACCCTTGGTTTCTTCATCGGTAACGAAGTGATTGCACTCAACAACCAGTCCCTCGCCGCACCCTACATCAAAGCTTCTGCCCGCGACATGAAGTCCTACAGAGATTCCAAAGGATACCGCAAGATCCCAGTAGGATACTCCGCAGCAGACATTGCCGAGCTACGTCCCATGCTGCAAGACTATCTAGCATGTGGTACCAATGCCTCAGAAGCAATTGACTTCTTCGGCTTGAACGCATATGAATGGTGCGGTCCAAACGACATGAAAACATCCGGCTACAACAACCTCAACGCCTTCGCTGAGAACCTCAATATCCCAATTTTCTTCTCCGAAACAGGCTGCAACACCGTTCGGCCGCGTGATTTCCAGGACCAAGGCGCTATCCTAGGTCCAGACATGAACGAGATCTGGAGTGGAGCCATCATCTACGAATGGATTGAGGAAGCTAACAACTACGGCCTTGTCTCATATGGTGCTCCTGTGCCCCCAACAGTTGTGGCAACAGACGTCGAAGGTGGTTTCACGCGCAGAGGAAAGCCTACACCAGTTGTCCCGGATTTCATGAATCTTCAAAAGACCTGGGCGACCCTCCACCCCAAGGGTGTTGCCAGTTCAGATTACACTCCTACTATCACCCCTCCTGCGTGCCCAAGTTCTACTCCTGGAGGATGGCTTGTGAATGGAAATGTCCCCCTTCCGAGCCTAGGCCAGGCTTTGCAGACTGGTACGCCTACAACGGGGACTCAGACTGGAAGTGCGACGGGGAGCAGTGCGAGTGCGAGCCGTACGACGAAGGGAGGCGCTAATGGAGGGAAGGAGATCGCGGGGTGTAGTGTGGGATTGGTGGCTGTTATGTTGGGGTTCATGTTTTATGCTTGAATATATCACATGGTTAACAGTTGTGCCATTCGGATTCTGGCAATATTCACAAGGCATGCACGCAGGTGCTTCTCAACCTGTGGTGGGATGAAGGAGGATTAATGGATGATAAGGATGAGAGTTCGATGGGGATGTTGATCTGTTTGTGATACAAAATACCTGGCATAGTTTGCGAGCGAGCGCATGAGATACACGACAGCGCGGCGTTATGTGGAGTACATCTTTGATGTCCATGGGAGGGAGTTCTGTGAGCATTTTCCAGGTGTTTATGGTGGATCTTCCTATCTCTCTCAAGAGAAAGATTCTGAAAGGGAAAAGAGCAGTGAAAATGAATGGAAGATCGATGGATGTGGATTGTCGATTGGCTGCATATGTGGGCTGTGGAGACACAAGATACAGATAATGTCTATGTATGAAGCAGAACGAAGCAGTTGTAAATACATACCACAGATATAATGCACCAAAGTCCTTGAACCCTATTCGTTTTCTTTGCTCGTGTAAAGCGCGATAATTTGCAATTGCGACTGTTTAGTTGGAAGATAGTGCAAAGTACTATAGGTAAGATTCGAGATCAAAAAGATATCTTCCTTCTGCGTCAAGTTCACCACGCGGTTATCTCAGAAAGGACAGGGAGATCCACAGGGTGTGCCACGGTGTGGTGTGCTTCATCTCTCTGGTGTTGCTCTTTCTGACGAATTTAGGTGGCGCTACCTCCGTGCTGTGATTAAGCGAGTCCTTGCTTCCACTACGTGCTTCAGCAAGGCATCACGACTTGGCGTTCCGCACACGCTCCTGTATGCGGGAGGAGACACTCGCTGAAGGGATTTTTTTCCTTTCCTTGCACTGACTGTCCTTTGCTAGTAGAATGGCTTGATATCTTATCTTTGGGGGCCTGGGTAGGGATGGGGGCGTGTAGAAGAAAGAGGAAATGAAAGCAGAAGAAGCGGTTTTTTTTTTTGGGTTGTTGATTCTGATGTTGATATTGACCTTGATCTTGATCTTGATCTTGATCTTGATCTTGTAACGAGAAAGAGATATGAGATGTGAGATGTGAGATGTGAGATGGAAGAGGTGTGAGATGGAAGAGAAGAGAGGAGTGGAGTGGAGTGGAGTGGATAAGATGGGATAGGATAGGATAGGATAGGATAGGATGGGTATAAAGTACGATGTACCCCCTTCTTTCTTACCTCTTGAAGATAGAAGATAGAAGGAATCACCTACGCTTCCATTTTTTATCGATTCAGTACTCTTGATTTCGAATTTTCGAATCTCTAGGTTGAGGGGGGGAGTACTTTGTGTGCCGTACCTTGGCTTTGCTGACGTTCTTGGAACTTCATGTATCTGTAGCAATCATCGTATCTCGGCCTTCATTCAGGGACTGGAGTTGAGAGATTTGGTGTGTTTGAAGAGATCAAGAAACTGGAAATATGTTTCCTAGTTGGTTGCGGACGTGCGTTGTTCCAGTACGGTCTGAGAGTCTTTATAGGGTATTATACTATATTTGAGCATGATTTGTTCCTATCTAGGTCCTATAATGATATCCCATTACTGCCTCTTGAAATCAAGAAACTTATTCTGGAGAACTGGTTGATCGGATATTCATTATCGTCTTCCAGCGCGGGAGTATCTCGAAACGTGAGATTGGAAGTACTCATGAGAAACGAAGTATGGCGCTGATCTTCACGGTTGTTGAAATGGTCACGCGAATGATTCACCCAGGGATTTCTAAAGGTAAGATTCGTTCACTCTCTTTGCTCGTGGCGTCATTTCTCTTCCTTTGGATTATCAACTCTCAAATGCCTTCAATAGCAGTTGGATTTCAACCTCATCTGAGCTTTCGAGAATATTCATGGAAGAAGAGAACCACTGCCATCGTTTTGAATGATGCTGACGCTCTTCTTTTGATGCGTCTCAGCAATCCTCTTCAATTATAAACTTTCGCGATATTAAAAGCTGAAGCTGATAATTTCTCTTTGGAAGTTCACGTTGGCTTCTGTTCACCTTTCAGTGTCTTACGGAAAGGAGCTTTCACATTGAAGACTGAAATCAGACCTTGGCTTACCTTTACTGAAGAGTTCACCTTCAAATTCAGTGAAAGTACGCCACACACTGATTCTTCATTAAGCCCCTGTCAGAAAAAATCTCTACCCTCTCGCCTCCTCTTCTGTCAAGTCTACAACACCTTCCATTCAGGTTGAGACGACTAGCTCAGTTGTTGTCAATTTCTGAAAGCCAGATTCTTCAAAATCACGACGAAAAGAGGCTTCTCCATAATCTCTCAAGTTTGCCATTATCTGGTCCCTCTTCGCAACTCCCAAAAATAACGTCCAACTCAACACTACACACCGCTGACAATAAATCCAACAACCTCGAAAATGGTATTCCACCACTTCCCAAACCACTTCATCGATCCAGATGACCACTTTGACACCGTCTCCCCAGTCTACAGCCACAGCCCAGCCTCCCCTCTTCCCCATCTAGCCATCATCCCGACACGCTCCACAACCTCAACTTCCTCCCCTCTCATTTCACCCACCTCTCCGCTTCCTATTCTCAGAGGCCCATTTCCCTCTCCACTCCTGCCACCAGAAGGACTGCAGATCCGACTTCGAGATCAAGATGCCGTGCACGCAGTTTTAGACTCTGCTCTTCTCTCAAAAGCGCAGAATGCATCACAATATGAATCCCATTCTCAACCTCAAGACACCGACGGCTACTCGTCCGACGAAGAAAATGGAGAGAGGGTTAGGGGTCCACTAGGTCCGGCACCAATGCTCGATGAAGCACGCATGGTAGCTAAAGGTCGATTTGAGGCCATGGAAAATGAAGATGAGCTGCGTGAGAGAGAGGCGGTGATGGTGCTGGATTGGTTTGTTAGGGAGAGAACGCCATACGTAAAGCTGGCTAGTGAGAGGCTGCAAGCGGTTTTTGGGGAGAAGAATAGCATGGGATTTGGTGAGTTTATTTTTGTCTTGTTAACGGTTGGTTTGGTGTTCCTGCTTCTGAGGATGAGATTCCCTTGCTCTTTTTGAAACGTACCACGCCTCAGTCTTTGCGAAGGCATTCTTAAGGAATTCTGTTGTATCTTTTTCAGGTTATGTTCTGCTCTTATTCCCATGGGTTAGAGTGGTCTATGGTGTCGTGTTTCTTAAACAAGAGTTGAAATCACTTGCTGACATACTCGCAGAACTACCAGAAGTCCCCTTAAACATGACACCATCCTTCGGCCGACGCCTATCCACCTCCTCAGGGCCATCGAACAACAGCCTGTCGCCATCCTCCTCGAACAACAACGATCGGCGTAAAGACAGCGGTATTTCCATGCACCAACAGTCCCAACAACGCAGTCCTTTGAGTCCAATCAGCCCATTTGGATTGCACCAAGTGGACGAGAAGACCGGTAATGGATTGAGAGAATGGCTGCTGAGAAGAGGAAAGGAGACTGGCACGCAGAGAAAGAGAGGGTGTAGGAGCATTTCGTTTCATGACTTCACACCTGATATGCGGACGGGATTGCATGCGAACATTTTGGTGGCGCATTATAACGGGGGTGGATTGCATGAGAGAACGGATGTTTACGAAGTTGATTTGTAAGTCTCATTTTTCCTTCTCGATTGACAGTTGATCAAAGTCAAGGAGAAGAGAAGTCGCAAAAGCTGTAGTAGACGAAAGCTAATAAATGTCCAGACCAACGACATACACAGACCCAACCACCAACCTGCCAGCCCAAGGCATCCAAACCTGGCTCTGGTTCCTCATCTCCCGTCCCATGATCTCCATCTGCCCAACTGAAACAAATACCGACCCTGCCATCTCCTATTCCTGGAAACCTAACAGCTACCGCTCTTCACCACCTTCTACCATTCGTCCACCTCCCGATTTTCCTATGCCAATCCCAACATCCTACGTTGTGTTTGCCTGTCCCGCCAGCAACGTAACCGAATATCCCGATTGCAAAGACGACTCTGCACCATGCGAACCTCGTTTCACTGCACAAACTCGCTCACATATCCAGGGTATGGCGCCGTCGTACTTGACTTCTCATGCACACCCATATCCGCGTCATAGACGTACTGCTTCTTCTTCCCCTATGGTGAAGAAAATCTACAAGAGAAAAGACTACGATTTCTCATTCCAAGGTATTCCGCTCTTCGAATTCTCCTCGTCCACATTCAGCACCTCCACGTTCTCCCTCCTGAATGTTCCCACTCGTGCAACTTTCGAAATTCTGTCTATCGACAATCTCGGCTCTTGGTATCCCTCTGACCGATCTGGCCTCTGCTCTATGAACGAATATCAGACCAGAGAGCGAGCTTGGATAGAAGAGATGGACAGCATAGGCAAGGAGGAACGGAAACTGGAGGAGAGAGCGGGTAGAGAGAGAGAGAAGGAGGATCCACATGCGAAGTTAGGTATGTGGTGGGAGAAATTCTATCAAGGCGTGTATAGAGAGGAGGGCAGGTGGAGGAGGGTGAAAGAGGCGATGAGTAGAGGATGCTGCAGAGTTGTTGTCAGATGGGTTGAGAGTGAGGTTGTGACGCCGACGAAGTCTTCTTCGGGGTTTGGGGGTGTGCTGAAGAAGCAGAGAGGGAAAACGAGTCCGCTTATGGATTTTAGCGAGGATGGAGAGGGTGATTCGGATATGAGTGATGCCGATTTCGATGATGGCCTTGGTCTTGGTATTGACTTGCCTGGGAGAGAAAGAAGCGCGAGCGGAAGCAGCAGGAAGATCAGAGAGCGTATCGCGGGAAGAAGACTCTCGAATGGAGGACAGGCTAGACTCACTCGGAGCGAGGCGAGACGGAAAAGTGGATTGGGTGTTTTTGCGACGAGTCAAGAGACTGTGGCTGGAAGTGGGGTATTGATTGGTATTGGACATGGTGCGGGTGTCGTTGGGGACTCGAGACGAAAGAGTGGTGATGCGAGGGATGAGCTGAACGAGAATTTTGGCGGTGAGGAAGGAACGAAGGATAACATACGCAAGAAGTAGGCCGACGACATGCTTGCTTCCTTCTTTCTTGCTTGTGTGTATTGCTTGAAAATGCACTTTTCCTTTGGCATACAGGGCCAGGACACCTTGAGAATGTCCTGTACTTCTCTTCTGACATTGTTTGTCAGCTAGAGAGGACAGCTCTACTCAAATCGCATGCCCCTGCTACCGGTATATATCTAAATAGCTGAACAAATCTAGGAGCTTATTCCCAGCTCTTCAGATGTCGTCAGACAAGCTCGGGACATGTTTAGCAGTGAAAAGTTCTCCTCTGAAGACATTCAAAAGTTGGAAATGGGCAATCAAGAGAACCGAATTAGGGAGACTTTAAGCGTAGGGAGCCTCTTCCACGACTTTGTCAGTAACGCAACGCACGTTTCATCTCCTTACAAATTCATGAACAAGTTCCAAAGAGCTTTATTTACCGGAAAGGTGGAAGCACCATCCATCTACCTCCAAAGTCATGCTTCTCGAACGAGAGTTACTCGAAAGGCTAGTCATTATACCTTATTGGACAATTGAAAGTTTTGTTGCACGTCGCAGCTTCGCTTGAATTTTCATTAGCGTGTTGACATGACAGTATGAATCCGGTATTATGTTTACATACTTCGCTTAAGTGTGAATAAATCATGTCAAGTAATCTCAAGACTAACTATGCGCGGAAGCTCGTCGTTCTCAGAACCATTGGCTTGTCAAAGTTGTGGAAGCCTTCTACGGCTTCAATATAACAGTTGTAGCGATGTCCTGTGATACGTTCGTGACTTCGAGTACGATATGCGACCTTGAATTGTATCTAGCCAGTTGTTGTCTCGCTGAAGATGACTTAGAATAGTCTTGTTGAATTTACCTCCAAAGTCTAGATGAGTTGGCATTCCTGCGCTTGGTTTGTTTTGCCCTCTAAGAAACCAAGTCACAAAACTACCTGGGACTTTGATAAACCTTGAAGCCAAAGTCATGAGTGTATTTGAGGACTTCACAATACCGACTCTCCAATGTCGTGAGACCGTTAGACGACTTTGAGATGGAGGGCTCTGGGGGGAATTGTGTAGTTTTTCCCAGACTTCGGTTTTGTGATTCATGATTGATTATCAGGCGATATTTTAAAGACTTTACACGTCGTGATGGAAAATCCTGAGACTATCTGAAGGCTTACTATAGCAAATATTCAAAGTCACGAGATTACTCCAGGAATTTGCTATTGTGATATTTTTTCGTTGACTTAGCCTATATCTATGTATTCAATATTTGCTGTATCTAATGCTTTGACATAGCACGGTGCCATCATCATGGCCATTATTAATTAGCTCGAGTCTGGTCTTCAAATCCAAGTGGACTGATGCTAGCAATTGGGTGTAATTAACAGGGTCAAAGTTTTGTTGCACGTCGCAGTTCGCTTGAATTTTCATTGGCGTGTTGACGTATGGATAAGGGAAGGCGGGAAAAGCTCGCTTAAATGTAAACAGCCCATGCCGAGCTTTTGTGTCTTCCTGTCCATCACTTCGGAGACTGGCCCAATTCGTATTCCGTGGAAAAAACCTTTATCTGGGCCTTGAAATATGATTGACTAAGTCCTGAAAATTTTCCGTGACATTACTAATCTCATTGAGTGATGTCATGGAATGTTTTCGTGATTTTAATAGCGTCGTATCGTAATATGCCCTTATTGGTATGAACAGCGACTTTTAAATGGTATCGATTGGTATATCTGAGCTACCTTATATGTCCAGCACTACTCTATCCATCAGCTGTAGTGACATTTGCCTCGGTATCGGATTTCCTGGACATTGGATTCTCGCAAGCCATTTGACAACGTGACAGTTCATGCAAAACGCGCCCCTGTAACTTCAAGCTTTCCATCACTCTAGGATAAGTACTTCCCCAGCTGGACCA
The DNA here is from genome assembly GCA_900074885.1 of Rhynchosporium graminicola. Taxonomy (NCBI): domain Eukaryota; kingdom Fungi; phylum Ascomycota; class Leotiomycetes; order Helotiales; family Ploettnerulaceae; genus Rhynchosporium; species Rhynchosporium graminicola. Next base: position 498,848 of record FJUW01000012.1, on the reverse strand, counting down.
TTCTCCCTCCCGAATAAGCTCGCACTTAAAGTTAAGCTGATTCCCGGAACTATGCCGTGGTAAAATTTTCCAGCATGATCCAACATCGCCTTGTAACTCCTCAGATACCATTGCATGTAGCGTTACACTATCACTTGCGAAGGTGATCATAGATTGTTCTTTCTTATACTCGTACCTGAACACAGAAGCAGCTCCTGGCAGCCCTAGTCCTGTAGGATCCCCGTCTTTCAATTTTGCATTCCATATCTCCAGCATCTCGAGCTCGGGCATGAAAGCGACAGCCCGGCCTGCACTTAGTAAAAGATTTTTAAGAAGCACGGAGTTATGCCGTGCTCGCAGAGCATTCGAGGTCAGAGTCAGGCTTCGAAGATTCTCCCAGGGGACCAGTTTAAACTCCATGGGGCTCCCGATTTGAGTTTGCCAGAATTGGAAGAAGAAATCTCTGGCGTCAATCAGGAAAGCTACTGATATGTTTTCGAGTAAATGGCTTCTATATGAGAATCTCATGCCTAGTGATCTCTTGTAACTGCGATCGGCGGCATCAGCTGGCAAGTGTAAGGTATCGTTAGACTCCTCGAAGATGTAAACGTTCCGCAATGTACTTGGTAAGTTTTCCTCGGCTAGGTACTTATTGAATCCTATAAGTTGTGGTGAAATATTAGCCAGGAGTTTTCATCCGGGGGTGCTTCACTTTAACGTACCCTCGTCAAATTCCAGTTGCTGCTGTGCATCGACATCAAACCATCCCTCGCGACGAAATTCTCTGAGGTTCGTGAAGCTCTCTTTGAGAAGCCTGCCGATAGAAGATCCGGAGATTTTCCGTGGGAATTGTCTACGAATAAGTAAGCTAGTCACCACTTCAACCTCCGGCCAAAATTCGAGCTCGGCGAGATGTGTTTTTTCCCAACGGAGCTCCGCCATCTCATTGTCCTGCGCCCGGCTAGGCTCAGCATCGAAAATCGGCCCACGTCCCAAATTGAACTTTGCGAGATCCCCACGTTTCAAGCGAAAATCGTACTTGTCGGGTCTTGTACGTGCCCAATTGATCTCCAGCGTGCCCATCAATCTCTGTTTGGCTTCTGTGCATATGAGACTTTTATCATCCCTTCTGCCATCAACCCAGCCGTGAAAATGGTCATCGAGACTTCCCAATTGCTCGTGCTCCTGGTGGTATGTTTCTCCTAGATAGGTCTCGGCTTCTGCAGTATTTCGGAGCTCACGATTGGGCTCAATCTGAAAATCCCTAAAAGTGTGTCTGTAATCACTTGGGGAATAAGCGCCGAGTTCCAGTTCCAGGCCTTTCATCTTCCGACCATAACGGCCCGGACTTGGCTCAAGGACCGTCCATTGGGACAGAACACTCAGTAGTCCATAGAGGGATCTGTTGAAGAAGTGATTGTTCCTATATCTTAAGTCAGAGATTGAGACTTGCCGAAAATGGAGACAAGATATGAGCAAATAATAAACGACAAAGAAAGATTTTATTTTATTTACCGGTCCTTTTGGTCATTGCTCTCCTTAGTTTGACAGACTGAGCAGTCGTACGCATCAAGACGAACACGGAGAAATATTTGCGCCAGATATCCTCGTCTATGAAATTTCGCTGTTAAGGTGTTTAGACCGTGTATCTTGTCATAGTCGAGAACAAGCCTTCGAAAATTCTGCTGTTCAAAAACAGGTTGCCACTCTCGACAGACGGTCGCATAGCCGGCACGGAGATAAGGCACAGATGGTTGAAATCGGTAATTTTCTACTACCATATCAAGAATCACCAACCTGATTTCGGCGGGTAGTTTGGACCAGTATTCTGGAAATGATTGGGTTTCGCAGAAATGATTTGGAGATGAATCTCGAGGTGATTCCTGAGCAGATTCCTGAAGAGGTTCTCCAAGAGGCTTCCAAGGAGATACCCGAGGGCTTCCCCAGGTTGGTATACCATAAATCGGCATGGCTCTTGAAATGCTGATAAGATGTTGTTTGGTAATCTGAGAAGCGGCAATTCAGTAGCTTGGGATAGATCCGCCTGGTGAATTCCCTGGACGAAAAGTGTATTTTTGGAAAAATCAACTTTGGAAAATGTTTCTAGAAAATAGGTAGTTGTGGGGTCATTATATTCGTACCCGGTTGTGAAACTAGTTTGACGAATTAATGCTGGGGCAGGCTTGTGATATGATCTCATGGGACCAAAGTGTAGGGACTAGAAATGGACCGGCAGCGTTCGGCATCGGGTATTTGAACGCCAGAAGCTCCAGTTCTTTCGCGCGCCTGAGGAATTCTAAACTTTTTAATGTTATAGTAGTATTGAACATTCTTCTATTCATAGTCAATGCTATATAACTCGAGGAGCGATTGGCTCTATCTCTATCGGCTTTCCACTCTTATTAATGGAGTTCGAGTAGGGCCTAAAAGAGACATTTCGGCGCTAGTAATTCCGAGCTACAAAGCAAGCCTCTTCAAGCCATTGAAGGCTCGCTTCGCAAGTAGAGCGTGTATATCTGGCGAGATCAATAAGCATATCTAACTACACTTGAGTCGAACCAGAGCCGGCGGTCCGAGCCTAAGTTGTCCAAGTACTTGCAGTGTAGGCCACTATGGAAGAGAAGGTTGAGATGTACCGGTACTTCCGATTAAGAAACACTAAATCAAAATTTTCATTCTCAAAACTAAAATATAAGACTATATGCAAGTGCCCCTCCGGAGGAAAGAATCGTGCAAGTCATCAAATGCTCAATCGTTACCAATAATTTAGCAGCAGTCTCTGCTTTGGAAACTAAATTTCCTGGTCCAATTTTCACTTGAAGTAGACTAGCGTCCCCAAAAACAAACGAACGAGGCTCTGTTTCGCTTCGCAACCTCGCATTGATTTTCCATTAACGTGACGTACTGGAATGGTGCGTGTTCACACATCCCTTTCTCGCTTATTTGTAAATAAGTACTGCCAAGCTTCAAAAGCCATCAGTCTTCAAGCACTTATTATGCTAGAGCAGTATCTGGATGTGTTGGATGAGACCTAATTTCCATTGTGAAGAACCTAAAATATTAGCATTGGGATGATGTGGATATCGAAAAGAACGGGGAAGTGCTGCTGCGGGTGGTATGATATGGTAGTAACATGAACCCCGACGGAAACTTTGGCGCAACAAACGCTGGAAAACGCTAGAAGCATGCACCGGCAATTATTCGCTGTCTTCAAACCTTCATATGCAGACCAGACTAGTTTAGATATCCAGCTGTTGAGTTCAGAACTCCTTTCAGTATCTGACCAATGAATGATTACAACATTTTCAACTGTTGAATTAATACGTCGTTCTTGAGAGCAATACTCCGCAGGTCAAAATTTTCCTCTCTCACCACTTCTCCTCCTCATTTGGGTAGACTCAACCAGTTGCACTCAAATGCTGTAGCACGTTTATCGAAAGCTTAGCTGATGTTGTGCATATATTACTAAGGTGACTGCATCGCGGGGCCCTCTAAATACATGCGCCGGGTAAATGCCTCCCCCCTTTCTTCACCTGGGAAACAAAGCTGTACTTCTAAGAATCTTAGGTCTTTTTCATTAAAGAGACATCTTATCCCCTAAAACGATAGCTACAAGTGCTCATTGTCAATTCTATTTACGGCACCAAGAGTTTCCTGATCAGTATACAATGTTCATCCTATTGTTGTGGTTTTCCGTTTGGCTCAACCTTGCCGATGCTCGCCGCAATTTTCCAGGCAAGGTTTTAAAAAGCTCCTCAGATGCTCTCCAAACGTACGACTATGTTGTAGTCGGAGGAGGTCTTACTGGGCTTGTCGTAGCTGGTCGACTTTCAGAGCATTCAGGTAGATTTTCTACATCGCACGTATGAGATCTTTTCTAAAAGTCGAAGAAATAACAGTTCTAGTCATTGAAGCTGGCGGTTTGTAAGTTGTGACCGACTTAGACCCTATCAAGCCTAAATTTTGATCGTGATTCAGCACCGAGGATGAAGACTGGATCACAAATCCTCTGATAACGTCTTCAAATATTCCGGGTTTCAAGAGTCCCAAGGGATCAAAGTACGATTGGAATATGATCAGTATATCTCAATCATATCTCAGCAATCGTGTCCTCCCACTCTCAGCGGGTAAGGTTGTCGGTGGTGGATCGACAATCAACGGTATGGTTTTTAATCGCGGATCTAAAGAAGAATATGATCGTTGGGAGAGCTTGGGAAACCCCGGGTGGAACTTTGAAGAAATGGTGTCATATTTCAAGAAAGCTGAAATTGCGACTCCTCCACATCCGATCCTTGAAGTAGAAGGCTGGGAAGTTGGCTACAATCCTGCTTATCACGGAGATTCAGGAAATGTACACACGAGTTTCGCAAGTTTTGTCTGGCCATCGACCAGTGAGTTCATTTGCTCCGGCCAATTCCAAGAGCTGACAGACCTTCGAAGAGTACCTGATAAACGCAATGAGGGAATTGGCAGTAACAATCATTCCCGATGCTATGGGAGGAACAACCTCGGGGGCATACTGGTTTATGCAGTCGGTGAGTATTCAATTGAGAAGCTCATTTTCCTTCCTTTTCTTTCCAATGTCTGGATATTCTCGTGAGACATGTATGCTCATACTCCCGAGATATCTTGTATTAAACTTTGGCTAAATCCTGGCGTGCTTAGGTAGATCCAACAAGCGAAACTCGGTCAACTTCTGAGGAGTTCATTCATCACAAAAGACAAAATTTACATCTCTTGATTGATAACACGGTCACACGAATCAACATAAAATCTGGTAGAGCCCAAAGTGTGGAGTATGCAGTTAACAAAGACGCCAAGATACATTCCGTTCAAGCCTCAAAGGAGGTCATCCTAGCTGCTGGAGCACTACGCACCCCCCAAGTACTTCAGCTCTCTGGCATCGGCGAGAAGTCGCATCTCTCCAAGTTAGGTATCAAGACCGTGGTGAACCTTGCGGGAGTCGGTGAGAACTACCATGACCATACCAGTGTCTTCACTACCGGAACAGGCAAGTTACCCCCATATCATGGAGGTTGGCAAAAGCATCTACAGTGAAGTCAAATCGGCTTTTTGAAATTAAAGATTTGCCAAAACCATCGAATAGTTGTTAAACTTTGATTTTGTTACTCAAGTACTATCCTGTGATGAAATTCAGGTGGAGAGCATTTCGTAAAGCTGCGAAATCAAATCACACAATTATTTCATGAGTTTAGCAAGGTGGCAGGTTTCCCTTCCGCCTTTCACGAGATTGCCTGCTTACTTCATGACTGATATCTTACTGATGTGACCGATAGTGAACATTGTACCAAACGTTGGAAGTTTCAGCAACGCTTCTTGGGCTGCGGAACAGCTTGAACTTTACAAATCAAAAAAACAAGGTCCATACACCACGTTAGGAGGAAATTTCTTCGCCTTCCTTCCAGTCGAGTCTTTCACGAACGCGACTGCGTTGTTTTCAGATGCAATGGCTCAGCCAATATCACATTATCTGCCACCAAGTACTCCACGTGAAGTCAGAGCAGGCTATGAAGCGCAATTCGACCTTCTTGCCAATGATATTCTGGCTTCGTCGGTGACCTACATGGAGTTCATTTTCAGTGATGCGCTAGTACTTCCAGCCCTTCAACAGCCTTTCAGTCGTGGCACTATCAAAATAAACACCACTTCGGCTTTTAACTACCCAGTTATTGATCCTCGACATCTGAGCAACCCTCTTGACCTTGCACTCTTTGTCGCAAGCTTCGAATACGCGCGTAAGATTAGGAATACTGATGCAATGAAAGCTATCAATACGACTGAAACATATCCTGGACCGTCAGTCACGACAAAGGAACAGATCGAAAAGTTTGTCAGGGGAGGGGTGAACAGCGAGCATCATCATGCTGGAACGGCTTCTATGTTACCTCGTAAGCTAGGAGGGGTCGTTGATCCGGAGTTGAAAGTGTACGGTGTGCGCGGCTTACGGGTTGTTGACGCGAGTATCGTTCCTATGCTTCCGGGAGCTCATTTGCAGGCTACATTGTATGGAATTGCTGAGAAGGCAAGTTTTTGTCATCACGCTAGAATGCTGCATTGTCTTGTTGACTGACCAAAATTTAGGCTGCCTATTTGATTCGAAAAGACTACCGAGGTGAATAGTTTGAGAGTATATAAACTTGGTCTTGAGCCCGAACGATATCCACAAGAGTGTTTGATCGGGTCACCTCGTGAGGAAATCAATGTTTCTAGCGTTCTTGATACTTAGGTCGCCTTTGAAAAAGAAGTATTAGAATTAGTGATAATATCTGAATCTAATCATATCGTAAAATTATCAGCTGATTACTAGGTCTAGTTCTTCTATTTGTTCTAATCGGGTAAGTCAAATAAAACTTAGCTGCTAAGTAAGACAGATTTATGTTACTCCAATGCCCGAGAAGTAATATTTATTCGATCAAAACCAAGGCTTTATATTCCATCTCATGAAACTATAGCTTCAAATATACAAGAAGACAGTCCTATAGCCAGACGCTCTCTTAGAAACCCGATGTGTCTGAATAATGTCGTAATCGTTAGATAAAGTTATATTCTGATGACACGCGAGGCGCTTACACTGGTATGGTTCATGACTGTGATAGTTATTATGCAACTAAGCTATTCGTTTTTTTCTTAGATATATGCTAAGTCTTACTAGGTAATTTTAGTTCTGATTCAAATGTAGACCCGATATGCCTATCGAGAAGGCTGAATCTATCGTGATACTGACACGAAACGTTTTCAGATTGCTGCCAAATAATAATAGTAGAGACTAAGAATCCTTGTATGATCTTAAGACTAAAGCAAGATCCTATTCATGTATCATCAAGTATCGCTTAAAAGACATTAGCGACGCCACAGCCATAAACCTTTTTCTGTCATGAATAAGAGGTTGTTGTTAGGTAGTTTTCGCTAATGATTAGCACAGGGTTTAGCTGATGACAAGCGTGGCCGAGCTTCTTTTAGCCTTTTTAGGGGTCCTGTAGGGGTCCTGTAGGGATTAGGTGGTCCGAAACTTGCGCGATAGGTGTATTACCTTGGTTAAAACCTCCTTTTCTTCTAAGCACCCGGGTATCATTGTGTACCTTAACACATTTTGCTGTTACATTGCCTGTAATGCCAAAATCTTGGAGCCACATTCCGCTGCTGCGGTATTCGGATTTTTCATGGAGCTGAAATAAACGGGTTTGTGGTCCGGGATTAATAAGAGAATCTCTCGAATCTCATTTAAAATAAGGCGTAACTCACCAGTCTTTCCGACTTTCTTCTAATCCCAAGCAGGCCTAGCCCCAGAACTCACACGTGTCTACCCGCTAAAGTGGGGGTTCACGACAAGGTCACTCAAACTTTCATCTCCATCATCCTCATGGTCACACCATCCGTCCATCGATGAATAAGCCATCCTGCATGAAAAGCGAGGATGCATCAGCACCGTACCTTTCAAGAAGAAGGGAAAACCGCGATTGTACCGAAGAACCATGCTAAGGTTTCAAATGTCTCGAATTCGAGTTCCAGTGGAAGTCCAGCCTACCCACAAATGCTGCAATTTGTAAGCATAGGACCAGGAGGCTCAGTCACAAACCCTAATATGGTACGATCGCACGCGATCAAGGGATATCATCAGAGGAGAAAAGAGGCTAAGAAGGCTTATTTGAATACTTTGAATCAGCAGCGAAATGTGCAGCTGCGCCCGATTGGGATTGCTCCTCGGCCGAATGCCTTGGGTCTTACCGAGAAATCAAAGACGTCGGCTGGGTCGTCGGTAGCCAGTAGAGAGTCGAGCTCTGGTTGGAAGGAGGATGAGGATGTCGTGGCAACAATGGGGAAGCAGAAAGAATATGAATCGCTTGAGGCTGCGGTGGAAGCGGAGATTATTCGTCAGGAGGACATGCAGCTTTGTCTTTTGGCGACAATTGATAGCCAGGCGAATAATTGTAAGTTATTCATGCCAATTTCTTGGCACTCATAATTGTAATTTACATTTTCGCTGACTGTGATGTGACAGTGGTGCCGTACGCATGGTTCGAGAAAGACGGTCCGGTCCTTTCCATCAATCGCACAAAATGGCCTTTCCCATCCCCCTTTGAAGTAACAGGATCAGATCGCACCGACCAGGTTATGAGGAGTTTGACTCCCAGACAATCAGCATGGATGCCCTATACCAGAAGCCCTGACTTTACCGTGGTGAAAGGTGCAGTACTAGATCCGGTTGTGTTATCCTGGATTGGACAGTCGCCAGAATGTTTTAAATTTAGGGTTGAGACGATTAAGTGGATTCAGGAACAGGTACGGGATCCGAAGAAGGCTTTCAGTTATGCTACTATTGGTGCAATTATGACTTTTACCATGTGGACTGTAAGTGCCATAGCCCTGTTTCCTGACATATCTTAAGATACACTCCGCTGGCTCGCTCGCGACACTGGACCATACCTAGGTATGCATTGCAGCCATCTAAATACTAAGTCATGGCAGTTACAAAATCTTGGCACATACTGAACTCATAATAGGCAGGCTCTGGAGACTCGAATGAAATGAGTACACACATGGATGCCGTGCAACGTATAATCGATGCCAGGGGTGGTTTCATATCATTCCACCGGGACGGCCCAATGGTGGCCAAACTAACCCTGTAAGCCTCCTCATCCCCTCATGCTGCTTTCAAAATACTAACAGCCCTGACGAAGTTTCGACAGCATGATAGCTGTGCTTACAGGTCAAGCATCCCGATTCCCACAGGTAGATTACTACCTCTCATTTCCTCCACCACCTCCAACAACAACGCAAATAACATTAATCCACGACTCGCCTCTCTCCGGCGACGGAGTTTTCGATAATATAATCATAAGAGATATCGAAGATGCCGAGTCCATTATCTCTTTACTGAAAAAAATGTGGTTGCTAACACTCGACCACCGTCTTATGACCCTTGCAGAAGAAAGTACCACTTCCCGCCCGCAGATACACTTCTCAGTAGAACCACAACATAAATACAACACACACCTACTCACGCTCCCACTCCTTTCTTCCTGTCACGATCTCTCACACCACCACGTCCTTGAGACACTCATTCATACAAGCACAATCTACCGTGAGGCTCTGACGTACCCAGCTACCGACTTCATGTCCCCATACAATCAAACCACGTTCCAATCCCTCACTACAGCCTTCGCAAAGTCCTCACACGACGATTTCTGGATCCGGTATCCAGGCATTCAGCTATGGGTTCTGCTAGTCGGCACAGCTGCCTCGAGAGGCAGAAAAGAAGCCCCGTTCTGGATGTTTTATCTTAGTCGGACGGGGAGTTTTTCGAATGCCCAGAATTGGTTGACGGGAAATGCGGCGATTAGGTTGTTTTTGGACATACAGAGGAGAATGAGAGACGGCCGCGTGAGGATGTGAACACGGGATATCTCGAAGCATGATGTAAGGCTTGGATATTCGGCGTCAAGAAAGGCGGCACGTCTTTTTACCTGCTCAAAGTGCAGTGAATTATATCTGATCTTGATGAGGAAGAATTACCAAGTCCCAATTGTGGAATGACTCCAGCTTTGGAAAGTTGTACTTCGCTTTGATTTCAAATAAGTTCCTTATGATGAAGCGAAAGCAGCGCCGAATGCCTGATGGTACCATCTTACTTCATCAGCTGAGTAAACTGTCGAGATGTTGCTAAAGCGACAGAAAAAAGCGGAGGTCGAACTAGCTAGACGCTTATAGCGGGAGATCGACAGATTTACATGACAGGTTGGAAGACTTGGTTAGCTTCCGCTCTGGGTTGATTAGCGCTGCGGGAAGATAGTCAGTCCCCTCTATCCTAGACGTTGCTAGCATCTGCAAAGCTATGAAGAGAAAAACTAGAAATTTAGAAAGCCGAATGGGTAGAGGATGGCCTAGGAACAGGGCGTCAGAAGGTCGGTCAGCGACTGGTAACTGGGGTAGGGTCTTGGATTAGATCGATAGATTCACGGTATCTGCTTTGGAATGATACATAGATAGGAAAGGATACATAGTATAAGTATAGGAAAACAATATAAAAAATTCACGATACGTATATAGGACGAATATGAACGGCAATACATAATTATTGTCTGAATTCACTTTTGCGTAAGATATTTGTTTCAGCTGGTGAGAAATCCGATGCCAGTGTGGTAGGCTATCGAGATCGGAAGTGCGAAGCCAAAGCCATTGCCATTAACGTATTAGTAGGTAGGTATATAGATAAGTAACTAAGGATAATCGAATGGCTCCCGCTATCCAACTTGGTATCATATATGTCAATTCACTTCGCCTTCCCTTCCTTCCCTTCGCTCAAATCCACACCTCATCTCCCTCCCTGTCCTAAGCACCAGCCACCATTGAACCCCTTGCCACCATACCATAACTATAGCAACTCCCAAGCTCCGAACCAAATGAGCTTAAATCAGATCCCACCCCGAACAAGCTCCCTCTCACACTCTACCTCACCGTCCTCTCCGGTCCGTCTGCGCTCTAATATCCACCTAGGACTACCAGAAGAATCTTCATCCTTGGTATAACTGATACTCTCCGCGCTATTTTTGTAACGATGTTTCTTGCCGCCCTCCTTCACTAAATCTTCCTTTCGCTCTGCTTGCTGCCTCTCATGATTGTGTTCGTGGTCACATCCGTCTTCGTCCCGCGGTCTCTCTTGGATCCCATCCAACGGCGGGAAGCTCATCGTCAGAGTCGGACTCGCAGGCGGAGAACTGGCTGCGCTCGCGCCTTCACTCTGAAGACTAAAGGCGCTGTTTCTCCTCCTGTGGCTGGGTCCAGAAGCTTGTTGTGCATACCCATGGTTCTGGTTCTGGTTCCCAAGTGGAACATTTATTGCTCCACCATTAGCCCAAGGCGGTACACCACCCACAGGGCTTCCATCATCCATGTTTGCTGCACTCTTCGGACTCCCTCCATTACTACTATGTAAACTTGCCTGACTGCCACCCCACGCACCCCGTCTCAACTTTAAGAGAGAGTCGTAGCTCATATCGCCATCGTAATCCATGGGACTGCCATAATCCATCGGACTCCTTAGCATATTAGTCAGCTGTGCCAGACCTGGACTGACGACATTATTTGACCCGTGCAAAGCGAGGCTCATAAAGGAATTACGGTTCGAGTACTCGCTACGCTCTGTGATAGGAGTGAGATTCGGTTCGCGGGATACGACTCTGTTCGATGGGCCACGGGCAATGCCAGAGGAGCCGCGAGGACCAAAATATCCCCCAAATTCTGTTTCGTTGTTGGCATGAGCAGAGTAAAAGCCGAATTCTTGGCCGTAGAAACCGTCGTCGTCGTTAGCGAGCGCTTCGGCATTAGCACAGGCAATGATGTCGTCGTCTTGGAGTACGTCGTCATAGTCAAAATCGTCTTCTGGGGCGTCGTAGGCTGGAGAGAAGGGCTCGTAGTGCGAGGTGTGGCTGGAGTCTGCGACGAGGCCCGGTTGGATGTCTTCACCTTGGTCGGAAGGATTGATGCTGTCGCGCCGGAACTTGCCATTCGCTGCTGCGGTAAACGCGGCGGCTGCCAGAGCTTGCTGGTACGCGGCCAGTTTGTCGATTGTGAGGCCCTGTTGTGGGATGGGTGGGGGACCCATTGACGTCTGTCGTTGACCGGACATTGATGGTTGAGGAGCCAGGCCGCCATTGGGTAGATTAGAGGAAACCGTAACGTCAGTCAGATCTGTCGACATTCTAGACCCATCGGATGCTTTGTTAAATGAAGGCGAAGGATCCGCTGTGAGCATAGGTGGTGAGCATAATGTTGGTAATGATGATAGTGACTTTAAAGGTCTGCCATATTGATCAGTGTCAATATGGTCAAAGATAGATTCGTCAAATTCGACAACGTCTGCTTCATCAGGCGAGCCAATCATGCCATCGTCAAAGTAGAGGTCATCATCGTCAAGCGCTGCAGGTCGTGGAAACTCTTCTACGGTGTTCAATGGCAAGTTTGAGGTCATTGAAACGAGATGCTGGGATGCAGTGTTTTCTGATAAGTTGGAGGCCATTGAACCTGAGCTAACGTGCTGGGATTTGTCAGCAAGTTGAATTCCTAGACCTTGCATCTCTGCGGCATGTGGAACGTCAGGAGCGATAGGCGAGGTTGGCAAGATGTTGGCGTCCAGTCCTTGAGGACCCCAGGGAGAGTCCTTCGTCATGGCGAACCCAATAACCTCACCGGCCGCGTCTCTTGGTGTGCTGACCATTCCTGGACTCGTAGGGCTCAAGGGTATTGCTAATGAAGCCTGTTGAAATTTAAAGGCACCCAGAGTTTCATCAGGATCCTCAAGTTGGTACGGTTCTTCCTCCTCATCAAATCCAGGAATCCGCTCCTCCAAATCCTCATCAAGATAGTCGTCCCCATCTAAATCTGTATTGACTCCAGGTATCCTCTCCTCCAAGCCATCATCATCGTCCATATCATTATAGTCATAATCATTATCAAACTCATCTTCAAAGCGGTTATCCTCACTACCTTCCTCGTTCTGTTCGGCTTCCTTTTCCAAAGCCTTCTGTCTATGTCTATCTTCCAAAAGTCTTTCTTGCTTGGCAGCACCTATCATATCGAAACTAAATCGCGAAGACGTGCTTTTCATATGTTTTGGAATAGCGGCATCTTTAGCCGATACATCTGAGACGTTGCGTGATCGACCTTTTTTGAACGAAGCGGCTTTGGGAGGAGTAGCAGAAGCATCTATTGAGATTCGCTGGGTTGCAACATGGACTGGCACATCAGACTTTGGCGGTACTGGCGGTGGGTGGTCTGGCATTCGTGGAATATCTGGGATAGGCTTTCGCGAACTTATTCTTCCCGAGTCCTGGTCTTGCTTCTGCGCGCCATCATTGCCTTTGGAGGTCGAATTTGGTTCCGCTGACTTCTGCATGCCTTTAGCGTACGGAGGCTGTGGTAATGGTAAATCTGTCACATCACTGGCTTTCCGCACGTGGGGACCAGCGTTTGGGTATTGCTCTTCCTCGAAATCTTCCGTAAACACCGGTGTATGATTTCCACCACTCCAAGGACTTATAACACTTTCATCTGCACTATCACGATTGGGGCTCCGCTGGTATTTCAAATTTTTCGCAGAAATGCCCTCGGTACGAACATCCGAACCAGAAAGATTACTCTTGGGTGGTGCTCTAGGTGCACTAAAGTCATGGACGACCGTACCTCGAATCCGAGGATCAAAAGTCTCGTTGAAAATTTTCCCGGTCCTATTTGATACCAATGATTGTGGTGCAAGTTTCTCAACAGCTTGTGAGGTTCTCCTGCGAGCCAGAAGCGACATAGGATTTAACAGGTTCAGCCTTGCCCTCCCAGGCCGTGGCTGAGTAGGCTCAACAAGATTTGGCGTGCTGGATGAAAAACTCGACGATAATTTCTTGGTATGTTGTCCATTTTGGCCTAGGAGCTCCGGCGACGTGACAAAACTAGGACTGGTTTCTTGAGGTCGCGACCTTGAAGTTTCCAGATTCATTCCACTTTGTGACCTCAGGTATTGTGGGCTGGTATAGCTTCCAGCAGAAGAATTGCCAGCCGAGTCTGGTTGCTGTGAACCTGCATATGGCAATCTCCCTTGAACGCTGAAGCCATACGTATCTCGCCCTCTCGTGTCCATTGCAGCGTCTACTTTCTGTGCCCTTGGATCCCCTCCGAATACACTCCTTCTTGGACTCACGAATGTCCCTTCCGGAGATTTCATGTGCGCAAGGGGCTGTAAAGAGAGAGGAGGAGATCGATTCGTCGATTCTTGGAAATTAGCATCGTGGTGCCGTGCAGGGTGGGCATGATCTGCGTGAGATGGAGGAGGCTCGAGGGGTTGGTCTGCTGGCGATGTTGGGTTCGAAGATATCCGCCGGTGATGCGGTAGAAGTTTGGCAAACATGTTTCCCTCCTATGTCTCTTCTTCTGGGAGCTCGAATAATCCTCCGCCGTACAGATACGTAGACTCGCACTGGTAATGGTGATCGAGGCTCAGTGTAATCGTGGAGAGCGCATCTCGATATTGCCCATACGGCAGCTCTTCCTCTCAATCCTCCAGCTAGTCAAATAGCAGATGAAGTGTCCGGAATCGAGGATCCTTTCTTTAGTTCTTTTTGTATCGGTCAGGTGTGTGGTGCGAGCAGGTGAAGTGCCCCTGTCTTGTTTGTCCTGGCTGTTCCAACTGCTACTGTTGACGAACGGATCCTGCCGTGCCTCTCGTATCAAACTTTAGATAAGGCTTGAGACGAAACCAAGGCCGATTCACGTCCGCAGAACTGACGTCGAAAAAGGATGAAGTTGTATATAATGCCTATCCGAGAAGGGAATGTAGGAAGATGTAACAGCTGTGAATTGGAAAAGGTGTACTTTTTGGATAAAAAAAAAAGTAAAGTTGCGCCTAGAGAGAGACTTGGGACTCGTACAGTAGGTAAGTACCTAGAGTCTAGACTTCCCAGCTGCGGTTGGTTGGCTACGTCACACGGAGTGACGGACACGGTTCCCTTGGCTGTTCATGCTTTCTGTCTACTTCTATTTTTATGCTATACTAGACTAGTTATAACTTACAAACTGCACTTGCAATACTCGATAGTGATACTAGCAAACAAAGAAATTGTTTCAACAAAAATTCTTTATGAATAATAATGCTTCCGCAGCTGAAATTGTCATGTGGTACGGGTGGGTAAGTACTTATCTGCAACCAAACAAGACACTCTTTCTCCCTATACCATCTTTTTACGTATACAAAATCTTCAGTCATGTTATGGAAACAATACTCAAGTTTTGAAAGGATATCAATCAACAGCAATCAACAACTATCACTCTCGAGGTAGATATTCGTCGTTCGTCATCAATGTAGTAACAACGTTGAATTCCCACCTCACAGGTCCAGAATCTTCTGAATCCTTGACTTTCTTCAACCATATTCCTTGGCCAGACCTAGGAACTCCTCTTTCCATACGGCTCAAAGGGAAACGCCACAGCCACAGCCGCCATAGCAATGAAAAGCGCTGCGCAAAGATAAATCGGCACACTCGTACTAGTATCTGCACAAGTAGCAATAACTGCACTTAAAATTCCCATGATACGATTGCAGGCAACCGCGACACCATTACCCGTAGCACGATGCGCGGAAGGTAGGACTTCAGGCGTGTAGGCGTAAAGAGTACCGTAGTAGATGTTGAGGACGAAACCGATAGCGCAGCTGAAGCCAACGTTTTGAGATTGCGTACGCACTTGGGTGTAGGCGAAGAAGAAGGCCATTGTTATGAGAGCGCCAATTACCATGGTGTATTTTCGGCCGAGGAAACGCCAGTTACACATCCAGCCTGCTAGCATGGGACCCTGTGACTATTCAGAAGAGAGAGGCGATGAGCAGGTAGGGTTTGAGCTTTCAGGAAAACTGTTGACATTAACCAGGGCATAATTTCTCCAAGTTTCGTAATTGGAAGGAACGCCGAAATCAGCGCCTCTGGATGCCAGGTAGGTACTAAGAAAGACGTAGAACAGAGGATAAGCAAGACCGATGAGCGTCCAAGAGAGTCAGATCAAAGATGTCGACAGACCTAGAGTCTTGGTAACGAAGAGTCCTCTGAAATGGACCGTTATCTCCGAGATCGAAAACTTGGATTTACCATGTACAGAATTAATCATTCCACATGCAGCTAGAATTTCGACCGTGATGGAGCAAGGGCGGTTGTATCTGGCGGCCATGGCTTGGAGATCGGCTACGAGCTGCTCGTCCTTACCTTCTCCGAGTAGGTATTTTGGTGTTTCTTTCAATCGGATGATTGTGATTCGGGCCACGCTCATAACGAAGACTATTGCCCTGGAAGTGTACATTACATATCTCCAGCCCATATTGTCGGCCTTGTGACAAGTGTATATCCGCAGTCCTCCTTCATCGAAGGGATTCGAGCAACTCCATTTGGCCGGTGCTGCACAGAATTAGCTAATGAGAGCACAGAGGTGTCTGAACTAGTCACGCAAGAAACCCCAAGCAATTAATCCAGCAATTGCTTGCCCAAGACCCCACCAAGAAGCTAACCATGCTGTGAAGTGTCAGTGATGGATAGACAAAAGTTGCCAGCGAGGCATACTCAAGACCCATTGTTTGTTCGATGGTAAGTACTCAATGAAAACTGTCGTATCCATGATTAGAATACCGCCACCTCCAAAGCCCAGCAAGGCAATGAAACTTGAAAGAGCAATTCAGTTGGGTGCCGCTCCGGCAATGATACAGAAGAACGAACAAATGAATAAGGAGACGTTGAAAGCGAATCGACGTCCGATGATGTCGGCACTCAAACCCCAATATAAAGCACCGAGAAGCATGCCCACGTAAACAGCGATGGTCAAAGCTCGAGGGTATGAAGGGGTGAATTCGTAGCCGGCTTGAGTAGCGATAATCGATTGTAGGAGTAGAAGTTGGGAGTCAACAGCATATCTATGAACCTTTCAGCACTTTATAACATGGAATGACCTGTGAGACAACTTACCCATAACCATTCAGCCCGAACAATTTCCATTGATAAGGTGTCCATCCAATCTCATCAATCGCCTTTC
Source organism: Rhynchosporium graminicola (assembly GCA_900074885.1). NCBI lineage: Eukaryota > Fungi > Ascomycota > Leotiomycetes > Helotiales > Ploettnerulaceae > Rhynchosporium > Rhynchosporium graminicola. The sequence continues at coordinate 482,294 of FJUW01000012.1, read as the reverse complement.
GTTCTGTTAGTGCTTCTCAAAAAGTTGCGTTGGGCTTTGAGATTGGCGCCTGTGGAAGCATCTCACGTTATTTACGATATGCATCTTAGCATCAAGCGCTGGATCGACGCCTTGAGATCCAAGGATATCTTGCGCAGAGCCATACGATGCTGTATCTGGGGTAACGGGCTGCTCGTCTAGAGCGACCTTCTCGTCGCCCTTGGAGTAGTCATGCTTCGGTGATTCCGACATATTGAATGTACGGAAATGATTCGGGGACTTTTTAAGCAGAATCTCTCGATGGGAGGAAAGCCAACTAGAATAGCTTGAAGGCACGAGGGTCTTGCGAACTTATGGCTAAAGCTCGAGAAGCTGAGAATTGGCTCCGCAATTGAACCGTCTAGATGCAGGCAGCTATCAGCATGCAAGACTATACCATGGTTCAAGCCTGCATTGGCCAAATACTCTTTGACGACTGACAACACGAGAGCATGGGGTCGATGGACTACCCTAGAGTTTGGGTTACTTCTAAAGTCATAGAACTATTGCAGGATATTACTAGAAATAATCTCAAGAGTCATGCAAATATTCCAAGACTTCAATAAAAGGAGAATCCAAAAACACGACTGCATTACCAGTCCAATGATTATTGCACTGTGGGAGACGAAACTGACCTAGCCTTATGTTCCTTCCAGCATTTAACTCAGGTATGTGAGCAAGAGCGTCATAAGCTAGCCCAGTTTTCACCCCACTGCCTGTACTATTACTCTCTTTGACGCAGCGATGTATTTTCCAGGTTTAGCAGATCTCTCCGACCTGCTTGCCAACCTTAAATACGTACCTGCTTCTAATGGAATTGATTGACTTTGTAAAAACTTCATCAGGCGTCTACTTTATGGAAAGAAACGTAAAGTTACCTTTTATTGAGAATTGAAGCTTGGTACCCTTGCGTAATTTTGACAATGGGAATATCTCTGATGTTGCTTGAAGGCAGTAACTGTATCCCACGTGGACTCGATGATAGGCGAACCGCGAGTGGGATGGGTGATATCTGAGCAACGTGCTGTCCGATGTCTTCGATGCAGCGGGCTGATAAGACTTTGAAAACATCAGGTAAAGATCTCATGCAAGATAGCCGATCCAGCTGAGTTTTTGGAGCTAATTTTTCACCCGGGCAATTGGTACCAGCCATTTGGTAAGAAATGAGTCTTTTGCTCAACTCGTGACTGACTCGGTCATCAGCGGAGCATTCATGACATCAAACAAACAACATACACTGCGCTTTTGGCGATATGATTTCGCCTGTCATTGAAAACCTGAGCTACCCCGGTGAAACTTTCTCTAACAACGTGTCGACGTGAAAACGATGTTGATTTCTTTCTCGTGAGAGCTTAGAGGATTCCTTTTCAGGCCTAGCTTAACACTACTGTTAGCGCTACCTAGCTATGATTACTCATCACACGGCTTGACCTTTGTTGACCTCGACTTCAACCTACCTCCAATAGCATACAGCTTAGCATCAACCACCACCTACCTATCTCCTTCGGGATTTCTACCGAGTATTGAGTACGCAAACACTATCAGCAACAAATGATATAGTATAACGACGAAGTTGTGAATGCCTCGACGCTACTTCGAACGATTGATGCCCTCCCCAATCCGGCCGTCCTTTGCTTGAGCACTCCCTTACGCATTATGCCGCCATCATGAAGTTCATGCCGAAGCTTAAGCGTCCGAAGCTGTCATCCGTCCTCTACAATTCTTTCTATTACATTCTTCATGCCGTTCTTGCAGCCCTTATCATCTTAACGCCCGCCGATTTAGTCGTGCAAACAATCAACAACAGGAATGGACCAACTCCTAATAAGAACGCCAACCGAGTGGTTATCCCTGGCGCATATGGCGTAACTGCGGTAATTGCTATCCTCATGCTTTCCCTGAGGATTACAACGAACAACAATATCATCAAGGCAATACCGAAGACCTGGATACCGGTCGAGAAGGAAGATGTCAAGAAAAAGGTCAGGAAAATGATTGTTACCAGCCTCAATCGAAGTGCTGTGACCGCCTGGGAATCTCGACCACGGGTGCCTGAGCAGCCGCCTATCGTTGTATCAAGGCCCATGAACCCGGTCGATGTCGTAGAACCTGTCGGAGATTCGGTGGAAAGGGATGACAAGAAGAAGAGGAAATTTGGGATATTGCGTAAGCACGCATCAGATTCCGTATCCGACGACCATACAGTCACAATTCCTCCTCCTATTCCAGTATGGGGTGAGATCTCGCACAATGGCTGGTCTTCGCCCACCTCACCCGACTTGCCAGATCTACAATATACTACCGTGATCCGGGAATTGCCGCATCTGATCGAGGCCAAGGCGGTTTCGATAGCACCTGCGGATACAGATTCTCCATCGAATCCCCATTTGCCGGACATTCGAGCTGTTGAGTTGCTCCAACGGCCAGCGGCGATGGGTCTAAGGGAGTATATTGGACAGCTTCTCAGTTTCGGCGTTATTGGATCACCTGCTACAGCCACTAGTTTTCTTACTGAATACGAATATGCGCGCTTCTCTGGGAGGTGTCTCAGTGAAACTCAGTTCCGGGATCTTATGGGTCATTTTGCGGAACTCCTTCGAAGTATGAATGCTCTAAGCCCAGAAATTCTCACTAGCTTGGATATTGATGGCCCAGAAAGCGACATCGATGATGACAAGTCATCCTTCACCAACTCACTGACTCCTCGAAGTCGATCTCTTGTATCCTCTGGCAGTACCAGCAGTCGCAGTGTTAGCGGAGCTACTGTTCGTACCGGTAATGCTCGTAGCATAGGCACAAATAACGGAACCCCTTCCAAACGACAGGAATTCGGCACAGCTCCCGTGACACCTCGTAGCAAACAGCAGACCGTGTCGCGATCACCGAGCATCGATGCTTTTACGCAGGCCAGACGCCCTCATCAGGGAAGTAGCACGAGTTCGAGTTCGAGTCTTCGTTCTACTAGCCAGGGGAGCGTGATTCGGCTGAGTGATATGCATGAGAGTGCGTACACCCTGACGGTTTCTAAAACACGATGAGATGGTTACACAGTGTTCTCTTGTTTTGTATCGCATTTGAGCGCTGGAGTCCTGGATATAATCAGAAAGGGAATGGGGAGGTGTAACGTGTAGTTTTTAACGAATCAATGATAATGTACGGTTATATGTCAGCCCCGTTCAAAGTTTGGATGCTGGCTGCGCCGCGTTTTCTGTGGCCGTTGGAAAGATTTTTCTGGTTCCACCTTCGCTTTCTTACTCTTCGTTCTATTATCTGCATTAACAACATCTGGTTAACACTAAACATCAGTGTGAATTAGGTGGTCACCTAACCGCGTAGACTGGCACTGCCCTTCGCCGCAAAGTCAACCGGTCTTAACATCAGAATCTACTATCACACAGCTTCGTTACTCTTCGCTGTATCATCCTTTGCTTGACAGATTTGACTTACAGCCAAACCCAAACTGCGACGCCACAATTGGCCGCCTATTTTTGCGGTAGTCGTCATTTGCTCTCTGTAATTCGACACTTCGAGAGCGTTCTTCAAGTTTCAATATCTGTAACAACAGATATCATGATGATAATTAGTGGAGACTCAATTTAGTCCCACGAAGATTGCATGATGGCGAAAGGTACAATCAATTACACCACAGCCTATTCACCATATACGATGGTCTGGTGATCAAAGGCAGCTGATCAAGTTGATTAAGGTCGCTCTGCCGACATTTAGCCGTAAGTGGGGTGTCATCAGGCCCTCGGGATGTTATTTGGATATGCCATCGGCCCCCTGGAACATTATTGCCAATCTGTTCCATTGAATATTGCAAGTGTAGTGGAGACGAGAATACAGTGATTGTTCACCGACTTTACACCGCCAACACGAAAACATCACAAAACCGACATACTTAATTCTTGGAATCACCCTATCAGATCACTCCCTATTCTTTAAGAGTATATATACAATTGCTAATATATCTTTTAAAGGTTCATTTCACCTCAAAACGCGTCGATTCGGTCAATCCGGCGACGCGTCGTCAATCCAAACAAATCATCACTTCATACTACACGCGTTACGCGGTATAAGAGCTTCGAAGCTCTTATGCCACTCGAGCGATATCAGCAGAAGCCTTCAAGAGGGAGGCCAGCAGAGATATTTGCAGAAGTATCTTCGCAGATAACTCTAGTCGACCTACTCGAGCAGCCTTCGCTACCTTCAATCGAGTAGTATCACGAATAACGAGGAACCTCGGGGAAGCCCGAATTCAACATTTCGGGGTCGCTACCTGTTTAAATACACGGTGTCCGAGGCAGAAGACTACGAGTAGCAGTAAGCAAGAATCACTATACGAGCCTTACCTCGTACGATTCGTATACCGCAAAATAATTCCACCTAGCTAGTCACCCTCGATATATACCTACTATAAGGAAGGGCCAGGAGTTCGAAGGAGAGAGTATTGATCAAATACGAGGACAAGGCAGAGCAGGGTAGGGCTAGGGCTAGGGCTTAGGTATCGAGTAGGATAGGCGGGGCATTCTTCAGCGCTTTTCCCTACCTTAAAAACTACCTATAAGGTAGGGTTTTTAGCTATTTATCGAAGCCCAGGACTTCTTTATAGGTATCGAGGAACTACTATATATTTGCCTTCGCGGGTGGGACCGGAAGGCGTAGCTAGCATATCCGGCATGGGCCTTTCAGGCCTGGAACCGTTGTATGAATATAACAAACAAACAAACACCGCCAACACAACAAGGCACTTAACCGAAGACACTTTCCCCCATATATCCATACTCAGACTTTCTGTCGCCTATACCCAGACCCAAACTCTACCTCCCTACGCTAATGCCTGCCAAACTCAGTACCCTGACAGTACCCTAATGCTTCCTTTCACTTTTTGCAGCACCGTATCTAGGCATCGAAGTCTTCGATAATGATTCTTGCTGCACTCGTGTGCTGAGTGATACTTGTATCGGATGAGTTGAGTGTGTTTATAAGGCTCGCGTTGTCTGAGTCAGTCGTATTCTAAACATGATATTCTAGAGTCGTTCATCTAGGCATCATCAGGTCTTGCGTTGATAGATCATGTCGCAAAAGTTTTTAGAGCCCATACTCTAGAACTATCGAGGTTTACATATGATCTAGAGCTATATATACAGTAACATACAAGTTTCACTTCACACCTGTAAGTTTGCAAGCCTTTGCTCATAAAGCAAGAATACAGAGAGCGAGTTCGGCGACAGAAAGGAAAGCGTGTCAGCAGCAGAATCGGGAGACCGTTGGGAAATGAGACCCATTGAGAAGGAACCACGAGGATATGACCAGACGACATTTCTACAATCCCAAATTCGGATCAACTTAAATGTCAAGATACAGGCGTAAGACGAAAGGCGCTAGCAATCATTCAAGATAACTCAAACTAGACAAGCGGACCATGACCGCCAGGCAAGGACGAAATGTAAGGCTTGTGATGGGATCACGCGCGGACGAGGTGTTGCGACCGCTTTTGTGGTGATTATCACTAGTCTTAGCTGAATATTTGTAGAGAGATGGTCATCTTTAGCACCAACTTTGAATAGGTATTTTCCAAAGCCAGTCCGATTTAATCTAGAACCAGCCTCACGTAACTGTGTCGGGTTCGGGTGGCTGTCCTTTGAATTCACTTGCGGTACTTCGCTTCTGTGACCCAGGGGGTGAGCTGAGGCCGTTCATTTCTGTAACTGCTAAGATATCGTGATGGCCTAGGAAAACCCACACGTAACCTTTGGAAGGACTGGACTTTGATCCCCCTCTTGTGGGTTGCTTATAAGAATAGAAGCTTTTTGAAAATGATGGGCCAAAGATGAAATCGAAAGCGACTTTGAGGAAGAGTATGGGGGAAAATAATGGCACGTAGCAGAAGTAGTGTTGTTGACGTTATCCAGAGCTACGTGATGAAGCTAAGTAATAACCGAGGTCTAAATAGTTGCTCTTCTTGGCCTGTTTTCGTGAATGATGGACTTTGATGCACTTCTGTTCCTTGTGTTCGACGTGAGGCCCAACAGGAAGAGGGAAACATGGTTTCGCAGGGTAGATATCGAGAGACAGCCAATAACAAAGGTTACTACTAGTAAGATCTCAGAAATTCCTCTATCTTAACTTACTCATCCCCGTCTGTAACTCCTTCCCTTTGGCTTTTTATCAGGTCCCGAACCTGATTTACTCACTATTATCTCTAATTAAGTAACCTCTGGCGTTTCACTTGGCCTTGAATCTGGCCCCTGTTCATTTTCGAGAAATCTCGCCGTGCTAATACTGGATTGAAGGACCTTCTCATGCGCGTCTCCGGACAGCCGTACAGTACCCCTCAGCTGTAGGTCTCGAATATTTAGCGACACAAGTATAAGGCAGATAGGGTTACCAGCTACAGGCTTTCTAGATTCAGCGATATTGTTCTCTAGGTTGACAAGTTCACCATCTGATGAAAAAATAGCTGGGCAGTAGGTCCATTAGCAAGATGCTCGTTGACTGATTTTGCACCGAGTTGAATGGTTGGAAGGCAGCATAGATACGAGTCTGGGATGAGCTGGCTGCTGGCTGCTTTTGCCCTGCCCACAAGCCCTACTTGGAAAACGTCCGGAACAAAGAACCAACGTTCATCAAGCTCCGATTCGGTGGGCCGTTCCTGGAGGAGTAATGGTGGACATGATCTTCCCGCTCGTACTCGTGCTCATGAACTTGAGGAAATCACGGAAGTTCGCAGGAATGCCAGAGTTTCGCAGGAATCCATTGATACGCCGAATCTCCCACACAGTCAGTACCGACCCTTTTAACGCTAGGCCTTATCGGCCTGCCCCACAGCGGGAGAGCAAAAGGACCACTGAAGATTCCTTTAGAGCGGATCGGCTCGGGCATTAAAGCATGAGTACAGAGAGCTAGCGTGGCTATGTAGCCTCGAGCTCCCGGTGTACGGTATTATCCGCACACCAGAATCGAGACGTGGAAGAGCACACCGACGTCTTCACATCTACAAATCAGAATTTATTGAAAGTATTATCAAAAGGTAGCAGTGCTTCTTGCGAGTAGAGGAGTATTTTTATCGGAATTTTTGCTCCGTTTATCATCTTATCGTACCACGTTCTAGAAGGGGTCTGTCTCTTGTTGATTTTCTTCGTTCTCGCCCATTTGGTTTGCGGATAATACCATACACCGGGAGCTCGAGGTACCTACACTGAGGAATATACCAGTGACGTGTAAATTCTGCAGATCAGGGATACATCAGTGCCAGGCTGCGCTGTGATGGCTGATTTCTGACCTCCTTCAGAGTCTTTCATCGTTTCGTCGCTCGTAGTGGCGAACGAAAGCGAGCCGCCATCGTTCCTGTGACTTGCCTTTGTTTCTGCGAACTGCCATCGTTCCTGTATACTTCTATTGCTGTATGGCACAGTGCAGGCAGGCACCAGAGTGCTTGATGCTGTTGTAAAACTCGCGAAATCGGTGTGCCGCTGCGTCGCATGATGATCTGAATTGACTCCCAATTTGCTCTATAAAGGAGGAGAGTGCTATATGAAAGTAACCCTTTCTTTGGCAGCCTTCGATCATTACCCTATGAGAAAGATCAAAATCACTCTTGCGCTATCAAGTGAAAAATAACTCAGAGTATGTCTTGTTTCCCCTGTTGACAGGTTAGAATGCGAAGAATCGTTCGGTATTAACTTCCTTGGCTTAAGATGTGTCAAAAGATAATTGCCAAGAAGATGTGGTCGTGTGGCGATTCCGAAGACGAGGAAGTCACATTCCAACCTTGCGCCGACATGACCCAGCCAGGCCACACGGTCAAAATTATCCCTTTGGCCTCTAAAAGGGTCGGCGGCAAATGCGGAAAGTTTGGGTGCCGGAACCCTTGAGGTTAGTGCTATGTTCTGGCAGACATTCGTCGAAAACGGAATCTGATGTTTTGCAGAGAGATCCCGCGTCCCAGGTCGATTCGATTGGTAGGGTTGAGGAACCAAGGAAGCTTCCACGTTCACTACACTACTTGTTGGAAATGGGTTGAGTTTTCGGGTAGCTACAGTAGTAGTCACTCCCTTAGATAGTCATGCCGATGACAATCTATGTTTCCAAGCTGTCGTGACTTCCTTATGCCTTGAAATGTATTGGTGTGATCAGGTGACCATGGGCGACAACTTAGTTCCGTGTTGATGGGCATTTTTACATGAGCTGTTTCGTGATATACTGATCGGCTCAGCCTACTGGATCATGGCCGGAGAATTCGCCTCGCTTAGCCAACCACATAATTCTATGGAGAGCAGCACGGACTCCCGTCATTCTTGCATTTACTTATACCTCGGAAACTTCCCTCCTTCAGCTGCCTTCAACAAATGCCATCCTATCCTCGTAAATCGAGCACTTGTACGCGACAGAATGGAGTCACTATCGTACCGCGGTTCCACCTCGAACTTCTCTCGCTTTGAGTCCGGCATTGTCGTCAAGTCGCCTATGAAGATTTGGGCAGGAAACCCGAACCACAAGAAACTAGAGATAGAAAGGGAGGAAGCCATTGCTTTCGAACGACAGATTCTGGAGAAACTGGGTGATCATCCCAGGATTGTTCCGTTTGCGCACCCTATAATCTGACAGGGGGTCAAGCTAAGAGTTAACAGTTATCTGGGAGCTCATGCCTCTTCTAAAGGCATTCTGCTGACCGAAGCAAGCCATGGAAATCTGCAGACATACATTGACGTTAACAAAGAGTCAATTGACGATTCACTGCGTTGGAAATGGTCTCTTCAAGCAGTTGAAGCCGTTGCATATGTGCATAGGCAGGGCGTGATACACTCGGACCTGCGGCCTGAAAACTACCTACTGCATACCACGGGATCATCGCTGGACCTATGGCTCTGCGACTTTGGCGGGTCGAGGTGTGACGAGCTGGGATCCAATGTTCACCACCTGCCCGACGACCCGTTTTTTGACCCACGACTGCCGTGGGAGTCAACACCGGCAATTGACATCTTCAGTCTAGGATCCATCGTCTACACCATTCTGACAGGATATTGGCCATATAGGGAGGGGCCTCCCCCAGTGACTGTGGAGGATCAAAATGTCTATGAGACCTACGTGAACAAGATGTTTGCAGCGGGAATATTCCCAGACGTGTCCCTGCTGGAAGGTGGTAAGGTAATCAAGGGATGCTGGGACCACCAATACAAAACAAGCGAGGAAGTGCTATGGGCCATCAAGTCGGAAATGGAAGCGCTGGACAAGCAGCGTACACAGGAGCAAAGGGCAAGCACGGATATCAACAAGGTGTAGACCTTGTTTCTTGCCTTTTAGCTTGTGCGCAAATTATATTCTGCCAGGAAGACATGCCTGTTAAAAATAAGAAAAATTTGATTTTTGTCATGGGTTAATAATCATTTCGAACAGCTGTGGGCTACGTACACATATGGATCGCTCTAAGCGAAGCCTTTGCTGAGATTGATGGAGACTTCCTGAGAAATACTTCGAAAAGATATTATCGTGGTTGAGGTGGAGGTGATGCTTCCGCTTCCGATTAGCAGCTGAAGCCTCTTGAAGAATTAGCTGGCACCAGCTACAACAACTCTGGAAGCTCAAAGTCTAGTAGGACTAGGTGCATCTTTCATCTTGATCTTGGGGGGCTTCATAGCACTTTCAGAGTCGTATGTCACCATGCTCTACTGCCCAACTAAAACCAGTCCTACCTATGGCTTGCACGACGAGCAAATCACTAGCGTTCTCGATCCTCTACAGTACGGATCGGCTCGGGCTGCCAAGCAAATGGTCCTTCTGCAAATACCAAGTAAACAGATTCAAACTCTTTACTTGCAAAGAGATTAGAGCGCCATCCATCCAGCTCCGCCAAGAGATTTCGTCTCATCTTTGTTAAGGCGTAGCCGATGGGTCCTCATTTCCATTCCGCATCAGCATTCCGCTCTTTCTGCGACGTACGCTATTCCTTCACTTCCTTCCACCGACCGGCCGTACGTTGCCTTCTATCGAAGGAGCAGAGGATACCTCGCGTTTCAAGACTCAACTTGATCTTTGGCGCGTGCATAGGCATCCTCAGTCTCGTACCTATCGCAATCCAAAGTAGATAGGCATTTGCACCACAAAAAAATCAGTATCGGGCCCCCAACTGCGCTTGGAGAAATTGTTGAATATAGGTAGTACTAGCAGTACGGTAGTACGGTATGGTACAGAGTATGGTACGGAGTAGCGTATTCAACGTCCTGAAGGTACCGGAAGTACCGAAGTCAAATAGTGTACTTAACTTATTGCTAGTACCGTGAGTACCGGATATAGTACGTAAGATAGGTACTTAGAATACTATATAGTTACCTATATATATAGCTACTCTCTACTATAGAAATTGAACCTTTATTAAATTCAAATAATAAGTTATAAGCCTTGCAGCGTGACTCTACTTATATAAACTTTTAAAGTTAAATTCTTTTAAGAACTATTAAAAGTTACTTTTAGTATCTTAATTACTACTTCTCTACTAATAGGTATATTACTATACTATGGGGAAGTATAAGTAATTATAAAGGAGGAAAGCCGAGAGTAGTAAAGCTAATACACTCTAATTATAGAGTTTAGTTACTATAAGTAAGGTTGCTATTATAGACTAAGGAGCTCTAGAGAGTAGTAATAGAAAGGCTTAAGGAGAGTAGTATTAAAGTATACTTTACTTTAAGCTATATAGAGTAGGAAGGCTAAGAGCGATCTTATATAGTCTACTATCAAGAAAATGAGAAGATAAGAAGAGAAGAAGAAGAGAAGTAAGATATAAGACCCTTTATATATACACGCTAATAATAGTTCGTATCTATACTAAGTAGGCCGATAACTATACTAAAGTATCTAGAAATCTAAGTTCCGATCTATGTCCTTCTACTTATATAACCCTACTTATATAAGCTTATATAAGCTATTATTATATTTGTAACGGGTTGCACCCAGGATGATACTCGACGCTAGGCATCTCGCTGACTATCACTACTAAGGTACTAGCAGTAGTAGTATTATGTCCTCTCCTTTTCTTTTAAGGAAGAATTCTCCTCCGCTCTTTAGCTAATTCTTCTTATTAATTAAAGATACTATTTATATTACATATAAATACTTTATACTTACTCTATAATATTAGAATTAGCTTAGAATAAAGTAAAACAAAGGAAATTAAAAGGAGTAACGTTAAGAGTCTCGTAAATGATTAAGGAAATTTTTTCAGATAGATTCGCAATATACTTAATAAGCTAAGTTAGCTATTTAATACGAAGCCTAGCTACTACTAATTATATAACTAGAAGTAATAATATTCGTAGTAATAGTAGAAGAGATACGCTAAGTCCTTCTTACTTTTAATAATTTCTCTAGTCGATCGAAGGAGTAAGATATATAATTAATAGTAATATAATTAAAGCTATAGATCGATAGGAATATAATTAGTAATAGAGAAGCTTAGATCTTTTTTATCTATACTTATCTCTCTCTTAAGGTCTAAGAGTTAATATTACTCTTTATATAAAAAGTAGAAGTAAATAAAAACTAAGACTCCCTCGAATTAGTCTACTACTTTAGTAAGATCTATAACGATCTGGATAAGGTTAAGAAAGTCGGATAAAAATTAATTAGGTTACGATAAGCAATAATAATAGTAGTATACTTATCATAATTCAAAAGAGCGCTCTTTTAAGCTACTGCGAACTATTAGCTAAATAATATAAAGATAAGTACTTTAGTAAATAATTTAAATAAATATACTAGATAATAAGTCGATAAATAGATAGATCTTCTAATAACTTATAGTAGTTTTTTAAATTTACTCTTATCTTTAGGAAACTAATTCGGCTTAGTATATATATAATATAGTATAAGAGTAAGGCAGGCTATATTAGTAGTGAAAGATCACTTTAAGGTATCAGGAGATAGAGAATTGAAATAGTCTCTGAATATTAATTATAGAGAGCGTTATCTCTTCAGAAGGAAGAGAGAAAGCTTACTTTAAATATATAAGGAGATTATATAAGTATATACTAAGCTATATAAGTAATTAGATATAACGTAATAGTAGATAATAGATAAAAGTATACGATATACCCTCTATAGCTATCTCTTAGTGTAATGGGCACGTGATAGTCGGTTGTATATGTACGGTGTTAGGCATATTCAGCATGCGCTAAATATTATGATCTTTTGGTCCAGATAGCGTAGTTAGTATGAGCCTAACCTCAACCCCGGCGCTGAATATTCTATAACGGGGTTGAGGTTATATTCTATAACGGGGTTAAGGTTAGGCTTATACCAACTACGCTATCTGGACTAAAAGATTATAATATTCAGCGTATACTGAATATGCCTAATACTATATATATACAACTGACTATCACGTGCCTATTATAATATCTCCCCTCTTAGTAAGCTCGTCCTCGAGCGCCTTAGGCTAAAGAATTGTCGTGACTCGCCCGGCTAATATGCTACGTTAAACCCCTAAGGGTTATAACGTAATATACCGAGACGAGAGATCTCGAAGTCGATACTATCGCCCCTTATCAGCCTGACGTAAGTAGTTTAAATATATCACGTGCGTCTCAGTGCTCAGAGGTACCCGCAGGTCATAATATAGCATACTAGGCTCTGCGCTTTACGCTAGGCCGACTCTATGCTATATGCGCCACGCGCTATATGCGCTATACGCCCCGTGCTCAGAGGTACTCTACTAGAAGACCGGTTACGCTAAATATTCTGTAATAAGGTTAAGGTTAGGCTTATACTAACTACGCTATCTAGACTAAAAGATTATAATATTCAGCGCATACTGAATATGCCTAACACCGTATATATATAACCGACTATCACGTGCCTATTACACTTAGTATAAAGCTAGAGATTACTATTAACTATACGTATATCTTTATCTAGTTAGTAAATATAAACTACCCTAAGTAAGTAAAGAAGCTTCTAAACAGAGAGAGTGAATTCTATTATTTATATAAATTAATGAAAGAAATTAAAGATAAAATACATAAACTATTGAAAGGTATATCCCTATTCTTATATACCTATAGGGACAGGGGTAATATTTATAGAGGAATTAGACGCTAGTAAGTTAGACTATTAACTTTATTATACTTCTAGTTAGTTCAGAGATCTACTCTTTAGCTTACTAAACTAATTTAAGCTCTTAAGCTTTTATTTCTATATTAAAGTCTACTTTAGAGCTTCGATTCTCGCTATCTGCGATCTCTTATAGCTATTATAATTATTATTTAAGTAAAGCTAGAAGTTTCTCTAATAATTATTATATCTTTATAGAAATTAAGGTTTTTAAAATTAAGTAGATATAAAGTATCCTCTTTTCTCTTTCGCTTATTCTAAGATATATTTATTAATAACAGTAAACGATTTAATTAAGTCCTCTAAGTTATTTATTTTATTAGTCCTAGAGAGCTTATCCTTACTATAGTTCTTAAGGCCTTAGTAGTATTAAGCTCTTAATCTACTATTAGTCTAATCTAACTATATAGAATAATAGTAGAACTTAGTAATATATTCGTAAATAGATCCTTACTATCGAATTCCGAGCAGGTGCTCCTCGGCTTATTCTTTCTTATTAAGGTCTCCGAAGACTCCTTTAATAATAGTAGTAAACCTTACGATAGTTCGAAAAACAACTCGACTTTTCTTAGTTATAGTAGTAGAATAAGCCTTAGTTAAGTATCGATTAACTAAGTAATTACTTAAGGCTAGTTCAATCTAGTAAGCTATAGTATTATAGAGGAACGAAGTAATCTATAAGACTATAAGTAAGTCTACTTCGAACTTATCTCTATTAAAAGCGAAGTATATTTAGTACTAAAGGATAAATTATTCTAAGTTATTATAGTTTCTATAATAAGTATTAGATAAGTTAACTCGAGGTAGAGTAACTTTATTAGTAACTTTATTAGTCTTCTTCGTCTTACTAACTTAGGATTCTTCTTCTATAACTAAGGATTCTTCTTCTATAACTAATCCTTCTTTAAGAGCTATTTCGTTCTTATTAGCGATATTATGACGGGTTGCACCCGGGATAATACTCGACGCTAAGTATCTCGCTGACTATTACTGCTAAGGCACTAGTAGTAATAGTACTATATCCTCTCCTTTTCTATTAATGAAGAATTCTCCTCTACTCTTTAGTTAATTCTTCCTATTAATTAAAGATACTATTTGCATTATACGTATACTTTATACTCGCCCCGTGACAGACACTTTAAGTAAAGTACTGAAAGTATAATATTCCTAGTTCTAACTAGTATATAGTATATAAGCTTATCAGTTAGTATTAGCTATAAAATAAAGGAAGTAAGAAGTTCGATTCTTAATTAGAATTAAGATATTATAAGTAAGTATTAATTACTGTAATGGGCACGTGGCAATAGTCGGTAATATATGTACGGTATTAGACGTGTCCTGCGCTTGCGCAGTACATTATGATCTTGTAACGACATAAGACTTAAGGCGGTATACAAGTAAGAATAAACGAGTAGGGAGGCTAAGAGCGATCTTATATAGTCTACTACGAAGGAAATAAAAAGATAAGGAAGGAAGAAGAAGAGAGATAGAGTGTAAAGCACCTTATATACATGTGCCGGTAATGGTCCGATACTGTACCGGGTCGGATACTAGTTCTGCCGGGATACCTGTGAACTTGGGCCCTGTTATCTATCCTTCTTCTCATGTGACATTCAGGTGAGCTGTCGTCACAGATCTTTTGGTCCAGTTGGCGGAGTTAGTATGAGCCTAATCTCAACCCCATTACAATTACTATATAAATTTAAGTATAAAGCTCTTATCTAATAGCAGAAGTACTAGTCTTATATAGAACCTTTATCCTTAACTAGATCTATAAGATCTTAATAATCCTTCGGCTAGATCTAGGCGATTCTATAGTTAGATCTAAATAATCTAAATAATCTAAAGTCATATGAGTTCCTTGCTTGCCTACTAAGCGCATAAGGAAATATCAAATCCTTCTTAAGGATGCTAATTATACTTTAGGCTCCTGAACCTAGGATTAAGTGTCCTGGTTCGTGACACTAATACTATTACTAGGCCTTACATAGTCGATTATTATTAGTCTCCTCTAACTTATCTACAGAGAAAGATAATACGAAAGAATTAGTAGTAGTTCGCGTAAGCGCCGTGAGAATATGGAGTATAGTAAAGCTAAGTAGGCCTCTACTTTATGACGATAGCTATAGGATAATCTATAAGGAGGGGTTAGTCTAAAGGGGAAAGTAATATAACAGGTTATACCTAGGATAATACTCGACGCTAAGTATCTCTGACTATTACTACTAAAGTACTAATAGTAGTAGTACTATATCTTCCCCTTTTATATTAAGGAAGCATTCTCCTTCGCTCTTTAGCTAATTCTTCCTATTAATTAAAGATACCGTTTGTACTATACGTATTCTTTGCACTCGCCCCGTGACAGATAGATATTAATAAGAATAATAAAGCTTTATATATAAGCTTAGTTCTCGATCCTCGATTTAAAATATATAACTTAAGTCTAGTAGAACTTAGTAATAGATTTATAAGCGATATTAAGCGAAAGATTTAAGAGGAGTATAATTTATAAGTCTTCTTTATATTATATATATTAATATATATACTAATTTAAATAGTTTAAAAGTTTAAGATAATATAGATCTTCCTACATCTAATAGAGAGATAATACCTATCGAAGACGAAGATAATATCTATATATATACGAAGAAGAAGAAGAAATCGACGAATTAGAGTCTTATTTAGAAGAAAGAAGGACGAATATTAAAGTAAGTATATAACTTTTATTTTAACTTAAAATATATACTAATATAAGCTATAGATTAAACCTTTAGATTATTAAGCTATTAATAGATATATATCGGATTTTATTTTTATTAGAATAGAAATATTTATAAATTCTAGCTACTTCGGCGCTTTCGGAAAGATTCTTTAGTCTCGGAGCTTTAATTATTAATAAGCTAAGAAATACACTATCTAAAGATACTTTCGAGGAGATTAGCTTATTAAAAGCTAAGGTTTTATATTCGACTTAGAAGAAAAAGAAGAGATAGAGTAGGCTATTAATAGAGAAATTTTCTTTCTTTTAGATTAGATTAAAAGGAATATATAATGTATACTTTATTACTTTAAAATTTATATCTATATCTCTATTCACCAATATATATTATAATTTATCTATCTTTATATAGCTTATATAGCTTATATAGCTAATTATATAAGAATAATCAAGCTTACTCTAATCCTAATCATTAAGTATAATCTAATCTAGTCTAATCAAAGGTCTAAAATACCTACTCTAACCTAATCTAATTATAGTCGATTATAATCGAGTATAATTGAGTAGGCTGATTATTTTTTCTCACACTGTTCGAGACTAGTTCCTCATATCGACCAAGGAAACAACCTCTTGGTCAAAGGTTGAAGCGAACTCCGAAATTACCAGTACTGGCTGAGACTTGATGTGACACTGACCAATGCAGGGTTCAGAATAGCGTGTTCAAAAATTATTCAACTATTCAGAATATTAATCTAATCTAATTAATTAATCTAGATTAGAATTGAGTAGTAGATTAGTAGATTAATCAGATTAGATTAATCTGATTAATCTGATTAATAGATTACTACTCAGATTAATGCTAAGACTCTCGGAAGAATCTAATTCCGTAGGCCGAAGTCGCCTGATTTGCTAGAAACTACGCTATAGAGTACCTCGGCAAAGATCAGTAGCTTAGTAATCGAAGATTCTAGTAGAATCTAGTACTCTCTTTGATATTTAATTAGTAATCTATATTAATAATCTATATTATAAAGCTTGATTACAAATACTATATATTACTAATTATTAATTAGAAATCAATATTATTAATAATAATCAAAGAGCCTTCTAGAGATCTATTTTCAAGTATAAGATATACGATTCCCTCTTCAAAATATAACTTTCTTCTTTACTTAAATCATACTATATTATAACTAATACTACTACGACCTAACTTATTATTATACTTAAATATAATGGCTTCTAAATACTCTATTAGTCTAAATATAAAGCAAAATAGCCAAAATTTTACTTTAGATTTAGATACTCAGCCGAATATCTTTCGATTAGGCTATTATTCTAAGGTTATAGACCCTCCTAAAGAAGACCCTTCTATATTAGAGAATTATAGAACTGTTACTATTAAGTGTCTATATAGATACTGCAAGTAAGTTAACCTCTATATTATATAATATATAATAATTATACTAACTATACTAACTATAATAGTAAAACCTGGAGAAACCTACGCGTAAACGAATCAACAAGTAACCTATTTACTTACTATAAGCACTCGCATAAGGCAATCAACTTACGCTTCTTAAGTGATAATAATATAGCTTTATGTAATGATCACTTAGTACGCTGAGGTAAATAGGCATAATGGAATAGTAGAATAGTCGCTAGAGGTTCGCTAGTAATAATCTAGTTAATATAGAAACTAATTACTAAGGAGAGAAGGTTCTTCCTTCCTCTCTAATTCTGAAATACAGAAGTAGGAGGCACTAGGCGCATAGACCTATTATAATATCTCCCCTCTTAAATATTTCTATCCTAGAAGTAAAAGCGTTAAAATACCCTAGCCGGCGATACTTCAGCGAGGCGCTAGTAAGGTATTCCTTTTAGGATTCACCTTTATTCTGATTCTTCTTTATTATTAGTAAGGCTAGAATACGGGGTATAGCGCTAGGCAACTCCTCTATATAACTCTTAACTTTCGCTCTTCTCTCCTTTCTTAAATAACTAATAATAATAATAGTAACTAAATGTAACGACACAAGACTCAAGGCGGTATATAAGCAAGAATAAACAAGTAGGGAGGCTAAGAGCGATCTTATATGGTCTGGTACGAAGGAAACAGAAAGATGCAGAGCTCTGAAGGAGTCTGCACCTTCTATATATATAAGGAGGGTATGCCTAAGGCACCGATACTGGCCCGTATCTGCTACGTATACCATGCGCTGTCACATTACCCCCTTCTAAGACAAAGGCTCGCCCTCGAGCCTTGAAGAATCGAACAAAGGAAATAAAGTAGGTATAAAACGCAGTCAAATACAATAACCTCCAATTATTCTATCAAACCGAAACCGTAGATACTAATTCAGTACCGAGATCATCTCTTCTGCAGAGGGAAACGCAATCTCCGGTAATTGTAATACTGAGTTTTGCTGAATAAGCGAGGCTAAGCGAGTGATTGAAACACTTAAAGGTTGCGAAAGAAACGAAGGTCCAAATCGAATTCCAAAGAAGCCAAAAGATTAAGGAGAGTCAGATATCTTTATTGAGTAGATATGGAAAGTGTTGAATCAAAGGTTCTTTTCTGGTAGAAGGAGGTCGATTCTGCCGAGGGGGACAAATTTTACCGGGGTACTGGTGTTACGAGTCGGATTCCGGCAATTTCCGCCAGGGTAATAAGCTACTTCGTCCTAGCCTAAAAGCAAGGTTTTTCGCTATCAGAGCTGCTTTCGGAAGGTTGAAGTCGGGTGAGGGGACAATAAATATTAGGGCCTATAGGGAAGTTTCCACCTAAAATTCGTCCGCTGTTTTACTTCGTACGCACGAAGGAACGAGTTTCGAAGTATCCGAGAGTGACTTCGCAGTAATACTAGTGCTTCTGAGGCTGAATTACGTTCAAATTCCTAGCTGTCCGAGAGATCTCTGGAATCTCGGCTCTTTTGAAAACCTAACCGTCGAATTCGTAATTGATAGTACTGACTGTTTCCGTATGATTCCGAAGTACAAAAATCCAAGGTGAGTAGAGATAACTCAGCGAAGAGCTCCCTAGTAGTCGTACGTGCGAATCGAGTTTTCTGGGTGAGATATTATTTAATGCCGTCCCCGGCGGTCTTGATCTTTCTGTTTAATATAACGACACAAGACTTAAGGCGGTATATAAGCAAGAATAAACAAGTAGGGAGGCCAAGAGCGATCTTATATGGTCTGGTACGAAGGAAACAGAAAGATGCAGAGCTCTGAAGGAGTCTGCACCTTCTATATATACAAGGAGGGTATGCCTAAGGCACCGATACTGGCCCGTATCTGCCACGTATACCATGCGCTGTCACACTATATATAAGTTATAAATATAAGGTATTAAGCAGTACTAACTTAACCTTTTAGCTCCTAAGAAGAACCTTCGTAAGCGCGCCGCTAGTAGTTCGCTTAAAGATACTCTTCCTTCTAGTAATACTTTCACCCCTATTAATAAGGGAAAAACCGTAGTCGCTAGCGAGTTATCAACTAAGCGCTAGCGAGCCGAAGATAATAATAAGGATACTGAAAGCGAGCCGAGCTAAGATAATAGCCCTTCTGCCCGTTATAATAAGACCCTTTATACTAGTTAAAAGAATACGCAGATGAAGTCGAAGGCTCGTACTAAAGTAAATAAGGAGATACCGCGTCCGGAGACTTACCTGCGATACGCCGGCGAGTATACTTTATTCCCTAAGTTAAAGTATACTTTAGCTCTTAATTCTATTACTAGTAAGTATATAGACTATATTAAGAAGAGTAAATCTTACGAGGATATAAGTATAAATTTCCTCTCTCTAGCGAATACTTAGCTAATAGCCGGCGAGGTTCTAGCTATCCTAATAAGTATTCTTAGCTAACTATAAGATATAGCTTTAAAAGTAATAATAAGCGAGAGTTCCGGAGAAGTATTAAAGATTACCTAGGCACGCTTTAATATAGAGAAGAAGCGGGCTAATTATACTTCTAAAGTTAGTAATACTATAGCTATTAAATCTCCTTAGAAGCTAGTTATTAATTCTAATACTAAGCTATCCTCTAATATTACGTTAGCGATCGCTAAGGTATCTAGGCATACGCTACGCTCTATAGCTAAAGTTACTACTACTATCGATATTATAAATACTACTCTTTTAGAGGAAATTCGTAGTCTTCGTATAGTATAAATTAATCTCTCTAGCGAGTTCCCTACTAATCTTTAGCGAAGGACTTCTATACTATTTATACTAGATTCTTTCTATAGGTAGTTTTACTAGATACGCAGCTAGAGGTTAATAGAGAGGAAGTCCCGGATAGGAATATAGATACTATTAATTAAGAGGTTACTAAGTAAACTTTCTTTAGCGATATCTCGGAGTTTATCCGGCGAGAGCTAATTTACTAGCGATCCGTATAGATAATAAAACCTCTTTTTCCCTTTAGACCTCTATTAGATTTATAATCTCTAATATACCTTTAAAACTATAAAACTCTATAGGAAAAAACAGAAAAGTATATATCCTTTTATAAGTATTATTTTACTTTCGCTAGCGTTTCGCTAGTTTTTCTATAGTATTTTGATTTTTCAAAGCTTTAATTTCTTTCTAGAGTCCCTAGAGGTTTTCTTTTAGCTCCTAAGAATCATAAGCAGAAATAAACCTCTTCTATCTTACTAGGAATTATTCTCTCCCTCTAACTACTCGCCGGTCTAGTAAAGAATCGACCTCCTATAATTCTTCGCTATCGATAAGGTTAAGTTAGATAACCTCTAATAACTCGCCGGGCCTTTACTAGTATAGTTCTAATAGTAAGATATAGAAGATATTATATAGCCGACTATACTTAGTAAGTAAATCTAATTAATATATCTACTTTCCAATTCTTTCGCTAATCTTAAATAGCCTTAGAAATTAGTAGTCTAGCTTCTTGCTCGATCGAATAGTTTTAATATTCTTTACTAAGAGTAAGACTTATTAATCTACTTTAAATTCAACTAGTCGATAGTTCTTATTATACTACTTCGCCTAGGTTTCTTTAGTTCTTCGCTAGCTATTCTCTAGCTCTTAGCGTTTCTTAATTACTTCTTCTGCTCTTTCTTTAGTAGTAAGTATCTCCCCTCTTATAGGATCGTCCTCGATACCCTAGCGACTATCTAGCGTAATTCTATACCTAGCTTTATTTAGACTTATTCTAATAGCCTTATAATATATATTTATATACGCGAATTTCGCTATAAGTAATAAGTCTACCTAATCGTCTTAAAGATAATATACGAAATACTATAGCTATACTTCTATAGCTTAGTTTTATCGTTCCGTTTACCTATTAGTTTATAAGTAAAACGCTATCGAAAGACCTCTTATTATTCGGAGGTAGAAGTATACCTCTTACTAGAACTTAGAAGTGAAAACAGAACCTCTATTAGTAATAATAACCGTAGGTAATCCGTAATCCTTAAACTAATAGTCGATAAATAGCTAAGCTAAGCCTAGTATATTAATTATCTTTAAGTAAGGAATATACTCTATATCTTTAGTATATCTATCGACGATCACTAGTAAACTATCGGAGATTCTTCCTATAGAGCTCCCTTTATAAGGTAGCAGATCTATAATAAAGTCTATAGTTATAGACTTAAATAGCTTACTTAGCTAGCT